>OY740787.1:81937868-83137868 GCA_963514005.1 Raja brachyura
GATTCACTATGTGGAGATCACATAGAGATTCACTATGTGTGGAACTATCCACACATAGATGGATGTATGTGTGGAATTGTGTTAATTGTGTGTTTTCGTTTTTTGCAGTTATGATTGCAGGAAATAAATTTTGTTTGAACATTATATGTTTAAATTACAATAAATGGCATTTCATTCCATTGTATCTATATTAATAAAAGTCTCATCTTGTCTCTTCCTGTTGCGCTGTATATTGATTTTAGAAAAAACACTGCCACTTATGTCTGTGATTTTTGGCCATCTTACTCAGAGTCCCCCTCCGCTGGTCAGGACAAGATAATTTTTCCCATCGATGAAAAATAAAAGACTTATTAATGTTTAAAAAATGTTGAAATTCTCTCTCCATAGGGACTATAAAACCCGGAAGTGTGGAGGTGCTTCTGTTCTCTACAAGATGGGGGAACGAGAGGTCGCGATTCTCAGTCTGAGCTGTGAATAACACTGAACACATGTCTACTAAACTGTGAGCGGTTTTACTGACCTGTCAGTGCCCTTAATGTGGTTTGAAAATGTAGTTTGAAAATGCAAAAGTGTGTTTTGGTTTGAAAATGCTGAAGCTGTGTTGCCTTTGGTTTGAAAATGCTAAAGCTGCATTGCCTTTGATTTGAAAATGCTAAAGCTGCATTGCTTTTGGTTTGAAAATGCTAAAGCTGCATTGCCTTTGGTTTGAAAATGCTAAAGTTTCATTACCTAATTGAAAAGTTGGTTTGAGAATGCTAAAGTTGCCTTGCCTAATTGAAAAGTTGGTTTGTGAATGCTAAATCACGAAATCACTGCATTGAAGGCACCTCTGCCTACAGCCTTGAGTGACTAAGCCACCAGCTCAAGAATCCATTCGGCCCACAATGTCCATACTAGCCCTCTGGAAACAAGTCCATTCAGCCCACAACACCCATGCTAGCACTCCAGAAAGACCCCCCCCCCCCCTCCCCCACTGGCCAGCAATATTGGAATCGGTGGGAAGGTGGAATATTGCGTTGGGGGACCAGCCCTCTCGTGTGATGCTGGTACCCAATGGGTCCCACTTAGTCTAGTTCTATATCAAAATATTTTTTATCAACAGCAGAGTCATCAAGAGGCAGTGAGCAGCAGAAAACAACAAGAGACACGACAAGAAAGAACTTAATAAATCTCATCTTTAACATTTAAGTTGTTGTTATATTTTAAGAGTCATTCACATTTTAAACTTTAATAAATCTTTTTTCCACTTTCCATGCCTGCATGTTCTTCATCACAATGGGAATCTAACAGGCAGGAATGGCTGTGCTGTCAGAGAGTCACTAAGAGTGCATGGGGCGAGGTTGAGGGGAGATGGACTGAATGCGTGGGGGGGGGGGGAGGGGAATGGCAAGGAGCAGAGTGGGGGATGAAGAGAGGAGGGGTGACTAAGCAAACTACCACCACACCAGCCGTGAGTGACTGCACTAGCAGCCCACCAGGCCTGAGTAGGTGAACTGCCAGCCCATCAACTGTAAGTGCCAGCCCACCAGACATCACTGAACTGCAAGTCCAAGAATCCATTCAGTCCACAATGTCCATACTAGCCCTCTCAAAACCAGTCCCTTCAGCACACAACACCCATACTAGCGCTCCAGAGATCCATGCAAGTATAGACTTTCCTCCTTCAGTGCTATGATCTGTAAAAAAAGATGAAAATGTCTAAAATTGATTGTCCACCCTCTCCCCCTTCGCTCTCACAGAGCCTGTCACCTGTTTTCGGCAGAATTCCTAACAGTTTCTGAGCTGCCAGCCCGCCAGGCCTGAGTTACTGAGCTGCCATCCCACCAGGCCTGAGTTCCTGAACTGCCAGCCTGCCAGGCCTCAACGACTGAGCTGCCGAGCCTGAGTGGCTGAGCTGCCAGGCCTGAGTGACTGAGATGCCAGCCCAATAATCCATTTGGCCCACAATGTCCATACTAGCCCTCTGTAAACCAGTCCCTTCAGCCCACAACCCATGCTAGCGCTCCAGAAAGCGCCCCCCCAGACAGCAATATTGGAATTGGTGGAGAGGTGGAATATTACGTTGGGGGACCAGCCCTCCCATGTGGAGCTGGGACCCAACGGGTCCCACATAGTCCAGTAGACAATAGGTGCAGGAGTAGGCCATTCGGCCCTTCGAGCCAGCACCGCCATTCACTGTGATCATGACTGATCATTGACAGGCACGGGAGGGATCTAGAGAGAGGGGATGCAAGGGTTTCATGAAGATGGAGATATCAATATTCATACCACTGAAGATAGAGAGAGGCACAGAAAGAGAGAGGAGGGAGAAAGAAAATGGTGATGGTGGTAGAAACATGAGGGGTGAACACAGAGGGATCAGAGCACTGCAGATACCAGGTGTCAGATCAGTACCCACTAGAGGGGGGAAATAATGGCAGGTGTGTTGAAGTTACTACAGAACATTCAAAAAGTTGTCCTTCGTCTCTCATGAAGGATGGTTGGCAGGTTGATGGGACATGTTCCCAGGGTTAGATTGATCTGTGATGGGGTGATATCTCTACCAGCTTAGGTGAGAGAGATATGGAGCAGAACGAAGCTCCCATCTCTCTGGGCCATCAGTGCAGAGTGTCTGACCTTACTGACTCTCTAGTCTTCACCAGGCAATGATGGCTGACAGCAAAGGAAACTCAACAACAAGCTCCGAACAAAAGCCACAAACTAACACATGTCTGAAGAAGGGTCTCGACCCGAAACATCACCCATTTCTTCTCGCCAGAGATGCTACCTTTCCTGCTGAGTTAGTCCAGCTTTTTGTGTCTATCTTCAGTTTAAACCAGCATCTGCAGTTCCTTCAAACACACACCATGTTTTAAGTATTAATGCTGTTTAACCTGTTTTCATCCACAGAATCAAAGACATCCAGTGACTTTAGGAAATCCCCAATTAATTTAAAAAATCAGTATTCATTTTTTTGCAATCTTCTTTGCCCTGTCCACAGGTCAGCCACAATTTATTTATGCCAGAGTTTTGGGAGGGTCTCTGTTAGAATGATTTGGCTTTCATCAATTCAGGCTTGTCAGTTCACCTTCTAAATGCAGGCTCTATCCTTGCGTGTTTTCATCAAAGACTCAAACATCCAGTGAAATCGCGGCAGTGTGTGAGATATCTCAATGTTTCAAAAAGTGAAAGGGAATGTCATCTTGAAAGTATGAAACATCACAAATAGAACACTCAGTCTTTCGCGTTCCCTTTCCCTGTAAAATATTCTCTTCAATCCTTACCCAATTCAGTTTCAAAAATCATAAAATAATCATTTGCATGCGCAGTGTGTTCCAGATCATAATAACCCACTGTATAAAATACAATCCTCCAATCTTGCCCCCTGAACCTTTTGCCATTATTTGTAGAATGTGACACTGGAAGAGGTTTCTCCTTAATTATCTGCCTGCTGTGCCTTTAAATGACTATGACTAAGCCCCCTGTAAACATTTTTTGTTCATGAGGACAATGTCACCTTGCCAAAGCTCTTCACTTACAGTGCTCTCCATAACGTTTGGGACAAAGACCCATCATTTATTTATATCCCTCTGTCCTCCACAATTTGAGATTTGTAATAGAAAAAAAAATCACATGTGGTTAAAGTGCACATTGTCAGATTTTAACAAAAGCCATTTTTATACATTTTGGTTTCACCATGTAGAAATTACAGCAGTGTTCATACATAGTCCCCCCATTTCAGGGCACCATAATGTTTGCGACACAACCAGGTCATGTAAATGAAAGTAGTCATACTTAGTATTTTGTTGCATATCCTTTGCATGCAATGATTGCATGAAGTCTGCGATTCATGGACATCACGAGTTGCAAGATGTCTTCTCTGGTGATGCACTGCCAGGCCTGTATTGCAGCCATCTCCAACTTAGGCTTGTTTTGGGGGCTAGTCCCCTGCAGTTTTCTCTTCAGCATATAAAAGACGTGCTCAATTGGGTTCAGATCAGGTGATTGACTTGGCCACTCAAGAATACACAATTTTTTAGCTTTGAAAAACTCCTTTGTTGCTTTAGCAGTATGTTTGGGATCAGTGTCTTGCTGTAGAATGAACCACCAGCCAATGAGTTTTGAGGTATTTGATGGAACCTGAGCAATAGGATGTGTCTATACACTTCATAATTCATTATGCTACTAGCATCAGTAGTTGAATCATCATGAAGATAAGTGAGCCAGTACCTTCGGCAGCCATACATGCCCAGGCCATAACACCCCCACCACCGTACCATCACTCTGATATGTTAATCGTCGTCTCATCTGTCCACAAGACCTTTTTCCAGAACTGTGGTTGCTCTTTTAAGTTCTTCTTGGCAAACTGTAACCCGGCCATCCTATTTTTGCGGCTAACCAGTGGTTTGCATCTTGCAGTGTAGCCTCTGTATTTCTGTTCATGAAGTCTTCTGCGGACAGTGGTCATTGACAAATTCACACCTGACTCCTGAAGTGTTTCTGATCAGTCATATAGGTGTTTGGGGGGGGTTTCTTTATTATACAGAGAATTCTGCTGTCATCAGCTGTGGAAGTCTTCCTTGGCCTGCCAGTCACTTAGCGATTAGTAAGCTCACCAGTGCTGTCTTTTGGTAAGACTAAGGTTTGGCTGATGTCCCTGACAATTTTATTCTTGTTTCTCAGTCTCATAATGGCATATTTGACTTTCATTGGTCCTCATGCTAATAAACAGCAATAAAAGTTTCCAAAGGTGATGGAGGGAAGACTAGGTGCTGAGAGCTCTCTTATTCCAGCATTAAGGAGGCATTTAAACACACCTGAGCAATTACAAACGCCTGTGACGTGCTGTGTCCCAAACATTATAGTGCCCTGAAATGGGGGAACTATGTATAATCACAGCTGTAATTTCTACATGGTGAAACCAAAAATTATAAAAATACCCTTTAATAAAATCTGACAATGTGCACTTTAACCACATGTGATTTTTTTTCTATTACAAATCTCAAATTGTGGAGTACAGAGGCAAATAAATAAATGATGGGTTTTTGTCTCAAACATTATGGAGGGCACTGTACATTCTTCATTTCCTATTGCATTCCATATTATATTATTGACAAATAATGGAACTATTGCTCAAACTATAGTTTGCTGGGTTTTAATGTAAAATCACCAATCTTAAATGGGGATCAGGAAACAGCGATCCAATTTTGCAAACTTTGTCTTGCAAATAATTAATAAGATTATTTTGATTATATAAGACCTTTACTTTACTTTTACCTACTGGTGTGCCTAATATCGAGTTTAAAAGGGATACTAACTTGAGGTCTAAGTTCACGGGCTTTAATCACATGTTCACAAGTTCATAAGTTATCGGACCATAATTAGCCATTGGGCCCATCGAGCCTACTCTGCCATTCAATCATGGGTGATCTATCTTCTCCTCTCAATCCAATTCTCCTGCCTTCTCCCCATAGCCCCTGACACCCACACTAATCAAGAATCTATCTATCTCTGCCTGAAAAATATCCATTGACTTGGCCTCCCTTGGTCTATCTGTTGCAATTAATTCCACAGATTCACCACCCTCTGCTTAAGAAAATCCTCCTCATCTCCTTCGTAAAGGTAGGTCCTTTTATTCTGAGGCTATGGCCTCTGGTCCTAGACTCTCCCACTAGTGGAAATATTCTCTCCATATCCACTCTATCCAAGTCTTTCACTATTTTGTAAGTTTCAATGAAGTCCCTCCTTATCCTTATTAAAAACAGGCCGAGTACTGTCAAATACTCAACATAACCCAGGATCCTAGGATTATTCTTGTAAACCTCCTCTGGACCATCTCCAATTCCAGCACACCTTCCTCTGATATGGGGCCCAAAACTGTTCACAATACATCAAATGTGGTCTAACCAGTGCCTTTTGAAGCTTCAGCATTCCATTCCTGTTTTTATATTCTAGTGTTCTGTAAAATATGCACTAACATTGTCTTTGCTTCCCTTACTACTGATTCAACTTGCAAATTAACTTTTTGGGAATCCAGTACCAGCTTTGTGCCTCCAATTTTTGAAGATTCTCATTTAGAAAACAGTCTACACCTTTATTCCCATGACCAAAAAACATGACTCTACACTTTGCTTTGCTGTATTCCATCTGCCACTTCTTTGCTCACTCTCTCAACCTGTCCAAGTTCTTCTGCAGAGTCCCTGCTTTCTCTACACTACCTTCCACCTATCTTCGTACCATCTCCAAACTTGACCACAATGCCGCCAATTCCCTCATCCACATCAATAATATACCACGTGAAGAGAAGCAGCCCCAGCACTGACCCCTGTGTCACTGGCAGCCAACCAGAAAAAGCCCCGTTTATTGCCATTCATTGCCTTCTGTAATCCAGCTGACCTGCTATCCATGTTAGTATCTTCCCTCTGATACCATGGGCTCTCATCTTCAATTCAAAGTCAAAGTCAAAGTCAAAGTATCCTTTATTGTCATTCAGACCTTTCGGTCTGAACGAAATTTCGTTGCCTTGCAGTCATACATGTAATAAAAAAACAAAACACCCAATAAACACATATTTAACATCCACCACAGTGAGTTCACCAGGCACCTCCTCACCATGGTGGAAGGCAAAAGTCTTAAAGTCTTTGTCTTCTTCCATCCTTGTTCTCCCTCTGCGCTGAGGCGATACAGGCCTCCGATGTTGTCGTCCACTAGGCCCGCGGCCGAGAGTCCGAAGCCGGGCTGTCGCCACCGCCGTCGCCGGAACGCTGGAACACCGCCACAGCTCTGAAGCCGTGCCCGCTGCCGGAATGCCACACCCACAGCTTTGAAGCCGTGTCTGCCGCCGCGGGAACACTAGAACGCCGCCACAGCTCTGAAGCCGGGTCACCGCTGGAACGCGGCTAGAACGCTGGAACACCACAGCTCTGAAGCCGGGTCCGCCTCCGCCGTTGGAACGCCGCCACAGCTCCGAGGTCGCCAGCTCCGCCATTAGGCCTCAGCACAGATGGAGACGGTGACGGGGGACACGACAAGAAAAGTCGCATCCCCCCAAAGGGAGAGACTAAAACCTTGTTTCTCCCACCCTCCCTCCCCCCCCCCCCCCCCCCCCACCACACACACACACACACACACACACACATACACAGTCTAATAAACTAAAATGTAACTAAAACAGGCACAAGAAAACAAAAATAAAATAAAAAAACAGACGGACTGCAGGTGAGCCACAGCTGCCAGGCAACGCTGCCACTTCCAACTTGTTTATCATCTTCTTTCTTCTTTAGCAGCCTCACATGCAACACCTCATCAGAGGCCTACTGAAAATCCGGGTAAACCACATTCACTGACTCTCCTTTGTCTATCCTGCTATTTACGTTCTCAAAGAATTCCAACTGGTTCATCAGCAAGATCTCCCTTTCATAAAACCACGCTGACTTCAGCCTATTTCATCATGTGCTTCTAAGAACTTAGAAACATCCTTTATAAGGGGGGAAAAAAATCTTCCCAACCATTGAAGTCAGGCTAACCGGCCTATAGTTTTGATTCTTCTGCGTCGCTCCCTTCTTGAGCAGTGGAAAAGCTGAGAAAAAGTGCAATGGGGACCTGGAACTCACTACCAGAGTACTGGAGACAGAAACCCATGTAAGTTTAAGGAAAAGCTGAATGACCATTTGAAGAACCATAACCCACTAGAACATAAAGGATGTGTAGGAAAGAACTGCAGATGCTGGTTTAAGTCGAAGGTAGACACAAAATGCTAGAGTAATTCAGCAGGACAGGCAGCATCTCTGGAGAGAAGGAATGGGTAATGTTTCGGGTTGATACCCT
The DNA here is from genome assembly GCA_963514005.1 of Raja brachyura. The sequence continues at coordinate 81,945,675 of OY740787.1, forward strand.
TCTTCAGAACATAAAGGACTATGGAACAAGCATTGATAAATGGAATTGAATTGAATCACATTTTTGTAAATCAGTTTCTATGATTCTCTGAGCATGGGGCCATTGACCCGAAGGCATGGAAACAGGCCCTTCACTCCATTGCATTCCTAATGACTATCAACGATGCATTTACACCGGTCCCATATTAATCCCGTTCTTAATCTCCTCACATTCTCATCAACTCTCCCTGCCCCACACTCTCCAAGATTTCACCACTCAGCTACATACTAAGGGCAATGTTTTACAGTGTTCAATCAACCTACCAAACTACACGTCTTTGGAAAGTGGACGGAAAACAGATCACCCAAAGGAAACCCATGTGATCACAGGGAGGACATGTAAACTCTGTAAACACTGTACCAGAAATCAGGATTTGACTCAGCTCTGGGGAACAGTGAGGCAATAGTTCTACTAGCCGTGCCACTGTACCACCCACATTGGTCTTCATTGAGATCTACTTAGTTTAGTTTTTGTCTAGAGATACAGTGCGGAAACAGGCCCTTCGACACATCGAGTCTGCGCCAACCTACGATCCCCGCACATTCCCACTATCCATCTGACACACACTTGGGACAATTTTACATTAATACCAAGCCAATTAACCTACAAGCCTGTATGTCTTTGGAGTGTGGGAGGAAACCAAAGATCTCAGAGAAAACCCACGCAGGTCACGGGGAGAACGTGCAAACTTTGTAGAGACAAGTACCAGTATCAGGTTCGAACCCGGGTCCCCAGGTGCTGTTGGGTAGTAGCTCTACTGCTACGCCACTGTGCTGCCTCTTGTTACATTTAGCGTATGTCTAAAGAGGGGTGGGGAAGGGGGAGTTAAATGACCATACAGATATGTAACAACCATTTTCCTCTTTATCATCAAGACCATTATTGCAACATCCAAAAACCTCAAAAAGTCCATTCTCCTGCATTGTCAATCCTCAATATAAATCTACCAGTGGCTTCTTCCATCCAAAATGCACTTCCACTTCAGTGGCTAAACTTCAGCAATCTGCAGTTTTATACATGAAGTGTAAACCAGAGAGCACAGATTTAAAATGCTCCTATTTTGCAACCAACTAGCATTTGTTAATCATGCATTACAATCATGATGTCTATTTTCAGAAGATGACCAATTTACAGTAGCTCCCTTAAACTTGGTGCTTAAAATTGCCCCACTGGAATATGGTAGAAAAACTGATAATTGGAGGAAAATGTAATTAAAAAAGTGCTCAAAGCTCAGCTTCTAACATTATTATTTTCTCACTGAGGGATCATCATAACATAACTATTGGTCTGTGTGCTTCAATAATGGAATGAAATTCCAATTGCGACCCAAAATGCGTCATTATTTTAGATTTAAATAAACCTCTGGGAAGCAATCTTTATTATAGCTGTTTTACATTCATTGCAACAAATTTGTTTTGGGGGAATTATACCAAGAACAATCTATTTTTTTATGCTTCTTTAATATGTAATAGAAATATTGCCAATGGTGTTCTTTCATGTTCTCTTTGTATTAAACATTCTATTTGTTTCAGTCCATTTAACAGCATTCTTCAACTTTATCTATGTCTGGTTGTGTGGCAGGATTGTTGAACATTGATTCCCAACAGAATTTGCTCTGATCAAAGTTAGGATTAGATCAATTACTGAGTTGCCCTAGCTATGAATATTTAATTCGAAAAACGAAAAAATTTAATTCTTGAGTTTATTTAGGTATCTGTGAGATTTTAGTTGCTCGGCTGCCACTATGGTCTGATACGATAAACCTCATGGAAAAACATACAGTGACTTTTTTCTGGAATGGCTTACATTTCAATCCAGATTTGTCCTAGTTTATAAATTGTGTCAAATGCTTCAAAGGGCATTCAGTCATAATTATACAATTAATGTGCATCACCAGGGCATGTGTCATCATCAGATACTTTGTGAAAATCAACAAACACTTATGGATACAATTACTTTTCTTCAACTTAGTCTAGTTTAAATAAAAACTGCCATTTGTAGTTATTAAACCTTTAAGAATATTGGCACTCCGCGACATATATAATAGGTGACTTACGTAAATTCACACTTACATAAGCGATTCTTTAAGCCCACTGCTTTATTTCTGAGTTGCGCTTCTTCGTAATGTTGGTTGCAAGGCGCTGCTGCGCATGCGGCCATTACCACGAGAGTCAGCTGTTCTTATGGATGCTCCCACATGGTCTCCATAACGGAGCTCCCACATGGTCTCCACAATGGAGATCCCACATGGTCTCCACAATGGAAATCCCACATGGTCTCCATTACAGAGATCCAATATGGTCTCCACAATGGAGATCCCACAGTCTCCACAATGGCGCTCTCACATGGTCTCCACAATGGAGATCCCACATGGTCTCCACAACAGAGCTCCCACATGGTGTCCACAATGGAGATCCCACAATGGAGACCCCACAATGGAGACCCCACATGGTCTCCATAACAGAGATCCCATATGGTCTCCACAACGGAGATCCCACATGGTCTCCACAATGGAGCTCCCACGGTCTCCACAACGGAGCTCCCACATGGTCTCCACAATGGAGCTCCCACATGGTCTCCACAACGGAGCTCCCACATGGTCTCCACAACGGAGCTCCCACAATGGAGCTCCCACATGGTCTCCACAACGGAGCTCCCACATGGACTCCACAATGGAGCGTCAAATAACTTGCGCATTAGCACTTCCATTTCCAATTGACGTAACATCTGACTTACGCAAGGCTCTGTGGGATGTAACTCTTACATAAGTTGGGAATCGTCTGTATTCTTTTGGGCACAGTTAAGAGATTTATTTTATTTCTGTAGCTATTAACTGGCAATCTGGTGACAAGAATTATTCTGGAGGTCTCTCGAAACCGTGGTCTTCAGCTTCAAGGGAGACAAGGACGTGGATACATCACTACTTGCACGTTCCCCTCCAAATCAACATATCCTAACTCAGAAATATAGTGGCAATGAAGGAAAGTCTAAATCCAGAACTTTTCAACCAATAACACTCTGCAAGTACCTTCACCAGAAAGACAAGAAACCAGCTCAAGACCATCATTTATTGATCCTGCACCATGGTTAACCTGAAGGGAAGTATAGCGGGAAAAGAGAAAGGTAAATCTATCTGAATTACTTTTTCCACAGAGCCATAGTCACAGTATGGAAACAGGACCTTCACCCCAACTTGCATATAACAACCAAGATTCCCCACACTAGTCCCTCCTGCCAGTGTTTGCTCCATATCCCTCTAAACCGTTCTTGTCCATTTAAAGTTGCCCCTCAGGTTCCTGTTGAATCTTTCCCCACTTCCCTTAAACCTATGTCCTCTGGTTCTTGAGTCCACTAGCTGGGTAAAAGACTCTAGCTGGGTAAAATGCGTTCACCCATTCTATTCCCCACATGATCCTGTACACCTCTACGAGATCACCTGCACTACAAGGAATAATGTTCTTGACTGCCCAAACTCTCCCAATAGCCCGAGACCTCAAGTCGTGACAACATCCACGTAAATTTTCATTGCACTGGCATTTTTTTTCAATGTCATTTAATTACTTTTGAAAAAGGAATGCATGGATATTATAAGAACATGGGGCAAGTTTGTAATATGGTCAACCTAATTGCTGTACAAATTACAACTGGATTATAGCGGCACGGTGGCGCAGCGGTAGAGTTGCTGCCTTACAGCGCTTGCAGCGCCGGAGACCCGGGTTCGATCCTGACTTCGGGTGCTGTCTGTACGGAGTTTTTGCGTTCTCCCCGTGACCTGTGTGGGTTTTCTCTGAGATCTTCGGTTTCCTCCCACACTCCAAAGAGGTACAGGTATGTAGGTAAATTAGCTTGGTGTATGTGTAAATTGTCCCTAGTGTGTGTAGGATATTGTTAATGCGCGGGGATCGCTGGTTGGCGCGGACTTGGTGGGCCGAAGGGCCTGTTTCCGTGCTGTAGCTAAATTATGGGAAATTATGCCAGCTTCAAAAAGTTAGCTTAACGGTCACATTGGAAGAGGCAGGTTAGTGAAGTGTTTAGATTGCACAGCATAGCTATCTGATGCAAAGATAAACATATGGGCAAGTTGAGTGCAGAGGGAATGATCATAAGATAAGAGGAGTCGCAGCAGAAAGACATGACCATAATTTATAGCACCCATTTACAGAAAGAATGTCGAAAATGGCTGTTAGACAAATGAAGACAATTCCCAGCCGTCAGGCAGATAGAGGCAACTCTGCAGAGATAAACAAGGGTCAAATGCTACTCAGAAAAGTAGGTTACTGAAACATTATTGTGAAAATGTAAAATCCACATGGAACCATGTTCTGCGAAGTTGCAATGCTGGAAGTTTTTTGATTAGGTGGAGTATTTTCAACTTCTTGCTTGGAGTGCTTCCCTAGTGTACACTGTAACAAGGCCTGAATAAATGGATCTATTTATGATGTGCATACCCAAGGCTTCTGGAACTGCTCTGTGGTCATCAGAATGCTTCTCAAAGATGTCCACCTACCCGCTTCCAATGGCTCGCTGTTCCATTCGTTATCGGAGGTGTGTGATACACATTCCCATAGCCCAATTGTTACTTTGGGGCATATCTGCTCCAAAGGTGGAATGGCAGCTTCCAGTTGAGAATTGCTTCCTGAAGAGTTTATAGAAATAATGCAATTTTGGCAATTACACATGGCATATTAAATATCATAAAGTACTCGAGCATTGGGTTCTCTAATGAGGTCCATACACAGACATGAAGACCTAAAACAAAGTGGGATAAGTGTAAAAGGGTGTTTTTATGGTGAATGCAGACTCAGTGAATCAAATGGTCTGCTTCCATTGCAAGGGAATTTCACAACATTTCCAATTTCAACGAAAATTAAGTTGATCACAATGCATAATCCTTCCAAGGGTAACTGCCATAACATAATACATTTTTTGTTCACAACTAATGTTGCATATACTACAGACATCAGTAGAGTACTGCACCTCGAGGAAATCTGACATTTCTCACCATAAAATGGATAGTAAAGAACTGCAGATGCTGGTTTAAACTGGAGATAAAGACAAGATGCTGGAGTAACTCAGCGGGTCAGGCAGCATCTCTGGAGAGAAGGAATAGGTGACGTTCTGGGTCGAGACCCTTCTTCAGTCTGAAGATGGTTCCGACCCAAAACGTGACCTATTCCTTTTCTCCAGAGATGCTGTCTGACCTGCTGAGTTACTCCAGCATTTTGTATCTATTTCTCACCACAAGACTGCTTAATTGCTGCAGAAAACTTAGTGCAAAGAATCATTTGAGAAATTACTCATCTTTGAAATTGGGAAATTTGAGGGATTCTTTTGGATGGTTGCACTAGGTTTAGTTTAGTTTAGAGATACAGCGTGGAAACAGGCCCTTGGCCCACCGAGTCCACCAGCGATCCTCAATATGCTAGCACTATCCTACACACTGGAGACAATTTACACTTAAACCAAGCCAATTAACCTACAAACCTGTACGTCTTTGGAGTGTGGGAGGAACCCGGAGCACCCGGAGAAAAGCCATGTGATCTCAGAAAGAACGTACAAACTCTGTACAGACAGCACCCGTGGTCAGGATCAAACCCAGGTCTCCAGCGCTGCACCACCGTGCTGTTCTGTGTACAATAATTTGTTCATTTCCAACCTTGATCATGGTATGATCATCTGATATCTATCTATCTATATTACTAAAAGTAAGATCTTGACCACTTTTGACTCACTACGATCTGATTTCCGAGAGAACACCGCCACTTACGGCCGTCATTTTTGGCCACCTCACTCAGAGCTCCCCTCCACACTTCTGGACCAGAGGATTTTTCCCATTGATGAAAAATAAGTGAGATATTAATGTTTTTTTTTAAATTTCACCATTCTCTTTTCTGCCCCTGCTGGTGGGAGGGGGTTGAAGTAAAAAGGCACTGCTTGCAAATGGTTGTTTGGGGGGTTTGTGTTGAAGTAAAAAGGCACTGCATGCAAATGGTTGTTTGGGGGTTTTGGGTTGAAGTAAAAAGGCACTGTATGCAAATGGTTGTTTAGGGGATTTTGGGTTGAAGTAGAAAGGCACTGCATGCAAAGGGTTGTTTGGGGCTTTTGGGTTGAAGTAAAAAGGCACTGCAAAGAGTTGTTTGGGGGTTTTGGGTTGAAGTGAAAAGGCACTGCAAGGTTGTTTGGCGGTTTTGGGTTGAAGTAAAAAGGCACTGCAAAGGGTTGCTTGGGGGTCTGGGGTTGAAGTATAAAGGAACTGCAGATGGCTGCTTGGGGGTTTTGGGTTGAAGTAAAAAGGCACTGCAAAGGGTTGCTTGGGGGTCTGGGGTTGAAGTATAAAGGCACTGCAGATGGCTGCTTAGGGGATTTGGGTTGAAGTAAAAAGGCACTGCAGATGGTTGCTTGGGGGGGGGGGGGGGTTAGGTTGAAGTAAAAAGGCACTGCAGATGGTTGCTTGGGGGTTTTGGGTTGAAGTGAAAAGGCATTGCAGATGGTTGTTTGGGGATTTTGGGTTGAAGTGAAAAGGCACTGCAAATGGTTGCTTGGGGGGTTTTCGGTTGAAGTAAAAAGGCACTGCAAATGGTTGCTTGTCTAAACTTGACAACTTCCTGTTTACACTATATTGATTTTTGATAAAATGCTACCACTTACAGCTGTGATTTTTGGCCATCTTACTCGGTCCCTTTCCGCTCCTCAGGTGCAGAGGACTCTTCCCATCAATGAAAAACAAAAGTGTTATTAGTGTTTAAAAAATGTTGAGAATCTCCCACCTGTCAATCACGCCATGAAGGCCACACCTTTTCTGGTGGGAGGGAGAGGGATTATAAAACCCGGAAGTTTGGGTGTGGCTCAGTCTCTGCATGATGGGGGAGGGAGAGGTCACGACTCTGTCTGAGCTGTGAATCAACTGAACAAACTGAATGTCTACTAAACTGTGTGTGGTGTTTTGTGTGCTTTTATGGTGGTTTCACCCTGCTTGAAATATTATGAAACTGCATTCGAATGTTGTGGCCTTGCAACCTGCATGAAATGGTATAAAACTGCATTTGAATGTGGTGTTGTTGCACCCTGCATGAAATGGTATGAAACTGCATTTGAATTTGGTGGCCTTGCACCCTCCTTGAAATGGTATGAAACTGGATTTGAATTTGGTGGCCTTGTACTCTGCCTGAAATTGAATCTCAGAGAATAGCCGTGAGTCAACACCCCCCCCCCCCCCCCCCCAACTGGTCACCAATATTGGAATTGAAGGAGAGGGTGAATATTGCGTTGGGGGACCAGCCCTCCCGTGTGAACATGGGACCCAATGGGTCCCACTTAGTCTAGTTGCTACTGTAGACATTTTGCGATGCGACACTAAATGGGGATTCATATGACCACAAATAAAATTAAGTTAGCTATTGACAAAAATGTCTAAGGTAAAACCTTAAAAGTTGCATAATATGTTGAAAAATTATGATGATGTAATAATTATTTTTACTTTAGAATTAGACTATTAATATAAGTGCTACGCATTTTAGTTTCTCTCTTTCACAAGCTTTAGTTTAACCAATATCAGAGCCTGTTGCAGAATACAGATCCTACACACATTTCCATAATAATAATATTTTTTCTCTGGAATATGTGAAAACATTTTCTGCATTATTTTGCTTGCACACGGTTCTTGTGCAGTAATAATACAGGTGACATTGTAGAAAATTAACATCATGAAATGAGAGTGGGAAAGATGTAATTTGGAATGTTTTCTTTCATCAAATGCACTTTAGCTTTCAGTGAAGAGGTTAATTCCGCAAAATAATTGTGTGCTGGTCATAACAGTGCATGTTTTCAATGTTTACATTTCTTCAATTGTGGGTAGGTTGTGACTGCAATAAAATACTTTTACAAATATCCTGCAAAATTTGCCTTTAGGACCTGGAATATGCCTGACATTATCTTGTTTCCATTGTCATTTAAGCATAATCACTCTCTAAACAATGGTTACTTTTAGTATGTTTGTTGTGTTACTGTAAATAGCAATTCAACAATTCTAATGGAAATAACACCTGAAGCCATTTTCATCACCTCTCTTCATGAAATTTATTGTATTCAAATTAATCATATTCCTACCAGAGAGCTGTTTAAAACAATCAATTTTATTAAAAAATGTTTAAGTACAAAAACTTTCAAATCCAATATAGATATTAAATTGATTTGTTTCTTCCTTTACATATAATTTCATGAAAGCAAAGCTTTGGTTTACACCTGGTGCAGCTCAATGTCACAACAATGCAAAAAGTAGATAATTGCATCTTATCTTAAAGCCATAAAACCAGGAATTAGGCCCTGCTGCCCACCAAGTCCGCAACCATCATCAAACACATTTACATTAGTGAAACATTTATTTATTTATTTTAAATATATATATTTTTATTAGAAGCAATGTACAGTAGTATAAACCGTAGTGTATAACATAATACGTTTTGTATGCAACTTCTTGTTTTAAATTTAATAATAGAGAAATAACAGAAGAAAGAAAAAGAGAGAAAAGAAAAGAGTAAGGAAAGTAGTGATGAGTAAACCCCTGGAGTACCACTCCAGGAGTTGACATTTGAAAGTTTGTGGAAAGATAGAGAGAAGGAACCCATGCAGTTGTAAAAAAAAGGGAAAAAAGAAAGAACAGGAAAACAAAAAAAAAACAAAAACAAAAAGGGGATATACCTACTTCATATCTTTCCACACCCCTCACCCAGTTCAGAAACGGTTAATTTCCAGAGTTATGTTGCACCATATTATACTTGTAATAAATCAATGAAAGGAGACCATATCTTTAAGAATTGCTCTGATTTTCCTGCTGGGACGAATCTCATATATTCGAGATGTAATGTTTCAGACATGCCTGTGAACCACATTTTAAGCGTTGGGGTGGGTGCATTTTTCCAAACCTTGAGTATAACTTTTTTTTTGCCGTTATCAAGCTGTAGTTAAGGAAACTACTTTGAAATGAAGTTAGCTCGGGGCAGGCTTCCGTTGTTCCAAAAATAATCAATTCTATGTTTGGGTCCAATTTTATTTTAAATAGTTTTGTGAAGATTTCAAAGATATATTTCCAAAATGTATAGAGTTTTATGCAGGAGCCGAAGGAGTGTGCTATAGTTGCATCTTGAGATAAACATTTATCACAGATGGGGAAAACATTTGGGAAAATTCTATTCAGTTTGGTTTTAGAGTAATATAGTCTATGTAAAATTTTTAATTGAATTAGGATATGTCTTACATTAATCGAGGTTAAATATAGCTGATATTTATCCCATTTATCTTTAGAAATTTTTATAGTAAGTTCTTGTTCCCACTCTCTTCTAATTGCATCTGATGATGGCATTTCTATATTTAGAATGGTATTATACAAGTGTGATATTAAGTTATTTACTTCAGCCTTTTTGTTCATACCTTCTTCTAATATATCTCACGTCAGAGTTTGGTATTCTTGTGTATGTTTTTTCAAATAATCTCGAATTTGAAGGTATCTAAAATAGTGATTACTTTTCAAATTGTATTTGAGTTGTAATTTTTCAAATGACAAAAGTTTTCCCATTTCATACATATCTCCAAATGTTTTAATTCCTATTCTTTCCCAGTGAGTAAACGTTTTATCAATAATAGATGGTTTAAACAATGGATTATTAGCTATAGGAGAGAGAAGAGATAGGTTTCTTAATTTAAGAGTAGATTTTATTTCTCCAAATTCGTATTGTGCTATGGATAATCAGATTTTTTTTGTATATTGTATTCTTCAATTTTATTGGGGAGAGAAGGATCGCTCCTATGTTAAAAGGCGAACAATCCTCTCTCTCCATTCATTATAGTGAAAGCCTTAGATAGAGTGGATTTGGAGAGGATGTTTCCACTGGTGGAAGAGTCTAGGACTAGAGGTCATAGCCTCAAAATTAAAGGACGTTTATTTAGGAAGGAGATGAGAGGGAATTTCTTTAGTCAGAGGGTGGTGAATCTGTGAAATTCTTTGCCACAGAAGGCTGTGGAGGCCAAGTCAATGGATATTTTTAAGGCAGAGATAGGTCAATTCTTAATTAGTACGGGTGTCAGGGGATATGAGGAGAAAGACAGGAGAAATGCGGTTAGGAGGGCGAGATAGATCAGCCATGATTGAATGGCGGAATAGACTTGATGGGCCGAATGGCCTAATTTTGCTCCTATCACTTATGACCTTACAACCTTATATTAATCCTATTTTATTCTCTCCACATTCCCATTAATTTTACCGAGGTTCTACCACTTGTTACCAAATTGCTCTTTGAATGTGGGAGAGAACTGGAGGAAATCGATATGGTCACGAGAGGAATGTGCTTACTCAACAACTAAAGCACCAGAGGTCAGGATTAAATCCACATCACTGTGAACTACCACCTCTACTAGCTCTACATCATAGAGTCATAGAGTCCTCCAGCATGGAAACAGGCCCTTCGGCCCAACTTACCTCTGACACTCATGCCGCCCTATCTACACTAGTCCCATCTGCCCATCTTTGGCCAATATCCCTCTAAACCTTTCCTATCCTTGTACCTGTCCAAATGTCTTTTAAATGGTCTTGTAGCACTTGTCTCAACCATCACCTCAGGCAACTCGTTCCATACACCCTTCACCCTCTGTATGTAGATGTTGCCCCTCAGGTTCCTATTAAATCTTTCTTCTCTCACCTTAAACCTATAACCTCTGTTTCTTGCTCACTCTACTCTGCGTAAAATACTCTATGCACTCTATCTATTCCACCCAAGATCATAGATTTAAGGAGAGAGGGGAAAGATTCAATCGGAATCTGAGGGACAACTGTTTACATAGAGGGTGGCGGGAATATGGAGCTGACAGAATGAGCTGACAGAAGAGTCAGATACTCACCTATAATTGAGTCCGATACTCACCTATAGAGAGAGAGAGATATACACCTCTATAAGATCATCTCACCGTGCTGTCCAATTTGTATATTAGATCAATGTATTGGAAGAAAAAAATAATATAATGGTGTGAACATGTTTAACGAAAAAATATGTGCAAAGATAGTAATGCATGTTAAATCCATTACCTGATAATTAAAATGCAAACAGCATGCCAAATTTGTGTTGTTTCTCATTATATTGTCAGCCTGCATCCAACAGTGAGCTACAGATGATGTGTCCACTTGCAACACATCAGCATGGGGTCAGTATTAATTAGCACCATGCAAGTTCCCCTGCATTGCTTACAACGTTGAAGTTCTTCAAAGGGAGGTGTGTTATGTCCATAGCAACGGCTGGCCATTGCACTAAAAGTGAATCTCAAGAGCCAAGAGCGTTTTATTGCCATATGTCCAGAAATGGAACCATGAAATTCTTACTTGCAGCAGCACAACAGATATGAATGAATTAATTAATAGTAAGATTAAACGAGAACTTACCAGTTTGAAGTTTGATCTTTATTTTATGAGGTGTTACGATGAGGGATTACGTGAAGACCCCGCCAGCACGCATGCGCGACATTCTTCAAAGCAGTGTTGTGAAATCACAGAACAAACAGTCACAATGACTGACATAGTAAGAGAAAAAAGAGAACTTTCATACCAGGTGATCTTTATAATAGAGGGTCGGGAGCGGAGGGCACGTAATCCCTCATCGTAACACCTCATAAAATAAAGATCAAACTTCAAACTGGTAAGTTCTCGTTTAATCTTACTATTTTACTTCGGAGTCACGTGAGTGACTACGTGAAGATTTCAAAGCTCTGTGATTTCATGCCCTGGAAGCTCCATGCTCACACACCGCTAAAGCTGGGATAAGAGGATGGACGTGATTCAGACAAGACACTGGCTGAAAAACAAAACAGGTATTTATTCATACCAAACACAATATTGTGTCCCATAAGGGTTATTTATCTGGCAGCACTTAAAATCCTCCCTGCATAATTGTCAGGGGAGGTCACGGGTTTGTTATAAAAGCGGTGGAAGGTTTTCTCATTGTTCCAACCCGCTGTGGCCAGGATGTGATCCAGTGGTACCTCCATCCTTCTAGCCGCCGAGGTGGATGCTGCCCTGGTGGAGTGAGATTTGTACACATTAGTATCCACCCCCGCCGCATCCAGTACCACCCTTAACCATCTGGAAATGGTTTGCACCGTGACCCTGTGATGAGGCTTCTTGTGACTGACAAGCAAAGCTGTTTCCGTGCCCCTTAGATCTTTAGTGACTGAAATGTATCGCAGAATCAATGTAACGATACAAAGACGGGTGTCCGCTGGGTAAGCCAGGAACTCCAAAGTATGTCCAGACACTCCGGGTCGATCTTGCTTCAATAGTCCCTGCACCTGGAATGTGATTTTCCCACTGGTAATTGCCATGGCATCCAGACTGAGTTTGTGCAGGGACTGGACCCGTTGCGCCGTGATCAGTGCCATTATCATGACCATTTTGTAGGTTAATTTGGCCAAAGGGAGTCCCGTGTTCGGTGTCCATCCTCGCAGCATCGTCAATACCGTGCTGATGTCCCAGGTATGGCTATATCTGGGCCTGGGGGGATTGGAATTAAATATTCCCCTCATAAATTTGGATACTAGGGGATGTGACCCAATTCCCAATTGGTCACTCCCCTTGCCCAAGTAAGACGATAGGGCACTCCTGGCACAGTTAATGGCGCTGTAGCTTAGACCCTCATCGTAATGAAGGGTAGCCAGAAACTCCAGCACTTCCGTGATGGTGGCGGTTTCGTATGTTGTTTTGGTAGTCACGCAGAATCCTTCCCATTTCCTGATGTAGGTCAGGTACTGCTTCCTTGTGGACTCTCTGCAGGCTCCCGTGATGGTATCAATGGTCCTGTTGGAGAGTCCGAATCCATGAAGTGGCCGTTTTAAAATCTGCAAATTAACAAATCCATGCGGTCATGACATGGATGACATTCTCCTGTAACAGGATGAACAAGCAGGCTTGGTCTTTTATTCACCCTGATACAGGGTTCTGTGGCCATCTTCTGTACCAGAGGGAACCATGGTTGAGTAGGCCAGCCGGGCACTACCAAGATACCCGATGCGGAGTCTTGCTTGATTTTTTGCAAGACCCGACTGATGAGGCAGAAAGGGGGGAAAGCGTAGCAAAATAAATCCCCCCAGTGTAGCGAGAAAGCATCCATCGCTACTGCCCCCGGGTCTGGCTCCCAAGCAACATACGTTGGTAGTTGGTGATTTAGCCTGGACGCGAAAAGGTCGATATCTGGTGTCCCATAACGTTCTACAATATCTGTGAACACATTCCGATCCAACATCCATTCTATGTTGTCGTTGAATTTCCGTGACCTGGTGTCTGCCACTGTGTTTAGTTTACCTGGAAGGTAAGTTGCAGAGATCCAAATTGCTCTTTGCAGACACCAGTACCAGATATTGTTGGCCAATTCATCACACGATATCGACTTTACACCGCCCATGTGGTTAATATAGGCTACCACCGTGGTGTTGTCAATCTGTATTCTAACATGAGCTTTGTGCATGTTAGTGCAGTATGCCTTAAGGCCGTGAAATGCTGCCAGCATTTCTGAATAGTTAATCCCTAAGTTTTTAAATAGGGTTAACTCTGGTGCACTCCATCTACCTCCACAGCTAGAGGTAGTGTTAGTAGCTCCCCACCCTTTGGCACTGGCATCCGTTTGTAAGGTGATCGAGGGATTGGTGATAGTTATGGGTTTGGAACAATTTTGGGCATTACCCATCCACCAATATAATTCGGCTTTTGCCTTTTCTGGAATTTTCATGGGCCTATCAAAATGGCCAGCATGATTTTTGAGCGCTGTAATTTTGGCTCTTTGTAAGTTTTGGTAATGTAAGGGCCCATATTGTGCTGCAGGAAATGCAGCTACTATCTTCCCAATCACCCTGACCACCTGCCGAATGGATGGGACCTTAATGCCAATGAGGCTCCTGCAAGCCTCTATCAGGTCTTCCACCTTGCTTGGTGGTAACGTGACAGACATTTGCACTGAGTCAATAATGAACCCCAAATATTTCATGGTGGTAGAGGGTTCCAATATTGATTTATCTGGATGTATCGTAAACCCCAGTTTCTGAAAAATATGTTTCGTGGCTGTGACTGCCAAGGTAGCCATTTCCAAATTCTCCCCCACTATGAGGATGTCATCAAGATAGGCCATAACAGTATGATTCTGTTTCCTTAAATAGGCCAAAGCTGGTTTCAATATCTTGGTAAACAATCTGGGTGCTGACGATAACCCATTAGGCAAAGCTTTATATTGCCATAATTGTCCCATCCAGATAAATTTTAAGTATTTCCTATGATCCTTGTGTATGGGTACTGAATAGTATGCATCTTTGAGGTCAACGCATGCCATGTAGTACCCATTGGCTATAAGCTGTATAGCAGTGTCGAAGGTGTCCATTTTAAAATGAATATACTGGACAGAAGTATTCAGGTCGGTCAAATCTATGATGATGCGGCAACCGCCATCTTTTTTGTTTTTAGTGAATATATTAGACACGGACTCCTGAGGTTCTTTAAAGGCCTTCTCAATTACCCCTTTTTCTATCAACCTCTGTAGTTCAGCATGCCCTGCTGCCTTATCTCTATGAGAAAGGACGAATTTCCGACTAGGTGCATGCTGTACCGGGGTAGGGAGTTCGTGAATAAATTCAATTTTGTAGCCCTGAATACTCCTGAGTATATAAGGATCAGAGGTAAAAGTGAGCCAATTCTCGAGGAACATGTGCAACCTGCCCCCTATGCAAAGTGAATTTGGGTCAGTAGTGTTCCTGGGGATCCCAGACCCACCTACCTCCATGGTTACTGCCGGTGTGGTGGTTTCTGCCCTTGCTTCCTCGGCTGGTTGTAGGTGTTCTGGGAGTGGCGCATCTTCCAAGGAGGCCGGCCTGGGCCTTGGCCTAAAAAAGACCGCTGAGCAGGTATGCCGGCCTTCGAGCTTTCACCACCGGCAGACCTGTTAGGGTAACTCTGCCCGGTGGGTGCGTAGGGGTGCGTTCTGTGTGGGTGATGAGGCTTAGTGTACCCAGGTACTTTAATAAGGCCCAAAGCCTTAGCCTCCTCGTCAAGATCTTTAACCTGTTTGGGGAGATCTTCCCCGAATAGCAGGCTTGGAGGCTGCGTCTTCCCAGGCTTACACAACCCCGCGAACTTGGGGTTAAGCGCAGGCTTTATAATGCTTTTCCTGAAATTATTTATTTCATACTGTGTGTTGCACAGTAAGGCCAAAGCATCTTGTAGTTCTTCCGGCATATCCACTCCCACTGCTGTTCTGGCTACTGCAGTAATCCCTGCGGTTAGGAGCTTCAGGATCTTCTGAAGTTTCATCTCCTGCCCTCTACTCGAGGGGCTCATGTTTCCCCATATCGGGTTGTTCACCGCGGGTACATTTAATGACTTGCAGTTTTCTGGCGCCATATATTTGTCTGCTGTGGCATTGATGGCCTGTTCCTGAAGTTGGTTAGTGGCCATATAATCAATGCTGGCAGCCAGCTTGGGGTGGATGGGTAGGCCCTTCTGGTTGGGCATGGCATGTTTGCTCACCACATCCATATAATCTTCACACACCCCTGACGCTGCAGGTGCTTCAGCCAACTCCCCTTCTTCTGGGTCAGCCCAGTTCTGACCCTCAATGCTACCCTGTATAGAAGGGGATACATTAGGCAGTCCTCTAAAGGAACTTGCCGTGGGCCTACTAGGGGTCCCACTGTGATCCTGCCCCTGCTTTAGCAGGTCACGTTGGAGCAGCTGCTCCATCATCCGCTCAATGCGGTCAAGGCGACCTCCGTCGCTGCCAGCGAGCGGGGTGCCCTCGGGACCGGACTCCGCTGAGTCGGCCCCGGCCGACTTCCGGGTAGTTTTCCCCGACCGTGGCGTACCAACGGTCTCAAAGTCCGAAAAGTCGGGAGCTGCAGGTAGAACCTGTAGCTCTGGAGAGGCGGTTCTCCGTTGGCTGCTGTCCTTAGCCGCTGATTTGGCCGCCGCTCTCTTAGATTTTCTCCCTTCCATAATGGTCGACTCACTCCTTCGGTGAGACTTACCTGGCGTGAGCTTTTTAAACTCATGCTGGAGGAGCCCC
This sequence comes from Raja brachyura, assembly GCA_963514005.1. The sequence goes on from OY740787.1 coordinate 81,961,793, forward strand.
GCTCCTCCCGACCGTCGCTTCCGCATGCGCACGACGATATGTCGCGCATGCGTGCTGGCGGGGTCTTCACGTAGTCACTCACGTGACTCCGAAGTAAAATTATTATTATACATTGTACTTATGGGCGCCTTTCAAGGACTCTCAAGGACTCCTTACAAAATTTAGTAAGCAGATTACAAAACATATAAGCGGAATGAAACAAAACCAAAAAAAATAGTAAGGACATCAACACTACACAATTCAAAGAGAGAGAAGCGGCAGCTAATCGCGCCAGCGTTCACTCTCCCTTCCGGCAGCCATCTTGGAAACGGAACAATCAAAACACAATGAATGAATGATACTTTGTTATGCAATGTGACATGTCACAGTGATATTCTTTGTTTTGCACACCATACATAAAGTATGCAAAGAGATGCCACGTATAGGGTGGTGACAAAGTTACAAAGTATTCAATGTCATCCCAGCATTCCCTCTTTGTTCTCAGCACCTCCACCCCGCCACGCCAGGTCCCTCTTTATTCTCTCGGCTCCTTCCCGCATCTCATGCCGGTTCCGTCTTTGTTCTCTAAATGCCGCGTCATTGACTGATCTCTGGCTCCCACCGAGGGCACATAATACTCTGTACACACCGTAATTAACAATAGAAAATGTTATATGCAGTTTATGTAGTTTAGTTTAGTTTTGAGATACAGCGTGGAAACAGGGCCTTCGGCCCACCGGGTTCACGCTGACCAGCGATCCCCAATACGCTAGCACTATCCTACACACTAGAGACAATTTACACTTATAGCAAGCCAATTAACATACAAACCTGTACGTCTTTAAAGTGTGGGAGGAACCCAGAGCACCCGGAGAAAACCCACGTGATCTCAGGGACAACGTACAAACTCTGTACAAACAGCACCCATAGTCAGGATCGAACCCCCGTGTCTGGCGCTGCACCACCGTGCTGCCCTATGTACAATAATTTGTCCATTTCCAACCTTGATCATGCTATGATCCTCTGAAATTGCTACTGTGGACATTTTGCGATACAACACTAAATGGGGATTAATATGACCACAAATAAAATTATGTTAGCTATTGACAAAAATGTCTAAGGTAAAACCTTAAAAGTTGCATAATATGTTGAAAAATTATGATTATGTAATAATTATTTTAACTTTAGAATTAGACTATTAATATAGGTCTTTTAGTTTCTCTCTTTCACAAGCTTTAGTTTAACCAATATCAGAACCTGTTGCAAAATACGCATCCTACACGCATTTCCATAATAATAATTTTTCTCTGGAATATGTGAAAACATTTTCTGCAATACTCTGCTTGCATAGAGTTCTTACTTACTTACTTACTGCCTATTATGCATCCTGGCATGTAGGCAGCAACAAAGGTCCTCCACTCCTGTCTGTTCTGGGCTAGCTTCTGGACACTACCCCAAGTCAGGTCCATTGTTTTCATTTCCTCCTCTACAGTTCGACGCCAGGTGGTTCTGCGGTCTCCCTCTTTTCCTTTTACGGTGTCCAGTGCAGGGCTATCCTTGGGATGCTGTCTGGTTCTTCTCTCAGTTTATGGCCAATCCAGTTCCAGCGCCTTACATTCATCCTAGCATCTGTTGATAGCCCTGGAAGTCCATCGCGCCCAGTAGTGTTGATTCCTTCAGTTGCTGTTTCCGTAACATATGTGTTTTACGAGGCAGGGTTGTTAGCCCTGTGCTCAACCTCCAACCTGGGGGACCAGCGGATCGCTCTTCGTCTCGCCTCTACCCTTCGGACCTGTCCAGCGTGGGAGACCCTAACAGGATACAAATCTCCCACTGGCATAGCTCTAGGGGTCACTGAGACACGCAAGCTCCCCGACCACGACAAGGTTGCAATCCAACAGGGAGCATATGGTTCCTGTGCAGTAATAATATAGGTAGCCTTGTAGAAAATTAACATCATGAAATGAGAGTGGGAATGATGTAATTTGGAATGTTTTGCTTTCATCAAATGCACTTTAGCTTTCAGTGAAGAGGTTAATTCTGAAAAATAATTGGATGCTGGTCATAACAGTGCATGTTTTCAATGTTTACATTTCTTCAATTGTGGGTAGGTTATGACTGCAATAAAACACTTTTACAAATATCCTGCAAAATTTGCCTTTAAGACCTGGAATATGCCTGACATTATCTTGTTTCCGTTGTCATTTAAGCATAATCACTCTCTAAACAATGGTTACTTTTAGTATGTTTGTTGTGTTACTGTAAATAGCAATTCAACAATTCCAATGGAAATAACACTTGAAGCCATATTTATCACCTCTCGTCATTAAATTTATTGTATTCAAATTATTCATATTCCAACCAGAGAGCTGTTTAAAAAAATCAATATTATAGAAAAATGGTTAAGTAAGAAAACTATAAAATCCAATATAGAAATTAAGTTGATTTGTTTCTTCCTCCATGCATAATTTCATGAAAGCAAAGCTTTGGTTTACACCTGGTGCGGCTCGATGTCATAACAATGCAAAAAGTAGATAATTGCACCTTATCTTAAAGCCATAAAACCAGGAATCAGGCCCTTCTCCCCACCAAGTCCATAATCATCATCAAATACACATTTACATTAGATAATAGTGAAAGGCTTAGAAAGAGTGGTTGTGGAGAGGATGTTTCCACGAGTGGGAGAGTCTAGGACTAGAGGTCAAAGCATCAAAATTGAAGGACATTTCTTTAGCAAGGAGATGAGAGGGAATTATTTTAGTCAGAGTGTGGTGAATCTGTGGAATTCTTTGCCACAGAAGCCTGTGGAGGCCAAGTCAATGGATATTTTTAAGGCAGAGATAGGTAAATTCTTAATTAGTATAGGTGTCAAGGGTCATGAAGAGAAGGCAGCAGGAGACATACGGTTAGGAGGGCGAGATAGATCAGCCATGATTGAATTGCAGAATAAACTTGATGGGCCTAATGATCTAATTTTGCTCCTATCACATGACCTTATGACATATTATTCCTATTTTATTCTCTCCATATTCCCATTAATTTTCCCTAGATTCTATCACTTGCTACCAAATTGCTCTTTGAATGTGGAAGAAAACTGTAGAAAACCCATATGGTCACAAGAGGAATGTGCTTACTCAACAACTATAGCACCAGAGGTCAGGATTAAATCCACATTACTGTGTACCAGCACCTCTACTAGCTCTGCAACCATGTCATAGAGTCATAGAGTCCTCCAGCATGGAAACAGGCCCTTCGGCCCAACTTACCTCTGACACCCATGCTGCCCTATCTACACAAGTCCCACCTGGCCACCCTTGGCCAATATCCCTCTAAACTTTTCCTATCCTTGTACCTGTCCAAATGTCTTTTAAATGGTCTTATAGCACTCGTCTCAACCATCACCTCAGGCAGCTCGTTCCACACACCTTTCACCCTCTGTATGTAAAGATTGCCCCTCAGGTTCCTCTTAAATCTTTCTTCTCTCACCTTAAACCTATGACCTCTGTTTCTTGATCCCTCTACTCTGCGTTAAAGACTCTGCACACTCTATCTATTCCCCCCATGACCTTAGATTTAAGGAGAGAGGGGGAAGATTCAATAGGAAACTGAGGGGCAACTTTTTACATAGAGGGTGGTGGGAATATGGAATGAGCTGACAGAAGAGGTAAATGAGTCAGATACTCACCTATAGAGAGATAGAGATATACACCTCTATAAGATCCTCACATTGCTGTCCAATTTGTTTATTAGATCGATGTATTAGACGAAAAATTAATATAATTGTGCGAACATGTTTTAGGACACAATATGTGCAAAGATAGTAATGCATGTTAAATCCATTACCTGATAATTAAAATGCAAACGGCATGCCAAATTTGTGTTGTTTCTCATTATATTGTCAGCCTACATCCAACAGTGAGCTACAGATGATGTGTCCACTTGCAACACATCAGCATGGGGTTAATATTAATTAGCACCATGCAAGTTCCCCTGCATTGCTTACAACGTTGAAGTTCTTCAAAGGGAGGTGTGTTATGTCCATAGCAACGGCTGGCCATTGCACTAAAAGTGAATCTCAAGAGCCAAGAGCGCTTTATTGTCATATGTCCAGAAATGGAACCATGAAATTCTTACTTGCAACAGCACAACAGATATGAATGAATGAATTAATTATTATTATACATTATACTTATGGGCGCCTTTCAAGGACTCTCAAGGACTCCTTATAAAATTTAGTAAGCAGATTGCAAAACATATAAGCGGAATGAAACAAAAATAGTAAGGACATCAACACTACACAATTCAAAGAGAGAGCAGCGGCAGCTAATCGCGCCAGCATTCTCTCTCCCTTCCGGCAGCCATCTTGGAAACGGAACAATCAAAACACAATGAATGAATGATACTTTGTTATGCAATGTGACATGTCACAGTGATATTCTTTGTTTTGCACACCATACATAAAGTATGCAAAGAGATGCCACGTATAGGGTGGTGGCAAAGTTACAAAGTATTCAATGTCATCCCAGCATTCCCTCTTTGTTCTCAGCACCTCCACCCCGCCACGCCAGGTCCCTCTTTATTCTCTCGGCACCTTCCCCCACCTCATGCCGGTTCCGTCTATGTTCTCTAAATGCCGCGTCATTGACTGATGTCTGGCACCCACCGAGGACACATGGTAATCTGCACACACCGTAATTAACAATAGAAAATGTTAAATGCAGTTTATGTAGTTCAGTTTAGTTTTGAGATACAGAGCGGAAGCAGGCCCTGCAGCCCACCGGGTTCACGGCCACCAGAGATCCCCGCACATTGACACTATCCTACACCCACTTTTAACATTTACCAAGCCGATTTACCTACAAACCTGTACGTATTTGTAGCGTGGGAGGAAACTGAAGATCTCGGAGAAAACCCACGCGGGTCATGGGGAGAACGTAGTCGGGATCAAACCCGATTCTCCGGCGCTGCATTCGCTGTAGGGCGGCAACTCTACCGTTGTGCCACCGTGACCATTCTGAGCTTATTTGGAGGTTGTAGTATCTGACAGCCTGTAGGGAAGATGCTGCTCCTGAACCTGGATATCACCGTTTTCAGGCTCCGAAACCTTCTTCCCAATGGTAGGAGTGAAATGAGAGTGTGGCTTTGATGGTGTGGGTCTCTGACAGTGCTGACTGTCTTTTTGGGGCAGCGATTCCTGTAGATCCCTTCATTGGTGGTATCAGTAACCATGATGGGCTGGGCAGTGCACTTTTTGCTGTCTTCTTTGTTCCTGCGCGCTCGTGTTGCTGACCGAGGCCATGATGCAACCAGTCAATATGTTCTCCACTGTACACCTGTAGAAATGCAAAACAGTAAAAAAAAACTGATGCAATGTGTGAAAAGATGACCCCAAAGATTTCAGAAACTGCATAGAAACATAGAAATATAGAAAATATGTGCAGGAGTAGGCCATTCGGCTCTTTGAGCCACCTTCACCATTCAATATGATCATGGCTGATCATCAAGAATCTGTACCCCGTTCCTGCTTTCTCCCCATATCGCTTGATTCCGTTAGCCCTAGGAGCTATATCTCTTGTGAAAACATCCAGTGAATCGGCCTCCACTGCCTTCTGTGGCAGAGAATTCCACAAATTCACAACTCTCTGGGTGAAAAAGCTTTTTCTCATCTCAGTCCTAAATGGCCTACCCCTTATTCTTAAACTGTGACCCCTGGTTCTGGACTCCCCCAACATGGGAATCATTTTTTCCTGCATCTAGCCTGTCCAATCCCTTAAGAATTTTAGATAGACAAAAATGCTGGAGAAACTCAGCGGTTGATGCGGCATCTATGGAGCGAAGGAAATAGGCAACAGTTGCGGGTCAAAACCCTCCTTCAGACTGAAGAAGGGTTTAGATCCAAAACGTTGCAGCATCTGCAGTTCCTTTTGTCAACCGCTGAGTTTCTCCAGCATTTCTCCAGCATTTTTGTCTACCTTTGATTTTCCAGCATCTGCAGTTCCTTCTTAAACCTTAAGAATTTGATATGTTTCTATAAGATCCCCTCACATCCTTCTAAATTGCAGTGAATTCAAGCCCAGTCGAACCATTCTTTCATCATGCATCAGTCCCGCGGGAACCTTGGTGAAGAAGACTGAATGATGAGCAACATTGAGTGTTTCGGGGAAACCAAGCTGCTCTCCAAGTACATACTCAGATAGCAATGGGTGCTGACAGCCATGGTATTCAAGATCAGGATCCTTTGGCCAACTCCAGGTGCAACAGGACAGGCACCAATGGATTGTACAGACCTGACTATATTTCTTTTAACAGAAATCGGGATTGGTTTGCCCTGCTATTTCAAAGATTGGATCAAAATGCTGGAGTAGCTCAGCAGGACAGGCAGCATCTCTGGATAGAAAGAATAGATGACGTTTCCTGTCGAGACCCTTCTTCAGACCTGCTCTGCTGCAGAATAGCTCTGCTATTTCTCTTTGTTTTAAAAGCTTTCCACTGTACCTTGTTACACACGTGACAATAAGCTAAACTGAATTGAACTTTATATACTGTAGCTCTGTCAGGTCACCCCTCAGCCTCCCTCACTCCAGGGAAAGCACACCCAACATTATCATACTCTCTTCATAGGTAATGGATGTCCTCTGAGCCAGAGTATATCCTAAAGGGCCTGTCCTACAAGCATGCAACTCTATGCGATGAACGCGATCAAACTAGAAGAGGGGGCCGCACGGAGGTTGGGTGATCCCCCGTACAGGGCCGTTCCCACCAGCATGCGCCTGCATGCGGCAAGCGCGACCAAACCGGCAGCAGGGGCCGCGCGGAGGTCGGGTGAGTGGCGACGCAAACGCGGCGCAAAGTGAGGTGAACTTGGAGCGAAGTCTAAGGTAAGTTCGCCAGGACAGAGAGGGGCACATAGAGAGGGGCACAGAGGCACACACACACACAGAGGGCCACGGAACCACACACATAGAGGGTCACGGAGGCACCTACAGATAGGTTCACGGAGGCACGATGTCGGGGCGGTGTGTAATGCGTCGAGGCGACTGCGAGCCGACAAGCCGTTGTTGCGCGGAATTTTTGAACATAGTCAGTTTTTCGGAGCCCCGCGCGATGTCGGGACGAACTCCGCACAATTCCGCACGGCTCCGGCGATCGAAGTGGGGCCGGTCCCGCGACGCCGGACGGCTCAAGCGACCACGTTAGGTCGCGCTAATCGCATAGAGTTGCATGCTTGTAGGACAGGCCCTTTAGGAATTTCCTCAGCACTCTCTCCAATGCAATTATATACGTAATCACACTTTCAGTAAAGTACTCCCAAACATTAACTTTAGCCTATTGCTAGTTTGATCTTAAGGTTCATTGTCCTACAGTTACGGTTAACCTTGAAATAACGTTGCTCTTTTACAAAATGAACAAAAAAAATAACTCGGATGCAAAAATATCTTTGATGCTTCAGAAGAGTTGAATGTCAGTTTGGTAAATTGGAGTTCTGCGGTCTGAAACTTTGGTCTCTAGGGAAAGATGCTTTTGGAGAATATATGGTCGTAAACAAATTAAGAAAAATAAAGAGGATGGTAAATAGAGTGGGCTATGAGTACCAAAGTAGAATATTGAACTAAAAATGGATCATCTTCATATTTGGTATTGGTATTAGTTTATTATTGTCATAGACAAGATAGAATGAAACACTTTGTTTTAAGTGCTCTCCAGGCAAATCATACCATATGAGTATATCAGGCAGTGGACAATGGAAAATTACAGCATGCAGAATAAAGTGTTATGATGGGAGAAAGTGCAGGTAAAAAAAATACATGGGCTATCACGAGTTAGATTGGAAGATTGGGAATCCATTTTTCAAATATGCGAAGTCTGATAGACAATAGACAATAGGTGCCACTCGGCCCTTTGAGCAAGCACCGCCATTCATTGTGTTCATGGCTGATCAGGAGGCAGCTCAAATGTCAGCGAAGCATCACTCCCTGATGAGCTCAATGCGTTTTACACACGCTTTGATAGGGAGGACACTCATGTGCCTTCCCGAGCCCCCATTCGCCGTGATGGTATTTTGGTCACAGTCACAGAGGCCGACGTCAGAAGATCCTTCAGAGGGGCGAACCCTCGAAAAGCGCCTGGACCTGGTGGTATACCCGGTTGTGTTTTAAAAACCTGTGCGGACCAACTGGCTGGAGTCTTTACGGACATTTTCAACCTCCCACTTCTGAGGTCTGAGGTTCCCACCTGCTTTAAAAAGGCATCAATAATACAAGTGCCCAAGAAAAGCAAGGTGACATGCCTCAATGACTATCGACCTGTGGCACTAAGTGCTTTGAGAGGTTGATCATGGCGCATAGCAACTCCTACCTCAACAAAAACCTGGACCCACTGCAGTTCGCTTACTGCCACAACAGATCAACGGTGGATGTGATCTCACTGGCTCTCCACTCCGTTCTGGACCACTTGGACAACAAAATGTCAGGCTGTTATTCATTGACTGCAGCTCGGCATTTAATACCATCATCCCCTCAAAGCTGGTTACCAAACTCTCAGATCTAAGTCTCTGCGCATCCCTCTGCAATTGGATCCTCGACTTCCTCATTCACCGACCACAGTCTGTCCATATTGCTGGAAATGTGTTATCCTCAATAACAATCAGCATGGGAGCATCTCAAGGCTGCGTGCTCAGCCCCCTGCTTTACTCACTCTATACTGATGACTGCGTAGCCGGACATAGTGCAAACTCCATCATCAAGTTCGACGACGACACCACTGTTGTGAGACGTATCACAGATGGGAACGAGTCAGAGTATAGAAGAGAGATCGACCGATTGACCAAACGGTGCCAGCACAATAACCTGGCTCTCAACACCAGCAAAACCAAAGAATGGATTGTGGACTTTGGAAGGGGTAGGATAAGGAACCACAATCCCGTTTATATCAATGGGTCGATGGTGGAAAGGGTCAAGAACTTCAAATTCCTGTGCGTGCATATCTCTGAAGATCTCTCTGAGAGATCACACTGATGCAATTATAAAGAAAGCACATCAGCGCCTCTACTTCCTGAGAAGATTACGGAGAATCAGCATGTCAAGGAGGACTCTTTCGAACTTCTACAGGTGCACAGTAGAGAGCATGCTGACCGGTTGCATCGTGGCTTAGTTCGGCAACTTGAGTGTCCAGGAGAGGAAAACTCTGCAAATAGTTGTAAACACTGCCCAGTCCATCACCGGCTCTGACCTCCCCACCATCGAGGGGATCTATCGCAGTCGCTGCCTCAAAAAGGCTGCCCACATCATCAAGGACCCACACCATCCTGGCCACACACTCATCCCTCCGCTGCCATCAGGTAGAAGGTACAGGAGCCTGAAATCTGGGACATCCAGGTTCAGGAACAGCTTCTTCCCCGCAGCCATCAGACTATTAAACACAACTTGAAACAAGCTCTGAACTATAACATAGCCTATTGCACTTTATCTGTTTATTTATGGTCTATGATATATAGACACACTGATCTGTTCTCTATTTATGCTTACAATATCCTGTTGTGCTGCAGCAAGCAAGAATTTCATTGTCTTATCTGGGACACATGACAATAAACTCTCTTGACTTGACTTGACTCATCTACAATTAGTACCATGTTCCTGCCTTCTCCCCATATACCTTGACTCTGCTATCTTTAAAAGCTCTATCCAACTCTCTCTCTTGAAAGCATCCAGAGAATTGGCCTCCACTGCCTTCTGGGGCAGAGAATTCCACAGATTCACAACCCTCTGTGTGAAAAAGTTTTTCCTCATATCCATTCTAAATGGCTTACCCCTTATTCTTAACAGTGGGGAAGAGGCTATTCTTGAATCTGATGGTACGTCATTTACGATTAGGAGTCTCTCCTATTCAAGTCAAGGGGTTGATGTATGAGGGCTAGAATGTGGAGGTGACTGAACATTTTGTGGATTACCGTGCCTCTGAACTGCTGAAATGTCCTCCTAAAGAAGGTTTCTGGCAAGATGTTTGATTTGAAGTGTTGTGATATTGCAAGGACTACTTTGTTTGCCCGCATAGTAACATGTACAGTGGCTTGCAAAAGATTTCATACCCCTTGAACTTTTCCACATTTTGTCACGTTACAACCACAAACGTAAATGTATTTTATTGGGATTTTATGTGATAGACCAACACAAAGTGGTTCATAGTTGTGAAGTGGAAGGAAAATGATACCTGGTTTTCAATTTTTTTTACTAATAAAAAACTGAAAAGTGTGGTGTGCAAAAGAATTCAGCCCCCTTTACTCTGATACCCCTAAATCAAATCTAGTGCAACCAATTGCCTTCAGAAGTCACCTAATTCGTAAATAGAGTCCACTTGTGTTTAATCTAATCTCAGTATAAATACAGCTGTTCTGTGAAGGCCTCAGAGGTTAGTTAGAGAACATTAGTGAACAAACAGCATCATGAAGCCCAAGGAACACACCAGACAGGTCAAGGATAAAGTTGTGGAGAAGTTTAAAGCAGGGTTAGGTTATAAAAAAATATCCCAAGCTTTGAACATCTCATGGAGCACTGTTCAATCCATCATCCAAAAATGGAAAGAGCATGGCACAACTGCAAACCTACCAAGACATGGCCGTCCACCTAAACTGACAGGCCAGGCAAGGAGAGCATTGATCAGAGAAGCAGCCAAGAGGCCCATGGTAACTCTGGAGGAGCTGCAGAGATCCACAGCTCAGGTGGGAGAATCTATCCACAGGACAACTATTAGTCATGCACTCCACAAATCGGGCCTTTATGGAAGAGTGGCAAGAAGAAAGCCATTGTTGAAACAAAGCCATAAGAAGTCCTGTTTGCAGTTTGCCACAAGCCATGTGGGGGACACAGCAAATATGTGGAGGAAGGTGCTCTGGTCTGATGAGACCAAAATTGAAGTTTTGGGCCTAAATGCAAAACGCATTGTGTGGCGGAAAACTAAAACTGCACATCACCCTGAACACACCATCCCCACTGTGAAACATGGTGGTGACAGCATCATGCTGTGAGGATGCTTTTCTTCAGCAGGGACAGGGAAGCTGGTCAGAGTTGATGGGAAGATGGATGTAGCCAAATACAGGGCAATCTTGGAAGAAAGTCTGTTAGAGTCTGTAAAAGACTTGAGACTGGGGCGGAGGTTCACCATCCAGCAGGACAATGACCCTAAACATACAGCCAGAGCTACAATGGAATGGTTTAGATCAAAGCATATTCATGTGTAGGAATAGCCCAGTCAAAGTCCAAACCTAAATCCAATTGAGAATCTCTGGCAAGACTTGAAAATTGCTGTTCACAGGCGCTCTCCATCCAATCTGACTGAGCTTGAGCTATTTTGCAAGGAAGAATGGGCAAAAATGTCAGTCTCTGGATGTGCAAAGCTGGTAGAGACATACCCCAAAAGACTTGCAGCTGTAATTGCAGCGAAAGGTGGTTCTACAAAGTATTGACTCAGGGGGGCTGAATACTTTTGCACGCCACACTTTTCCGTTTTTTTATTTGTAATAAAATTTGGAAACCATGTATCATTTTCCTTCCACTTCACAATTATGCACCACTTTGTGTTGGTCTATCACATAAAATCTCAATAAAATACATTTAGGTTTGTGGTTGTAACGTGACAAAATGTGGAAAAGTACAAGGGGTATGAAAACTTTTGCAAGCCACTGTATATGCGGGAATGACGTAATAGGGACGGGCACTCTGGTTCCAGATTGCCGTGAAATAAACAGAGTAGTCCTTGTGATATAACAAAGTAGTCTCAAAGAGATGGCCTAATCCGTTTGACAGGATTGGTAACTTCAAGGAGCCAGCCACCCTTCATCTCAAGGTGAAGGCCACACCACACATAGATACACCAAGGAAATTCAGTGTCCATATCAGAGACAAGTTGCGGGCCGAGTTGGATAAAATGGAGGATGATGGAATCATTGGAAAAGTAACTCACCGTACAGAATGGTGCAGTTCAATAACAACCTCCATTAAGAAAGATCGTATAGCAGGTATCGGACCACGAAGTACAACAAGACGTTTGTAGATTGACAGGACACACAGAACCTAGCTGGAATTAAATGGATTTGCTGGAGTCTTTGGCAAAGCAAGTGACTTAAAAAAGGCCTGAATATCATGGTCTGTCCAGTTGTTTTTATACTTCTTTTTCATCTGTTCTTCCACACATTTTCCTTCTTACACCCAATAATTCTCCACGGGCTCTCCAAATAATCACAACCGTAAATATGACACCTTTACCATCGACCATGTATCTTTCACTTAACTGTGCATTTTTGAGAGAAGATATATGGTCCAACTCAATTAACAGTGCTTGAGGCACAGTCTCTACTTATTCAACAGTAGACAAAATATGTTGCATATTTATTCATGATGATTATTTATCTGTTGCATTTGAACAATAAATATGCTGGTAGCTTATTAAAATGTAGAAGGTTGCACCACAGTTAGGGGTAATGAAGCAAGAAAAAGCGAGCGTATCTTAGCAACACAGGCTAGTAATTATTCTAGAAATTATCACATAATTCCCCTGGAGGAACATTAACTCTGTCTCAGAATTCAGCAGTAAATATGATGCACTAAATAACATAGTACAAATGATTGCTCCACAGAGAAAAACTATTAATTCCTTGAAGGCCACACCAAAAACCAAAGATAACAAAATATAGTTTTAGACTCCACAAATCTCTTTTATGAGATTTATAATAGGGTGATCAGGTAACATTGTTCAGAGATGTGTCAATGTGTTTCATGTAACATAATTCTGTCACGCGAGTTTCGACCTATAATTCTTTGTCTAGATGAGCTTCTGATCCCAGTCTAGCAAGCTAACAGTTTAGATCGGGGACGTTGACCCAAATGGTGATCGTATACTGCAAGTTTCTGTATGGAAATCAACAGACCGTTCGACTAAGAAGAGTAGAGGCAGCAAGTGTAGGGAATTCCATCACCTAGAGGTTGTCCTCCGAGGTAGGGGGCGCCGTCGAGTATGGCTGCCCTGCCAGCAGCTGTTAGTCCTTTCAACCTTTTTTTAATTTTTAGTGAGTTAAAAGCGTTTGTTTTGGAGGTCTCCTAGTCTTTTATGTGGTGGGTGGGAGGAGGGGAAGGGGGAAACTTTATTTCCTCGTTCCTACCTAATCGGAGAGGCGGCTTCCCTCCGAGCTGCTTCTTCGCCCCCTCCTCGCGGCCTACCATCGGACTGGAGCGGCGTTTCCTGTCGGGACCGGCCGGAACCCCAGCTTCGGCGGCGGCACAGTGCTGGGACACCGTCGTGGAGCAGTGGGCTCTGGAGTGCTGTGGCTACCGACTACAACATCCGAGGAGCTGTGGCTGCGGGCGGTGCTGGATTTAAAACACCACGGAGCCTGGGATCCGTGATCGCCAGTCGGAGCTCCAACCAGCGCAGCCTGAGGACTTCGGGTACCGCGGTCTCCGGGGAGGAAGCGGCCGCTCCAGACATTCCAAGCCGCTAAGGAGTGTTCACCCGCCGCCGGAGTTCCATCTCCCTGGAAAGAGGGCCTGAAGCGGCAACTGCGGAGGCCACAATGGGCCCAACTATGGGTGAACAGGGGAAGGGACTGTATTTTGCTGCCTTGCACCACAATGGGAACCATTGTGGGGGGATGTTTTTATGTGTGTTGCTAAATTCTTTAATGTTGTGTCTTATCTTTATTTGTGTGCTGCAATGGCAAGTCGAATTTCACTACACCAATTGGTGTATGTGATAATAAATGTCAGGTAAGACACTAGCATGATTCACTCGTCCTTCATTGTTACTGGGTCAGAAGTTCAAAAAAGGCCAGCAAGGGAAGGACAACTCTTACAAAGCTTTTGAGCAACACTCAGACCCCAAGAATAAACTTCTAAAAAATAGACCAATATTCTAAGTTATTGAAGTAAAATGAAAAACACGTATCCATCCAAACAATCACATTCTGGTGTTAGCAGGAACTCAAAAATATATTTCGCACTATTTCATTCATTGAAGCCACAATTTAAGAATAAGGAGAAAGCCATTTAGAACGGAGACGAGGAAACACTTTTTCTCACAGAGAGTAGTGAGTCTGTGGAATTCTCTGCCTCAGAGGGCGGTGGAGACTGGTTCTCTGGATGATTTCAAGAGAGAGCTAGATAGGGCTCTTAAAAATAGCGGAGTCAGGGGATATGATATGGGGATATGGCAGGAATGGGGTACTGATTGTGGATGATCAGCCATGATCACATTGAATGGCGGTGCCAGCTCGAAGGGCCAAATGGCCTACTCCTGCACCTATTGTCTATTGTCTATTGACTTCCCTACGTCCATTCTTGGACACAGACCTGTGATCAAAGCCAAGGCGAGCCCCATAGGCTTCTTTGGTGCTACTTTGACAACACTTGCATTCTACTATCTTCCTCCATCCCATTTGCCACTGGAAAGACCAGTGTTTCCAAACCATCTCCGATTTTCCACCGACCAAAGTTACGCCTCTTTTGCAGTTGGCAGGGCTCTTGAATGTGTTTGTCCATTCCCCTCACTTCCATTCTCATCCTTTCCTCTACGTGCCAGAACAAGTTCTCCCTGTATTATCCTTCCAACAAGCTAGCACATTCGCTAGCACATTCAACAGATTTTATTCCGTCATTTCCAGCACATTCAGCCTAATACCTCCTCCCAAGACATCATCCCCTCCCCAAAATTAACTTCCCAAAGAGACTATTGATTCCACGATACTGTGGTTCATCTCAATTTCCCCAACCATCATGGCCCTCTCCCTTCAACTGTATCTTAAAACTTACTTGCCTCCAACTTTTATAAATATAATGGAAAGTAATTGACCCAAAAATAAGTCTGTTTCTCTCTTCACATACACGTCCCAATGTGGTGAGTGCATCCAATATAACCTCTTTGTATATCAGCTTGTTTATCAAGCCTCCTCGCCAATAGTGTTTCGTGATCACCTTCAGGCAACTGAAAATATAAATAAAATGCATCTAAATGAAGAATTAAAAAATAAAATTACAGTAAATGCATTCCATAACCATGGTAAACATAATTCTCGCCCTCAGCAAAATACATGTACATGTCTAGAGGTACCTGAAGAAAAACAAAAATAATTTCACTGCCTTGTGTGCCAAGGTTGGATTCTGCCTGCTTGTAAAACATTTGTGACTTACTCCCTCAACTATCTGTACAAAAACGTCCACATGGAAATTTAGGCTCTGATTATGTTTCAAAGAAAAACATGTTTTTTGAGTTTTCAAAAGTTGTAAATAAAAATGATCTAAAGTTTTTACTTTTTATCTTACCTTGAAAGAAGATTTAAAAGTAAAATACAGTGACCCACTGTCATAGCATGGAGAGGATTCTTCAAGGTAGGATTTACTCGCAACTGGAAGAGAATGGCATGATTTACTATCCTGATCGGTAGCCAGTGCCATCTTCTTCACAGCCGTATGCTGGGGCAGCAGGGCGCAGGCTGTAGCCGCCAATATGATTAACAAAATCATCGGGAAGGCTGGCTGCATCCTGGGGTCGGAGATGTATTCATGGGAGGTGGTCTTGGAAGGGAGGATGCTCCTCAAACTGCGGAGCATCCTGGACAATACAGCTCACCCCCTCCATGACACACTGGTCAACCTTGTAAGGCATTTGGCAAAGTCCTTTGTGATAGATTAAGGTGCATGGAGTCCACAGTGATTCGGCACTTTGCATTGACCTGGTTTACCTATAGAAGACAGAGGGTGGTGGTGACAGGGTGTTGTTGTGGTTGGAGGTCTGTGACAGTGGGTTGTGTTATCATTAGGTTCACGCACGTTGGTTCAAGAACTGCATAAAGCTTGAGGAGGAAAGTAGGAGAGTAGGAAAGTAGCTGTTCCTGAATGTGGTAGTGTGGGACTTCAAGCTTCTGTACCATGTGCTGATGGCAGAAGAGAGAAGGTGGCATGGATGAACAAATTATGTGATTTAATATCACATGTGACATGTGAGATTTTTGTTTTGCATACTCAACTATGCAAAGAGTCACAACATATAAGCCGTCGACAATGTTACAAAGTAATCTATTTTGTCCCCAATGGACTCCTTTGCTCTTGGATACCCTCCCTCCCCCTCATTGACCGACCGGCAGTTTCCTCGATCTGCGGCCTGTCCTCAACCACCGCTGGGAGGTTCCCTCCTGAAACTAGCCCTCGTTGGTGAGGCTCATTGACACTAGATGCTGTCTGTTTGAGGCAGAGCCTTGTGTAGATACCTTCAATGGTGGGGGGAACTTTGTCCAAGATGGACTGGGCTGAGTCCACCACTCTGCAATCTATTACATTCCCTGGCGCTGGAATTGCCATACCAGGCCATGGGTCAGGGGAGTAAAGAGTCAAGAGTTAGGAGTGGTTTTTTATTGTCATTAGCCCTGATGCAGACCAATGGAATTCATCCTTTCAGCAACTAATTGGATACGGAACATAGTACTCTGTAAACACCATAATAAACAGTATGGATTTACAAGATCAACCATTAAAACATTGGGTGAATCTTCTCAATTGATCTTGACACATGCCTTGTTATAGCAGGTAATTACTTTCATATGCTAATCATCATCAAATAGTGAAGAAGGGTCTAGGCCCAAAACGTCACCCAGTCCTTCTCTCCAGAGATGCTGCCTGTTCCGCTGAGTTACTCCAGCTTTTTCGGACTAAGCCCACAGCAATTCTCTGGAATATTAGTCAATAGCCGCAGCTTCCTGAGGTTCCATGTCTCTTCTTCCAGAGATTGTTTTACAGAAGGAAAGGGAAGGGAAGGAACTGTATAGGTGTCTGAAGAATGGTTTTGAGTGAAACGTCACCCATTCCTTCTATCCAGAGATGCTGCCTGTCTCGCTGAGTTCCTCCAGCACTTTGTGTCTATCCACAGGTGAGTTTCCCAGGTTCACAGCATTTAGTAATAAACTAGACTAAGTGGGACCCGTTGGGTCCCATGTTCACATGGGAGGGCTGGTCCCCCAATGTAATATTCCACCTCTCCACCAATTCCAATATTGGTGGCCAGTGTGTGTGTGGGGGGGGGGGGGGGGGGCTTTCTGGAGCGCTAGTATGGGTATTGTGGGCTGAAGGGACTGGTTTCCAGAGGGCTAGTATGGACATTGTGGGCCAAATGTATTCTTGGGGTAACTACTCAGTTACTCAAGCCTGATGTGCTGACAGCTCACTGACGGCTAGTGGGCAAGCAGTTGACCCATGGCTATTCCTTGAAATTCCATTTCAAGCAGGGTGCAAGGCCATCAAATTCAAATGCAGTTTCCTACCATTTCAAGCAGGGTGCAAGGCCACCAAATTCACGTGCAGCTTCTTACCACTTCAAGCAGGGTGCAAGGCCACCAAATTCAATTGCAGTTTCATACCACTTCAAACAGGGTGCAAGGCCACCAAATTCAGGTGCAGTTTCCTACCATTTCAAACAAGGTGCAAGGCCACCAAATTCAAGTGCAGTTTCATACCATTTCATGCAGGGTGCAAGGCCACCAAATTCAAAGGCATTTCATACCATTTCTGGCAGGGTGCAAAGCCACCACATTCGAATGCAGTTTCATACCATTTCAAGCAGGGTGAAACCACCATAAAACCATACAAAACACCAAATAAACACCACACTCACAGCAGTAGACATTCAGTGTGTTCAGTTGATTCACAGCTCAGATAGAGTCCTGACCTCTCCCTCCCCCATCTTGCAGAGACTGAGCCACACCCACACTTCCGGGTTTTATAATCCCTCCCCACTCCCACCGGAAAGGGCGTGGCTTTCATGGCGTGATTGACAAGAGAGAGATTCTCAACATTCTTTTAAACACTAATAACACTTTTATTTTTCATTGATACGAAGAATCCTCTGCACCTGATGAGCAGAGGGGGACAGAGTAAGATGGCCAAAAATCACAGCCGTAAGTGATAGTGTTTTATCAAAAACCAATATACAGTTCAAACAGGAAGTTGTGCAGTTACCACCATCAACAACCATTTGCAGTGCAGCATTTCAAAGCAGTTACCACCACCAACAACCATTTGCAGTGCAGCATTTCAAACCAGTTACTACCACCAACAACCATTTGCAGTGCAGCATTTCAAAGCAGTTACCACCACCAACAACCATTTGCAGTGCATGCATTTCAAAGCAGTTACCACCACCAACAACCATTTGCAGTGCAGCATTTCAAAGCAACCACATTTTCATTTTAAAACCACATTAAGGGCACTCACAGTTGAGTGGACATGTGTTCAGTGTTATTCACAACTCTGAGAGACGTGACCCTCTCGCTTCCTCCATCTTGCAGAGACTGAGTGAGGCACAACACTTCCGAGTTTTATAGTCCCTCCCACCTCCCACCAACAGGGGCAGCAGAGAGAATGTCAACATTTTTAAAACATTAATAACTCTTTTATTTTTCGTCGATGGGAAAAATACTCTTGTCCTGCACAGCGGAGGGGGACTCTGAGTAAACATCACAGCCGTGAGTGGCAGCTTTTTTTCAAAAAACATGAAACAGAAGGTCAAGCTCTTACTTTTAGTAATATAGATATAAATGGATTGGGCTTGATTGTACAAGGCATAATTTCCAAATTTGCAGATGATATAAAACTTGGAAGCCTCATGATTTTTAATGAGGATAGCAACAAACTTCCAAATACAAGTACGGAGAGGTGCAATGATAATCTTAATTCCAGCAGCAACACTGCACAGAGACCCAGACTTACTTAGGCTGTTGAATGCATTGGGCAGCAAGCTTTTGCCATTCTGTTTGGTTATGTGCAACGTCTTACACCCTCAATAGGCTGGGTCCCAGGCTTCCAAATCCTTCTGGAATGTTCGCCTCTATGTGAGTTTTGG
The DNA here is from genome assembly GCA_963514005.1 of Raja brachyura. Next base: position 81,980,645 of record OY740787.1, read on the forward strand.
TCGGCCTCTTTTCCTCCTTCCGTCAGGTTGCCATGTCATTGCTATCTTAGGTGCACGTTCTGGTGACATTCTGAGTACATCCTGCACATTTAATCCTGCGTCCCCCTATGTCCTGGCTGAGAGGCTTTGTTGCAGTTTCCCGGTAGATCTCCTTCATTTGTGATGTGGTCTCTGTAGCTAGTCTTCAGGATCCTCCTTAAGAAGCATTGTTGGAATGCATCCAATTTATTTTTCATCTTCACATTGATTTTCCATGTCACACTGGCATAGAGGGCTGTAGGGAGGACTACGGACTGGAAGAGCTTGACTTTTAGCATCTTGGATATCCCACCACTAGACCATATTGGCTGCATTCGTCTGAAGACTGACGCAGCTTTACCAATTCAGGAGTTGATGTCGACCTTTACATCTCCATCTACTGCGAACATGCTGCCAAGATGGGTAAATCTTGTGGTGTTTTCCACAGGTTCCCCATTGATTATCAGTTGGTCTATTGGCAGCTGGTCTCCAGTCTGCAAGGTCTTAGTCTCCTGGCAGCTGATCTTTAATCCAACCTTTGATGCATTCTCCTCCAGAGTGGTTGTCATCTCTTGAAGGGTGTGTCTCGACTCTGCTAGTAGTGCAATGTCATCAGCAAAATCTAGGTCTGTGAGGCGTCTTCCTGTTCTCCACGGTATTCCAAAGTCAGGTTTGTTCATTGTCTTCCACATGATATTGTCGATCATGATAATAAACAGTAAGGTGGATAGAAGGCAACCTTGTCTTGCCCTTGTGACAATGTCAAAGAATTCTGTGTTTTCTGAATCAACCATGACGCAGCAACTGGATCCCTCGTAAAGGTTCTTGAAGATGTTTATGAACGCCTCTGGGGTGCCATACACTTTAAGAATTTGCCACAGGGTGTCTCCATGTACACTGTCGAATGCCTTTTTGAAATTAACAAAGTGTATTAGTGTTGTTTTCTGAAATTCCAGACATTGTTCTACCACATTTCATAACACAAAGATCTGTTCGCTGCAGGATCTTCCTATGCGGAATCCTGCTTGTTCATCACAGAGTTTCACATCCAGAGCTGCTCTAAGATGATGTAGCAGTACAGAACAAAGCATTTTTCCTGGAACTGAGAGCAACGTGATCCCTTTCCAGTTTCTCCTTTCTTTGGCAATTTCACTATCACATCTTTCCTCCAATCTTCTGGTACACGTCTTTCTTCCAAGCATGCATTACATAGCTTTTATCCAGACAACACACAAAAACATATATTCTAATTTATACATAAATTCCACATAAATTCTATGTGAAAAGAAAACGACTGCAAAAAAACACGTTATTGGTGGAAAACACTGTTAATAATAGGTATAGTAGTTCAAAAGGTGGTCATAGAGTCATAGTCATAGAGTGATACAGTGTGGAAACAGGCCCTTCTGCTCAACTTGCCCATACCAACATGTCCCAGCTACACTTGTCCCAACTATCTGTGTTTGGTCCATATCCCTCCAAACTTGTCCTATCCATGTATCTGTCTAACTGCTTCTTAAATGTTGGGGAAGTCCCGGCCTCAACTACTTCCTCTGGCAGCTTGTTCCAATATACCGACCACCCATGGTGTGAAAAAATTACCCCTCAGATTTCTATTAAATCTTTTCCCTTTCACCTTGAGACTATGTCCTCTGATTCCCGATTCTCCTACTCTGGGCAAGAGATCTGTGGTCTGTGATGTTTCTTTGTTGGGGTAGGTTTAGTAAGTAAGGTTATAGGAAACTTGCTCCTGGACTTGATGATGCGGGACATCAACATCTGTACCTCCTGCCCGATGGCACAAGTGAGAAGAAAGCATGTCCCAGATGGTGGGGAGTCTTGGTGATAAATGCTGCCCTCTTGAGGCAGTGCCTCATGTAGATGCTTTAGATGGTGGGAAGCACTGTGCCTGCAATGGACAAGGCCTAGTCCATCACTCGCTTTCAGCCCCTTGTGTTCTTGCGCATTGGTCATAAGGAGTAGAATTAGGCCATTTGGCCCACCAAGTCTACTCCACCATTCAATCATGGCTGATCTATCTTTCCCTCCTAATCCCATTCTCCTGCCTTCTCCCCATAACCCTGACACCCAAACTAATCATGAATCTATCTATCTATCTCTGTCTTAAAAATATCCATTGACTTGACCTCCACTGCCTTCTGTTACAAATAATTCCACAGATTCATCACCCTCTGACTAAAGAAATTCCTCTGCATCTCCTTCTATAATTATGCTCCTAAAGCTAACCTCACTTAGTCTAGTTCAGTAAAACACTGAGTCAAGCACTGGACCACTAAACTTTATTTTATGAAACAATAACAAACTCCCTATACAATAGCTAACCACCACGGGTCCGATCTTTGTCTCTGCTTGTTCAAGCCCTTCAGCCTCGTGCAAGCAGACACCTCCAAAAGGTTATGCTGTCCCAAGCACCCTTCCAGAAGATCGACAACGATCCGAGTGGGGGTCCCTTTTTATAGGTCATTGGATGCTGTGGGGCAGAACTATCTGGGGTTGGCAGCCCCTACAAACCAATCACAGATATTGATTACATTAAAGTGTTATTGACAGTTCCCTAACCCAATTACAAAGTGCCCCATTACAACGTTTCTACAGAAGCATCTGGAAGGAAGTCAGATAATCAAGTAATGCAACATTTTCCCAGGTAGTATAAACAATTCAAACAAGGCTTCACACTTCAGCCAATCATTAAACAGCAGCACAAACATTTTGCAACATTATTAACAGTATTTAAAGCCCTCTGCATCTGGCCCGCAGCTTGTAGCTTTTCACAGACAGAGGCCAAGCAGGCCTTGCAAATGCAGAGATCCTCCATTTTATAATACCTCTAATTTGGCCAATATTAACACTTCCATAAGGAACGTCCTTTAATTCTGAGGCTATGATCTCTAGTCCTACGACCTAGACTATTGTTATAATTACACTGTTATTGTTTGTTTGTTTTTTATGTGTACGTATGTGTGCGTGTATACATACATATATATATGATCTGTATATATGCGAGTATGTGTATATACACATACACTGAACTTTCTTTCTCATTTATTATAATGTTCACAGTGTTCTAAGTTTCCATATTGAGTTGTGCTGCTGCAAGTAAGAATTTCATTGTTCTATCTAGGACATACGATAACAAAACATTCTTGACTCTAGACTCTCCCTCTGGTAGAAACATCCTCTCCACATCCACTCCACCCAAACCTTTCACTATTCGAATTGGAACTGGGGTACCAGGCCACGATGCAACCAATTAGGATATCTTTTAAAATACTTCAGTGGAAGCTCTCCCCGCACTACCTTCATGCAACTTGACGATGATTTAACCCATTAAAACAATGGTTGCATATTCTGAATCAATCTTTGCACATCCCTTGTTATGGCAGGTAATTGTTTTCATGTGCTAATTGTCATCTAATATACCACAGCAATGCTTAGAATATTAATATCTTGTTACAACTTTGAGAAATTGGTCATCTGCTGCCTGGAATAGGTTGATTTCATTGAAGAGCAAATGTTTTTTTCCTCCTGTCTGTGTGTGTGGGTGAATCTTTCGTGAAGAAGATACTCCAACACCTGCAAAACAGGTACAATAGACAATAGGTGCAGGAGTAGGCCATTCGGCCCTTCGAGCCATCACCGCCATTCAATGTGATCATGGCTGGTACAATTCCGGACCAGACAGGGAACAATCACCTGACGCTCATCTTAATGAGAAAGCATTTGTTTAAAAATGTTGTCAATTTCTGCATCAATGCCATTCAATGAAGAACACTGTACTCTGGAGAGTATTATATTGCTGGCACCCCAGATTATATTTTGCAAATGTTTAGAACAAAAACTCACTTCATTCATTGCATTGCCTCATTTCCCCTTAGCTATTTTGTACAGCTCTGTCATTAACATATGTTTTCAGAGCCCTGGATTGTTTCTCATTAGAGAGAGACCAGGGACAAGTTTTGTAAGGGTAGTTTCTTTCAATTTTCTTTGAGCTAACTGACCCTGCCAAGTAATTGACGCTTTTATTCTGAAAATGATGGCCCTTTGTCTACTGGTACATTACCATTCGAATCAGTCGCGTTAATGTAAAAGTTCAAAAAAATGTTGAGCTGTTACAGTCAAACAAAATTATGCAACTTCCACTTACATTAAAGTTTTAAACGTTGTGTGTCTTTAGGGAATAATTTGTATCAAATTAATTTCTCTTGAAAGCACTTTTTGCTCTGGAGAAAATTAAATGATGGCACTTTTATAGTGTGTTGTGGACCCTCTAGTCTATGGCTTGGATGTGGAGAACAACTGACTCTAATGGTCTCTATTTTATGCCATTTTTCTGCTTTTAACAAGAGCACAGAAATTAATCCTTTTTCGACTGCTGTCGGAGAATTTTTAATGAAGTCTTTTTTATATTTTTATATTAAAGTGCCCAGCTAGCAAGATATTAAGGATGAATAGAGCGGAATGCCAGAATTCTGTATGCACAGATTTAAAAAAAGGACCAAATGGGAAAAAAAAGGACATTGCAGTGATGAAATAAAAGCAGTAAACAGAATGAATTGTAGAATATTAGAATACGGCTTCATGACTGCAATATGGGATTAACGCACACTATGCTACAGGTAGTGTCAAGCAATGCTATGCATCTTTATAGAGTCATAGTCATACAGTGTGGAAACAGGCCCTTCGGCCCAACTTGCCCACTCCAGACAACATGTCCCAGCTACACTAGTCCCACTTGCCTGTGTCTGGCCCATATACAGTACCTCCAAATCTGTCCTATCCATGTACCTGTCTAACTGTTTCTTAAACATTGGGATAGTCCCAGCCTCAACTACCTCCTCTGGCAGCTTGTTCCATACACTCACCACCCTTTGTTTGAAAAAGATCTTTTGCCTATCAAAAATTGGCAGTATTCATTGCAATGACCAAACACCAGACTCACAAACACTTACCCCTACTTCAAACCTTCCCCAGACCGGGTATTCAGCCAAGACAAGTACAGCACCCAGTCACGTTGTAGTGTGGTCACCAATACACTTCCATCTCTCTCTCACCAGACAATCATCAAACTAACACCAGACACATGGATTCAGTGACGTATCCCAACTCTGAGGAGGGCAGGTCACTTATCTTCAGACCATGTGCCACAGAATGTTCCCGATGTTGGGGGAGTCCAGAACCAGGGGCCACAGTTTAAGAATAAGGGGCAAGCCATTTAGAATGGAGACGAGGAAACACGTTTTCACATAGAGAGTTGTGAGTCTACGGAAGTCTCTGTGTCAGACGGCGGTGGAGGCCGGTTCTCTGGATACTTTCAAGAGAGAGCTAGATAGGGCTCTTAAACATATCGGGGATATGGGGAGAAGGCAGGAATGGGGTACTGATTGTGGATGATCAGCCATGATCACATTGAATGGCAGTGCTGGCTCGAAGGGCCAAAGGGCCGAATGGCCTACTCCTGCACCTATTGTTTATTGTCTATTGAATGGCTGTCGCATCCCACTCCTACACAAGCTCTTCTGTGCTACAGATGGTATAAGCATGTCCTTCACTTTAGCCATCCCCGCTTCCTATCATCACCTTGGTCTTATGCTTAACTTGTTTCCGACAGCAAAGTTCCCTTCTGGCCATTGTGTAATACGAGAGAGTTGAAGGAAGTGCCCGTTACTCAAACTGGCAGTCACATCCACCAGCTCGCATTCTACCACTTCAGTTACTACAAAGGAGGGCCAAGGTTGCAGCCCCTGTTCCAACATCTTAAGGGGGCCGCTCTTTGCCTTCTGACTGAACTTCATGCCCACCATCCTCATCTTTGGACACCCCGTGCGTAGGGGAGAGGGTCGGGCCGAAGATGTCCTGGTTGGGTTGCTCCTAGGCCTCGCCACGCTGGCCATCGCAAGTCCATGGCGCCGGGCGGAAGAGGGCTCTGCCCGAGCCGGCTGCCTGCCCCTTTTCCGGGGATTTATGTCCACGCCCGGGTGGCACTAGAGAGGGACTACACGCTGTCCACGGGAGCCCTGGGGGATTTCCGCGTGGGGTGGAAGCCATCCTCAATAAGGATTGTAATATAGTTGTACAGTAGTTTATTTAGTTATTTGTTTATTTATTAGTATATTTTGTTTTGTTTTATTTTGTATTGTAGATATTACTGTTTAAAATAAGTAAAAAAATAAATAGAAAGGAGGGCCAAGGTGAGACACTAACACAGAGAGTCAGTAGGTGTGAGTGGCCGATGCCCAAGGCATGCTTCTGATGTCCATCTTCACAGCTTCGTTGTGGAACAAGCAGAGGCCTCCCAGGCTCTGAGTAAACAGTGGACGCTTAGAATAGCGATAGACCATCAAATCTTACATTCTAGTACCACTGTGGCTCCGATATGCACAAAGGTTCACACACACCCACATGAGAGGAATAGATCGGGTAAACGCACAGAGTCTCTTGCCCACAATCAAGAACCAGAGAACATAGGCTTAAGGTGATGGGAGAAATATTTAATAGGAACCTGCAGGGTAACCTTTTCACACAAATGGTGGTGGGTGTATGGAAATGAGATGTCGAAAGAGATAGTTGAGGCAGGTACTATCGCAATATTTAAGAAACATTTAGATAGAGACATGGATAGGAAGGTTTAGAGGGGAATGGGCCAAACGCAGGCAGGTGGGACTAGTGTAGATGGGACAAGTTGGCTGGTGTGGACAAGTTGGCCCAAGTACCATGATGTAAGACTATGACTCTATGACTTTAATGGTTAAGTTGAAAATCAGAACCAACTGATGAAGAATATCCCTTGGCCCCAAAGGATATTATGGTTCTGAAGATGAGGGTACAATTTAGAAGCAGGAGCGACCACAGTCCCTCAACTTGGTCCTGCGATTTAATAAGATTGAAATTGATTTGACTGTAACCTAAATCCTGCATTCCTATCTCCCCTTTGTTATCTCTGTGCTTATCACAAATCAATAATGCTTTCATCATTTTTGACAGATCCCAAGTTTGGCATTCACATGTGTACGTGGATGTGAAACAGAAGACTTCGTCAGGGCCAGGCTAGAAGAAACTGTCTGACTCGGGGCAGGCAGGCAATGACTTTGGAGAAGCAAAAATCCCACATTAAGACTTACATTTATTGTGAGTCTTAGCTCGCCCACATTCTTCTACCTCTGAAGTAGTTGAGACACCCATTTAACCCTCAATTTGCAGCCACTTTTGAATCAAACTTCCTTTGTGAATGCACAGTTAAATGTTTTTGTATACCAACAGTCTTTGCTTGGTAATATCGATGTTTAACACCTATTTTTAGAACAGAGTGATAATCTGATAAGTTTTACAAAAATTACAGTAAGATGAAGTACAACTGCTCTACATCGGTTAGAGTGTCAACTGCTCTACATCGGTGACACCAAGCGCAGGCTTGGCGATCGCTTCGCCCACCACCTGCGCACAGTCCGCATTAACCAACCTGATCTCCCGGTGGCTCAGCACTTCAACTCCCCCTCCCATTCCGAATCCGACCTTTCTGTCCTCGGCTTCCTCCATGGCCAGAGTGAGTCCCACCACAAAATGGAGGAGCAGCACCTCATATTTTGCTTGGGTAGTTTAAACCCCAGCGGTATGAACATTGACTTCTCCAATTTCAGGTAGTCCTTGCTTTCTCCCTCCTTCCCCTCACCTTCCCAGCTCTCCCACAGCCCACTAACTCCTTCTCTTCCTTTCTTCTTCCCACCCCCCCCCCCACCCCACCCCCCACCACCACATCAGTCTAAAGAAGGGTCTCGACCCGAAATGTCACCTATTCCTTCATTCCATAGATGCTGCCTCACCCGCTGAGGCGATCCAGTATTTTTGTCTACCTTCGATTTATCCAGCATCTGCAGTTCTTTCTTAAACATGAGTCCTTAGTAATATCCTGCTGTTGTATCTGAAGTGCGTTGAAACTGGAATGTTTTACACTCAGGGTGCAAAGGAGATATGTTAACCAATATATCTTCATCTGGTTTCAGCAGTAAATTGGTAGGGTTGTGCGAAGGTGAACAAGTTCATTTCCAGCAAGAAAATTAATACATTAAAAAACTCATCTAAAATCATTGGATTTAAATCCTGCGGCTTCTGCTCTGCGTGAAGTTATATATACTTCAATTTAATTTGGGAAATTAAAATTGAAGATATTTAGTACAAGGAAAAGAGCCTGAATTGATTATCTGGTTACATAATGATGGTAATGAAGCCTCATAAATGATACCTTGACCTTAAATGGGATCAAAAGCTAGGTCATGTTACATTAAGATGGAGGGAATTTTTTTTTGTCTGTAATAATTTGTTAATTAAATGTGGATTAAACCAGAACGTGATTTCCTGAACATTATATGTGCAATTATTGAAAGTAATATTTTAATGTGTTACTACAATAATTTGTGAATGTGCCTAGCTTAGAAATTCATGTCTGATGAACCATTTATATTCATAGTGGCTTTTCTGGAATACTAAATATGGAACCAAATACACTACAGCAGTCTAGAGAGCCAAATATCCAAGTTACCAATAACACAGATATATGCAAAATTATAAATTCTGCGACAAGAGAGGCCATAGAATAGGTTTAAGTATTTTGAAAATTAAACTGAGAGAACTTTAAAAGGCAAATCGCGTCGAGCATCTAACTGTGGCCTCAAACCGACATGCACGGCAAAGGTCTAGATTCTTGCCTGTCCTCATTTAATTTAGTTTAGTTTAGTTTAGCTTAGCTTAGTTTAGTTTATTGTCACGTGTACCAAGGTACAGTGAAAAGGTTTTGTTGTGTGCTAACCAGTTAGCGGAAAGACAATACACCATCACAATCAAGCAGTGTACAGATACATGATATAGTGAGTTACGTTGAGTGCAAGATAATGTCTAGTAAAGTCTGATTAAAGATAGACTAAAGGGCCTGTCCCACCAGCATGCAAATCTATGTGATGAGCGCGACCTAACGTGGTCGTTTGAGCCGTTCGGCGTCGCGGGGCCGGTCCCACTTCGATCGCCGGAGCCATGCGGAATTGTGCGGAGTTTGTCCCGACATCCGAAAAAACTGACTATGTTCAAAAATTCTGCGCGGCAACGGCTTGTCGGCTCGCAGTCACCTCGATGCATTACACACCGCCTCGACGTCATGCCTCCGTGATCCTCTCTGTAGGTGCCTCTGTGACCCTCTGTGTGTGTGCCTCTGTGCCCCTCTCTGTGTGTCCCTCTCTGTCCTGGCGAACTTACCTTCAGACTTCGCTCCAAGTTCACCTCACTTTGCGCCGCGTTGAGCCACTCACCCGACCTCCGTGCGGCCCTCGCTGCCAGTTTGGTCGCGCTTGCTGCATGCAGGCGCATGCTGGTGGGAACGGCCCTGTACAGGGGATCACCCGACCTCCGCGCATCCCCCGCTGCCGGTTTGGTCACGCTCATCGCATGGAGTCGGATGCTGGTAGGACAGGCCCTTAAGGGTCTTCAATGAGGTGGATAGTAGCTCAGGACTGCTCTCTAGTTGCTTATCGGATAGTTCAGTGGCCTGACAACAGCTGGGAGGAAACTATCCCTGAATCTGGAGGTGTGCGTTTTCATACTTCTGTACCTCTTGCCTGATGGGAGAGGGGAGAAGAGGGAGTGACCGGGGTGAGTCTCATCCTTGATTATGCTGCAGGCCTTGCCGAGGCTGCGTAAAAAGTAAATGGAGTCAATGGAAGGGAGGTTGGTTTCTTGCGATGGCCTGGGCTGCATCCACAATTCTCTACAATTTCTTGGATGAAGCAGTTCCCAACCCATGTTGTGATGCTTCCTGATAAAATACTTTTGACGGCCCATCTGCAGAGGTTGGTGAGAGTTGTTGGAGACATGACGAACATTCTAAGCCTTCTCTGGGAGCAGAGACGTTGGTGTGCTTTTTTAGCCATTGCATTAATATGGGTGGTCCAGACTAATTTGCTGACAATATTTACCCCGAGGAATTTAAATCTTTCAACCATCTCTACTTTGGCACCATCAGTGCATACCGTATGTGTACCACTTCACTTCCTGGTTGTTCACGATCTCGTTTGTCTTGCTGACATCGAGTGAAAGGTTGTTGCCTTCGTCTTCGTCTTGCATGTGGCGTGCACAGCCTAAAGTTGTAGAACAATCTATATTTGATTGTGCACGCCGGGTTGATCGCATTAGTCAAAATAGGGCGGACCACGTGAAGGTTGCAATCTCCCACCCCATTGTTGCCTTGACACCAGGACACGAGGTTCTCAATCTTCTTCCTCGTCGTTATTTGATATCCAGCCCACAACAGTGGTGTCGTCCGCAAATTTGTACGTTAAATTAGATCTGTATATCGCTGCACAGTGGTGGGTGTATAGGGATTAGCGAAGGGTGCTGAGAACCCATCTTTGCGGAGCAGCAGTGTTGAGGATTATCGTAGAGGATGATTTGTCCCCTATCCTCATCTGTTGGTCAGGAAGTCGAGGATCCAGTTGCAGAGATGAGTGCTGACTCCAAGTTCCACGAGTTTGGTAATTGGCTTGGATGGGATAATGGTGTTAAATGCAGAGCTGTAGTCTGTGAATAGAAGTCTAATGTAGGTGTCTCTTATCCAGGTGCTCCAGGGATAAGTGTTGGGCCAGGGAGATGGCATAGAGGTGGACCTGTTGTGGTTGTAGGTGAACTGCAGTGGGTCAAGTCTGCTTGGTAGAATGGATGTAATGCATTCCATAACTAGCCTCCCAAAGTACTTCATGTTTTAGGAATTCAGGCATTGGCCTGCAACTTGATGTGTAAAGGGCCGGTCCCACCAGCACGCGCCTGCATGCGGCAAGCACAACCAAGCCGGCAGTAGGGGCCGCTTGGAGGTCGGGTGAGTGGCGCAACGCAGCACAAAGTGAGGCGAACTTGGAGCGAAGTCTAAGGTAAGTTCGCCAGGACAGAGAGGGGCACACAGAGGGGGGCACCGAGGCACACACACACACAGGGCCACAGAGCCACACACATAGAGGGTCACAGAGGCACTTACAAATAGGTTCACGGAGGCACGATGTCGGGCGGTGTGTAAATGTCGAGGCGACTGCGAGCCGACAAGCCGTTGCCGCGCGGCATTTTTGGACACAGTCAGTTTTTTGGAGCCCCGCGTGGTGTCGGGACGAACTCCGCACAATTCCGCACGGCAAGGCGATCGATGTGGGACCGGCCCCGCGACGCCGGATGGCTCAAGCGACCACGTTAGGTCGCGCTAATCGCATCGAGTTGCATGCTGGTGGGACAGGCCCTTAAGTAACTGGGCAAACCCTCACCCCAAACACCTGTACTTCCAATGGACAACATTATATTTGCAGTTATACAGTAAGGGAAATGTATTTTTGCAGAATTGCAGAAGAATCAATGTGACTCAGGGCAGGCTGGCAAACAATTTGGAGAAGTAAAAAGACATACAGCTGTTGTTAGTCCACTGTATTAAGACTATTGTTAGTCTTGGCTCTTCGATATTCTTCTTTATTTTTCCATTTCTGAAATAGTTGAAACCCCGCCCCCATTTAACCCCGCTAACGTTAACCATCAAACTCCCATTTACACTAATGCTACACCAATCCCATTTTTTATCCTCCTTACACTGTCATCTGCTCCCCCAGATCCCGTTACTCACCCACACACCAGAGGAAATTTGCAGTGGCCAACGAACCCATCGGCCTACTCATCTTTGGGATGTGAGAGAAAACCTGAGCACCCCCCAGGAGACCCACACAGTTAATGGGTGAACATGCAAACTCCACGCAGACAGTAGCCAAGGGCAGGACTAAACCTGGGTCACTGAGACAATGTCTGAATAACATCAGTCTGAAGATGGGTCTCGACCCAAAATGTCACTCCAGAGATGCTGCCTGTCCCGCTGAGTTACTCCAGCATTTTGTGTCTATCTCCACTGAGTCAATGGCTATTATACTAGCTGCGCCACTATGCAGTGCGTCACCCATGTCTTTGCAGAAGTCCTTAAGCCTGGCATCATGCTGCTAGTACTGCCAGCTGCCATGTACCACAGTAACTGAGTCCCATGAAGCTAACTGAGCACATTAGCACCACTCTCAAGCTGAGAGAAATCTGCCTACTGATTTTGCCTCAGGCTAATGCAGCATAAGTACAGTAGCCCATTAAAATCAATCAAAAGAAATGACTGCGAGAAGATCAGTAGAACATTAAATTAATTGTTTGTGAGTACCCATGTTTTTGTTTTAATATTATATGATCGATATTCATTTTTAGTAATATTTCATAATAGCACTCTGGTGCATCGATATTAAAGACATTTGCTTGCAATCAACTTGAAATGTTTCTCTCTTCACAGATGCTGCTTGAATTTTCAAGTATTTGAAATTACTATGTATTATCAAATTGTTCTGTCTTTATTTCAGATTTGCAGCTGCTGCGGATTTTGCTTCTCGAGGGGCTGATTTGACAGAGTGTGGGCCATAAGGCAGGGCCTCATTAGGTGCCGTCAAATCTGTCAGCGTGCTGGCGAACATGGCAGGGGAAGTTCTGAGCTGACCTCCAGCTGGAAGTCTGTGCGTGGCACTGTGAAGATAGAATCAGCACCGTCCATCCAAGGACAGCAAACCTATGAACCTGAGGTCTACAGGGCGCAACTGTGGCGCAGCGGTAGAGTTGCTGCCTTACAGCGCCTGAGAACCGGGTACTGTCGGTACGAAGTTTGAACATTATCCCCTCCCCCCATGACCGTGTGGGTTTTCTCCGAGATCTTCGGTCTCCTCCCACACTCCAAAGACGTACAGGTATGTAAGTTCATTAACTTTGTATTATTGTAAATTGTCCCTAATGTGTGTAGGATAGTGTTAATGTGTGGGGATCGCTGGTCAGCACGGACACGGTGGCCAAAGGGCCTGTTTCCACGCTGTATCTCCAAACTAAACAACTAAACTAAAGATCCCTGTTTTTAACGGGGACTAACTGGCCTCTGTTTTTAAAGGGGATTAATGAATAGAATAAACTGCATTAGATTTCAGTTTGGTCTAAATTTCATTACAAGGGATGTCTTTCGACTCAAAGTGCAGAGCAATGTTTGATGCCATTGTTTTACACAAAAGCAGTGAACACAGTGTGAACAAAGGCAAAACCTGGATCCATGCTTCAGCCTTAGATAAAGTTCACTGTATCTCCTGGAGGTTACTAGCTCCACGTAGCAGCAGCTTCTGCCTGGGCAACTGGAACCAATTTTGCATCCGTCTGCCACCAACTGTGGCACCAACTGTTTATTTATCTGTTTCAAGATAATAATTAGAAAGAGTTGGAAGAAGGAACTGTAGATGCTGGTTTACACCGAAGATAGACACACAATGCTCTCAGCTTTCTCAGGCACAGATTTTTCTCAGCTTGAGAGTGGTGCTAATGTGCTCAGTTAGCTTCATGGGACTCAGTTACTATGGTACATGGCAGCTGGCAGTACTAGCAGCGTGATGCCAGGCTTAAGGACTTCTGCAAAGAAATGGGTGACGCACTGCATAGTAGCGCAGCTAGTATAGCCATTGGCTCAGTGGAGATAGATACAAAATTCTGGAGTAACTCAACGGGTCAGGCAGCATCTCTGGAGAGAAGGAATAGGAGACGTTTCGGGTCAAAACCCTTCATTAAGAAGAGGTCTTCAACCACCTCAGGATCTGCATTGCAAAGGAGGTTCAGAGGAGAGCAATTATTAATTAAGATTATTAATCTGCTATTCTCAACAAATTAATCAAAAATTGTTTGCTACTTTCTTTTACAATTTAACAGGCATTTCTTGCTCTTTATCAAGGTTTAACTTCTCAAGGCATATGCAGTGTCTTATATTATACTTGGTCTCTATGCTGCTCCTCACTAATGATAAAGTACTGTATCTATTTATGCCCCTCTCTGAAGTAGTTGTGCTCTGAACAAGCCTTTCAGCTCCCAGCTGCTAAAAGATGGTAAACTTCTATTCATATTCATGATTTTCAAAGCAGAGTTTTGTTTTACATACTGTAAATAGGCATGCCATCTCATATCTACACACGTGTAGAAAGGAGCAGGTTTTCCTTTGCTGATGTCTAGACATAATATTAATGCCAGCTTTCACTGGTAACTGTACTGTCCAGATAGTGAATGATTTTATTAGTCACAGAAACTCAGTAAGTTAAAAGCATGCTCTGGTTTGAATCATCCGTACAACAGAACAATGGAAACATCAAACAAAAACTCATATCTATATTTTGATTCATATCTATATTTTGTCAAGTTCCACACAGGCTTATTGGCCTAATTTAATTGGACAAATGACGCTATTGCCATTTAATGAGATTATAAAGAAAAAAACATTGAACATTTTATTCAGGCTGTAACTAGACACATCTTTCAACTTCATCTGAGAAAAATTCATACCACAGGATTAATCCGAGTGGAATTCATCTTAAACCGGAAACATTATTCCAGCACTCAGTCACCAGTTGGCTGATCACAGCTTTCAGCTGGACAGGCTGATGTTGCAGTACTTAAGGGGTTAAAAGCAAGGCTTTGGACCGCTGAGCTTTCAACACGACCTTTCCACTTATTTTAATTGGCTATTCCACAATATATTAAAATACCAAGCAACAATTAAAGTGTTAGCCATCATTCGATAAAAAGACATGATATGATCAACTTTCTCATCTGGTGACACAGATCAAACTGGATAATGAATTTGTCCGAGTGTAAAGGGATTGTATAATTTGGTATCACATTAGACATGACACAGGTCGGTGCTTCAGCTGAGTTTGTTTTTAATTAATATAAGGCTGGTTATAAAAAAGGCTGTAGGTCAAACCAAGGTCATGTGTTATGATGTAGCAGAATTTGATTAACTCGAACAAATTCCACCAGCTCAGGCAGCTCAACATTACAGATGTAACATGGTCGATATGCCACACATCCGAAATGCCACATACGTCCCCGAAGTAAAATAATTTTGTGCCATTTTACAAGAAGCAACTTATGATTGGGAATGCTGAGTATTCTCAGGTGGGTCTTGTGTAACTGAATACTCAGCACTGAGGCACTTCCAGTTTTCAATTATGTTTTTTGGATGTCACACAATTCGGCAATTCTCCGGTCACTCTAAATCAGACACGGAATAAAACACCCTTTATTACAAGGAGGAATAAATTATTACAAGCCCATAAACATTTATCAAATGTCTCATATTTAACCATAAATATATGATTCCACTGTGCACTTTGAGAATAAAAAATAAGGCAATTTCTCGATGATTGTCTGTCTGCCTTTCAAAGGCACTTTAAAATCTGGTAGTCATTCAGAAACATGACTAAGTGCCAAGAGGTGCTGAAATACCAGATGAAAAACATAATTCTCTTCATGCTCTGGGATAAAATCAAAAATGACTCAATTAAAAAAACAGCATCATGTAGCGCATATTAATCAGATCTAAAATTATTGGTACCTCTATTTTTTTAATTGATTTCTTCTGGTACAAAGAGAGACCTTTAATACACTTCATATATTTATTAATATCACCATGTTCAAAAGCTTCTCACTGAAGTGAAGCTGGTGGATTAGACTGGAAGAAGGTCAGTTTAGATTGCCACATCTTACATACTAATGGACTGCAGCGAAAGCTATGTTCAGCTTGATTCTCCCCTGAGCCAAAATGGGAAAAATAAATGCAGGCATTTAGAAAGGCTAAGGAAATTTTAATTTTTAAGGGCCAGTTTGACCCTGTGAGTGATTGATGCTTGAGGCCTGAATGCATAAGCATCTTTGCTTCCCTTCTCACCAAGTCATTTCAGTTCAGTTTAGTTTGTTGTCATCATGTGTACTGAGGTACAGCAAAAAGCTTTTGTCAGCAGAAAGACAATACATGATTACAATCAAGCCATCAATTACATCAATGCATTGATTCATGATGAGGGTATAATGATCAGTGCAAGGTAAAGCCAGTAACGTCTGATCAAGGACAATCCGAGGGTCACCAATGAGGTGGATAGTCTCGACCCGAAACATCGCCTATCTCCTTCGCTCCTTAGATGCTGCTGCACCTGCTGAGTTTCTCCAGCTTTTTGTGTAACCCCCAGTAGTTCAGGACTGCTCTCTAGTTGTGGTAAGATGATTCAATTGCCTGATAACAACTGGGATGAAACTGTCCCTGAATCTGGAGGTGTGCGTTTTCACACTACTGTACCTTTTGCCCGATGGGAGTGGGGAGAAGAGGGAATGGCCAGGGTGCGACTCATCCTTGATTATGCTGCTGGCCTTGCCAAGGCAGCGTGAGGTGTAAATGAAGTCAATGGAAGGGAGGGTTACACAAAAAGCTGGAGAAACTCAGCAGGTGCAGCAGCATCTAAGGAGCGAAGGAGATAGGCGACATTTCGGGTCGAGATCCTTCTTCAGACTGGGCTTTAAAATCTTCGTAGGGAGGAGGAGAACTTCTTCAAAGTAGGCATACCTTGAGGAGATATCGCAGTGGAGTAGACAAAGTGTTAAAGAAGGAACTGCAGATGCTGGAGAATCGAGGGTTACACAAAAAGCTGGAGAAACTCAGCGGGTGCAGCAGCATCTAAGGAGCGAAGGAGATAGGCGACGTTTCGAGTCGAGACCCTTCTTCAGACTGGGAAGGGAGGTTGGTTTGTGCGATGGTCTGGGCTGTGTCCACAATTCTTTGTTCTTAGTGTACAGTTCCACAAACCTGGGAAACTCACTATAATAAATAAGAATCCTTTAAAACTGATGACCTGGATATAATTGTGTCATAGACACATTGGATCTTGCTGTGGTTTACCTGCCTGATGTGTTTTCCATAATTGTACCTTCAAAGTCACTTCATAGACTAGACCCTTGTTATTAAAGGTGATTTATAAATGTGGGTAGTTGTTGGACATCAGGGCCTGCTGGTAGTTTAAGTGCACCACAGATTTTCAGGGCCGCTACCCACATATTGTATGAATATTACCATGAATCCAATCAAAACACACACTGTTTCCTTTGTATTTCCTTCCACTGGACTTTTTTCCTGGAGTCACAGTATGACATGTCCCGGTCCTGAGTTTGTGATTCCAGATACAATTGGGAATAAAGCGGTTTCTGTTAAGTGAAGGTTTGGTTCAATTGTTCCCTTATTGAAGCAAGAAGCTTCAGACAGGACACAATAGCCACACAACGCCATTCACTCACTCCACCACCCACACACACTAGCACAGTTTGTTCATAAGCTCATAAGTTCATAGATAGGAGTAGAATTAGGCCATTCGGCCCATCAAGCCTATTCCGCCTTCCAATCATGGCTGATCTATCACTCCCTCTCAATGCCATTCGCCTGACTTCTCCCCATAACCCCTGACACCCGTACGAATCAAGAATCAAGAATCTATCTATCTCTGCCTTAACCATATCTATAAAATAGTATGTACTACTTACAGGAGACACTGCAGCAACTCACCAAAATTCCTTAGACCGCACGTTCAAAATCCATGACCTCTCCCAGCTAGAATAGCAAGGTAGCAAAAGCAAGGGAAAACTAGCACATGAAAGTTACCGCCCCTCCCCCCACCCAAGCCACACACGACAATGACTTGGAAATATAGCATCTATCCTTCACCATTCCAAGAACCCTCTCTCCAAGAGTATTGTAGATCTACCAACACATCAAGGAATGCAGCAATTCAATAAGGCACCTCAACAATACCTTCAGAAAGGCAATTAGGGATGGTCTTGACCCAAAACATCACCCATTCCTTCTCTCCAGAGATGCTGCCTGTCCCACTGAGTTACTCCAGCATTTTGTGTCTATCTGTGGGCAATTAAATGCCCGTGAAGTCCATATCCTTTCAATAAATAATATCTTTAAAAATTAATAATAGGTTACTTGCTGCAGATTGAACCTGCCATGTTGTTGCGATCTGCTTTTGCCTTCTTTGTTTGT
This sequence comes from Raja brachyura, assembly GCA_963514005.1. Next base: position 81,998,607 of record OY740787.1, read on the forward strand.
CCTACACAGAGATATCTATGGGTTTGGTTGAAAGACCATATCTATACAGTTATCCCTTTATCTGAATGCATCCCCATCATTCATTGCCTGGGTTCGGACAGTGTACGGCCTGAGAGGAGAACACGGGCCTAGTAGTACTAAGCAGCTCTGTGAAGCTTTATAACTCTCCGACAAGCCTATGTGATATTTGCCAGCTGTATTCTGGTTCTTGAGAATCATAAATGTTCCTGAGGGCATTCGTAAGCTGGTAGCACAGCTGCATAGAGTACATTCCTCCTCCAATAACCTACTTGATGCTCTGAAAATATCTATATGTTAGAAGAAGGATATGGGGAATCCAAGTCCAGAGGATTATTAGCTTAGTAGTATAACTAATCAAATAATTGATCGATATAATCTGCAACTCTCAGCTGCATAAGGTCTCCTGACACCTTTACTTCCATAGATAGACACAAAAAGCTGGAGTAACTCAGTGGGTCAGACAGCATCACTGGAGAATGAGAATACAGTAGATCATGTCTGGTAAGGACCCAGCCTGAAACCACGCCTATTCCTTTTCTCCAGAGATGCTGTCTGACCCGCCGAGTTACTCCAGCATTTTGTGTCTATCTTCGGATTAAACCAGCATCTCCAGTTCCTTCTGCCATTTTCATTTCCATTTTCCCTTTCTCCAAAGTCTACATTCCAGGTTTTGCTCCATGTGCTCGCTGATGCCTCTTGGTCAGGTGTGTGTGCTCTGATGCCTGGTACAAGAACAGCAATTGTTATCTTCCTTTAAAGTATTCTGGCTGCGTCGCATCTAAAGGAGAAGCTGAAGAGGTGGGCTACTGAGAAGCATTAATCCATGCTGTTCAGCTCAAAGGTATATTGTGCTTAATGCAGGATGTAATAGGCTGTGAAGGGTGTAAGTGCAGACGCTGTGTAGAACCTGCAGGTACTAGATTACCTCTAATTTCTAATTTTTAAGGTGAAGGGGAAAAGATTTAATAGGAATCTAAAGGGTACATTTTTCACACAAAGGGTGGTGGATGTATGGAACAAGCTGCCAGAGGAGGTAGTTGAAGTAGGGACTATCTCAATTTTTAAGAAACAATTAGACAGGTGCATGGATAGGACAGGTTTGGAGGGATATGAGCCAAATGTGGGCAGGTGGGAGTAGTGCAGCTGGGACATGTTGGCCGGTGTGGACAAGTTGGGCCAAAGGGCCTGTTTCCACACTGTATCACTATGACTATGGCTCTATGCCTATTCTGTCCTATTGGTGACAGAGGTTGCAAGAGACACAGTCTGCAACCAGTTCTTCTGCTACTTTTGGCTCCTGTGCATAACACATGTGAACACACACTTTGATTCCCATGAGATGGAATTAAAGTTAAAATGAGCAGACAAATAATGATAGATTGATAACAGGTCTCTCAAAACAAGCAAGATCTTACCAAGTGTGTCTTGGATGTGAAATCTTGGAAATTAACTTAAAGATATGAGCAGTTGAAGGATATTGATGAGTTTAAGTAATTAGGTTGCAGAAGTATATCACCTTACATCGGATGGTGATAGAATTTGTCTACATTCTCCTGGTAGGATGCAGATGACACAGGCAGTGCCAATTGCCAATTTATAATTATCTAGAGAAGATAGCGATGAGCCACCTTCTTGAACAGCCATATTCCTTCTTTAGTTTTAGAGATCCAGCAAGGACACAGGCCCTTCAGCATACCAAGTCTACGCCAACCAGCGATCCCCGCACACTAACACGATCCTACGCACACGATGTACAATTCCAAGCTTACCAAAGCCAATGAATCTACAAACCTGTACCTCTTTGGAGTGTGTGAGGTAACCGGAGCACTTGGAGGAAACCCATGCAGGTCACGGGAAGAACATACAAACTCCATACAGACAGCACCCATGGTCAGGATCAAACACAGGTCTCTGGCACTGTACGGCAGCATGCCGATGAAGGTAATCCTGCAGTGTTTTCATGAGAGAAGTTCCATGGTCTAGGCACATCAACGGGCGATGTATTTCCAAATCAGGAAAGAGCGGACTTTGAAGGCGAATCAACAAGTGGTGGTTTACTCATGGGCCTATGGTTTTTGGTCAACGTCATGTCAGAATCCATGGGTTTTGGAGTAGCATTAGGCCATTTGGCCCATCAAGTCTCCTGCCATTCCATCATGGCTTATTTATCCCTCCAGTTATCATGCAACTGAACCATCCTACCGCTAGCAGATAGCAGTCCTGAACAAATATCGACCTCTATGATCAGACTTTACTGGCTTTAACTTGCACTAAACACTATTCCCTTATCATATATCTGTACACGGTGAATGGCTCGATTGCAATAATGTATTGTCTTTCCGCTGGCTGGTTAGCACTATACCTCAGTATACGTGACAATAAACTAAACTAAACTAAAATAAATTAAACTTACTGAATACTTCTTCATCTTGTGTGGTATTTGTCGGTGAGAGCCACTTGGCGGTACTGTTCACGACATTAGCTATCATGCTCTTGATAGTGGCAAGTGTACTTTCCTTGTTTCCATGAACCTCATAAACACCCTATTTTCAAATGATATTGTTGCTATATTTGACCATCAGTGTTACACATCAGAAGGCGTTTGCAGTTTTAGTACACTGCACTGGCTTGGTGAGCCAGGTGTCACATTCTTTACTCTATTTACTAGACTAGATCTCCCACTCTCACATTAGCACTATCCTACACACACTAGGGACAATTTGTTCACGTTTAAACCAAGACAATTCACCTACATTCTTGTACGTCTTTGGAGTGTGGGAGGAAACCGAAGATCTCAGAGAAAACCCACGCGGTCATGGGGAGAACGTACAAACTCCATACAGACAGCACACAGACAGCATGTCTTGCCATGTAACTGGGCTGCCACTATTGTCTATTTATCCTTTTCATACATACCTATCCTTCGGTTAATTTATTGTGTTGCACAGGGAGCCAAATGCAACGTAATTTCGTTTGGAACTACATATATCAATGTATTTCTAAATGACAATAAAGTTTGTTTGACTTTGACTTGACTTGACTTTGACACGTAGTCGGGATCGAACCCGGGTCTCTGGCGCTGTATGGGCAGTAAAGGCCTGTCCCACTGTACGAGCTAATTCAAGAGTTCTCCCGAGTTTCCCCTGATTCGAACTTGGAGATTTACGGTAATAGCCGCTCGTAGGTACTTGGGGCTCTCTTGGACATTTTTCATCATGTTGAAAAATCTTCACGAGTGATCACGAGTACCTGTCGTTAGCGTTACGAGCCGTAAAGGGACATCCCGAGCTCCGACGTACCCGGTACGTACATTCTACGTGCTTACCACGAGTTTGATTTTTTTAAAACTTGGGAGAGCTCTTGAATGACCTCGTACAGTGGGACAGGCCCTTTAGGCAGCAACTCTACCGCTGCGCCACCGTGACGCCCACCGCCACCGTGCGTTTTGTGTTTTTCTTTTTTACGTAGTGTGAAATTATATGCAAAAATAGATTCCATTTATAGCGTGACGTGGTGTAGAAAAGGTTCACAGACTGCATTTGTTATTTTTACATTGGATACTTGGAGTAAATGAGTTGACAGGGGGCCCTGGATGACCCGAGTATACACATGACTGCATGGGTGAGGAGCAGTAGCGCATATGGAAGAAGGGCACTAAAAGATGAGGCAGTTGATTACACTGGCTGTGTGCGGGCAGCTGCAGTGAGACAAGCCCGAGGCAGAATCAAGTGAAGGAGGAGCTGTGAGACCATGATGATCTCATCATCATCGTGCATTAAATGATGAATGATGATCAGAGGGGACCCCGGCAATCTGGGACGATTCATCACCCTGTCACACAAGTAATGCAGCACCGTATTGCAGTCAAATACTCCTCAAGACCCTCTTAGAGGAACAAAGATCGCTCATACCACAGATGATAAAGCTAGCCGAAAATTATTTTCATTAGAGGAGCTGGATCCCATTTTTCTGTGAGACAATTGAAAGTTAGGTTAATGAGCCCTAAGCCAACTAACTTAATACAGTATCTCTGTGAAAGCAGGCTAATTTGCCAAGCCGACTCTGTAAATGGATTACCAGTGTAAAAATTTTAATTAAGTGAAATGCACATTTTATTAAAATAACCTTTCCGGGAAGCATATCAGCATCCTTATGAAAACAAAAAGTAATGTAAAATAATGCATGGAAAAGCAAAGAAAGCATGTTTTGATTGAATAACTGACCGACAATCTGTCTCGCAGTAATGATGCATCTTGGGCTTATCATATCATTCTCACACAGATATTCCAGAAAAGTGTGCTCAAAGTAGCTTATGCTGCAGTCAACACACTCCTTAATAAGATGGCCATTTTGCACAGAACAGCTTGCTGAGATTGTATCCAGCAGATAATGATCCTACCTCTGTGCCTCGCTAGTGCCCCTCCACACATTAATTGCCTAGATTGCGTAGGCTGAATGAATGTGACCATAGCAGCCATTTAGACGGCATGGCAAAGGCAGCATCTAAATGGCGGGACTGACATATGATGAAAGAATGGATCGAATGGGCTTGTATTCACTGGAGTTTAGAAGGATGAGAGGGGATCTTATCAAAACATGTAAAATTCTTAAAGGATTGGACAGGCTAGATGCAGGAAAAATGTTCCCCATGTTGGGGGAGTCTAGAACCAGGGATCACGGTTTAAGATTAAATGGTAGGCCATTTAGGCTATCCACTGAGATGAGGAAAAACTTTTTCACCCAGAGAGTTGTGAATCTGCGGAATTCTCTGCGACAGAAATCAGTGGAGCAATATTTGCTTATTATTACACTTTCAGGTTTAGTTTAGTTTAGTTTAGTTTAGATTAGTTTAGCTTAGTTTAGTTTAGAGATACAACATGGAAACAGGCCCTTTGGCCCACCGAGTCCCGGCCGACCAGCGATCCCCGCACACCCTACACACACTAGCAACAATTTACACTTATACCAATCCGATTAACTTATAAACCTGCACGTCTTTTGGAGTGTGGGAGGAAACCGAAGATCTCGGAGAAAACCCACGCAGGTGAAAAAATACAAACTCCGTACAGACGGTACCCATAGTCAGGATCGAACCCGGGTCTCCGGCGCTGTAAGCGCTGTAAGGCATCAACTCTACCGCTGCGCCACCATGTCACTCTTGTGTAGTCCAGGTATTGTCCACTCACTGGGTGGACAAAAACCCTTTTTGTATCCCTTCTAAACCTCTTACCCAAATTGAAGTATCATGCTGTTCAATAGACCGTACATGGATAATATCCCAGTGCTAGGGACTTGCTTGAATCCTAAAACTAAGTGACAAAAATCCACTTCTCCAATGATCGCTATTCCTATTTTACCCTGACTGTTTTAAATATTTATTAACCTTGTTTGTCATGCATGAGTACAACCACAAATGAGGTATGCCATGTGGGTCAAGAGGTTAGGATATACATATGTGTTTCTTCTTAATAGTGATTTATATGTTTATATTATTTCACCACAAACCCATCGGTCAAATGAAAACTAAAGTTAATTCCGTTCTTACAAGCTGAGACTTCTCTTAACAGCTCCTAACGCAACCGATTGGGCAGCTTACAGCCCAGTGGTGTGAATATTGATTTTTCTCACTCCAAGTAACCCCAGCATTCCCTTTCTCTCCATCCCTCCCCCACCCAAGTCGCACTAGCTTCTCGTTTTCACCCAACAAACAGCCAGCAATGGCCTGCTTCCTTTATTTTCGCTACTTTTTTGCGTATCTTTCATCCATTGTTCTTTATGTCTCTACATCATCGTCTATATCTCTCGTTTCCCTTATCCCTAACCAGTCTAAAGAAGGGTCTCGACCTGAAACGTCCTGCTGACTTACTACAGCTTTTTGTGTCTATCTAATTGTTAAATAACCTATTGTTCAATTGTGACTTGGCTCTGGTACTTTGTGTGTATTGTAGGCATTGGCCGCCGTCACCTTGGTTCCTCCACTATAATCACAATGATGAGTTTGAATTAACTTTTCAAAGCCCCCTGACTTGAAATCACCACTGCAACATCAAGGCGCACAGCAGTTCAGCTTATTTATGTTTCTCACTGCTGGTATCACCGATTCCAGGCAATTAAGCTATTCTCATCATTTTTGCATTAACCTTACTGATGCAGCTTCAAAGGCATTGCAGCATTAGGTTTCCATGCAAGAACCGAAGCTCATTTCAGAGAACTGATTATGAAAGAAAATCAGCTTGAAATTCACAGAAGCCTGGAAGTATAACTCTGCTGGCTGTCTGAAGAAGGGTCTCAACCCGAAACGTCGCCCATTCCTTCCCTCCAGAGATGCCGTCCGTCCCGCTGAGTTACTTCAGTTTTTTTATCTGAGGCAGATGATTAAGTGGGGGTAGCAGACCACACGGGTTACTCAGACCCCCCCCCCCCCCCCGTCCTACCCTCCACAGCAGCCCTTCCTGCAGTTGTTCTGTAGTTGCTACAGAGAAAGGTTCCACTCTTCCAAACATGGCACAGACAGAGAGGTTTTCATGTAGTTCTTTTTGGGGATTGCATACTTCACATTTTAGTGCACGATTCTGTCCCCTGTCACTACAGTCTGAAGAAGGGTCTCGACCCGAAACGTCACCTATCCCTTCGCTCCTTAGATGCTGCTACACCTGCTGAGTTTCTCCAGCCTTTTGTGTACCCTCAATTCTCCAGCATCTGCAGTTCCTTCTTTAACACTACAATGTTATTTATGTATTTCTGGCCATTTCCAGGATTCTTTTTACTGGGACTTAAATAAATATTAAAACATATTTGCAAAACATATTTGGTGCACTAGAAAAGGGTGAAATCCAATTGCTAGTTGTTATTGGATTTTGAAGTGATAATTGATCATTTTTAGATGTTTAGATTCTGGAATTATGATCTTTACTCCTTTCTCCCATTGTATTGCATCCATTTAATAGCCAGTGTGTAGGAAGGAACTGCAGATGCTGGTTTAAACCGAAGATAGACACAAAAAGCTGGAGTAACAGCGTGACAGGCAGCATCGCTGGAGAGAAGGAATGGGTGACGTTTCGGGTTGAGACCTTTCTTCATCATCTGAATCCTCAAGTCGCATGCTACAAACGCTGTGAGTTGTAGGATAATCACTTAAACAGAAACTGCAGCATTTAGTACTGTTGCGCACTGTACAGCAATCAGTGTTGTAACAACCACTAATGAGGTCTCAAATAGCCAGGGCATTGAAACCTGAGGTAGGTTAATGATGATGCAAGTTAATGATGGCAGAATGGAGATCAGTAATGGACAGATCATTGGCAAACTCAGCAGAACATGTCCACGTTTATTTTGTTACGGTTGAAAGCCTGGAGGTTGCATTCAAAAGCTCGATTTTATATTGTTAAGAGGGAAGCGTGCAGTGCATGACTTGTCAAGTTACTTGGCATAGAGAGGACACTAGGGACAACATCAGCGGGTGCCAAGATAAAGTGTGCACAATTTCACTCAGTAGCCATTACTTGAGGAACCTAACCCAGGCAAAACGGACTGTCCAGTTTCCAAGCTCCAAGCTCCAAGCTCTGAGATTTAACACTTTCCACACCAACAGAGATAGACAAATTCTTGATTAGAATGGATGTCAAGGGTTATGGGGAGAAGGCAAGAAAATGGGATTAGGAGGCAGAGATCAGCCATGATTGAATGGTGGAGTAGATTCGATGGGCCGAATGGGCCAAATGGCCTAAATCTACTCCTATATCTTGTGAACTTGTAAACAGAAGCAGACACCACAAAATGAAATAACATTGTTCTGACCTTCTGTGGAAAACATTCCATTTTGGATGTTTAAGCATTTAAAAAAAAGTGATTACATTTGCAAATGGCAGTGAAGTATTGAACCCAAAATTCATGGATGCCCTCAAGCTAGATCAACAATGAATTCCTAGAACGTAGATTGCAGTACCTACGGGTGTAGGAAGGAACTGCAGATGCTGGTTTACACCGAAGATGGACACAAAATGCAGGTGTAACTCAGGTAGCATCGTTGGAGAGAAGGAATGGGTCACGTTTTGGGTCGAGACCCTTCTTCAGACTGAGTCAGGGGAGAGGTAGACATGCAGGGGAGGTTAGAGGGGTACATGCAGTACCTACATGTTGTACTTGTGGCCAAGCCATTGGAAACACCAAGGTTATGAAAGACATGCCAGTCGCTGCATTAAATGTTCCTCCAGAATGAATTGTTTATTAATACATACTGACAGACAGATAGAGTGTGTGATAAGTACACGGTGTACTTAAGAAAGTAAGAATGGTCAGTATGCACTCGGTGGGCCAAAGGGCCGATCTGTCATTTTCACTCTTACCCTTCCATATCTCCAGTCTCCTTCTCCCCTGACTCTCAGTCTGAAGAAGTCTTGACCCGAAACATAACCCGTTCCTTCTCTCCAGAGATGCTGCCTGTCCCGCTGAGTTGCTCCAGCATTTTGTGTCTATCTTCAATGTAAGTTCCTACACTGTTTTCATGCTGTATCTCTACACTAAACTAAATAAAAGAGTCCAATGAAATGTAATCTCTGTGAGGAAACACACTAATACTTTTCTTCATGATACTGCTAATGATTTGAAAACATTTCCAAGCAAATAAAACCAATAACAATGTCACGTAACGAGAGTGAATACCCTGTATCCATCAATCATTTGCACAGTATTCTACACAGAGAGTCATAGAGTGATACATTGTGGAAACAGGCCCTTCAGCCCAACTTGCCCACATCGGCCAACATGTCCCAGCTACACTAGTCCCACCTACCTGCATTTGGTCCAATCTGTCCTATACATGTACCTGTCTAACTGCTTCTTAAATGTTGGGATAATCCGAGCCTCCATTACCTCCTTTGGCACCCTTTGTGTGAAAATATTACTCCTCAGATTCCTATTAAACCTTTTCCCCTTCACCTTCATTCTATGGTCCTCGATTCCCCCACTCTGGGCAAGAGACTCTGAGCATCCACCCGATCTATTCCTCTCATGATTTTATACAACTCTATAAGATCACCCCTCATACTCCTGCGCTCCAGGGTATAGAGTCCCAACCTACTCAACCTCTCCCTATAGCTCAGAACCTCTCGTCCTGGCAACATCCTCGTAAACCTTCTCTGTACCCTTTCCAGCTTAACTACATACCAGTTTAACGTGGTTAAAGAAGGCCTTTCTGTCTTGCGTCCTTACATTTAGTGATTAATGTTTCAGTGCTCCTGGAATACTTTGCTTTCCTAGTCCATTTTGACATTATTCCATCAGATTTCTGCCTCCTTATTCATCTCATGTCTGGAAAAGAGCGAGCTCAGGAGTAACATGTTAGAGGTCCCACCATCCAGGAAGCTAAACATTCCTTCCAGATGAAGCCTGTAGTTCTTCTAAACTGCAATCAATATTTACAATACGCCCTCCTCTGCATTTGAGAAACCAAAAGCAGATTGGGAGCCAGCTTTGCAAACATGATCCTAGATTCCACTTGCCTGTCACTTTAATTCTCCAACCTAGTCCCATTCTGACCTCTTTCACTATTACAAGGATGCCAAGATAAGTACCAAGAACAGCAATCTTCCATCTCGGCACATTGAAGCCCTCAGTACTAAAGCAGCGCAGTGGTGCAGGGGTGGAGTTGCTGCCTTACAATGCCAGAGACCCGAGTTTGATCCCCGCCACGGGTGCTGTCTGTGCGGAGTTTGCATATTCTACCTGTGCATTTTCTCCAGGCGCTCTGGTTTCGTCCCACATTTCAAAGACTTGCAGGCTTGTAGATCAATTGATTTCTGTAAATTGTCCCGTGTGTCTAGGATAGAACTAGTGCACAGGGTGACCGCTGGTCGGCGTACTGTCAGTGAGCTGAGGGGCCTGTTTCCACATTGTATCTCTAAAACTACAAACTAAAAAACTAAAACTAAAATCAACAATTTCAGTTGATTTTACTACTTCCTTAGAAGGCTTAGGAGGTTCAGCATGTCCCCTAAACTCTCACCAACTTCTACAGATACACCATAGAAAGCGTTGTGTCAGTATACATCACAGCTGAGTTTGGGAACAGCTCCATCTAAGACTACAAGAAATTGCAGCGAATTGTGGACGCAGCCCAGACCATCACACAAACCAACCTCCCTTCTATTGAATTGAATTTTCTCAATTCTGTTAACCCAGGCTGCCTCCTCCCCATCCCACCTCTCCCTCAGCCCTCGGGACCTGGCATTCCTTCTCTCTCTATCCCCCCCCCCCACGCAAGTCGCACTAGCTTCTCATTTTCACACTACAAACAGCTTACAATGGCCTGTTTCCTTTATCATCGATACTTTTTTGTATATCTTTCATTCATTGTTCTTTATCTCTCCACATCACTGTCTATATCTCTCGTTTCCCTGATCCCTGACCAGTCTGAAGAAGGGTCTCCACCCGAAACGTCGCCTATCTCCTTCGCTCCTTAGATGCTGCTGCACCCGCTGAGTTTCTCCAGCTTTTTGTGTAACCCTCCCTTCTATTGATTCCATTTATACCTCACGCTGCCACGGCAAGGCCAGCAGCATAATCAAGGACGAGTCACACTCCCTCTTCTCCCTTCTCCCATCAGGCAAAAGTTACAGAAGTGTGAAAACGCACACCTCCAGATTTGGGGACAATTTCTTCCCTGCTGTTATCAGGCAACTGAATCATCCTACCACAACTAGAGAGCAGTGCTGAACTACTTTCTACCTCTTTTATGACTCTCGGAATATCCTGGCTTTACCATGCACTAAACGTTATTCCCTTATCATGTATCTGTACACTGTAAATGGATCGACTGTAATCACGTAATGTCTTTCTGCTGACTGGTTAGGAGGTCTCCAAGAGAATTTCTCTTGGTGAATAAAGACTTTTATATTAACGAAGATAGACACAAAAAGCTGGAGTAACTCAGTGGGAAAAGGAGCATTTCTGGAGAAAAGGAATGGGTGACGTTTTGGGTCGAGACCCTTCTTCAGACGAGCTGTATCTCAACATTGGTTTTTCTTTTTATTCTCTCCTGTCCTAATTCATCTCCTTCTTCTCACATCTTCTTCTCATCAATCAGCTACGGTTTACAACCTTTAACCATCTTCAGTCAGCTGGACACCATTTGCAGCACAGTTTCTGCTAGTGCTCTTCACATCACAGATGCTCCATCTTCTCTCCAACTGGAAGCATACTTGTTTTTCTGCCTTATTCTGACAGAAGGTCAACATCTTGAATGGTTCATTATCTTTCTCTCCCCGTAGGTGTTTTCCCAGATCCGATGAAAGATTTTAACTCGAAAGAGTGAGGCATAGATAGGGTAGACCATCTGAACTTGCTTCCCAGGGAGAAAATGCCAAGCTCTAAAGGGCACAACTTTCAGGTGAGAGCGGCAAGTTAAAAGGAGATGTGCGGGGCAAGTTTGCTTTACAGTGAGTGGTAGTGCATTGTACACACTGCCAGGTGTGGTGGTGGAAGCAGAAATGGTCGTGGCATTCAAGAGTGTAGGAAGGAACTGCAGATGCTGGTTTAAACTGAAGACAGACACAAAAGGTTTGAGTAACTCAGCGGGACAGACAGCATCTCTGGAGAAAAGAGAGTTAGGGGAAAGGGAAACAAGAGATACAGACAGTGATGTAGAGAGATATAGAACAAATGAATGAAAGGTATGCGAGCTGTTTAGATAGACACATGGTTATGCAGGGAATGGGTGGATATGGATCACATGCATGATTAGTTTAACTTGGCATAAAGTTTGGCACGGGCACTGTGGGCTGAAATGACAATCAGTGTGCAGTATTATTCTATGCTAATTCCTCCTTTTTCCATAAATGCTGTCTGACCAGGAGTGTTTCCAGCATTTAAAAAAAAATTTTAAACAGAAAATATTATTGGATTAGGTAGAGAAGAATAGAAGGCATGTGGATCATAAACCCCAGTATGGACGAGACAATTGGAATTCACTACGCTTTATGTTATACAAAATAAAACTGAAATGTAAATGTATTGATGATCAATGTTATGCGCTGCAACTCAGATGGTGTGGTTTGAAAGTTGAAGGCTTTGGGAATCCACTGGGTAGCTGGCTGCAATCTGCTAACTATTCTCCAACACTTTGCCTGCCTGTTGACAATATCCTCAGGAGATGCGGGTTGCCAATTAACATATGTTTATCCATCACTCAGGGCAACATTAAGTGACAATCAGTAAAAGTGCAGGTGGTGCGAGTGTGACAATGACAACAGAAAATGCTGAAAACATTCAGCTGTTCAGGCAGCGTTTGCAGAACGAGGGCGGTCGCGGTGGTGCGGCGCAGCGGTAGAGTTGCTGCCTTACAGCAAATGCAGTGCCGGAGACCCGGGTCCGATCCCAGCTATGGGTGCTGTCTGTATGGTGTTTGTCCGTTCGCCCCATGACCTGCGTGGGTTTTCTCTGAGATCTTCGGGTTCCTCCCACACTCCAAAGGCATACAGGTTTGTAGGTTAATTGGCTGGGTAAATGTAAGAATTTTCCCTTGTGGGTTTAGGGTAGTGTGAATGTGAGGGGATCGCTGGTCGGCGCGGGCCCAGTGGGCCGAGAGGCCTGTTTCCGCGGAGAGGCCTGTTTCCGTGCTGTATCTCTAAATTAAAATTAATGTCTCAAGATAAATGCCCTTCGTCAGAAATGGTAAAGAGAGAAATTAGTTTTAAATTACAGACAAGGTTGGCAAGAGGTAAGAGGGTTAAAATAGAACATTTGGCACACTTGCCTTCATCGGTCAGGGTATTGAGAGCAGGATGTTCAAGAAGGAACTGCAGATGCTGGTTTAAACCGAAGATAGACACAAAAAGCTGGAGTAACTCAGCGGGTCAGGAAGCATCTTCAGATGGCTCTCGACCCGAAACGTCACCTATTCCTTTTCTCTGCCTGACCCGCTGAGTTACTCCAGCTTTTTGTGATAATCTTCTATTCAGGGGTTGGGGGCATCATTTTACAGCTGTGCAGGATGTTGGTAAGGCCAGATTTGGAGTACTGTATCCTCTTCTGGATGCCCTGTTATAGGAAGGATGTCATTTAACTGGAAAAAGGTTACAGGAAAGATTTACAAGGATATTACCAAATCTGGAGGGTTTGAGTTACAACGAGAAGCAGGACAAGCTAGGTCTTTCTTTCCCAACAGGAAAGACGGAGGAATGGTGACCTTGTAGAGATTTATAAAATCACAAGAGCATAGCTAAGACGAATAGCCAGTCGTTTCCCAAATGAAGTCGAAAATAAGTGGATGTAGCTTTAAGGTGAGGGGGGGAAACAATTAAAAGGGTTGTGAGAGGCAATATTTTCACACAGAGGATGGTGCGTTATGGAACAAGATCTCAGAGGAAGTAGACTGTAATTGAGACAGGAATAATTACAACATTTAAAAGACAGATAACTACATGGATGGGAAAGGGTCTGGGCAGATGTGGACCAGTCACAGACAAGTGGGCCAGGCTGAATTAGTCAACATGGTCAGCGTGGCCAAGTTGACCAAAAGGCCATTTCCCCACTGCACAGCTCTGTGACTCTATAATATGTGTGAGGGTGAGGTGAGAGTCGGCCAGGGTGACATGGGGTGGGGGGGGGGGGGGGGGGGGGGGGGGGGTAGGGGGGGGGTAGTGGTGTTGGGTTCATGGTGATGTTTGCACAGTGAAATGAATGTGTGGAGCAGTCAGATGTGTCCAGAAGATCAGGCTGCAATGAAGCTTATCCTAGATCACCCCTTTATGGCGAGCCTCTACTGAGCACGTGCGGACGTGGCGTCGAAGAAGCCGAAGCAAAGAAGACAAATAGCCGAATAGAAAGAGAGAATAGGATGGGAAAATTAAGCAACGGGCAACTGGAAGCACAGTTTGCTCTTACAGCCTCAGTAGGGTACCCGGACGTGGCGTCGAAGGACGAGGAGCTGAAGCAGAGAAGTCAAGGCCAACTAAGCCGAAATGCCAAAGAACCGAAAGAATACCAAGCCGAAACGGCAACGAACCGAAAGGGCGGGACGCCCAAAAGCCAACTAACCAAAAGGCCTCGTCACCTAAAAGCAAACTCACAAAATGGCCGCTCTGCCAAAACGACACCTAACCGAAAAGCTGCGTCGCCAACAAGCCAATTAACCGAATACCGCTCTGTGGAAAAGTCAAATAATGGCGTGTGTGGGAAAATGACCCCCGTCTCCACTGGCCAGTGATGTGATGGACACGGGGGTCTGAACCAATCACTAACAAGTCCCGCCCCCCAGCGACATCATGTCCGTCCGTTATTTCACTTTTCTGGAGGAGCGGGCATTCGGTTAGTTGCTTGTAGGCGAGGCAACTTTTCGGTTTGGTGGCGTTTCGGCAGCGCGGCCATTTGGTGAGTTTGCTGTCAGGTGACGCAGCCTGTCAGTTAGTTGGCTTTTAGGCGTCCCCGCCCTTTCGATTAGTTGGCGTTTCGGCTTCGTATGCTTTCGATTATTTGCCGTTTTGGCTTTGTTTCCCTTCGGCTTTTGGCCTTGACTTCTCTGCCTCAGCTTCACGTCCTTCGATGCCACGTCCGGGTACCCTACTGAGGCTGTAAGGGGTGAACCTGTGCTTCCAGTTGCCTGTTGCTTAATTTTACCATCCTATTCTCTCTTTCTTTGGCTTTTTAAGTTGGCCCAGCAAAACCAGGATCTTCCCCCTCCCCGTAACCCCTGACACCCATACTAATCAAAAATCTATCTAGCTCTGCCTTAAAAATATCCATTGGCCTCTGCATTCTCTGTGGCAAAGAATTCCACAGTCGCCACACTCTGACCAAAATAAATTCCTTCTCATCTCGTTCATAAAAGAACGTCCTTTATGTTGCGTCTATGATCTCTGGTGGGCACATCCTCTCCACATCCTCTCCAAGCCTTTCATTGTTCGGTAAGTTTAAATGAGGTCCTCCCTCCTAAACTGCAGCGAGCAAAAGCCCAGCGCTATCAAATGCTCAACATATGTTAACCCACTCAATCCTGGGATCATTCTTGTTAACCTCCTCCAGACCCCCTCCAGCGCCAGCAAATCCTTCCTCAGATACGGGGGAATTCACTTTACTCACAATGCTCCAAATGCGGTTTGACCAGCGCCTTATAGAGCATATAAATTCTCCCGGTGACACCGTGGGTTTTCTCCGGGTGTTCCAGTTTCCTCCCACATTCCAAACACGTGCAGGTTTGTAGGTTAATTGACTTCTGTAAATTGTCCCTAGCGTGTAAGATAGAAGTAGTGTGCGTGTGATCGCTGGTCGGCGTGGCTCAGTGTGCCAAAGGGCAGGTTTCCACGGCTGTATCTCTAAATTACACTCACTCCATCACTGCACAGTCACAACAATCATTATCCAGGTGAGGGAAATGTTTCCAAGGTGATGAATGATGCTTTCATTCTGTGAAACCCCTTCCTCACAAATATTCCTTGCGGGCTACTCAGGCCCATTTAAAGTACAGTCGATGATGCTTCTCTCACTGTCCCAAGGCATGAGGCACAGGAGCAGTATCATGAACGATGTTGCACCACGACACGTCAATGAACAAGCCGTCGGTGAGCTGCAGATATGCTTCAGGTGACTGCCACCATTCAGTTTGCGAAGTCTAGATGGCAGGATGGTCTCGGCGTGTATCAGCAGCAGCAGCAGCAGCAGCAGCAGCAGCAGTGAAGCTTGAAGAGGAGGCGATGGGTCTCGGAAGAGAACGTTGAGGGGAAACAAGACAGTGGTGTGGCAGTGGCGTGCAGTGGTGCCCAAAGTATTGAGACTTTTACACATTTTACCAGCAGTATCCATTTAACTTCAAACAAAAAATCTTTCAACAACCAGTCACTTTACCATTGCCCCCATTTCTCATAATCAATTCCTGCCTAGAGCTGGTTGCCATGGAGAGCCACGTCCTGTGCTGATATCAGCCCCCCCCCCCCCCCCCCCCAACCCCCAACCCCCCCCCCCCCCCCAACCCCCCCCCCCCCCCTGTCCTTGTGTGTAGATGTTCATTTCCAATGCTCAGAGGCTTTTGTTCCTTCATGCTATTCAATAACTCAATGCTCTGAAATCACGGGCGGTGAAATTGCAACAAACGCAAAAAGGGAGATCACTGATTGTCAGCTATAAGTAAGTGGCAAAGTAAGTGCGACCTAGTTTTAAGCAGCCTGCCAAATTACTACCATCAGCTGCGTATGCTGGTATTCAATGTACAGGCTTGAAAAATCCAGCAGACAATGGTGTGGATGCGTTATCCTTCCTGATAAACAGTGCTGCTGTTGAAGCTCAATCTAACTTGGCCCTTTTAGAACAACCTTATCAGGCCCACTGAACTACTGGTCAGTAAACACAGAGATAACATTGGAATAGTTCATGGCCATCTCCATGTAAGTGTCATTCCCAGCCAAGCAAGTGATAGTACTGTACACCCAAGGCTTCTGTAGATGCACCAACCACTTTCTCGTCACATTAAATGCATTTACGATGCCATATCCTATGAGACTGTGGACCGACAACTGAAAAGGCTTAGGAGGTTCGGCATGTCCACTACAACTCTCACCAACTTCTACAGATGCGCCATAGAAAGCATTTTATCAGGATGCATCACAGCTCGGTTTGGGAACTGCTCCATCCAAGACCGCAAGATATTGCAGCAAATTGTGGACGCAGCCCAGGCCATCACACAAACCCACCTCCCTTCCATTGACTCCATTTATACCTCACGCTACCTCGGCAATGCCAGCTGCATAATCAAGGATGAGTCGCACCTTGTTCACTCTCTCTTCTCCCCTCTCCCATCAGCCAAAACGTATAGAAGTGTGAAAACGCACACCTCCAGGTTCAGCGACAGATTCTTCCCAGCGGATATCAGGCAACTGAATGTTCCTACCACAACTAGAGAGCAGTCCTGAACTACTATCTACCTTATTGGTGACCCTCAGACTATCTTTGATCGGACTTTACTGGCCTTACCTTGCATTAAATGGTATTCCCTTTATCATGTATCTGTACATTGTAACTGGCTCGTTTGTATTCATGCATTATCTGGATGGCACGTAACAAAAGTTTTTTACTGTACCTCGGTACACGTGACAATGAACTAAACAAAATACACCAAACTAAAAGTGGATGTAGTCTGTCCTTTCCTTCTTTGTGTCTGTTTTGTATGTGTTAAATGTATGTTTTTTAGTGTTCTTTAGCCTGTTTTATGTAGGGGGTGGGGTGGGGGGGGGGGGGGAAGTTGGGGGAAACTTTTTCTAATTTCTTATCTCGATGGAGATACGATTTTTTCCATATCATCATAGCAAAAGGATTTGAGTATAGGAGCAGGGAGGTTCTACTTCAGTTGTATAGGGTCTTGGTGAGACCACACCTGGAGTATTGCGTACAGTTCTGGTCTCCAAATCTGAGGAACAACATTATTGCCATAGAGGGAGTGCAGAGAAGGTTCACAAGATTGATTCCTGGGATGTCAGGACTGTCTTATGAAGAAAGACTGGATAGACACGGTTTATACTCTCTACAATTTAGGAGAATGAGAGGGGATCTTATAGAAACTTACAAAATTCTTAAGGGGTTGGACAGGCTAGATGCAGGAAGATTGTTCCCGATGTTGGGGAGGTCCAGGACAAGGGGTCACAGCTTAAGGATAAGGGGGAAATCCTTTAGGACTGAGATGAGAAGGACCTTTTTCACACACAGAGTGGTGAGTCTCTGGAACTCTCTGCCACAGAGGGTAGTTGAGGCCAGTTCATTGGCTATATTTAAGAGGGAGTTAGATGTGGCCCTTGTGGCTAAGGGGATCAGAGGGTACTGCAAGAAAGCAGGTACAGGATACTGAGTTGGATGATCAGCCATGATCATATTGAATGGCGGTGCAGGCTCGAAGGGCCGAATGGCCTACTCCTGCACCTAATTTCTATGTTTCTATGTTTCTATGTATCTCCGTCCGCATTGCAGCCTAACATCGGGGAGTTGCTGCAGTTCGACCGGGAGCACCATCAAGGGAGCCTGCAGGACTTAACATCGCGGAGATCATCTTTGGGGCTCCAACCGTGGGGGCTGCCGGATATTAACACCGTGGAGCCCGCGGTCTCTGGTTAGAAACCGACATCGGGGACTTCAAGCCGCAGAGGTTTCCATCGCCCCGACAGGAAAGTTTCACTCGCCCCGACTGCGGATGGTTCGACTGCCCCGACTGCGGGAGAATAAAGAGGAAGAGGAATGGACTTTATTGCCTTCCATCACAGTGAGGAACATGGCGAATCCACTGTGGTGGATGTTTATGTTCACTTTTACGTAGTTGTGTGTCTTGTTGCTTTTTTTTACTATGGCTGTATGGTAATTCGAATTTCATTATATCTTAATTGGTACACATGACAATAAACTGACCTTGAAACCTTGAAACCTTGAATAGCATGGGCAACGTGGAATGAATAACTTGTTTCTGTGCCATAAACATCCATGACTTCAAATAGAGAGCCAAAGGTACCCATGAATCAAAGATTATTGCTCATTGTGGAATGATTTCGCTCCCGAGTTCCCTTTCATTGTTACAGAAATCATTCTGGGTGGAAACTATAGAAGAAGGAATTACTTTGTAACGCCTTCCACAAGGGAACTGGACAATTAATAATGCGCGTTGAATAGCAAGATTAGATTAAGACTGAAATGCCTGCTGTAAAAATAAAGTCTGCTTCAACCCTTTCCCTCTGCTGTTGAATAGATCTCAAGCTGTGGTGTTTCAATGTGGGATACTGTATTTGTGTTGATAACCATTATAGTGGTATTCAGTCCATGCATAAAAACTGAGAACAATTTAAGATGTTAATGCAAATAAGATGGAATCACACAGAGAAAAGGAAAAAAACAACGGACACATCCTGTTCCAAATGGTGCAACCAATAAGCAGAAACAGCTCAATACAACATCTTCTGCAGAGGTTAAAACAAAGATAAAGCCTTTGGACAGCCTTTGGACAAAGATAAAGCCTTTGGATAGTTGAGGAAAATTTATTCTTCAGTTCCAAAAAGTTCTGGTTCTGTGTAGAGATACAGCATGGAAACAGGCCCATTAAGTTCACATTGATCAACCATCACGCTAGTTCTGTTATCCCATTTTCTCATCCACTCCCAAACCGTTCTCCCTGGAGTGATCTAGATCTAGATAATCACCCAACACTGCCAACAATGACCAACCACTCTCTGCCACTGAACTCCCAATGGAAACCTGTGTGGGAGCTGAACTTTGGGATCGTTTGGTAATTGTGCTGTGGAATCTGTTGTTGGATGTAAGTGGGGAGGCACTCACAACAGGTGTATATATGGACTCCCTGCAATAGGGGCAATTTTACAGAGGCCGATTAACATGAAAATGCACAACTGGAGTACCGGGAGGAACCAGACACAATAACAGGGAGATCATTCAAATTCCAAACACCACACAGACAGCACCCGCGGTCAGGATCAAACCCAGGTCAATGGTGCTGTGAGGCAGCAGCTCTACCAGATAATAAAACATGCTGTAGAAGACCACAACAAATGATATGACAAGGCCTGGAAAATCAATCAACATTCTCAAACTTCAGATATTTCTTTTTCACAGGAATTCGTCAATCATTCCGTGGTTATTGATTTAGTGCTGGCCTTTTGAAGGCCTGCGCTAAATTATAATCACAGGACTGATCGGTGACCTCATCGACCTATTCCAGATGTGAGACACAAAAAGCTGGAGTAATTCAGCAAGACAGGCAGCATCTCTGGGGAGAAGGAAAGGGTGATGTTTCCGGTCGAGACACTTCTTCAGACTGGTTAGGGATAAGGGAAATAGGAGATATAGACGATGATGTAGAGAGATAAAGAAGAATGAATGAAAGATATGTAAAAAAGTAGCGATGATAAAAGAAACAGCCATGGTTAGCTGTTTGTAGGGTGAAAATGAGAAGCTAGTGCGACTTGGGTGGGGGAGGGATAGAGAGGAAATGTTGGAGTTGCCTGAAGTAAGAGAAATCAATATTCATACCGCTGGGCTGTAAGCTGCCGTAGCGAAATATGAGATGTTGTTCTTCCAATAGACAATAGACAATAGACAATAGGTGCAGGCGTAGGCCATTTGGCCCTTCGAGCCAGCACCGCCATTCAATGTGATCATGGCTGATCATCCCCAATCAGTACCCCGTTTCTGCCTTCTCCCCATATCCCCTGACTCCGCTATTTTTAAGAACCCTATCTAGTTCTCTCTTGAAAGCATCCAGAGAACCTGCCTCCACTACCCTCTGAGGCAGAGAATTCCACACTCACCTCTCTCTGTTAGAAAAAGTGTTTCCTCGTCTCCGTTCTAAATGGCTTACTCCTTATTCTTAAACTGTGGCCCCTGGTTCTGGACTCCCCCAACATCGGGAACATGTTTCCTGCCTCTAGCGTGTCCAAACCCTCAACAATCTTCTATGTTCCAATTTACGTTTAGTCTCACCCTGACAATGGAGGAGACCTGGGGCAGAACGGTCAGTGTGGGAAAGGGAAGGAGAATTAAAGTGTTCAGCAACCAGGAGGTCAGGTAGGTTCAGGTGGAGCGAGCAACGTTGTTCAGCGAAACGATCGCACAGTCTATGATGTTGATCAGTTTCTGTGAAACGAGTTACTTCTGCACGTTTATCCACAGCCGTTTAGTTTTGTAATATATTGGCACTTCCTAACTTGGCTTGTACACAGATCTCCGCTATAGATTCACTTCATTATTTTCATTGCATTTTTATTGACACTCTTCCAGCCCATTGCAGTCTTCTTACCTAGTGTTATGGCCATGCAAGTTGTTTCCAGGTGCTTCGACGTCTCCCTGTATTCTAAAGGCCTGTAAGTTGGTAGACTAATTGGCCACTGAAGTTGCTTCTAGTGCAGGTGAGTGATGGAATCTGGAACGAGCTTTTAATGAGATTCAAGATTCAACATTCAAGACTCAATGTAATAGTCACATGTACCAATTAAGGTACAGTGAAATTTGAGTTACCATACAGCCATACTAAGTAAAAAGCAAAAATGCACACAGCACATAAAATAACGTTTAACATAAACATCCACCGCAGTGGAATCAACATTCCTCACTGTGATGGAAGGCAATAAAGTTCAATCATCTTCCTCCTTTGTTCACCCATGGTCGGGGCCTTTGAACGGGGCCGTTGCCGATGGTCCGCTGTTCAAGCCCTGTCATCGGGATGATCGAAACTCTGGCGTCAGGACGGATTGGATGTGAAGCTCCCGAGTCGGTTGCTTCTTACCGGTGACCGCTGCTTCACGGTGTTAAAGTTCACAAGCACCGCGATCGGAGCTCCAACACTGGCGATCCTCGGCAAATGTTCCCAGGCCCCCTGATGGTAAGTCCGCGCCGTGCCCGCGGCTTGAAGCTCCGAGCCGGTCTCCAGGAAGGGCTGCACTACTCCACATTGTAAGGCGCAAAGTAGGGGGCAGAGATGCGACTCGGAGAAAAATTGCAACTCTGTCGAGGTAAATGATTGAAAAAGGTTTCCCCCAATCCCACCTCCCCCTCCCCCCCCCCCCCCCCCCCCACACCCCCCCATATAAAACAGACCAAGAGATATTAAAACAAACATTCAAGACATACTTAAAATAATAAAAACAGAGAAGGGACAAGACAGACTGCTGGCGAGGCGGCCATTATGGGCGCCACCCGGTGGTAATGCAAAAATAACATAGGTTTTGTGTAAATATTCTCTTTTATTTAAATGGATTCGGTGGGCTGAAAGTTCTGTTCCTATGTTCTGGTTCATGTCACTTCTCACCATGTTTAGTTTAGTTTATTGTCACGTGTAGCGAGGTACAGTGAAAAGCTTTTGTTGCGTGCTATCCAGTCAGCGGAAAGACCATAAATGATTACAATCGAGCCGTTCACAGTGTACAGATACATGATAAGGGAATAAAGTTTAGTGTAAGGTAAAGCCAGCATATATAACTGGGCACAATATTCTTAATATTTTCGTATCAAATCCTTGTAAGAGATAAGAAGGTTACGAGGATCTATGGGATCAATGGTTAGTTTAGTTTAGTTTAGTTTAGTTTATTATTGTCACAAAAACTGGCTTACCCATAGAAGACAGAGGAGTGTGGTAGAAAGGAATCCTTTTGGCTGAAGGTATTAACCAGCAAATTTTTGCATCTATGCTGAGACCTCGCATATTTGTAATAAATATAAATGAGTTAGATGAAAATGTAAAGGAGTTGGTGGACAACATGAACAATGGTAGGTAGACAAAAATGCTGAAGAAACTCAGCGGGTGAGGCAGCATCTATGGAGCGAAGGAAATAGGCGACGTTTCGGCTCCATAGATGCTGAGTTTCTCCAGCATTTTTGTCTACCTTCGATTTTCCAGCATCTGCAGTTCCTTCTTAAATAAACAATGGTGGAGCTGTAGACATTGTAGAAACATAGAAACATAGAAAAATAGGTGCAGGAGTAGGCCATTCGGCCCTTCGAGCCTGCACCACCATTGTAAAAGGCTGCCGAGGGATACATCAATATCAGTTACAAATATAGACGGAGAAATAGCAGATGGAGTTTAATCCGGGCAAGCATGAGGTGTTGTATCTTGTGAGGTTAAATGTAATGGATATACATTATACAGTTAATGGCGGAAACCTTAACAGCATTGATGTACAAGAGGGCAAGTTTTTCATAGAGGGTGTGTAGGTGCCTGGAACGCACTGCCAGGGGTGGTGATGGAAGCAGATACAATAGTGGTGTTTAAAAGGCTCTCAGATAGCCACATGAATTTGCGGGACGGATATGGATCATGTTCAGACAGAAAGGATTAGTTTAATTTGGTGTCATGCTCAGCATCATGCCCATGGGCCAAAGAGACTGCTCAAGTGCTATACTGTTCTATATTCTAATTATACACATGGTTTTATGTAGCCATCTAAAAATTCTCATTCAAAAACATTACTTTCCAAATTTTATGATTCTCCAAAAAATATCTACCGATACTAATAAATCAAAAATGCAGCTACAAAAATATAAAAACAATTGTATGGTTTTGTAGTATTTATGGACGAGTAACATAATAAAACATATTGATAAAATGTTTTAAATTGCATCCAAATTTATGCTTCATCTGATTCTTGGTGCCATGATTTTGGATTGCTGCTCCCCTATTGTATTATCCATTGAGTAATTCAGCATGGAAATAAACTGTTAAATCCAACTTATCCATGCCAGCCAAAATCCTGTCTAAGTTAAGTGCAGCACGGTGACACAGAGGTGGAGCTGCTGCCCGGGTTCCATCCTGACTACAGGTGCTGTCTGTACGGAGTCTGTACGTTCTCCCTGTGTCCACATGGGTTTTCCCTGGGTGCTCTGGTTTCCTCCCACACTCCAAAGACGTACATGTTTGTTGAATAATTGTAGATTTGTTCCCAGTGTGTGTAGGATAGTGTAAGTGTCCATGGATCACTGGTCGGCGCAGACTCGGTGGGCTGAAGGGCCTGTTTCCCTGCTGTATCTCTAAACTAAATTAAACTAAACTAATCCCACTGGATTGTATTTGGCCCATTTCCCTCCAAACTTTCCCTATCCTTGTACCCGTCCAAATGTTGTTAAAATGTTGTAGTTGTACCTGTATCGACGACTGCATCTGGCAGCTAGTGGCATATACCCATAGAATAGAATAGTTTCTTTATTGTCATTGTAACATGAACCATGTACAACAAAATTTAAAAACGTCAGCCAGTCGGTGCAACATTCAAACCATAAAAGCTAACGATACATGCAAGGTAAAATATTAAAAAAGATGATAAACAACTAAAATAAATATGAAATATAAAAACAGCACGCATAAACACCCAACCCTACATCCTTCTGTCGATTTCACAGTGTACCAACCACAGTCCCTTAGTCCCCGCGTTCTTTGGCGGCTATATTTGGTGCCTTTATAGCAGTGGGGTAAAAACTGTTTTTAAGTCTGTTTGTCCTTGTCCTTGTAGATCTGTACCGTCTGCCTGACGGCAACAGTTCAAACAGGGAGTGTCTGGGGTGGGAAATGTCCTTTATAATATTCTGGGATTTTTTGATGCAGCGGGAACTGTGTAATTCCTCCAAGGCAAGGTTTCATCACCGTCTGGATGAAAAATCTGCCCAGCAGATCCCCTTTAAATCTACTTCCTCACATCTTAAGCTTGTGCCCTCTAATTTTAGACTGCCCAACCCTGGGAAAAAGGCTCTGACTATCAAGCCTCTCTATGCCCCTCATAATTGCATAAACTTCTATCAGATGACTTCAAAAGCCTGCCTTCACTTGGGGAATAAAGTTCCAATCTCTCCTTATAGCTCAAGCTCTCCAGTACAGGCAAGATTCTTGTGGATCTTCCTCGACTTATAAGCGAGTTCGGTATTCCGACTGCGCATGCCCTGGACAAAGGTCACTATGCATAAACAGTCCTGGAAAGCAGTGGAGCAATGAAGCAGAATCAAAGCTGGAAAAACCAGAAGAAATGAAGGTCCACTGCTTCACTGCTCCACTGCTTTCAGGGGCTGTTTATGCATAGTGACCTTTGACCTGGGCATGTGCAGTCGGAATACCAAACTCGCTTATTTACATCCTTCCATTGTCGTTTATTCACGCTTGCTCCGGTGATGGCTTATTGGTGTGAACCATGGGTCCTGCTTTGGCTGTATCTCTTTGGAATTATTTCAGTTCTAAACACATTACGTTGTGCGTCTCGCATCTAAAAGACTCATATTCCATCCATCTTATTCTGCTTCCGATCTTCTGTCTTGGATCTTTCCAATTGCAAACCCCTTTGAATGAGCAGTAAACTGTTCCCAGGCACTGTATGAAGAACAACAGATTTCAGTAGTCACTTGTCACTGCACAGAGCTGCTGCCATTAATAACCGTCAACACAAATGCAATCAATTTGGGAATGCACTATTGCAGTCTGTTGCTCTTCACGCAATTTGCTGATGAATTATAAGGGAACACTGGGAAACAATCGATGTTGGCTCGTTAATGAGATTACTCTCACCAATAGCTGGTGTACATATGAAGGGCCATATGACCTTCTTCAATACAGCATCATACAAAGTCTCCATAGACTGAACTTTGGACATGAGAGTGCAAAGTTCATTTCCTAGTTTTTGGTACACGTGACCGAGGTGACATTTCTCGCAGCACATTTAGTGAGATCCTCACCATCACAGAAGTCATTCTCCAGCAAAATGGAAGCACTCTGTGTGATACCCAGAAACATCAGAGTGTTCTGGGTGCACCAAAGGCTATGGAGCCAGAGAACATCCAAGCTATAGCTATACCGAAGACCTCCGCTCCATGACTATCTATAGCCAAACTGTTCCAACACTATTATCTGCTTGAATACATAGAAAATTGGCCTGCTCCCAAAAAGCAGCACAAAGCCAATCCAGGTAATTATTATGTAGGAAGGTCTCGACCCAAATGTCACCTATTCCTTTTCTTCAGAGATGCTCCAGTCTGACCCACTGGGTTCCTCCAGCTTTTGATGTCCATCTCCAGGTAATTACTGCACATGAATCTCCTCCAAACCATGAACAATTGTAAGGATGGTGTTATCAGTAGCATGATTTCACCAATGACCTGCTCACTTGCCTAATATAGGTTCTGCCGCGACCACTCTGTTCCCGGCAGACAGAGCAGAATTGCAGAGGTGAGATGTCAACAACTGCCTTTGTTACCATGGCAATAGTTTGCCCAGGTCCGCGCCGACCAACGAATCCCGTGTATTAACACTATCCGACACACATTAGGGGCAATTTTTACATTTACCAAGCCAATTTTAACTACATACCTGTACATCTTTGGAGTGGGGGAGGAAACTGAAGATCTCGGAGAAAGCCCACGCAGTTCGTACGTACAAACCCTGTACAGACAGCGCCGTATTCGGGATCAAACCCGGGTCTCCGGCGCCTCAAGCGCTGTAAGGCAGAAACTCTACCGCTGTGCCACCGTGTCCGTCCTCATTATTATCAATGAGTATTCCTTGATCAACATCCTGGAGTCACCACTGACCAGAAATTTAACTGGATCAAGTCAGAGCTGGCAATAGATCTGAGGCTGGATACATAGAAACATAGAAACATAGAAATTAGGTGCAGGAGTAGGCCATTCGGCCCTTCGAGCCTGCACCGCCATTCAATATGATCATGGCTGATCATCCAACTCAGTATCCCGTACCTGCCTTCTCTCCATACCCTCTGATCCCCTCAGCCACAAGGGCCACATCTAACTCCCTCTTAAATATAGCCAATGAACTGGCCTCAACTACCCTCTGTGGCAGAGAGTTCCAGAGACCCACCACTCTCTGTGTGAAAAAAGTCCTTCTCATCTCGGTCCTAAAGGATTTCCCCCTTATCCTTAAGCTGTGACCCCTTGTCCTGGACCTCCCCAACATCGGGAACAATCTTCCTGCATCTAGCCTGTCCAATCCCTTAAGAATTTTGTAAGTTTCTATAAGATCCCCTCTCAATCTCCTAAATTCTAGAGAGTATAAACTGAGTCTATGCAGTCTTTGTTCATAAGACAGTCCTGACATCCCAGGAATCAGTCTGGTGAACCTTCTCCGCACTCCCTCTATGGCAATAATGTCCTTCCTCAGATTTGGAGACCAGAACTGTACGCAATACTCCAAGTGTGGTCTCACCAAGACCCTATACAACTGAAGTAGAACCTCCCTGCTCCTATACTCAAATCCTTTTGTTATGAAAGCTAACATACCATCCACTTTCTTCACTGCCTGCTGCACCTGCATGCCTACTTTCAATGACTGGTGTAGCATGACACCCAGGTGGCGCTGCATCTCCCCTTCTCCTAATCGGCCACCATTTCCCCTTTTCCTAATTGGCTACCCTGCAGAAAGTGACCCACTTTGCAAAGCCTTTGCACCAGAAGTCAAAAGCATGAAGCAATACCTTCTACTTGCTTGGTTGGATGCAGCTCCAGTAACTCTCGAGAAGCTCAATCCCATTCTGGACCAAGCAGTCCACTAGACTGGTCCTCCGCAAGGTCCACCAGTGCATGGTACAGGCTGCAGCACTGTGGCAGATGTGTGTACCATCTACAAAATATATCACCGTCATTAATTGAGAACACTCATATATCATCTCCCAACCTCACAATATCCAACACCAAACAGGACATGGGCTTCAGGCACTTGGAAATACCACCACCCACAGGATTCATTCCAAAGATAGGCACAAAAAGCTGGAGTAACTCAGCGGGACAGGCAGCATCTCTGGGGACGAGGAATGGGTGACGTTTCGGGTTGAGACCCTTCTTCAGACCGGAGAATATCCATTCCAAGTTCACACACATTCCAGACATGGAATATATATCATGGTTCCATCATCAATAAATCTAAATTTGAGAACACCCAACCCAGCGGCACTGTAGAATGACCTTTACCAGAAGGACTGGAGTCATTTAAAAAAGCTGCTCACCATCATCTTACCAACTCGCCATCTGAAGAAGGGTCTCGACCCGAAAAGTCACCTATTCCTTTGCCTCACCCGCTGGATTTCTCCAGCATTTTTGTCTACCTTCACCATCATGTTAGTTTAGTTTAGTTTAGTTTAGAGATACGGCACGGAAACAGGCCAAGTCCACACGGACCAGTGATCCTCGCACATTAACACTACCCTACACACACTAGGCGCAATTTTACATTTGTATCAAGCCAATTAACCTACAAACCTGCATGTCTTTGGAGTGTGCGAGGAAACTGAAGATCTCAGAGAAAGAGGAGAGGAGAGCATACAAACTCCGTATAGACAAGCACCCATAGTCAGGATTGAACCTGGGTCTCTGGCGCTGTGAGGCAGCAACTCTACTGCTGTGCCACTGTGCCACCTTCTCAAGGGCAATTAGGGATGAGTGACATTTAATGGCCTGACTGTTGATGCTCAGATCACAGAACTGGCCAAAGGGCCTGATTCCGCCCTGCATCTCTAAAACTAAAATTAAAACAGTAAAATGGCATCACTTTATCATATTTCCCACCTCCTCCTCCTCCACTCTCTTTCTGCCAGCCAGTTCTACACACCCTCTGCTCGCTCTCCCAACTCTAGGGCTGGGCTGATCGATGGCCTTTGCCTGGAAGCAGTTGTCTGTTGAAGTCAAGACAATGTCCTTTGGTCCCTGCCTCAGCACTTATGGGAAAAAACGTCAACACACCCAAAGAACTCGGGAAAGCATCAAGTACATGTAGAATCATAGCAGCAGTCAGTAGAAGCCATCAGCTGCAATCGGTTAGCGGTTGATGGTCCTTAAGGACCGCTGTTGGCATTCTGAAAGTGTACAGGGTTAATTGAAGCCATTGGTTGGAGCACTGAGTTCCAATTTCGCACCACCGGTGTTAAATTAGTATTGCATACTGATTGATGTCTGGAGCTGTGTGCACTGTATGCCCACAGCAGTCATTAGCGACACAAAAGCAAATGCCCTTAACCACTGGCAGCTGGCAATGCCTCATCGCAAATGAGAGCACATATCTAGGTCCAATTGGAGGTGATTGAACAGTGACAGCACTGAATGCTCTGGAGCTGAACCCACTGGCCCCGATCTCCAGTTACAAACACGTTGCATTGTTTTAAAAATAGCAACAGCAGACGCATGCCTTTCAAGAGTTCATTGAATGCGGCCGCATGTGCTGCTTAAAGATTAACGGATTTACAGACTTGGCTTTCACCGAGCCACAGGGCGGCTGAATGAGCTCTGCCTGCAAATCTGAGCTCAAAATCATCATCGATAAAATGCTTCCGTTTTATGCATCAAATGCAGTTGGTGAAAACTGTATTATATATTTCCTGGGTGAGTTTCTATGGCCATTCTTGGGTTTAATTTGATGTGCCTTCTCGACTGCTACTTTGTGAAATACAGCATAAAAATGACTCCTAATTAAATGTTTCGATCAACATGGTTTACTTCAGAATTATTCCCTATTAAAAGGATAGATGCTGGTGATGAAGACCAAAACTTGCTTCGTCATCATATTGCATCCAACAGCCTTTACTAGAAGACACAATTTTAGTCAACTGAGGGAATATCTAATAGTTCCATTAATTTCACGTATTTTAACTCCGATGGCAAAGTTATCTTGTAAATTAGTTAAGAAAGGTCTTGAAGAAAACTTTTTCCTTAATTCCTTTAAAATCTCATGTCCCCCTTTTTTGACCTCCTGATTTCACTCTTAAGCGAATGTACTCTACAATCATATTCAATCTACAATCTATTCTCCTTAAGAGATTCATTTGATCCCAGCTGCATACACCAGACATATGCCTTCTATTTTCTCCTGTCATTCTGTTTTCCCAACTCCTGCCAACCTTGCTCTTCACTCTAACAGGAACATGCTGGCCCTGAGCTCCTGCTGCCTCATGCTTAAAAGCCTCCTACTTAGTAGATGTCCTTTTACCTGCCTTCCCAATCAACCTCAGAATGTTTCTATCTAAAGCCATCTAGCCCCAATTTAGGCACAGAATGCTGGAGTAACTCAGCGGGACAGGCAGCATCTTTGGAGAGAAGGAATGGGTGACAGTTTGGATCGAGACCCTTAGTCTGAAGAAGGGTCTCGATCCGATATGTTACCATTCCTTCTCTCCAGAGATGCTGCCTGTCCCGCTGAGTTACCCAAGCATTTTGTGTATATCTTCGGTTTAAACCAGCATCTGCAGTTCCTTCCTTCCCGGCAAAGCCCCAATTTAGGACTGACTTTTGGATCAGTCGTATCCTTTCCAAACTATTTAAAAACTAATAGAATTATGGTCGCTGGTCATAGAGTGCCCCACTACACAAGATGTCTGGGTTTGCCCCTTCTCTAGTATATATTGTTTGAGATAATTTTCTTGAACACAACTGTGTCTCGAAGGGCCTGTACCTGTGCCTCACTGTTCTATTTTAACACTCTATGTTGACACTATGTTAACAAATTCCACCCCATCCAAGCCCTTAGCGTTATGACAGTGTCAGTTGATATTTGGAAAGTTAAACTTTAACCCCTCCCCTCTATTACAACCCTAGTACTCTTGCACGATCTCCCTACATACTCTGTGATCGACCTCCCACTATTAGGGGGTCTATCATATAATCCTATCAAAGCGATCAAAGAATCCTTTCATATTTCCCATTTCCACCTTTATAGCCTCAGTGGACAAACTCCCAGGATTATCAACGTATTGCTCTACCTGATCAAAAATCCTCTCTTGCCCACATCTATATCTGTCGGGTATTAATTTTACTCTGGTACATTGAACTGCCAGCCCTGTCCCTCCGTCAGCCACATTTCTGTAATAGTTATTAAATCTCAGTCCCATGTAGTCTCATACTGTCATCTCTAACTTCAAGTAATCCTTGCTTCCATTCTCTCTCCATCCCTCCCCCATCTGAGTTCTCTGACCAGTCTGACCATCCTCCTAATTACATTTTATTTTTGTATGCTTCATTGTCACCTTCCCCTAGCTTACAAAGGTCTATTCCACATTTCCCTTGAGCTTCGTCCCCTTTGATGTCTCATTTTCACACCATACCCTTCCATATCTCTGTTTCCCTCTACTCTAACTCTCAGTCGGAAGAGGAGTCTCAACCCAAAATGTCACCCATTCCTGTTATGCAGAAATGCTGCCGTCCCGCTGAGTTACTCCAGCATTTTGTGTTTATCTCCCATGTAGCTATTCATGCCCTGATTTCATCTGCCTTACCTGTCAGCTTTCTTGCATTCTCTCAGTGCCATACTAATACCTGTCCTGAATACTAATTGGTTCTCTCTTTAAGTTCTGCATCTGCCTTACTACTGTTGTGAGTCCAGCCACCAGCAGACTAGTTTAAACCTTCCCTTTGTAACATTTACCTAAATGCACACACCTGCATGATTAGCAAAGGTATTAACCTATCTTCCAAGTCTTCTTGGAATAAAAACAGTACTGTTTGTAGTTCTGGTCTGACTCGCAATATAACTAAATTATTCTGAGGTGAAGTTAACAGAAGCTGAAATTGAGATGAGGAGTGATCCGGGTGTCTGATGTTTACAGACATGAAGATGTTGTATGTCATCAGTACAATGTAGAAATGGAAATTAAAAAATGACAAAATCACTCCGGGGATTTGAGAACAGGATATGAAAATCACCACAGCATATTAGACACTAATGATTATTGTCACCAATCACAAATTACATTAAGCTAATAATTTCATACATAATTTGGTAATTATTTTGTTCAACAATCATTTCTGAATTCACAATAGACTAATTAATAACTTACTAATGTAAACTAAGCAGCAGAAAATTAAAGGTAAGTAAAACCAAGGGCCTTTCGATTATTGAATCATAATTTTGTGCAAAAGGAACTTGGATGTCTTGCAATTGAATGCCGCTCAATGTTATATAAAGTCAGTGCTTTGTACCTTCTCTATGAAATACATTCCATTCATCTGACATCTTAAATAATGGACTCACCATCATTTAATAAATCTCCAGTCATAGAGTCATGACTAAAAATAGGTAGGTTATCCTCCAGTGTATCAAATATTTGGAAAATTGGACACTTAGTATAGCTCTATGTGTATGTAAGCTAAAACCTCCTATGATTTTTTTTTCAAAACACAGATACAGATATGAATGAATGACACTTCATTGTCGCATGTGATAAGTCACAGTTATAATCTGGGTATTGCATACCCAAGGTATGCAAATTTGCACCACATAAAGGGCACCGACAAAGTTACAAAGTATCCAACATCGGGACCTCCTTTGCTATCGGTGGCGTGTCCTCCAGTTCGCCGGTTCTTGAGCCCAGTGCCAACCTTGACCCTGATCTCCGACCTCGACCTCTGACCTCGATGATGGGAACCTTGACGACTGCCGCCTCGACGGCTGGCAACAGTGTGTGTTGGTGCAGCACCACGGTGCCCGCATCGCCGACACAGGGTCTGGCCCCAGGACCCCAACGCTCGGCCTCTTTGGCGCAGAAGTAAAATTAATTTGGAAATTCGCTTTTTGATAAGGTTATTTTATTAAAATAAAAGAAAGTTTAGAGCACGGTGTTAAAATAGCAAGCCTAACCAATGGTATTGGAGTCTAACTAATAAAAAAGAACTTAACTTCACTAACATTGACATTATCTTTACGTGACAGACTGCCAATACAGAATAATTCATTATCTCTGAGCAAACTGTTAATATTGAATTGTATATTATCTATGACAATAGGTAAGCACGAATAATTAATTGACTGCAACTGAATGTGGATATAGAATAATGCACTTTGTTCATCTATGACATTGGTAAGAAAAGGAATGAGATCCTGCTGAATGAATTCAGGCAGTGGGGCAAAAGGTCTAAAAGCAGAACCTCGAGGGTAGTGATCTCCTGATTACTTCCAGTGCCTGATGGTAATGAGGGTAGGAATAGGAAGATAGGATGAATGAATGTGTGGCTGAGAAGTTGGCAAGGAGTTGG
The DNA here is from genome assembly GCA_963514005.1 of Raja brachyura. The sequence continues at coordinate 82,031,103 of OY740787.1, forward strand.
ATGAGCAGCGGCAAGGAATCAGATGTTTGGACCTTTGGGATATCTTCTGGGGCAGAGATGATCAGTACGGGAGGAATGGGTTGCACCTAAACTGGAGGGAGATCAATATTCTTGCAGGGAGGTGAGCTGGTGCTACTCAGGATGGTTCAAACTAGACTTGCAGGAGAGTGGTGACCAGAGAAGGTCAACAAATAGAATGACTGATGAGAAGGTAGAGGTTATAACCAATAGGTTCCCTTGCAAAGAGAGGTTAAGGAATATGCCATAACAGATGGGCTGAAGTGTGTTCATTGCAAGCCAAGGAGTGGATAAAACAGATAGATTTGCAACTGAGATTAGTGCTTGGAACTATAATGTTGTGACCACTAGAATTTAACTTCCTCCATTTTGACTGAGACTTACTCAGTGCAAAAGGTTTAGATGGGGTTGTTAGGTGTATCCACGAGGGCATCCTGAAACAGTATGTGGATAGTCCAATTCCAGGAGGGTCCATACTGGACCTTGTATTGGGAATTAAGCCCGGTCTGTCAAATATTACTTCAGTGGAAGACCATTTTGGTGATAGTGATTACAACTCCATAAGTTTTAAGATAGTTATGAATGAGGAACTTCTCTGGATCTCAAGAGAGAGTTGGATAGGGCTCTTAAAGATAGCGGAGTAAGGGGATATGGGGAGAACGCAGAACAGGGTACTGATTGTGGATGATCACATTGAATGACAGTGCAGACTCAAGGGGTATTGTCTATTGTCTATTGAGGGTTCAGCACCAGCCCGTTCCAATGGGGGGGGGGGGGGGGGGGGGGGAGGGGGAAGGGGTAAGAAGGATGACCAAATAAGTTTTACATTTAGTCATCAAGAAAAAAAGAAATGCTTGCAAGGTTTAGAAAGATGAAATCAGATGGGTCCTTTGAGCAATACAAAGCAAGCAGGAGAAAATACATGCGTGCAATTAGAAAGATCAAAAGGGGTCATAAAATCTAATTGAAAATCCCCAGCCATTTTGTGTAGAAACATAGACAATAGGTGCAGGAGTAGGCCATTCAGCCCTTTGAGCCAACACTGCCATTCAATATGATCATGGCTGATCATCCCCAATCAGTACCCCGTTCCTGCCTTCTCCACATATCCCTTGATTCCGTTAGCCCAAAGAGCTAAATCTAACTCTCTTGAAAACATCCAGTGAATTGGCCTCCACTGCCTTCTAAGGCAGAGAATTCCACAGATTCACAACTCCCTGGGTGAAAAAGTTTTTCCTCAACTCAGTCCTAAATGGCTATCCTTTATTCTTAAACGGTGTCCCCTGGTTCTGGACTCCCCCAACATCAGTAACATTTTTCCTACATCCCTTAAGAATTTTATGTGTTTTTACAAGATCCCCTCTCATCCTTCTAAATTCCAGCCCATATAAGCCCAGTCGATCCATTATTTCATCATATGTCAGACCTGCCATCCCGGGAATTAATCTGGTGAACCTACGCTGCACTACCTCAATAGTAAGAATGCCATTCCTCAAATTAGGAGACCAAAACTGCACACGTATTGTGGTCCAAGTGTGGTCTCACCAGGGCCATGTACAACTGCAGTAGGACCTCCTTGCTCCTATACTCAAATCCTCTCTTTATGAAGCTCAACATGTAATTTATTTTCTTCACTGCCTGCTGTACCTGCATTCATTCCGTGACTGATGTACAAGGACACCCAGGTCTCATTGTACCTCCCCTTCTCCGACTATGACACCATTGAGATAATAACCTGTCTTATTTTTTTTGCCACCAAAGTGGATAAGCTCACATTTATCCACATTATACTGCATCTGCCATGCATCTGCCCACCCACCCAACCTACCAAGTCAACCTGTAGCTTCATAGCATCCTCCTCGCAGCTCACACTCCCACCCAGCTCTGTGTCATCTGCAGACTTGGAGATGTAACATTTAATTCCTTTGTCTAAATTATCAATATAAATTGTAAATAATTGGGGTCCCAGCACTGAGCCTTGTGGCAACCCACTAGTCACTGCCTGCCATTCTAAAAAGGGCCCGTTAATTCCTACTGTTTGCTTCCTGTCTGCCAACCAGTTCTCTATCCATGTCAATACCCTACCCCCAATACCATATGCTCCAATTTTGCACACTAATCTCTTGTGTGGGACCTTGTCAAAGGCTTTTTGAAAGTCCAGATACACCACATCCACTGGCTCTCCCTTATCCACTCTGCTTGTTACATCTTCAAAAAATCCCAGAAGATTAGTCATGTATGATTTCCCCTTCATAGATCCATGCTGACTTTGACAGATCCTGTCACTGCTTTCCAAATGCGCTGCTGTTATATCTTTAATACTGTAATCGACTTAAGCATCTTCCCCACTACCGATGTCAGGCTAACTGGTCTATAATTCCGTTTTCTCTCTCCCTCCTTTCTGAAAAAGTGGGGTTACATGAGCTACCCTCCAATCCACAGGAACTGATCCAGAGTCTATAGAACATTGGAAAATGATCACCAATGCATCCACAATATCTAGAGTCACTTCCTTGAGTACTCAGGCATGCAGACCATGCAGACCACCAGTCCCAACAGTTTACCTAACACCATTTCCTGACGAATATCGATTTATTTCAGTTCCTCCCTCCCATTAGATCGTCCGTCCACTAGTATTTCTGTGAGATCGTTGTGTCTTCCTTAGTGAAGACAGAACCAAAGTACTTGGTTAAATGGTCTGCCATTTCCTTCTTTCCGAATATAAATTCACTTGTTTCTGACTGTAAGGGATCTACATTTGTCTCCACTAATCTTTCCTCTTCACATATCTATACAAGTTTTTACAGTATGTTTTTATATTCCCCGCTAGCTTTATTTCATGTTCTATTTTCCCCCTCTTAATTAACCCCTTCGTTTTCCCAATTTCTCCCAGTCCTCCGGTTTGCTGCTTCCTCTGGCCAATTTATATGCCTCTTCCTTGGATTTAACACTATCCCTAATTTCCCTCGTCAGCCACGGTTGAGACGCCTTCCCTGTTTTATTTTTACGCCAGACAGGGATAAACAATTATTGTAATTCATCCCTGCAATCTTCAAATCTTTGCCATTGCATCTCCACTGTCAACCCTTAAAGTATAATGTGCCAGTCTATCCCAGCCAATTCCCGTCTCATACCATCAAAGTTACCTTTCTTTAAGTTCAGGACCCTTATCTCTGAATTAAACGTGTAATTCTCCATCCTAATGCAGAATTCCACCATATTATGGTCACTGTTGCCGAAGGGGCCTTACACAACAAGATTGCTAATTAATCTTTCCTCATAGGAACAACTCCTTCCTCAAGAGGTTCCCCTCTTCAACTATAGGTGAGGCTCTCATCAGGGTCTCCTCTATATCCCGTAGCCCCCCTCTCACTCCCCATTCCCCCACCGAACAAGGATAGAGTCCCCCTTGTCCTCCCCTTCCACCCTAACAGCCATCACATACCACAGATAATCCTCCGATCGCGAAACTTCCTCATTACACAATACCCAGTCTACGATGGCCTGCCCTCCAGTTGCTTCCTCACATATTGGCTTAGAAAACCATCCCGTTTATACTCCAGGAAATCCTCCTCCTCAGTGTTGTTACCAATTTGGTTGGCCCAATCTATGTGTAGATTAAAGTCACCCATGATAACTGCTGTATCTTTGCTACACGCATCCCTAATTTTCTGCTTGATGCTTTCCCCAACCTCCCTACTGCTGTTTAGTGGTCTGTATACAACTCCAACAAGCATTTTCTGCCCTTGGATATTGCGCAATTCTACCCATACAGATTCTACAGCATCCAAGCAAATGTCTCTCCTTGCTATTGCATTAATTTCCTCTTTAACCAGCAATGCCACCCACCTCCTCTTCCTTTCTGTCTGTCCTTCCTGAGTATTGAATACCCCTGCATGTTTAGCTCCCAGCCTTGGTCATTCTGGAGCCATGTCACTGTAATCCCAACTATATCATATCCATTAACATCTAACTGTGCATTCAATTCATCCACCTTATTACAAATGCTCCTCGCATTAAGGCACAAAGCTTTCAGAGTGTACATTAAGAACAAGAGGATAACTGGCATTGGGGCAGGTGGTTATGAAGGTAGGACCATTCAAAGATAAAGGACTCGGAGGATATAGGTAAGGTAAAAAACAAGTCCTTCGCATCAGTATTGACCAAGGAGAAGGAATTGGAGGTCAGTGAGATCAGTGTGGGGAAGACGAATATGGTGGGGAAGTTTGAGATCAGCAAAGGAGGTAGTGTTGGGGCTCTTCAAGAGCATTGAAGTCGAGAAACCCACAGACCCTGATGGGATCTATTCTGAGAGAGGCAGCAAGGAGATTGCGGTTGCTTTGATGAAGATCTTTATATCTTCCCCCATCTTAGATGAAGTTCCAGAGGAATAGCCAACAGCCAACATTGCTCCTCTGTCAGTGATAGGGAAGCGTTTGGGGAGGATACCTCTAAATATTCTTTACTCGCACTAATAAGATCATAGGCTAATTAGAGCAATCAACAGCATATAGTTGTGCTCTGATCCAAAATATACTGGATTAGGAGAAATCTGTTGTGATCACAAAGTCATGGTTATGAAACAGAAAGCTTCACATGTGAGAAATAAACCTTGAAGTCATTGTATGAATGACAAGGCTGGGATTTGAAATCATTTCCCCTTGGAGAGAGCAGTGACTCACGTTCTCTATGTTAAAACTTCTGTGAATGCCAGTCCTGACAGGAATTCAAAGATATTGTGATCATCTTAAAGCCCCTTGGCAGAGCACTTCATGTTAAAAGGAATGATAAAACTGACATTAATCAATCTGCACAGAATTATACTATAAATACATGTAAAAAAGTGTCTAATTCTCAGTCTGTATTCACAGCTGAATTGTTCATCTAAAATTCCCACATGTAAATACTGATATGTCCACTAGATCCAACAAAATCTGTAAAGACTGAAGACAGGTCAACAAATTAGATTTCAATCCTTCAAAGAGGAGAAATGTATCAGTTCTCATCGTGTGAAAAATAGGCAGCTGGAGGATTCAGAATTCACGATTGGTTCAGAATATTCAAAGTTCAGAAGTTATTCAGATTGGTTTGTTGGTAAAATGTTTTCTGTAAATTGGAGGCTGGTGACCAGTGGTGCATTATAAGGATTGGTACTGGATCCACTGCTGTTTGTCATAAATCAATAAATATATATATAATAATAACGATTTGGGTGACAATATTATTAACACGAATAGTAACTTCGCAAATGACACGGAAATTGGTGGTGGAGTAGACAGTGAAAAGGAAGGGCATTTAAGATTACAATGGGATCTGGAGAAGTTGGTCTATTAATGGAAGATGGGTTTTAATCAGATAGCAATGTTACAAAATTTTGAGATATAAAAAATCAAGTCTGCAATTTATCCCATCAGAAAAAGCATAAAAAGAAGTTTGATTTGACACCTAATTCACTTTCATATCTTCAGTATTAAGAAAGTTATGGCCATTTTCATACTCGGAAATTAGCATCTTGTTCCCCATTGCCTTTCAATTGACTTAACTCAAAAGCTGTGATCTGGATCAGTTAAAAGCCCATAACATTCTTAAAAATTAATATAACTCAATGAAATTTTCACTTATTATAGATTGAAGCATTCTGAAATAAATATGAAACAATCTTACTTGGATGACCTGAAATTAAAGCATATAATTAGTTAGTTATCTAATTGTAGCTAATTACAAAATTCAATGAGTAGATCTAAACATCTATCCATTTCTTAAGAAAATATAAACTTTTTTAAATTGCCTAAGTGTCCAAATAACTTTTACACAATAATCCGCAATATAACATAATTTTAAAATCTCATTTTCATGAATTTCTGGGCCAAATGGAAGGAATTTAGTGTTTGATTCCTGTAAATGAATGGCCATTTAAATGAACTAGCGAGTGGGTTTTAGTGGAATGCGGTGGATTAGAACGTTGCGGTTAGCAGTGAAGTCGGGAGGAAAAATACTGTTTGTTCATACATTTTTTTTGGACCCTATTTCGCAACATGAAAATGTTATTAAAGCCTCCCGAAAAACCAACTTTTAATATAAAAATAAACTATTTACCTTTTTTTCTCCCCTACGGAAAATCCTTCCGGTTGTCAGTTCTCACGGCTTTTGAAGAAGATTTTTAAATTACTCTAGTTAACAAATAATTTTGAGTAATTTAAAAATACCTTCATTCATGAAATGTCGGAGCGATTTTTCTTCCGCAACGAAATCGCCCGACATGGATCGATTTTTCCTGCCTGTGGAAAAACGGACCTTTAAGCCCGCCCCCCTCTGAAAGGCGCCAAAGTCGCGCACACGGGGAGCGGCAGAATAGCAGCACTGCTGAAGGTAAGTTTTGTAACACGCCTAAATCAGACAACTGTGAATTTTGGTAAGTTAAAGTAGGGCAGGACTCACACAGTAAATGATAGGGCCTCGGGAATGTTGTAAAGCAAAGACACCGAGGGTTACAGATACACAGTTCCCTGAAATTGGCAACACAGATAGACTTGGTGGTGATGAAGGTATTGGGCATGCTGGCATTCATCAGTCAGGCCACTGAGTACAGGGGTTGGGAGGTTAGGTTGCATTGCAGAGATCGCATTTACAATATTGAGCTCATTTCTGATCACCCACTTATAGGAATTAAGCTGAAAATAGCTTATTTTTGACTGTTGCCGTGACTGGAGGGCTTGAGTTATAAGGAGAGGCTGGAAAGACTGGGATGTATTTTCTAGATTGAAGGAATTGGACCCTAAAGGTATATAAAATCATGAAGGGCACAGATAGTTTTTTTTCCAGAGTAAGGGCATACTGTAGATTTAAGGTGAGGGGACAAAGATTTAAAAGGGACCTGAGGAGCAACTTCATAATACAATCGACATAGGTACAAGAGTAGGCCATTCGGCCCTTCGAGCCAGCACTGCCATTCACTGTGATCATGGCTGATCATCCGCAATCAGTACCCCGTTCCTGCCTTCTCCCCATATCCCTTGACTCCGCTATCTTTAAGAATCCAACTCTCTCTTGAAAGCATCCAGAGAATCGGCCTCCACTGCCTTCTCAGTCTGAGAATTCCACAGATTCACAACTCTCGAGGTTAAAATGTTTTTCCTCGTCTCCGTTCTAAATGGCCTACCTCTTATTCTTAAACTGTGGCCTTTGGTTCTGGACTCCCCCAACATTGGGAACATGTTTCCTGCCTCTAGCGTGTCCATACCCTTAATAATCTTATGTTTCATTAAGATATCCTCTCACCCTTCTAAATTCCAGTGTATACAAGCCCAGTAACTCCATTCTTTCAACATATGACAGTCCTGTCATCCCGGGAATTAACTCGTGAACCTAGTTGATTATAATTGACTCCCTCATTAGCAAGAATGTCCTTCCTCAAATTTGGAGACCAAAACTGCACACAATACTCCAGGTGTGGTCTCACCAGGGCCCTGTACAACTGCAGAAGAACCTCTTTGCTCCTACACGCAACTTCTCTTGTTTTGAAGGCCAACATGCCATTAGTTTTCTTCACTGCCTGCTGTACCTGCATACTTACTTTCAATGACTAATGTACAAGGACACCCAGATCTCTGTGATTTGTATAGCATGTATAGCAATGTGATTTGTATAGCATGTATCTCTTACCTTATGAATCTGTTGTAGTCAGAAAAATAAGTTTCATATTCGGAAAGTTCATATGCCCGATACTCTCCATATGCCACTCCTGCCTTATTCCATGGGTGGTTTGCATGAGAACTTTTGCCCAATTTCCAAACCCTGGCCATAATCCAAACTACTTGGAATGCTCCGGCTGTGCCTCAACCAAATATATTTACCCTTCGTATGTTGTACAAAACAAATGTAAATATTACAACTTTTGTAATACCCAAATTTTGGAAGTGCTAGACCCATTTAGTTGAGTATGATTGGCAGGTGCATGGAATTTCTGAGCTATCATGCTGCCCCCAGCTCCAGTGAACCGCTACTGCCAATGAGCGCCTGGGGTGCATTCTTAACGATGACTTTTGCCTGCCATTGGCCTAATTGATTTGTCTGCCAGGCTTCTTCCCCTGTAGAATAGACCCACCTGAATAACCGATTCAGCGGCTGGCTCTCACATCCCCCTGTTGGCGTTGTTCACTGCCAGCACATATGTGCTTAAGTATGTTCTATTGACATCTTTAGAGCCTGGAGTCATCTTGACCTTTTGCTCTTTCCTCCTCAGAGAGGGTGATTCGTAGGCAACCCTAACATGTTGCCACAGGCCGCAGGATACCAATACTGATATGAACCCATTGGCCTTAACCCAATAGAATTTTCTATTGGGACGGCAACTTTGTTGTCAGGTAAAGGTACCTCTGACACGTGCCCTTCATCCCTTGGGGTATGCCCCACGGCCATATCCTGAGTCAGTGTCAGCAGGATACTGACCCATCTTGGTCTCTGCCTCCGAGAGGGAGACCTCTGTAGCACTGTATGCAACAGTTGCTGTATTTGGGACAGTCATTTCAAACACACTATCCAGCCCCGGTGAGGAATTCATCCCCCGACTCCATAGGCCTTGCTCTCCAGCCCCGGTGGAGAATCATCTCCCGACTCCGTGGGCGAGCAGATTATGTGTGAACTTGAGCAACCCTGTCCCAGGCGTTGTTGGCGCCGCCTTTCATAAAGGCCGGCCCTTTTAGACATGAAACAGCCCTGTATCAGGCGCATCCTGTCCCGAAGGCCCGCGCTATTGCAGTGTAAGCTCACTAAATCAACATTTTTAGTGTACAGCTTTACCTATGAGGGGTAAAAATAATTCATAGCAACTTGTGCTTAAACAACAAGGATTACATTGACAGAACATTATGATTTTAACCACCTTTAGCTTTTAACTTTAAGAAAAATACTATAAAATACATACATTTTATTATAAAGAGAAACCCTTTATAGCACGACTCACCTGAGTCCAAATAGGGCTGAATGAGTCCCATTTAATTTCTTGCCTGGGGACCAACGTCTGTGAGCCACTGACCCCACTGTCAGTAACTCCAGCGTTGCTTCCTTGCCGTTCCAACGGCATCCCCACAGGCTGGGAGCCGCTGACCCCACTGTCAGCGACTCTGCTTAAATTTCCTGCCATTTTTACGGCATTCCTGCAGGCTGGGAGCCGCTGACTCCTTATCTCGCAACCCGATCAATTTTGCCGGTTATCCGCATTTGCGGCCAGAATGGGGTTTCCCCACAGTCCATAACTGGCAACTCGTCGGGCTGCGAAACTGGCAGGAAAAACCGCTGTAAAAAGAGGCTCCTGCCTGAAAAACCCTGGTAAGTAAAAAACCGAACGTACCTTTTAGGTTTAACTTGCCACCGGCAGGAGCTCTGTCCTGGCAGACTGGTGCTTGTGCTAATGTGGCTGATGTACTGGTGCACATGCGGCCTGGTGGGTCTTAGAAACAAATAAATATGTGCAGGAGGAGGCCATTCAACCTTCGAGCCAGCACCGCCATTCATTGTGATCATGGCTGATTGATCATTGTAATCAGGGTCTTCTTCACGGAATCACTCATGTGACTCCGAAGTAAAACCTCACATTTATCCACATTAAACTGCATCTGCCATGCATCTACCTACTCACCCAACCTGACCAAGTCATCCTGCATCCTCATAGCATCCTCCTCACAATTCACACTGCCACCCAGCTTTGTGTCATCTGCAAACTTGCTAATGTTACTTTTAATCCCTTCATCTAAATCATTAATGTATATTGTAAATAGCTGCGGTCCCAGCACCGAGCCTTGCGGTACCCCACTAGTCACTGCTTGCCATTCTGAAAGGGACCCGTTAATCCCTACTCTTCATTTCCTGTCTGCCAACCAACTTTCTATCCATGTCAGCACTCTACCCACAATACCATGTGCTCTAATTTTGCCTATGTGGGACCTTATCAAATGCTTTCTGAAAGCCAAGGTACACTACATCCACTGGCTTTCCCATGTCCATTTTCCAAGTTACATCCCCATAAAATTCCAGAAGATCAGTCAAGCATCATTTCCCCTTCGTAAATCCATGCTGACTCAGACCGATCCTGTTACTGCTATTCAAATGTGCCGCTTTTTCATCTTTTATAATTGTAATATGCACAAGAATATCACAATATGCCATCAGATTTACTGGATGAAGCAAAGAATACAAAGGTTGAATCAGCAAATCTAATCTCATATATATATATCATATTATTCTAAATGCAGAAATACCAACAACTGAAGGCATCAGAAGAGACTGGGAAAATGAATTAAGTATAAAAATTTCCAAAGAAAGATGGAAAGAACACTTATTAAATGTGCATAAATGTTCAATTAACGTAAGACACTTTAATACAATTTAAAAATTTACACAGATTATACTATTCAAAAACTAAATTAAGTAGACTTTTTCCCAACATCTCACCTGTTTGCGATAAATGCCAGTCTCAAGAAGCTACTATAGCGCACTCATTCGTCTTTTGTACAAAAATTCAAAAGTTTTGGATTGAAATGTTTGAAATCTTCACAAAATTATTTAAAATAAAACTGACACCAAAGGCAGATTGGATTATTTTTGGAATAACGGAAGGTAGCCCTGAATTAAATGTGTTTCAAAAGAATCTATTTGAATATGGCTTAATAACAGGAAAAAAGCTAATCTTAAAATTCTGGGAAAATGCCCCTATACCAACAGTAAAGATGTGGATTTCAATTATGTTTGAAACACTATATCTGGAAGATATGAGACTCTGCCTGGCAGGAATATCAGATTGTTTCTATCAGACGTGGTCTGCATTTATAGATTTGCTACAAGGATAGGGTGCAAGAATACCTCAAATAGGCACCGGCGTTGGGTCTTAGTAAAGGGGGATGAAAAACTGTCGAGTTGGTAGATTCCTTTTGCGTGATGTTTATAATATAGTAACTGGCTTTTCCTTTTTTCTTCTCTCTCTCTTTTTTTTTCTAGGGTCTATCTCTTAATCTCCTTTCTCTAACTCTTTGACCAAGGGCTCTTTTTTCTTTTCCTTTAGCACGCTTTTTCACTCTCACAACTCTTTTCACTTTCTTCACTCTCTCTGTTTCTATTCCTTTTCTATAAAAGCCTTAAAATTAAGGGGTACAATGATTGTAACAATATATACGGGATGTACACTGATGTATTTACCTCTAATAAAAAAAAAATGTTTTAAATATAAAAAAATAAAAAATAATAATAATTGACTCCAGCATCTTCTCCTCCACCGGTCAGGCTAACTGGTCTATAATTCCCTGTTTTCTCTCCCTCCTTTTTTTTTAAAGTGGGATACCATTAGCTACCCTTCAATCCACTGGAACTGATCCTGAATCTATAAAACATTGGAAAATGATCACCAATGCATCCACGATTTCTAGAGCCACCTCCTTAAGTACCCTATCAGCCAAGGTATCCTTTTACTCCCCTTAGAATCCTTCTTCCACTTAAGTATCCCGGGATGCAGGCCATCAAGCCCTGGGGATTTATCAGCCTTCAGTCCCATCAGTCTGCCCAACACCATTTCCTGCCTAATGTCAATTTCCTTCAGTTCCTCTGTCACCCCAGGTCCTCTGACCACTAGTACATCTGGGAGATTGTTTGTGTCTTCCTTAGTGAAGACAGATCCAAAGTACCTGTTCAACTTGTCTGCCATTTCCTTGTTCCCCACAATAAATTCATCTGTTTCTGTCTTCAAATGACCCACATTTGGCTTAGCTAAATTTGTTCTCTTCACATACCTGAAGAAGCTTTTACTATCCTCCTGTAAAATTCTTGGCTAGCTTACCTTCGTACCTCATCTTTTCTTCCCGTATTGTCTTTTTAGTTATCTTCTGTTGCTCTTAAAAGTTTCCCAATCCTCTGGCTTCCCACTCATCTTTGCTATGTTATACTTCTTCTCTTTTATTTTTATACTGTCCCTGACTTCCCTTGCCAGCCACGGTCGCCCCTTACTCCCCTTGGAATCTTTCTTCGTTTTTGGAATGAACTGATCCTGCACCTTCTGTATTATTCCCAGAAATACCTGCCATTGTTATTCCACGGCCATCCCTGCTAGGGTATCTTTCCAGTCAACTTTGGCCAGCTCCTCCCTCATGCCTCCATAGTTCCCTTTGCTCAACTGTAATAATGACACTTCCAATTTTCCCTTCTCCCTCTCAAATTGTAGATTAAAACATCATATTATGGCCACTACCTCTTAATGGCTCCTTTACCTCGAGTTCCCTTATCATTACACAACACTATATCCAGAATTGCCTTCTCTCTGGTAGGCTCCAATATAAGCTGCTCTAAGAATCCATCTCGGAGGCACTCCACAAACTCCCTTTCTTGGAGTTCAGTACCAACCTGATTTTCCCAGTCTACCTGCATGTTGAAATCTTCGATAACCATCATCTTTGGTACATGCCAATTTTAACTCTTGATTCAACTTGCACCCTATATCCAGGCTACTGTTTGGGGGCTTGTAGATAACTCACATTAGGGTATTTATACCCTTACAATTCCTCAGTTCTGTCCATTCTGACTACATCTCCTGATTCTATACAGAGGGTGTGGGTATATGGAACAAGCAGAGAGAAAAGGCTGTCCCATCAGGTAAAGTTACAATGTTTAAAATAAATTAAGACAGGTACATGAATAGAAAAGGTTTGGAGGGATATCGGCTGAGCACAAGCAAATGTGACCAGCTCAGAGAGACATCTTGGTTGGCATAGACAAATTGGACTGAAGGGCCCATATAACTGGATGACACTTTGACAAAGATCTTATCGTGACTGCAGGAATACATGCATTTTTCTGCCCGTTGAACGCTATTTATTGAAATGAATGACTCACCTGCCTCTTCATTCTGAGTTATGTCTAAGAACTTAATTTGAATTTTAAGACAGTCATTTTTATCTAATGCTGACAGGCCTGGTCCATATATTGACTCTGCTTCTAGTTTCCGAAACTTGCAATGTTTCCGCTGAACTGAACTGCTCCTTGTTCCATATAATCGTCAAGTAGATGCATGCAGCTCATCCATCCTTTGTGAATGTGTGAAAAAGGCCCAATGCCAGATAATAAGAAGAACAAAGTAATCGCACACCATGTCCAAAACTAAGCAAAGCAATTAGCCTGTGAGTGAGTACATAATTTTACAATGTCAAAAGCAAACCCAAAGCCTTGGCATGTTGGAGCAATCACATTCAATAGCAAGTCACCCACAATGATAATCTCAACAATAGTTTGCACCAAGTCCTCTTTAAATTTTGTGAACCCAGCATTTTCTCTTTTAACTCCCCCCCTTTCCCCGCCCCGTTATTGGGTTCTTTAGTTTAGTTTATAGGTGCAGTGTGGGAACAGGCCTTTCGGCCCACCAAGTCCATGCCGACCAGCGATCCCTGCACACTAACACATCCTACACAAACTAGGGACAATTAACCTACAAACCTGTAAGTTGGAGGAAACCGAAGATCTCAGAGAAAACCCATACAGGTCACTGGGAGAACGCACAGGCAGCACCCGTAGTCGGGATTGAACCCAGGTCTCTGGCGCTGTAAGTGCTGTAAGGTAGTAACTCTACCGCTGCGCCACCATGCCGCCCATCATGCGAGAGATGTCTTGTGAGAGTTGAGAAGTCGCTCGCAGGACGAAGTTGGAGAGAGAGTTGTAATGGCCTGGGGAATGGGAGGGTTGGTTCTCTCCTGTGGAGAAACCAATTAACTTTATTACGGTGCCAGGAAAAATGAATCTAAATGACTTGTCATATCCTATCGTTGATTGTATAACTATTCTCATTTATCTTTCAACAAATTGCTGAAGGGTGCATGCAAATCTGCAGTTTCCTCAGGAAAGTCATTAGAACTTCTTTCATGTGGAGGACATTTAGACACGGCACAAAATTGAAGACTCCTAAACTCTGCTGCCAATGTCCTAACTCACCGCTTGACCCGTTAACCCATTACCAACTTACTTCCTGACTTCTTGCTTCCTGTTACAGCTACACAAAACGTTGATCATATATCCTTGTTCTTGTTTTCAAATCCCTCCTTAGCTTTATATCTCCCTCTCTGTAAGTTTCTTAAGTCCAAAGACCCTCTGTGGTATCCTAGTCTCACAACTTTGGTCTATTTCACATGCCTGGAGTTCATTGCTCCAATACATTTTGCCTTTTCAGCTTTCAAGTCACTAAACTATAGCATTCTCCGCCTTGTCTACCTCTATTTCCACCCCTCAGAAGCTTTTGTCACCTGATTTTTTTGGCATCCAATATTTTCTCTGGAAAATCCCCTTGAAGCATTTTCAGATTTTATTTTGTGATGTTATAGATACCATTGAAATGCATTTAAAAATAACAAAATTCTTGAGATATCAAAGGCTATCTTTCTCCCCGCAAGTCAGAACATGAGCCTTGTGGGAAGTTAGAGCCTAGTGTAAAAGTTCAGAAGGAATTGCTAATAATATTTGTTACATCATAATATTTTTTAGATAAAGACACAAATCGTGTTTTCATAACAAAAACATTAAATGCATTACCTCAGGAACAATATTATTTGGTGCTTCTTTGCATATAAAAAAATAACTACAATCATTAATAATTGATATTATTTCCTTCATTTCCGATGATTGATTTGGCTGCAATAACTATAGATGTCGTAATAAAATACTGCTTGAGGAAATCTGCCAGATTGAGGAATCAAATAAATGAATTAACACCAATACAGATAAAAGTCAAGAATCCACTTCATCTTCAAAGACGTGTTAATTCCTGCCTTGGAATTAATCTCCTTCATTTTTCCCAGTCACATTTCATACGATATCATCTGAATTTACCACTTGAATCTAAATAGTTGAAAGCATTTAAGAGACACATAACATACACTCAACGTCCCTGGACTGCCTAACCATTGTTGGAGGTGCTTTCTGTAACCCTTAAACTAAATCAAAAGGCTGGTTGCCCTGTTAAATTCCACTGTAGAATGTAATCTAGCAAATGTTGTTTTGTAAATTCGGAATTTGGAATTAGGAATTTGTAAATGAGTAAATTATTCCCTGGAATATACACCAATAAAGTTATGCTCTTATAATAATACACTCTGACACCTGAACATCATACCAGGGGAATACTAGCCTGT
Organism: Raja brachyura; assembly: GCA_963514005.1. Next base: position 82,046,276 of record OY740787.1, read on the forward strand.
AAAATAACTGCCCTTGAGGTGAACCAAAACATAACGCTGGCACTTTTATCTTAAAAGATTCTATCCCCTACTTCCAATTCCTACGTCTACGCCGCATCTGCGCCCAGGATGAGGTTTTCCATATTAGATCATCAGAGATGTCCTCATTCTTTAGGAAACGGGGGTTCCCCTTTTCCATTATAGATCAGGCTCTCACTAGGGTCTCCTCGATATCCCACAGCTCCGCTCTTGCTCCCCCTCCCCCCCCCCCCATTCGCAACAATAACAGTCCCCCTTGTCCTCACCTTCCGCCCCATCAGCCATCGCATACAGCATATAACCATCCAACACTTTTGCCACCTCCAACAGGATCCCACTACTGGCCACATCATCCCATCTCCACCTCTTTCTGCTTTCCACATAGATCGTTCCCTCCGCAACTCCCTGGTCAACTCGTCACTTTCCACCCAAACCACCCTCTCCACAGGTACTTTCCCCTGCAACCACAGGAGATGCAACATCTGTCCCTTTACCTCCCCCCTCGATTTCATCCAAGGACCCGAACAGTAACGAAGGTAATGCCACTGTGGTGATGGGGGATTTCAATATGCAGGTAGACTGGGAAAATCAGGTTGGTTCAGGACCCCAAGAAAGAGAGTTTGTAGAATGCCTCCGAGATGGATTCTCAGAGCAGCTTGTAACGGAGCTGGCCAGAGAAAAGGCAATTCTGGATTTAGTGTTGTCCAATGAACCAGATGTGATAAGAGAACTCGAGGTAAAGGAACCGCTTGGAGGTAGTGATCATAATACCGCGGCTGACAAGAGATGTTAGGCATAGAATAAAACTCAAAGAAAAGATGTATAACACAGCAAAGAGTAGCCGAAATCCAGGGGATTGGGAAACTTTCATAGGACAACAGAAGGAAACAAAACAGGCAATACGGGCTGAAAAGATGAAGTACGAGGGGAAGCTGACCAGGAATATAAAGAAGGACAGTAAAAACCTATTTAGATATGTTAAGGGAAAAAGAGTAGCAAAGTCAAATGTGGGTCCCTTGAAGGCAGACATGGGTGAAATTATTATGGGCAACAAGGAAATGGCAGAAGAGTTGAATAGGTACTTCGGATCTGTCTTCCGTAAGGACACAAACAATCTCCCAGATGTACTGGAGGACATAGGATCTAAGGGGATAGAGGAACTGAAATAAATTTTCATTAGGCGAGAAATAGTATTGGGTAGGCTAATGGATGATAAATCCCCTGGGCCTGATGGTCTGCATCCCAGGGTCCTCAGGGAGGTGGCTCTAGAAATAGTGGACGCATTGGTGATCATTTTCCAATGTTCAATAGATTGTGGCAGGGAATTCCATAAATTAACAACTCTCTGGGTGAAAACGTTTGATTGGAGGATAGCTAATGTTATCCCACTTTTCAAGAAAGAAGCGAGAGAAAACGGGGAATTACAGACCAGTTAGCCTGACTTCGGTGGTGGGAAAGATGATGGAGTCAATTATTAAAGAGGTAATAATGGGGCATTTGGATAGCAGTAAAAGGATTAGTCCAAGTCAACATGGATTTATGAAGGGGAAATCATGCTTGACTAATCTTCTGGAATGTTTTGAGGATATGACAAGTAAAATGGATGAAGGGGTGCCAGTGGATGTAGTGTATCTAGACTTTCGGAAAGCCTTTGATAAGGTCCCGCACGGGAGACTGGTGACTAAAATTAGAGCACATGGTATTGGGGATAGGGTGTTGACATCGATAGAAAATTGGTTGGCAGACCGGAAGCAAAGAGTAGGAGTGAGCGGGACTTTTTCAGAATGGCAGGCAGTAGCGAGTGGAGTGCCGCAAGGCTCGGTGTTGGGGCCGCAACTGTTTACTATATATATTAATAATTTGGAAGAGGGAATTAGGAGCAACACTAGCAAGTTTGCGGATGGCACAAAGCTGGGTGGCAGTGTGAACTGTGAAGAGGATGTTAGGAGGTTGCAGGGTTACCTGGACAGGTTAAGTGAGTGGGCAGATGCGTGGCAGATGCAGTATAATATAGATAAATGTGAGGTTATCCACTTTGGCAGCAAAAACAAGGGGGGCAGATTATTATCTCAATGGGGTTAGGTTAGGTAAGGGGGAGGTACACCAAGACATGGGTGTCCTTGTACACCGGTCACTGACAGTTGGCGTGCAGGTACATCAGGCAGTGAAGAAAGCTAATGGAATGTTTGCCTTCATAACAAGAGGATTTCAGTATAGGAGTAAAGAGGTTCTTCTGCAGTTGTATAGGGCTCTGGTGAGACCACATCTGGAGCATTGTGTACAGTTTTGGTCTCCTAATTTGAGGAAGGACATCCTTGTGATTGAGGCAGCGCAGCGTAGGTTCACGAGATTGATCCCTGGGATGGCGGGACTGTCATATGAGGAAAGATTGAAAAGACTAGGCTTGTATTCACTGGAGTTTAGAAGGATGAGGGGGTTTCTTACAGAAACATATAAAATTATAAAAGGACAGGACAAGCTAGATGCAGGAAAAATGTTCCCAATGTTGGGCAAGTCCAGAACCGGGGCCACAGTCTTCGAATAAAGGGGAGGTCATTTAAGACTGAGGTGAGAATAAACGTTTTCACCCAGAGAGTTGTGAATTTGTGGAATTACCTGCCACAGAGGGCAGTGGAGGCCAAATCACTGGATGGATTTAAGAGAGAGTTAGATAGAGCTCTAGGGGCTAGTGGAGTCAAGGATATGGGGAGAAGGCAGGCACGGGTTATTGATAGCGGACAATCAGCCATGATCACAATGAATGGCGGTGCTGGCACGAAGGACCGAATGGCCTCCTCCTGCACCTATTTTCTATGTTTCTATGTCTTTTCAGGTGAGCCAGAGGTTCACTTGCATCTCCATTAACCTTATCTACTGTATCCTCTGTTCCAAGTGTCAACTTCCATACATCGGCAAGACCAAGTGCAGGCAATCATTTGGCTGAACACCTCTGCTCAATCCGCCTTAACCTACCTGATCTCCCGGTTGCTCAGCACTTTAACTCCCCCTCCCTTTCCCAATCTGACCTTTCTGACCTGGGCCACCTCCATTGTCAGAGTGAGGCCTAGCGCAAATTGGAGGAACAGCACCTCATATTTCACTTGGTCAGCTTACACCCCAGCGGTATGAACATTGACTTCTCTAACTTCAAATCGCCCTTGTTTTCCCTCTCTCTCCATTCCCCTCCCCCTTCCCAATTCTCCCACCAGTCTTACTGTCTCCGACTACATCCTATCTCTGTCCCACCCACTCCCCTGATATCACTCTGAAGAAGGTTCTCGACCCTGAAACGTTACCCCTTCCATCTTTCCAGAGATGCTGTCTGTCCTGCTGAGTTACTCCAGCTTTTTGTGTCTACCCTCTTTTGTTTTTAAATGGATTCACTTTCCTGCAGTGAGCCATGTTATTGATGATCCCCACTGCCCACTTGGGAAGACACATTGCTGGAATTACTCTGCAGGTCAAACAGCATCTCAGGAGAACATGTATGGTGAAGCTTCTGCAGGCTGACTGTAGGGGGTGGGGGGGAGGGGGAAGCTGGAAGAGAGGAGGGGCAGGACAAAGCCTGGCAAGTAATAAGCCGACACAGCTGAGGAGGGTTATTTGAAAGGCACATGGTTGGACAAAGGCCAGAGATGAAAATTTAGGTGTGAGATGAAAGAATTGAAGAGTTGTGAATTGTGAAGGTAGAGGAAGGAATATATAGGGGGGGGGGTAGAGGGAGGGGGGGATTATTGTGTTCAGATAGGGCATCCCATCAGACAGGGGAGATGGGGTGAGGGGGGAAGAAGGGTGTGGGGTGTTATGTGGAAGAATAAAGGATGGGGCGGAGGGGAGTTGGGGGGGGGGGGGGGTGGGGGTTATGTAGTCATCCGTGTTCTCTTGTTACTTCTGCTGTGTTGTCTTTTCACAATGACCACCTAAACCTCTCGCCCAGGGGATCATCCCAATGTACAGTACATCCTGCAAAAGTCATGGATCAACCCTGGCAGCGTCCTTTGTTTTCCGGAGGTTTTGGGAAATGATCTGAGGAGAGGTGCACCTGAACCTCAGGTGGCCAAGTTGGATCCATGGTCACTTCATTACAGGTCTCTACTGATTCACACTGCACTACCTCACATAGTGAGGTAAACTACTGGAAAACCCCACATACAAAGACTTAAATAGGGCAGCACGGTGGCGCAGCGGTAGAGTTGCTACCTAACAGCGCCAGAGACCCGGGTTCGATCCTGACCACGGGTGCTTATCTGTACGGAGTTTGTATGTTCTCCCCGTGACCTGTGTGGGTTTTCTCCAGGATCACCGGTTTCCTCCCACACTCCAAAAACGTCCAGGTTTGTAGGTCAATTGGCTTGATATAAATGTAAATTGTCCCTATTGTGTGTAGGGTAGTGTAAATGTGCGGGGATCGCTGGTTGGCGCGGACTCGCTGGGCCGAAGGGGCTGTTTCCACGCTGTATCTCTAAACTTTAAAAAAATAATACTTCAAAGGAATTATTTCTGGAATCTAATCATTGTGGTTCCAAAGCAACTACCAGACGGAATGACAGAGGCCTACAATGCTGGCTGGAATCTCCCTTATCATGAAGTCAAAGAGACATATCGGTATAATTCAGGACTTGTAACATGGCTGTTGGGATACTATGGTTACCACCTGCAGTCCTGACTAATTGTCTTGTAAAACACCTAAGAACTAAATCTTTTTACACCATCCAGAACAATTTAAGGTGAAGGGGGAAATGATTAATAGGAATCTGAGGGGTAACGTTTTCACACAATGGTGTTCGGTCATTGTGCACAATGTGCCACCTACATAGGTAGGAAAAGGGCTGGGATCCTGAGTAATGAAAGTAGGGAGTTAAGAAAAAGGTTTAAAAGCGGGTCTTCAAGTGTGGTAATCTCTGGATTACTCCCAGTGCCACATGATAGCGAGAGCAGGATAGGCCCGATGAAGAAGGGTCTCGACCCGAAACGTCACCAATCCCTTCTCTCCATAGATTCTGCCTCACCCGCTGAGTTTCTCCAGTATTTTGTGTCTAGGCCCGATGAATACTTGGTCGAGGTTCTGGTGCAGGGAGCAGTACTTTGGGTTAATGGATCACTGGGATATCTTCTGGGCCAGAGCTGACCTGCACAAGAAGGACAGATTGAAGCAGCCCCAATATGCTGGGATGGATATTTGCTGGTGCTACTCTGGAGGGTGAGAACTACTTGGCAAGGTGAAAGGTCACACAATAGAAAGGAGGTAGATGGGAAGTTGTAGGCAAGTACTTTAGTCAAAGAGATGAAGATTAGGTGGCAGAACAGGCAGAGACGTGGCAAAGAAAGAGAAAAGATCATGTGTCTTAAACTTCTTGTTTTAATTCTAGAATCTTAACTGGTAAGGCAAACAAAGTCAGCATGGATTGGATTGGTATTGAGTAGCCATAATTCAATTCAACTTTAATGTCATTGCACAGATACAAGTATGGGTACAACGAAATGCAGTTTAGCGTCAGATTCAACAGAATCATGGTTGAGAGAAGGGCAGGACTAGCAGCCCAATGTTCCAGGGAATAGATGCTACAAGCGTGATAAAGGAGGAGACGGGGGTTTGTCTTTTTGATCAGGGGAGGATGTGACTTCTGCCTATCGCTGACCGACTTACACCAATTCGACCCTCATCCCATTTCATTCTGTTCATATTCTCATCAATACCCCTGAGATGGTACCACAGGGTTACACACTAGTAGCATTAACATTGGCCAATTAGTCTACCGATAGCAGAACCAATCCTTCAGATGTGGGAGGAATCCAGAACACCCAGCAGACACCCATACAATCATTGCAAGCAGGGCCACTGGAGATGCACGCTTGAATATGTATGGAGATTCCCCTGATTATTCCCATCAGCTTTAGCAGAAGATCTGTGGAAAACATGAAGGAATGATTAAAAAAAACTGGTGAGATTTTAGGTGATCTCTTTTCATCCCCTAGACTATCAGGAAAACCCATGAAAATGGACGTGTCTCATCTGTGCCTTTTTTCTATAGGTGGTAACGTGCTTAACCCACAACAGCTAGCAGACAGCTAAGCCATGATAATTTGCATTGGAGCTCAGTGAAAAGGCTCATCATTTAGTTTCTGAGCAGCACAGCGCTGTTGCTCCAACAGACTGATGATTACTAACATATTCTCAGCAGAAAATGGAAACTGTTTCAAGGCCGAGATTAAACAGTATTCAGGTGCGGAGGAATAAAATGACTGTCAGTGAGTCACCAGCCTGCTTCGATTGCACCTTCCGCGCTCTCACACTATTCCCGACTTCGCAGGGCAGTTTTGAAGCCTATAATGAACAGAAGTCTTGTTGGAATTTGTTTCATTCTCAGTGGGAATCCAATTACTGAGACAAAGGGCCGATTTCACAGATGCAGTAGTTAAAGGGTATGGATCCCATTAGTGCTTTCTATTCTGAAATCAATAAATGCGAGGGATTAGTGGTGTGCAACTTTAGCCAAGGACCTGCGATACCGAATTACGTGGAAAAGTTGACACGTTTAAAATGTCTCTTAAACTCGTGGGAATTGACAGCCGCCATTTCTTCAGAAACAGGTGGCTGGTCTTTACAAATGTGGGCGGTGGACATAGTGGAGAGCGTTTGAAGTTTTAACAGATTTAATTAATTCTCTCCTCAGTCAGAATAAAAATTCGCTATGTTTGGGGTTTTGTTTAAATAACATTTTACTTCACTTGCCTGTCACGAAACTAAATTAAAATGATCCCCTTTTCATTACTTTTCCAAATCCTGGTTATTTTAGATGAATTTGCGCAGTGATAAATAGCATGAGGTGGTACTGCTATTCGAATGATTGACATTTTATTTCTCGTATTAATAGAGTGGATATGTTCTGCATTTTTTAACATCACCTTTTTTAAGTCCTGTGAAGGATTAGTGCTGAGCTGTCTGCAGCACCTTAATCTCAGTCACATTGCAGTCATATGCCCAGAGGTTCATTCACAGTCAGAGCTAGGCAGATGGTACCTTTATCTCCAGACAGTAAAGCCATTGCTACTGCATTTCAAAATTCCTCAAATTGGCTTCACACCAAACTGAAGCTGTGCTGTATCGTACCCAATGCAAAGTATTGTCAGTGTAAACTACACCCTGAGAAGTCACCTCGCATCCCTTCTCTCCGCAACAACCTGCAGCCGAGATAGTGACCCATACTTTATTTCTATTCCTGCTTTTGATTAATTTCTACAGCAGCTTCAAAGCACACCCAATGCCATTTTGATCTCAATGAATGTCATGCTTACTAGCTCCCGTGCATGCACGAGGATGGAAAAGATATGCTAAAATCGCTACATAAAGCAAGATAGGTGGATGTTTTTTGTGGTCCAGTCCCATTTAGGCGATTTTTTTAAGCGACTGCCGGCAAATACGACATTGAAATTCATTGAAGTCAGCACTGGCGACAATCTACGATATCTTGTCGACAACCGACGACATCCTGGTGACTGTCTACATTAACCTGGCGACAACCAACGACAGCACCTACGTCAAGCTACGCTCATTTGGTGTCAAACCCAAGGTTGCCACTGTCGCTGAAAAGTTTTCAACATGTTTAAATTTTTTCGGCGAACAGGAAGACGCTACAACTCTTTGGGTAACTGAGGAGACTACTCACGACCATACAGGAGACACCCCAGCAACCACCTAGTCTCCTGTAGTCGCCTAAAAAATCGCCTAAGTGAGAGAGGCCCATTATGGTACATCGACATATATAATGAGCTGGAATGTCAAATAAACGGGTAATCACTCACACAAATGCCAGCAACCAGTAGAAACAAGGAACTGTAGATGCTGATTTTTTTTTTAAAAAAGGACACAAGGTGCTGGAGTAACTCAACGGGTCAGGCAGCACCTCTGAAGAATGGGAATAGGTGAAGTTTCAGGTCGGGATTCTTCTTCAGAGTGACCTCTCCTTTTTGCTAACACCACCTAATCCAGGCAACATTCCGGTAAACCGCTGCCAAACCACTCCAGTTCATCAAAAAGCTAATTCTGCCACTGGAATATCCATTGAGTAGCAGTGTAACGACATGCAGAAGAGTGCAGTTGGATATGCAGAATGCAGACTAATGAAAGAAATGCATCTCTATTTATATGAATACCACAACCAGAGAGCAGTACGATCTACCTCTTTGGTGACCCTCAGACTACCCTTGATCGGACTTTACTGGCTTTACCTTGCATTTTACTTCGGAGTCACATGAGTGACTTCGTGAAGACCCCGCCAGGCACGCATGCGCGACATATCGTCGACCGCATGCGAGCGACAGGCAGGGAGGAGCATTGCTCCTCTGCTGCTGGGACCTGCAGGTAAGTAAAACACTAACCTGCGGTCTTTTTTCTTCTAGGTGGCCCTGTCGCAGGGTCTCGCGGCCGCCTCGGATCTGACTGCTGCGGCAGTCAGCGGCGGCTCCAATAGTTGGAGTCGGGAAGCCCGTTGACCCAGGAGGGTCCGGGCTCACACACTCGCCGGCGGAGGACGACAGAGGCAGCCCGACTCCACACCGCAGCCCGCGGGGGACGCCGCGGGCTGGCGGCACAAAAAGGAATGGGGCTTGCCGGCTCGCCGTCAAAAGTTCGCGACAGCAGAGCGGCAGCCCCGACTCTACACCACAGCCCGCAGGGGAACACCGCGGGCTGGCGGTGTGCATGTAGGAGTGGGGCTTGCAGGCTCGCCGTTCAAAGTTAGGAACGGCAGAGAGGCAGCCCCGACTCTAAACCGCAGCCCGCGGGGGACACCGCGGGCTGGCGCTGTACATGTAGGAGTGGGGCTTGCAGGCTCGCCGTTCAAAGTTAGGAACGGCAGGGCGGCAGCCCCGACTCTACACCACAGCCCGCGGGGGACACCGCGGGCTGGCGGTGTGCAAGTAGGAGTGGGGCTTGCAGGCTCGCCGTCAGAAGTTTCAACGGCAGAGCGGCAGCCCCGACTCCACACCACAGCCCGCGGGGGTGATACTGCGGGCTGGCGGTGTGCATGTGGAGTAGGGCTTGCAGTGCTTGCCATGGGCAGCAGCCCGACTCTACACCGCAGCCCGCAGGGGTTTCTGCGGGTTGCTGGCATTCAGGAAGGAGCAGGCTTGCAAGCAATGGCAGCCTGACTCCACACTACAGCTGCAGGGATTCTGTGGCCTGGCTACATTAAAGTGCCCTGCTACTCCAGGGTATGCATTGTCTTCAAGAAGTTCAGACTGCCAGCATATAAAAGTTATTACAGCATGAGAGGTTGGTCACCATACTTCTTAAAGACCCTCAGGTAAGATACTAACTTTGAATAGCTAAGCGTCTGTATTAGAGTTTGCTTACAGATGGATGGAGACCAGAATGAAGACAGCGAAGCAGGTCTCCAAGGGCCATGCGACTTCAGATGGGAATCAGCGGCCACCATTCTAGAAGAACGCGGAGGTCGGGGAGCCCTGCGCAGCCAGGACCCGTCTCTCCACCACGGCTGACCATGGGGCCGCAAAATGGTGGAGCACCGCGTGGGAGCAGGGTAGGCAAGACCTGGACTCCCTACCACTCTCACCTAAGCATAGTGACTGTGGGGCAAAGGTGCGTAAACATGTGACCCACTCGGCGGCTCGTTTTGTCTCTCCTACTATGCAGGTATCAGAGATGGGGGAGAGCTGCGCACAGGTCATGCCCCGCTGCAGTGGGAGGCATCGACATACCGCCGGGGGTAACCTGCTAGACTGCGGGCCGGTGATGGACCTGCTGGAAGTCGGGGAGCCCTGCAGGAGCAGGAGGTACCGGTGTCCACCAGAACAGGCTGCCGGAGCGCAGACCGGTGGCAGCAGTTTACGGCTAGGCAACCCCATTTCTACGGGTAACGCCGGCTATGCGCCCTCACGGACCCGTGTGGTTAAGGGTGACGGCAAGCCTGCACGGACAGCGGAGCCGGTATTGGGGACCGGTACCGATCCTTCCCTCTGCCTTCCCACCAGGCAGAGGTGCCGCTTAGGTCCGAACGACGGTGGACTAGCGGTATGTCCGTGCAGGAGTCGTACAGCCTGCAGGAGCAGGAGGTACCAGCACTGCACCGGAACAGGCTGCCGGAGCGCAGACCGGTGGCAGCAGAATACGGTTAGGCAATCCCATTGCTGCGGGTAAAGCCAGCCAAGCGCCGTCACAGACCCCTGGGGGAGAGGGTGACGGTGTGCCTGCACGGACCACGGAGCCGGTATTGGACGACCAGTTCCGAATCCTTTCCTCTGCCTGCTCGTCAGGTAGAGAGGCCGCTAAGGTCCGAGGGATGCCGGGCTAGCGGGTTGTCCGTGCGGAAGTCGTTCAACCCCGCAGGAGCGGGTGCTGACGAGTACCTGTCAGCCACTTCGTTGAGGTGTGACCTACTGGCAGAAGCCCCAGCGACTCATCAGGGCCTGGGGAAGTCGACCTGTTGTCCGTGTGTAGCGGCAGCGGTCGCATGGCTAGGATGGAGCTAATGGTGGAGCAACTATATCAGCAGGACCTGGATTGGCAAGAGCAGGAGTCTCAGCGGTCTGGGAGTCGGATCATGACCGCCACCTTCAATCTCACCTTCGTCCATCGGGAGTGCTAGGAGTCAACAGATGGCCGATTTGACTAAGAAGCGGCAGCAGAAGAGCCCACTGCTCTCGATCCAGAAGAAGAAATTGGAGGTAGTGTCGAAAATCCGAAACCTGTATTCAGCGGTACCGCTGCACTCTACATTGGCAGTAAGTATTAATTTCTTGACGACACACCAGTTCCAAGACCAGGTGCTTTCAGAAACCATGGCGAAGTACTAGGATCCTGGAAACTGTGTTACCCTGAACGTCCCGAGGGTCGACTCAGCCATCTGAGGGAACATTAGTTCCAATGCGAGGGCACAAGAGATGAAGAGGCAGGAAATTCTGAAGCTATTGGCGTCGGGCATCACGGTGCTCGTCAGGACCCTCGATGGGGCAGGTGCATCCGCAGAGCAGCAGGATGCTCTAGCCCTCCTGTGTAGCACACTTCGGGAAACTGTTTTAGTCAGAGCTCCATCCGGCCCGACATTAACCCTGAATTCGCTGGGTTCGGTCGTACCTCCACCACACCACCAAGACAGCTGTTTTGGGAGGACCTGCCCAAGCAGGTCAAAGACAAGGCCATCAAGAACACATCTGCACCAGCTCCCCAACAGCAGAAGCCTTGTTAGGGCAGAGCCAGCATAGACTACCTCACCACACACCAGCTGCAGGAACAAGGATTTACCGAGGCGATCGAGCAGCACCCAGCAAAGACGGAATACTAGAAACCAGAACGTCAGGCCCGCCGGTAACCATGGAGATAAGGGGGCCTGGTTCTCTTGGAAGTGCTGCATGCATAACCTCACAAGTAGGAGGGAGGTACATACATTCTGGGGCTCTGATTGTCACTAGCCAGGGAACAGAGCTATAGACATAATAGATGCATGTAACAGCCTTGCTTGCGCCAGGGAACCGACTTTCGACATGCTGCTAAGCTATGGGTAAATTGGAGCTACATTCCAGCCACATAATTGGGTCGTTACGCTATCAAAGCTTGGGTGAATGAACAAAATCTCGGCATGTATAGCGAATGCTGGACAATTACGAGCTTATGCAGCTGCCAATCAAAACATAATTGAGGTACAATGGTGGATTGTTAAATCCCATCATTACATCAAACCTAGTAGTCGCGTTACAAACCGACGCAAGCGCCAAGGGCTGGGGACCTACTGACACCATTCCAGTTGGGGCGGTAAATGGGATTGCATGAGTCTACTTTCTTCAATCACAAGGTATAAACTGTTAGAAATGCTGGGAGCATGTCAAGGGCTGCGCGTTAATGCACTAATCTGCAGCATACGTATGTTCGTCTTCAAAATAATACCACTGAGGTGGCATATTAAACCTTATGGGTGGCGTCAAGTTAATATCTTGGGATGAATTGGAAACATTAATTTGGCTCTGGTGGATTGAAAGAATTGGGTTCAGCTATGTACCTTCTGGATAAGCTCAATATAGTGGCGGACACCAGGTCACAAGTATTAATAACGACATCAAGTAGATTGAACCTCCAAATATCTGCTAAAATTATAGCCTAATATGGAATACCAGATTCGACCTCTTTGCGTCCAGGTTGAGCCATTGGATACCAACATATGTCTTGAGAACTAGATCCTGGGGCAGTGGCGATGGACGCGTTTTCACTACATTCGGGGGAAATGGGGGGTTTCTATGCTTTCTCCATTCTGCTTCATCAGACAGGTGCTGCAGGATACGCAACCAGGCTCTGCAACATAAAGGACCATGGATGTCAAACAGCATCGTGCAGAGAGAGTCCAGTAGGAAGCAGTACCTCGCCTACATAAGGATATGGGAGGTTTCTGTAGTCGGACCTAGACCATCTACATATCTGCTATACTCTCCAAGGTGCTGGTATACTCATGGGTCGTCATCATGATGTGTCCCTCAGTTACAGTGCTGTATACAGTGCCAGGAGTGCATTGTCGTCCTATCGCTAGATTGGACTGGGATGAGGTAGTGTTGACCCTCCTCAGGAGCTGGTCGCCCATGATGGACTTGCTCACCTTCAAAGTGGTTATGGTAATGGCACTGAACACAGCTCAACAGGTCATGACTTACAGGAATTAAACCTGGATAGAATGACCGGACCATAATAAGGTAACTTCTTTATAGAAGAATTACTTACGCTACACAGACCTGGGACTAAACGTCTGCAAATGGGCATCAGATATATGGAGACGGGTCTGTTTCAGCCATGGAAACCCACGTCACAGGGTGATTGTGCAGACTATCTCCAGATGACACGAGGTGGTATTTGGTGCAGCAGGTAAGACACTAATATTTTAAATGTCATTCTTCCAGGGCTGCATCCACATCAGTGGCAAGGACTATGGCGGTGTTCATGGATTATGGCCTCGCAATAGCGAGCTGGGCCAGTGAATCTTCACTTCAGCGGTTTTATAACTGATTTATAACCGCTCCCGGAACGTTGGCGGATTCAGTTTTAAGTGCTGTTCCCTAAACGTTGGTCCCCGATTCAGGGGGTTATTGTTGTATTAACAAATGTTATTATTTTTCAGCTTGTTCAAGTCTGAAATACATTAACATACTTCCTCCATCAGAATTACGGCCAGAATTGTGGTCCAGGGCATATAATCACAGAGCTTTGAAATCTTCACAAAGTCACTCACGTGACTCCGAAGTAAAATAGTAAGATTAAACAAGAACTTACCAGTTTGAAGTTTGATCTTTATTTTATGAGGAGTTGCGATGAGGGATTTCGTGCCCTCTGCTCCCAACCCTCTATTATATATTCAACTGGTATGGTCAAGTTTTAATCTTACTATCTTCGGTTTGTGATCTGTGATTCCACACCGCTGCTTTGAAGAATGTCGCGCATGCGTGCCTGGCGGGGTCTTCACGAAATCCCTCATCGCAATGCCTCATAAAATAAAGATCAAACTTCAAACTGGTAAGTTCTTGTTTAATCTTACTACTAAACATTATTCCCTTATCATGTATCTATACACTGTAAATGCATTGATTGGAATCAACATGTACTGTCTATCTGCTGACTGGTTAGCACACAACAAAAGCTGTTCAGTGTACCTCGGTACTCGTGACAATAAACTGAACTGAACTGAACTGATGAATGACATTTACCCTGCAGAAATACCATTAGTGCAGGAATATGCATTAGTAACTTTATTGCAGTGTTTTTAATCATCTTAGCATTTTAACAAGCTCCATTTATTTATTTATTTATCTATCTATCTACTTATTTCTTTATTTATTTGCTTTTTGATCAAATGTTGTTAGAGAATTCTGGAGTAGGGCTTCACTGACGGACGCTCTGCCTGATGCCTCGTTGAGTGAACTCAGAGGAAGATACAACACATGTAAAATAATCCATGCAAAATAAAATCATAGAATGGAGAAGTAATACTTTGGCACCCATGTTCCATATTCATAAGTTTATGTTCATAAATGATAGGAGCAGAATTTGGCCATTCGGCCCATCGAGCCGACTCCACCATTCAATCATGGCAGATCTATCTTTCCCTTTCAACCCCATTCTCCTGCCTTCTCCCCATAACTTTTGACATCCTTACAAATCAAGTGCCTGTCAATCCCCGCTTTAGAAATACCCAAAGGTTAGGCCTCCCAGCCATTCCATTGTCCCTTTAACATGGATGGCTTTAGGACTTTGTGGGAACCTAGGGAGGAATTTGCAGAGACTCTTGCAGGGGTGTATGCATCATCTTTAGCCACGGGTGAAGTTCCAGAAGATTGAATGGGACCAATGTTGTGCTGTTGTTTAAGAAGGACATCATGGATAAGCCAGGCAACCTGTAAGCCTGAGTTCAATGGTGGAGAAGATTCCTTGGGACAGGGTCTAGCAGCATTTGGAGAGGCATGGACTGATTAAGGATAGTCAGCATGGCTTTGTTCATGGGATATCATATCTCACAAATCCGAGTAGTTTGAAGAGGTTATCAATATGATTGATGAGGGCAGGGCACTTGGTGTTGTCTGTCTGGACCTTTGCAACGCCTTTCACAACATTCTGAACTCCTATGCTCAGTCTGCCAAGGCCAACTGGATCTCCAGGTTGCTAACCATTCCCATTCCCACACTTACCTTTCTGGCCTGGGCCTCCTCCATTGTCAGAGTGATTCCACACGCAAATTGGAGGAACAGCACCTCAACCCGACTGTATAAACTTTGAATTCTCTAATGTTAAGTAACCTTGTTCTGCCTCTCTCCCTTTTTCCAGCTTTCTTCTCCCTTCCCACAATCAATCTGAAGATCGACACAGACATCATTTGACCCAATCTTTGCAGTTAAATACTTCTCTACACAAGCAAAGTTGAGCCAGATCCAAACTGACAATAGCAGTGGCAATCCAGATCTTAAGAAGAGGTAAAAGAAATTGTATTTTCTGCAGTGTTTGGGAAAGCAAAGAATTCTCCGTGAACATGACTTAGCTGATGCCTGGAGTGGGATTAAGCAAGGTGGCAGTGCAGAGCAAGTATTGTGTAAAATTATGGGGTTTTTTTAAACTTGCCACATCATGGCAGATTGTGTGATCACTTCAGTATCACCATAGGTTTTGAATATGGTGGTACAACGAGGAGGTTTATAGCACCACATGCTTCCTGCTATCACCTCCAAAGTGCATATTTAACCGGCTTTGGTCCAGTAGAATCATTTTTATGCAGGAATTTAAACTCTGTTGAATCTGAAGAGTTTAGGTAGATAGTGACAATGATAATTTCAATGGTGTGTGCCCTAAAAGCAGGGCCAGAGTTCCGACGATAACCTCTTAATGTATTTTTTTACAGACGGGCCTCTGTCTCTGCTCTCTGAATACAGCTTAAAGTAATTATCTTTACCTTAATGGAGCACTTAATATTATTTTCATAATTCAATGATTTCCCACTACCTCCTCCACTTAAATAATTGCACACTTTGAGCTTGTCCTATCTTTGCTTATGCTTTGTACCATTTATTCCTGGAAGTCTAGAGGCCAACATCCATAGAAACCAATGCCATATCTTACGTAGTCTGAAGAATCCATCACAAAATACCATATTTTATTAAAGATTATATACTCTATACTATTATTAAAGTTTCATATACTCTTGTTCAAGGTCGCTGCCTACTATGCAGCTCTTAATTTGATTTCATGATTTTATATACCGTTGCTTAATTTCAATCACTCTTTTATTTAGTACGCGATTTTGTTTCATGTATGTTATCTTTTCTAATTACTCTGCCACATGGTCAAATGTCATGTCCACATAGGATCCTCTGAAGGAGAAATCATGTGTTGCCCTTTCAATGCTATACTTTGAAGTACCATATGCTGTGGATAAAAGGGAATCTGTGTGAATACTGTACTTTGATTCCAGAAGCCATTTCATGAGGTGCCACCTGCAAGGTTATTGAAGAATATAAAAGCTCGCTGTGTAAGACTTAACATATCGGTATGGACGGATGGTTAACTGGAATTAACTGGATCTTTTTTATGGTTGGCAAACTGTAATGAATAGATCACAAAAGAGGGATCAAACTGGCACTACAGCATATTATCATTTATATAAACGGCTTGGAAGAAGGTAATAAAATGTGTTTAGGGCACAAAAATAGATAGGAAAATAAGTTGTGAAGATGACTGAGGCGGGGTGATCTTATAGAACTGTATGAGGGTGACTTTGTCGAGGCGTATAAAAACATGAGAGGAATAGATCGGGTAGATGCACAGAGCCTCTTGCCCATAATAGGGGAATCGAGAACCAGAGGACATAGGTTTGAACTGAGGGGGGAAAGATTTAATAGGAACTTTTTCACACCAAGGGTGGTGGGTGTGTTGCCGGAGAAGGTAGTTGAGGCAGGTACTATCGCAATGTTTACGAAACATTTAGATAGGGACTGGATAGAACAGGTTTAGAGGATTTTGAGCCAAACACAGGCAGGTGGGACTGGTGTAGATGGGACATTTTGACTGGTGTGGGCAAGTTGGGCCAAAAGGCCTGTTTCTATATTGTAAGACAATGAATCTAAGACATCAGGAAGTTACAAGGGGATATAGGTAGGTTAAGTGAAAGGGTGAATTTCTGAAAGTGGGTTATAATAAGGAAAAGGATGAAATTGGCCACTTTAAGCAGGGAAACAAATGAAAGCATATTGTCTAAATGATGAGAGACCAGAGAACTCTGAGACACAGAAGGAGTTGTATATTCTAGTTTATAATTCACGAAAGACTAGTATGGAGCTCCAGCAATTAAGTAGGAGAACTAACAGAATGTTCTCTTTTACTAATTTGGACACAAAAGTATGCAGATTAAGCTTCAGCGATATAGGACAGGGTGAGACCACACACATGGAATCATGTATCATATTGATTTCCTTATTGAACGAGTCAATGCATTGGAAGCAATGCATTGACTCTGAGCTAACACTTGGACCTTCACAGGTCTTGGCAAGGTATGGTGATGATGTTTTGTCATAAGATAGAATCTATCATCAGGAGTCATTTAAAAAAATATGGGGTCACCCATTTAAGACAAAGAACAAGCTTTTTTTTCGCCTCTGTGAGGCCACTTTGGATAGTACCTGCAGAGTTTTTTAAGGAAGATCATAATCATAATCGTAATTTATTAGCCAAGTATGTGTTGCATAAACAAGGAATTTGGTTTGCCATATAGTCATACCAAAAAAGCAACTAGGCACACAACTACATAAAAATGACATAAACATCCACCACAGCGGCTCCTCCACATTCCCTACTGTGATGGAAGCCAATAAAGTCTTATCTTCTTTCCTCCTTTTCTCCCATGGTCAGGGGAGTCGAACCAAAACTAAAGATAAACTAAAACATACATTTTACAACAAACTAAAAGCACAAAAAAGGAAAAAGACGAGACAGCCATCGTAAGGCGCCCCCTGCTGGACTTATGGATATAATCTTGTTATTAAGCACAAAATAGGGTGATTGAGGGTGCAGCACAGAACGCCACAGGAGATCCTTTTTCACTATGGCTCTCAAACTGCACAACCCCTCCACCTTCCGTCATGTGGTAGACTGACCCTCCCCTACCCCCCCCCCCCCTATCTTTGCACATCCCTCATCCTGGAACTTTCCACTCAATTATTTAATATGTGCCGTGCAATAACTGGTCACTTAAATTTCATAATTATTATTATGCACGTGACACTTTCAATGCCCTCCGGGATAACTAAAGTTGTATCGTATTGTATCATTATGGCAGGGTTGAGGTTACAATGATCCTTCAGAATAACAACATGGTTGAAAAATCCAGTCTAATTTATATTTATATTTGCCCTGGTGACAATGAAACCTACAGGAAACAGGGAAACAAAATGAAACCTACAGGAAACAGTGCAAAACAATCTGATGTTTATTGAGATAAAAGGGGAAAGATAAGTATAGATCCAGAAGTCTTACTATAAGCTCCCATGTCCTTCACAATTTCATGCTCCTTGTTCATTGCAGCCCCTCCTAATCTCTTCCTGGATGAGTTCAAGTCAAGTAAGTTCTCTCCGTTGCAGAATTATCAGAGTCAGAATCAGGCTCGAAATTCTCATAATCCGCCATAACTCTAAAGTAATCTCACTGCTTTTCATGGTTGTTGGAGAATTGCACATAGGACAAAGACGCATGTAGAATAATTTTGAAAAGACGAGCAAAGTCATTTGAGGCCTAAGATCGGCTGTGTATAATCACCCCTTGGCTCGGAGCTGCTGTTACATGCATTGATAGCATCACAGGGAACTACATTCAGTATCTCTTGCCTGCAGCAGTTCCTACATCAAACTTTCTAATTCCCTTCACTCTCTTATTTTATCCCTTTTTTCTGCAAACCTTGATAACTCTGATGGCTTATGGTGGCTATTATTAAAATTATACCATTCCTCCATAGTTTAAACAATTCATGACTATTCAACAACCACACTAATATTTGACAATGGATTAGTTTAATATGTGCATGGATTAATGTAGTACACTCCAAGTGATTGACAATGCAAAGTACATAGTCCCATTGTTGAAATGTCAAACATTCCTGTGACATCATACATATTTTTATTAAATGTCACCATAACGGTCCATATAAATCAAGAAAAGTAAAACAAGACTTCACCAATAATACCTGCCGCTGGTTTATATGTTATGATAGCACTGAAAATCCATCTTGCCCTGTCGGACCTGTTTTAGTTTAGTTTTAGAGATACAGCACGGAAACAGAACCTTCGGCGCACCTGGTCCGCATTGACCAGCGATCCCCGCATATTAACGCTATCCTACACACTCTAAGGACAATTTTTACACTTACCAAGCCAATTTACCTACCTACCTACCTCAACGTCTTTGGAGTGTGTGAGGAAACCGAAGATCTCGGAGAAAACCCACGCGGTCACGGGGAGAACGTACAAACTCCATACAGACATCCCCCCGTCGTCGAGATCGAACCCGGGTCTCTGGCGCTGCAAGCGCTGTAAAGCAGCAACTTTGCCACTGCGCCACCTTGCTGCACCTGCTCTCATCTTAAAAGTTTTCAAAGGTCTTTTATTGATATGGGAATCACCATATAGACATACAATAAAAAAGCAGCAAGACACACAAATACATAAAAGTTAACATAAACGTCCACCACAGCAGATTCCCCACATTCCTCGCTGTGATGGAAGGAAAAAAAAATACAATCTTCTTCCTCTTTATTTCTGCCGCGGTCTTGTTTCCTATTGTCCCACTTATGCCCTCACAATTGCTTTGCTTCTATTTTGCTTAAGGTGATAGTAAATTATCTAGATTCATCTGTTCATTGTACAGTTATGTATATTTTGTCAGATCTCTTTATATTTCAACAAATGGTTAACTCGGCAGGGACCGGAAGTGGCGGCTCTGCCTGGCAGCTGCGGCTCGCCTGCAGTCCGTCTGTTTTTTCTTTTTGTTGGTGTTTTGTTTATGTCTGTTTTAGTTTAGTTTAGTTTAGTTAGTTTATTAGATTGTGTAAGTGTGGGGGGGGTTGGTGGGAGAAACAGGGTTTAGTCTCTTCCTTCGGGGGGATACGACCTTTTCTTGTCGTGTTCCCTGTCTCCGTCTGCGCTGAGGCCTA
Source organism: Raja brachyura (assembly GCA_963514005.1). The sequence goes on from OY740787.1 coordinate 82,065,973, forward strand.
ATGGCGGAGCTGACGGCCTCGGGTGGCGTTCGCGGCAGTGGCAGTTCCGGCAGCGGTAGTGGCCCGACTGGCCCGACCTGGCAGCAGCAACGGCCCGACTTGGAGCTGTGGCGGCACTCCGGCGTTCCAGTAGCGGCAGCAGCCCGACTTGGAGCTGTGGCCCGACTTGGAGCTGCGGCGGTGTGCTGGCATTTCGGCGGCGGTGGTGGCGCGGCTTCCGGGGCCCGGCCGCGGGCCCAGTGGACGACATTGTCGGGTGCTCGCAGGTCACAGGTTGGTGACCTGTTTTCCGGAGCTCCCGCAACAACAGCTGCGTCCGCTGGACTGGAGGGCGGCCACTTCGGCAGCTTTGACCACCCCGGGCTGCGGAGTTTGAACTGGCCCGTTCGCAGAACTGGTTTCAGCTGCGGGACTGACTCACTTACCAACACCCTGCGGGGTCACAACATCGGAGGCCTGGATCGCCTCCGCGCAGAGGAAGAACAAGGAGGGAAGAGACAAAGACTAAGACTTTTGCCTTCCATCACAGTGAGGAGGTGTTTGGTGAACTCACTGTGGTGGATGTTAAATTTGTGTTTATTGTGTGTTTTTGTTGCTTTTAATATATGTATGACTGCAGGCACGAAATTTCGTTCAGACCGAAAAGTCTGAATGACAATAAAGGTAATCTGAATCTGAATCTGAATCTGAATCTGAACAAAAAGCAATAGTTTGGCTTGCAACAAATCATGGCATTTTATTTTTTTATATGCGATATTTTCTTCATTTGTTTTCTATTTGCTCTTCATTTTGCAGTACAGTGCAATATATTTGCAGAAGTTGCAACTTAGGTTAAATTAAGGTCCTTCAACCAAATCAGTACAATTGCTAATATTTGGATTTATCTTCACACCCTGCATAGCAATAAAATAGTAAAGGAAGGTTTCAAAGCCCCAATTCAGCAGCAGATATAACTCGACAGTGGTTACAAATATTTCCTACATACTACAATGCATGATAATGAACACAATCTGGGACATTACCCGCATTGAATTAATCTTAGCAATGAGGATCGAAATGAAGTAATAAAGCATTTTCAATCAGAACGATCAATTTAAAACGAAATCTGGATTAATAAGAATGAATTTAAATATCCCCTGCACTTCACTTAAAAGTTTTTATTTGACAAATCGAGAGTAGGGTGCAAAATGGAAGCATTATATTTCAATTTGATACCTCGCAATGATAAAATTAAACTAACTAGTATTTGCAATGATCATTCAAATAAAGTCCTTAAAGATTGAATCTCAATGTAGATGTTGGGATGCTCCTGTGGGAATTTCCAATACTGATCCTACCTGCTGATTCAGATACATTCTCCTATTAAATTATCATTGTGATCCAAAATGATCTATTGGAGGACGTGCCGAAGAGTTGTGCCAACTCCACGGTGAGCTGAAATCATTAGCTAACATTGATAGTGGAAGAGGTGATAGTGGAAGAGGTGATAGTGGAAGTGGCGAGGTGGGATGAGTGAATGGGGTGGGCTGAAAAAGGTCCCTTCTCAAAATATCACCTGTTCATTTCCCCCCTCAGAGCCCATTGAGTTATTCCAACCGTTGTTTTTTTACTCAAGATTCCAGCAACTGCACTTTCAGTGTCTCCACTGAGCTGCTTGGTTTCCTATTTTACCACATTCGACACACGTTTAGTTTAGTTTAGTTTAGTTTAGAGATATATTTTAGTTCAACAAAGAAACTGACTAGTTACTAAAGAACTTGTTACTTAAGCACAGAAACAGGCCCTTCGGCCCACCGGGCCCGTGCCAACCAGCAATCCCCGCACATTAACACTATCCTACACACATCGGGGACAATTTACATTTATACCAAGGCAATCAACCTATACGCCTGTACATCTTTGGAGTGTGGGAGGAAACCGAAGATCCCAGAGAAAACCCACTCAGTCACGGGGAGAATATACAAACTCCGTACATACAGCACCCATGGTCGGCATCAAACCCGGGTCTCTGGCGCTGGCAACGCTGTGAGGCAGCAACTCTACCGCTACGCCATCGTGCCACCCTCTTTTTCCTATGTATAATGCTTTGTGTATGTGTACAATGTCACCTATGCAACTGCACAGTACATTCTGTTTGAATACTCACACATGCAGGCGCCGCCATGTTTTAGGTGCCATTTCCAAGCTCCAAAGTCCAATCCGCCCGCAAGTTAGTCTACTGGAGCAAGTTCCCGAACCTGGAAAGCCCCATGCTCCTGTTGAGGTGATTATGTATGAAAGCAACTCCATCTCTTTTTCGTCCTCTTCAAAGGATGCAACCGATTCCCCTCGCTTCCTCAAGCGAAGCCGGCTGTTGTAATTGTTTCTGCAATTATAAATTGCGCCAGTAATCGACTGGAATGCATTTTGCAAAGCAAACCATATTTGCCTGTACATTTTGCATTGCTTTCTACTTTATGAGGCTCTCTCGACATATTAGATCTTTTACAGGTGCCGATGTTCAACCCTGCAGCAAAATCCATATATTCCTCTCACAACGCAACAAGAGAGATAATAGACTTAAGGCCAAACAACTCGGAAATGGATTGAGACTTTCCACAGGGACAGAATTATCAAACCTTGCAAAATGAAGTGTTAAAATTCGGGTGAAAAATAAAATCAAAAGCATGTAGAACAGAACACAGCCTTTGAAAGAGGAAATAAACCATTTTTGCCTTCCTTAATTTTGCAGAAGATCTGAAAAACACTGTGGAGTAAAAGAGTGCGCTGCATGTGAGAGAGCATGACAGAGGATCAGAAGAACCCCCTGCAGACATTTATGCCAGCTAAATTCTTTAGCTGTAATGGGACTTTCTTCCTCAATGAAAGTAAAAAGTTTTAAATAAAAGCAAAACTATTCCACAGGGTGTTGAAACTGTGGAATGCTTTGCCACAGAAGGCTGTGGAGGCAAAGTCAGTGGATATATCTAAGACAGAGATGGATAGATACTTGATTAGTACGGGTGTCAGGGGTTATGGGGAGAAGGCAGGAGAATGGGGTTAGGAGGGAGAGACAGATCAGCCATGATTGAATGGCGGAATAGACTTGATGGGCCGAATGGCCTAATTCTACTATCACTTATGATCTTATAATTCTGTCTGTTGATTGTCACCTTGTCGTGGTGGAGAAGCTTGTGTGAACCTGAGATCCTGAGAGCGATGCCATCTGGAGCTATGCTCCTGGTGGGGCCATCCATGGCGGTAAGGTCGAGGGGGAGGTATCTGACAAAGAGCGATCCAACCAAGACCTCAACAGTGGAACAGGCGGAGGACGATGGCTGACCTTAGTGGAGCGTCACAATGGCTGGGAAGGCGGATGAAGGCTGCAGCAGAAAAGGGTCTCCGGTCGTCTTGGGCTCCATGCCACTGGATCCTGACCCAGATCTGTCAAGGACCATGGGGTGGCTGTCTGTGCACCAGTCTCCCCACGTTAAACAAGTCACGCACAGGTGTCCTCCAACCATGGAGACATCCTTGGGCAGCCATGACCGAGGGGAGCCAAAGAAGAATTCTGCGATGTTTCTTTCACTAAGTTGAGAATATATCCTTTCAAACAGCTGCAACATAATAACTAGTAACAAAGTACTATTACTATATGACGATGGACACAAAAAGCTGGTGTAACTCGGCGGGACAGGTAGCATCTCTGGAGAGAATGGGTGACGTTCGGGTCGAGACTCTTCTTCACACTCCTTTTGAGACTATCTTTGGTTTAAACCAGCATCTGCAGTTCCTTCCTACACCTGCAGTTGTTATATCATATCTGAGCAGCTATCTCCCCCTGTAGCTCAACGCAGTTGTGGACGTGGTGAGAAGAGGCTGATGTTCTGTGCTGCCAGCATCCCTATGGTCTGCAGGAGGGAACGGTTCTTGTAGCCCAAAGACATGGTTGTCAATGTATTTGGAAAGATTGGTGCAGCATGGGATTTACATGATCTAAGCCACGAAGTACAAGTGCATGTGTGACATTGAACTGTTCAGGTTAGAGCTGCTTCTTGGGAAGTGTTGTCTCCTGTCGTAGGCTTCCATGCTCTGCTCATGATAGTAACGGTACTGTTTGGATTATTTTCCTGTTGGTCAGTGGTTCCACAGTGTTAGGGTGGCCACAGCTTGAAAGAAGACCACTTCCTCTTACATAGAGGCATGTCCAGACATGCCTCTGTGGAAGAGGAATTCAGCTGACCCCACTTCCCTGCCTTCTCTCCCTGGCTCTGCAACTTCTTTTTTTGTAGGAAAGAACTGCAGATGCTGGTTTAAATCGAACCAATGCTAGAGTCGCAAAATGCTGGAGTAACTCAGCGGGACAGGCAGTATCTCTGGAGAGAAGGAAAATGGGTGACGTTTCTTGAAATCCCTCTTGAAATAAATGCTACCGTTGTGTTTGCTTTCTTTACTACCGATTCAACTTGCAGATTAATTTTTTGATAATCCTGCAGCAGCTCTCCCGAGTCCCTTTGCACCATCGATTTTTGGATTCTCCCCCATTTAGAAAATAGTCTACGCTTTTATATCTACCACAAAAATGCATGACTCCACACTTTGCTACACTACATTCCTTCTGCCACTTCTCTGCCCACTCTCCCAACCTATTCACGTTCTTCTGAAGAGTCCCTGCTTTCTCTACACTACCTGCCCCTCCACCTATTTTCGTATCATTCTCAAACTTGGCCACAAAGCCTTCAGTCCCCTCGTCCAAATCATTAATATACAACGTGAAGAGCAGCGGTCCCAGCACCGAGCCCTGCGGAACTCCGCTGGTCACTGGCAGCCAACCAGAATATGCCCCCTTTATTGCCACTGTTTGTCTTCTGCCATCCAGCCAACCCGCTATCCGTGCTAGTATCTGCCCTTTGATGTTGTGGGACTTTGATACCATCTTCCTCAGCAGCCTCACATATGGCACCTTATCAAAGGCTTTCTGAAAATCTAGTTAAACAGCATCTACTGACTCCCCATTGTGTGTTCTGCTATTTACTTCCTCAAAGAATTCCAGCAGATTCATCAGGCAAGACCTACCCTTCACAAAACTATGCTGACTTTGGCCTATTTTATCAAGAATTAATCACTCCTTAACCTCATCCTTTATAATAGATTCTAAAATCTTAACAACCACCAAAGTCAGACTAACCGCCCGATAGTTCCTACAATTCTGCCTTACTCCCTTCTTGTGTAGCAGAGTAATATTGGCAATTTCCAATAGTCTGGAAACACAGGAGTTCCCGCATTTTGGGGAATAGTCGCGGCCTCATTATGGTCACCGTGAATTTTTCAACATGTTGAAAAATTAGCGGTGACTGGAATGAAGCTGCCATGGAGAGTAACGAGAATTCTCGTGCCGTAGGTGGGTCGCCAGGAGGTCCTAGTGGTCCAGGAGGTCCAGGAGGTCGAAGGTTCTCGGAGGTTCTCGTAGGTTGTAGCCGGTGTTGACCGGTGAATTTAATTGGCTCATTGTGAAAAAAAAAGGTAAGCAGTAGTTTTCAGATCTAAGGATAACCGACCGGTAATGTTAAATGTCCACCGAGCTTCACAGCCGTGTATCTCTGGCTTCTTAAACGTTGTCTCCACTCCCTCTCCCCCCTTCTCCCCCTTCATTTAAAGGACATACCATACACTGTGCTTTAGCCATCTTTTTACACGTGTGTGTGTATCACCTTGGCTTTGCACCGTGTGAATTTTGTTAGACAGCAGTCCCCCCGCTTGCCCTGTCCCCCGCCTGCATTACGGGCTGGTGAAGGAAGCGATGTGTGTGTGTGTTCCACTCTGACAGTCGCTGTTCCAGTTGCCGGTTTTTCAGGCAACTGAAAGATCGCCTAAGTGGGACAGGCCCACTCCCTTCGTATTTCAAAGCTCATCAGTGCGTTCAAAGCTCATTTGAGCTCATTTCCCATTTTATTCAATCTCAGTTGTATTCATATCTCAGTTGCAGGATAATTTGGATGCCCTAATTCTTTCTTTGCATTGGTGTATCATCATGTAAAATCAATGACAACACAAAATGGATGTTGGATCACAAGTATTTAATGACATTGTGGCTCAATGGAACACTAAAAGATTGAGATGTTTGCATCCAGGCTCAATCACCAGTTGCCAAAAAATATGTGGCATATCAGTGGCGATGGATGCATTCTCGCTACACTGGGGAGGAATGTTCTTTTATGTCTTCCTCCATTTTACCTCATGAGACGGGTCTGGCAAAAATTCAGCAAATTCCCGTAGTGCCTGACTGGCCTATACAGCCATGGTTCCCGCTGATGTTGGGAATGATAATAGAACCTTATATGGTTATTTCTAGACACAAACATTTGCTGGTTTAGCCGTGACTCGGGAAACCATCCTCTGCATGATACAATCAATTCATTGACTTGCAGACTGGGAAGACCATTCCTGTGGCTCAGGTTGTTAAACCAAACCATGGACGCGCTCACGGCAGATTGCAGGGATAGCAACAAATAAGCAGTACTTTCCTCATAAGGAGATGGGAAGTATTTTGTTTTATACTAATATTACATATAATTTGGCATGGATGACTGACGTCTTGAAGTTCAGATTCATATGGGGTTTTGACAATCATTAATTTAAAGTGCCATTTACTGTGCCTAACGTGACTTCTCATCATATTGGCTGAGGGGAGCAGAATCCACTCTGTCGGGTTTCACCTTCTGATATCTAGATTATGAAGGGTATCATCAACACGAAACCTCCCAGGCCGAGGTACGCAGAGATATGGGATGTTAACATTGTGCTACGTCGCTTCACCAGTGGGCTCCAGCTACATCCTTGTCCTTGGTCAAACTCACTTACAAAGTGGTTATGCTCATGGCGCTGAGTTCAGCGCAACGGGTCCAGTCTTTACATAAGCTGTGACTGGACAGGATGATTATATCTGCATGCATTTATGTTTATGACTTAGTCAAGCAGAATACACCAGGGACATCAGATCTCAAACTAGATTTGTTGGCATATCCCATGGACCTTCGGTTGTGTGTGATCACACATCTACACCAGTATGTTAAGGTCACTAAGAGCTTTAGAGACTCTGAACTAGCAGTGTTTGTTAGTCACATAAAGCCTCATAAGAAGGTATCACTACAGACCATCTCCAGGTGGTTAATACGGGTTCTGGCTTACAGAAGTGAACACTGACATTTTGAAGTCTCACTCCACCTAGGCTGCAACAACATCAGCAGAAGGGTTATGGAGGTTTCACGGGACCACATCCTAGCGGCTGCAGGATGGTCAAATGAACGATCTTTCCAAAACATTTTAGAACCAACCCATTGCCAGACCGGGGATATTTGCCAACTCTATTTTAGGTTCTGTTTATAATTTCCTCCCGGTTGAGGGAGGTTACTATTATTATGATCTGTTCATTAAAAGCATCAACATGTCTATATCTATGTCATGTCTGAATCCATTATTAATGTTCACTCATCATTGGTCAACTGATGCAGTGTGTGACGCATGGACTCGTTTCCATGGCATGAAATCACAGAGCTTTGAAATCTTCACCCAGGAAATCTGAGGCCCAGGAGCCGTTGGAGCGACAGCAAGAGTCTCCGGGTGGTGAGTGTATAAAGTCGAGTGCGGGGTTTTGTTTAACAGAGGCCCAGGAGCCGTTGGAGCGAGAGGAGGAATCTCCGGGCATTGAGTGTATAAAATCGAGCGCGGGGCTTTGTTTAACAGAGGCCCAGGAGCCATTAGAGCAAAAGGAGGAGTACCCAATCTGTAACGTTCCACACTTCAAAATAAGTGTTCTGGTGGAAGCTGCTGATTGGTGGAAGCGGACTGGAGGAAGCAGCTGATTGGGTGCAATCCCTGGTTTGCATTTCTGCTTTCTGGTTAAGGGTTCAATGGTACAGTGAGCTAAGGGTACAGTGAGTTAAGGGTTCAGTGAGCTAAGGGTTCAGTGAGCTCAGGCTTCAGTGAGCTTAGGGTACAGTGAGCTAAGGGTACAGTGAGTTAAGGGTACAGTGAGCTCAGGGTATAGTGAGCTAAGGGTACAGTAAGCTAAGCGTACAGTGAGCTAAGGGTATAGTGCTTTTTAGTAAAGGTTAGTATAAAGGATTAAGATTTTTATAATGTGAGTGAGTTGATTTGTTTGGGGGCAAGTCATGTCAGTTGAAATCGGCCCCATGGTTTGCTCATCCTGCAACATGTGGGTGATAAGGGATTTGGTCGGTGTCCCTGGTGACTACGTTTGCAGGAAGTGTGTCCAGCTGCAGCTCCTGGCAGACCGCATTGAACGATTGGAGCTGCGGTTGGATTCATACTGGAGCATCCACGATGCTGAGAAACTCGTGAATAGGACTTCCGGTGGTGCTATGGAGTAGGAGGAACCAGCACCGTCCAGCTCCGTAAAAATTGTATTAAAAAACAGGATAAAACGGGGTTATTTATAGCTACTTATCAGAGAGGAGTGTTTGTGAACGGCACCGGCAGCAGATAAGGCCTCTGACGTTATCAGGCGAGCTACTTTTAAAGCAGTAATGTCGATGAAAAGAACTCCCCCTCCCAAAGAGAAAAAATCTGTGCTGAAAAAAGAGGTAGGCCCAGTTGAAGCCTCGACCTCGAGTTTGACTGGCTCTCTGGAGGATATCCCAAGGAAGAAATCTGAAATGGAGGATCTGAAAGCCACCATGAAGGGTGAGTTTAAAAATACGAAGAAAGAATATAAGGAAGAATTTAAGCTGCTCAGAGCTGACATCGAAATATTTAAAGAACAATTTAAAGAGGAGTTGAAAAATGAAGTTGTAACCACAGTAAAAATTATGATGGATGAATGGAAGATAAAAGCAGATGCTGATCTAAAACAACAGATGCATGAAGTTAATCAGAAAGTTGGTGGTTTGGAACTCTCAGTTGATCGCAAGTTGGAACCTATTATGAGAACACTTGATCAACAACACGAAGCAATAAAGGAACTGACCAATATTGCGGATTCAAGTGCTAAGGCGAATGACAAACTTCTCTCTGAGCACAAGCGTTTAACAGATTTATTGAATAAAATAACTGAGAAATGTATTGACTTGGAGGGAAGGCAACAACGTAAGAACTTGCGTATAGTGGGTGTGCGTGAAGGCAAGGAGGGAGCTCAAGACACAAGAGAGTTTGCTGCAAATCTTCTGAAGAATGTCTTGAATCTGGATCAAGCACCCCTACTTGGCCGAGCGCACAGAGCACTGAGACGACGCCCAAAGACGGGTTCGCCACCAAGACAACTGATTGTGAAAGTGGTTTACGATCATGTTTTGGAAGATATGATGAAGATAATAATTCGCAAACAGAATCTGTTTTATGATGGTGATAAGATCAGCATATTCAGAGATTATCCTGTGGAAGTTGTCAGGAGAAGAGCCCTTTTTACTGAAACAAGGCACATCCTCAGGAATATAAAGGGCGTGAGATATGGCCTGATGTATCCTGCCACACTACGAGTGAGCTACGACAACAAAGAGCACCACTTCACTAAACATACCGAAGCTCTGGAGTTCGCACGTAAAATCGAGAAGGAGTTGGATGAGGAAGAAGAAGAAGCAGAGTGAACACAGAGAGAAGACGATGATGAAGAAGAGGAGGAAGAATAACGAACTTGAATTATACTCAACACTTACCTGATGCCGATCCACAACCAGCATTAAGGAGGAAGAATGATGATCTTGTAAAATTATTGGACTTGAAGAGCACAATGATTATTAATAATAAACTAATATATAATAGTATTAGTTCAGTACTAACCATTATTAATAAATATATGCGATACTTCCTTAAATAACCTAAAACGATAACTGCAAATTAAATCAACAAAGTATTAATAAGAATGGAAATGTAATACCCCGCCCCTAAATATATTGCCCTTAAGGCATTTACGGAACTGGAAATACAAACATCTTTTTTTTCCCAACGGATGTCCGTAGTTTAACAGCCACGCTAGTGTGGCTTACACTAACACCACTTTATGTAGCTTTAGACACTCTTTCTTTCCTGCACCTTTCCAATAATATTACTAACTTTTTCTTTTCTCTTTTTTATATTATTTTTTTTAATATATTATATGTGGAATTATATTATTTTACTTTTGAATGGAATTATACCGTAGGCTGGAGAGGATATGTATGCCAAATAATGTTATTAGTATTAGTTGATCATAAACTAGGGTGCGAAATTGGGATATATGTGCTGAGACATCTACCTCATTATAATCCACCATAACATCCTAATGCAAGACACTAACAAGAAAAAGGGGGGTGATGGAATCACCTTCTGTAGTTGGAATGTAAAAGGTATTAATGAACCAATCAAAAGAGGTAAGGTTTTGGCGCAATTAAATAGAATACAAGCTGACATAATCTATCTTCAAGAGACTCATCTAAAAAAGGAGGCACAATATAGGTTAACGACAAATTGGATTTCTAGGGTGTATCATTCATCATTCACTCATAAATCTCGAGGAGTTGCCATTCTTATTCGTAAAGGTATTCAATTTAAACATAGTTCAATAATAGAGGACCCAGAAGGTAGATATATAATAGTCACGGGTGAATTATACTCGAAGAAGGTTGTACTTATGAATATATATGGCCCAAATTTTGATAATCCACTATTCTTTAAGAAAATATTTAATACTATCCCTACAGTAACACAGAACAATCTAATAATTGGGGGCGACTTAAATTGCACATTGGATAATTATTTAGACAGATCTTCAATCAAAAGGAAGGTTATTTCTAGATCAAGCGAATTCATAAATTCTTTTATTAGATCAGCTAATGTCAAAGATATTTGGAGAAATGTAAATCCTAATGGCCGAGAATACTCATTTTACTCGCCGGTATTTGGAACATACTCCAGGATAGATTATTTTCTAATAGATTCAAAACTTGTCCCATGTACGTATGACTCAAAATATCATAATATTATTATTTCGGATCATGCTCCATTAACATTTAAGATTAACTTAAAGGGTATAACTAAAGGATATTCGCAATGGAGACTTAATCCTCATATATTAAACGATAAAAGGTGCTCAGATTATCTGGTTAAACAGATTGAATTATTTTTTGAAACCAATGACAAACCTGGAATTTCATCATCTCTCTTATGGGACACATTTAAAGCTTTTATACGGGGTGCTACAATCTCAGCGCAGGCATATCTGAATAAGGAAAATAGAAAGACTCAACAGAAATTGGAAAATGAAATAAGGCAGTTGGACATGGAAAATACTATGTCTCCATCTAGGGTTATACATAATAAAATTGTAACATTAAAATACAAATTAAATGAGATACATTCAAAGTACGTTATTAAACTTTTTCAAAAGACCAAACAAATACATTTTGAATTTGGGGATAAACCGCATAAATTGTTAGCTCGGCAACTAAGAAAAACAGAAGAAGAAAAAATGATATATAAGGTCAAATCTGAACAAGGAGATATATTAACTTTACCAAAAGATATTAATGATAGATTTCAACAATACTATCAAAAACTATATACATCAAAAGTGACGGATCAACCCGAGACAATAGAAACGTTTCTCCAGAAATGTAACATTAATGGATTAGATCGGGAAGGTAGAGAATTATTAGATGCCGAAATATCAGCAAAAGATATTGAGGAATCAATTAGATCATTGAAGAATGGTAAAGCTGCAGGACCCGATGGTTTGGGGGTTGAATTTTATAAGAAGTTTCATGATTTGATCGTCCCACGGTTACAAATTATGTACAAAGTTGCCTAAGAACAAGAACAAGAACAACTTCCAGAAACCTTAAAAGAACAACTTCCAGAAACCACAATTACTCTTATTCCTAAAGCAGACAAAGATCCAGAAGACCCAGAATCATACAGAGCAATCGCTCTTTTAAATACAGATCAAAAAATATTAACAAAAATTTTATCTCAACGGTTAAGTTTAGTGATCAATAGATTAATACATCATGATCAAACAGGTTTTATTCCTAAACGTTATTCTACTTATAACTTAAGACGTCTGTTTAATATTATCTACTAGAAAAAAATGACTGATGTTGAACTAGCAGTTATATCCCTGGATGCGGAGAAGGCGTTTGACCAGGCTGAATGGCCTTATTTATTTAGGATAATGCAGAAATTTCAACTGGGAGAAGGATTTTGCAAATGGGTTAGAATTTTATATTCAGGCCCAACAGCAAGAATCCTAACAAACCAAATGTTATCAGCAAAATTCAATCTTTCTAGGGGTTGTAGACAAGGTTGCCCGTTATCACCGTTACTATTTGCACTCGCTATAGAATTATTAGCCGAAAGGATTAGAACCAGAAATTTATGGATATAATACTAAAACTACAATTAATAAAATATCTTTATATGCAGATGATGTTTTATTGTATATAACAAAACCAGAGGTTAGCATCCCTAAAGTACTTGAAGTGATAAATGAATTTAGTGAGTTCTCAGGATATAGAATTAACTGGAACAAAAGTGAAATTATGCCTATAACAGAAATTAAAATTGAATAAATTACAACAATTTCCATTTAAAATAGCTAATAATCAAATTAAATATCTTGGAATTAATGTATCAAATTCTTATAATTCTTTATTTAAATCTAATTTTCCTCAATTATTAAATAAATTAAAAACAAATATTTTATATTGGAAAACATTACCGATATCAATGATCGGTAGAATAAATGCCATTCAAATGATTTTTCTGCCTCAATTACTATATTTATTTCAAGTCATTCCGTTATATCTTCCTAAAAAAATTTTTTTTTTAATTGATTCTATAGTTAATAGCTTCATTTGGGATTACAAAAATCATAGAATAAGTAAAACACACTTATGTAAATCTAAGATAAATGGTGGATTAGCTTTACCTAACTTTTTATATTATTTTTGGGCGGTTCAGATTAAGAACTTTAATTATTGGTTGATACAGATGGAACAAGACCCAGCTTGGTTAAGAATTGAAAAGGAAGATTGTTTCCCTTTCGACATAAGCACAATACTCCTTGCCCCTGGGGTGGTACAAAAAAAATTATATAAGGAAAACCCTATAATTTTAAATAATATACGTACCTGGAAACAAATCATTAAGACTTTACATTTAGAAACTATACCACTTTGTTTACCAATTATGAATAATCCTATGTTTAAACCTTCGACATTGGATGTGGGGTTTAGACATTGGAAAAACTTAGGAATAATAAGGATAGAACATCTTTACAGGAATGGGAAATTCCTCTCATTCCAGGAGTTGAAAGAGATTTATGGACTGCAAGCAAATAATCTATTTAGATATTTACAAATTAGAGATTATGTCAAATTAAATACGCTAAATTACAGAAATAGAGAGCCAGATATACTGGATGAAGTACTTAACAAGCATCCAACAACAGAAAAATTAATAGCATATATATATAATATTTTTTTGGACAGGGAAATGCCAAAAACGGAACTATTCCGACAAAAATGGGAAAATGAAATTGGTTTACCTATAACAGAAGATTTATGCGAAGAAAGCTTACAACAAATTCATCGCTGTTCGTTAAATGCCAGACATACTTTGATACAATTCAAAGTAATACATAGAGTACACTACTCAAAAAAGAAATTAAATAGAATTTTTCCTACTATATCACCATTATGTGATAAATGTCAGCACATAGAAGCCGATTTAAATCATAGTTTTGTAATATGTACAAAACTTAAAAGTTATTGGACTGAGATTTTTAAAATTATTTCCACAGTTTTAAAGATCACATTAAGCCCTGACTTAAAATTAATTATATTTGGGGTTTTAGATTCAAATCAAATTTTAACAGTAAATCAAAGAAATTTTCTGGATTACTGTTTAATAATTGGAAAAAAATTAATATTACAATTTTGGAAGGGACCATTATCCCCGACAATTAAAATGTGGACAGTGGAAATGTTGGAGACATTACAATTGGAGAGAATTAGATTTATCCTAATGGATAAACCTGAGATTTTTGAACAAATATGGTCTCCATTCACTGATTATATGAAGGGGTAGCTGGGCTCAGCATCGAAACTCAATGAGTACCCGGTGGAAAGATCAAACAAAAATGTTTAAGATCAGATTTATATACTTGTCTCTATATATTATAATTAGAAATTGTTCCACTCATTGATAAGTTGTATACCGTTTTCTTTTCCACAAGTATTTTTTTTTTTTGTTTTTTGTTTTTGTTTATTTTATTTATTTTTATTTTTTTCTTCTCTCTCTTCTTTATATTAATCAACTATTATCATACTCTTATAATTATTCACTATTCTTTCTTTATACTTTTTTCGCTCTATAAAAAAAAGTGAGGCCAATATATATATTTTGTTAACATTTATATAATTTTGGAAAGATGTATCAACTATATTTGGAAAAAATGCTATATTATTTATTATATGTATGGCCTCTAATAAAAATATATTCAAAAAAAAAAAAAGAAACTCGTGAATAGCACGTACAGTGAGTTGGTCACACCGCAGGTAAAGGTTAAGCGGACAGAAAGGGAATGGGTGGCCATTAGCCAGCATAGCAGTAGGTAGGTAGTGCAGGAGTCCCCCGCGGTCATATCCCTCCTAAACAGATATATCATTTTGGATACTGTTCGGGAAGATGGCTCATCAGGGGAAGGCAGCAGCAGCCAAGTTCATGGCCGCAAAACAAGACTCCAGGATGGTATGTTGCCTCCCTGGTGCACGGGTCAGGGATGTCACTGAACGGCTGCAGAAAATTCTGGAGGGGGAGGGTGAACAACCAGCTGTCGTGGTGCACATTGGCACCAATGATATAGGTAAAAAACAGGATGAGGTCCTACAAGGCAAATTTAGGGAGCTAGGAGATAAACTTAAAAGTAGGACCTCAAAGGTAATAATCTCTGGATTTCTACCAGTGCCACGTGCTAGGAGTATAAATAGGAGGATATTGCAGATGAATACGTGGCTTGAAAAATGGTGCAAGGGGGAGGGATTTCTCGGGCATTGGAACCAGTTCTGGGGGAGGTGCGACCAGTACAAACAGGATGGTTTGCACCTGGGCTGGAATGGAACTAATGTACTTGGGGGAGTGTTTGCTAGTGCTGTCAGGGAGGATTTAAACTATTGTGGCAAGGGGATGGGAGCATGAGCAGAGAGACAGAGGGGTGTAAAATGAGGGTAGAAGCAATAGGTAGCAAAGTGAAAAGTAAAAGTGGAGGGAGAAAAATTCAGGGCAAAAATCAAAAAGGGCTACTTTTCAACATAATTGTATAAGGGGTAAGAGTGTTGTAAAAACAAGCCTGAAGGCTTTGTGTCTCAATGCAAGGAGCATTCCCAATAAGGTGGATGAGTTGAATGTGCAGATAGTTATTCATGAATATGATATAGTTAGGATCACGGAGACATGGCCAAAGGCTGGGAGCTAAACATCCAGGGATATTCAATATTCAGGAGGGCTAGACAGAAAGGAAAAGGAGGTGGAGTAGCATTGCTGGTTAGAGAGGAGATTAATGTGTACATGTACATACCAGAGAGGCAACATACCAGAGGGGCAACTTTGTACAAGTGTACCTGCTATGCACACCTTCCTGGGCAAGAGATTTTGCTTCTGCAGGGAGCAGGAACATCTGTGTTTTGACATTCATTACACATCCACCCTCAGTGTCTGAGGCAGGAGGCAGAGAAGGGAAGCACTCAGACCCAACATGTAGAGGGGGAAAGAAGAAAAAAAGATAAACAGAGAATAAGAGGTGGTGGGTTTCTTAAATGTGCGAGCAGAGAGAAAGAGGGGTATAAAATGAGGGTAGAAGCAATTGGTAGCAAGGTAAAAAGTAAAAGTGGCAGGCAGACAAATCCAGGCAAAAATCAAAAAAGGCCACTTTTCAACATAATTGTATAAGGAGTAAGAGTAAAAACAAGCCTGAAGGCTTTGTGTCTCAATGCGAGGAGCATTCGTAATAAGGTGGATGAGTTGAAGGTGCAGATAGCTATTAATGACTATGATATAGTTGGGATCACTGAGACATGGTTCCAGGGTGACCAAGGCTGGGAGCTGAACATCCAGGGATATTCAATATTCAGGAGGGATAGACAGAAAGGTAAAGGAGGTGGGGTAGCGTTGCTGATTAGAGAGGAGATAAACGCAATAGAAAGGAAGGACTTTAGCTTGGAGGATGTGGAATCGATATGGGTAGAGCTGCGAAACACTAAGGGGCAGAAAACGCTAGTGGGAGTTGTGTACAGGCCACCTAACAGTAGTAGTAGAGTTGGGGATGGCATCAAACAGGAAATTAGAAATGCGTGCAACAAAGGTAAAACAGTTATAATGGGTGACTTCAATCTACATATAGATTGGGTGAATCAAATTTGCAGGGGTGCTGAGGAAGAGGGTTTCTTGTAATGTATGCGGGATAATTTTCTAAACCAACATGTAGAGGAACCAACGAGAGAGCAGGCTATTCTAGACTGGGTATTGAGTAATGAGGAAGGGTTAGTTGTGCATGGCCCGTTGGGCAAGAGTGACCATAATATGGTTGAGTTCTTCATTGGGATGGAGAGTGACATTGTTAATTCAGAAACAAGGGTTCTGAACTTAAAGAAAGGTAACTTTGAGGGTATGAGACGTGAATTGACCAAGATAGACTGGCAAGTAATTCTTAAAGGGTTGATGGTGGATATGCAATGGAAGGCATTTAAAGACTGCATGGATGAACTACAACAATTGTTCAACCCAGTTTGGCAAAAGAATAATTCAGGGAAGGTAGTGCATCCGTGGATAACAAGAGAAATCAGGGATAGTATCAAAACAAAAGATGAAGCACACAAATTAGCCAGAAAAAGCAGCCTACCAGAGGTCTGGGAGAAATTCAGAGTGCAGCAGAGGAGGACAAAGGGCTTAATTAGGAAAGGGAAACTGGCAGGGAACATAAAAACTGACTGCAAAAGTTTTTATAGATATGTGAATAGAAAAAGGTTAGTTAAAACAAATGTAGGTCCCTTGCAGTCAGAAACTGGTGAATTGATCATGGGGAACAAGGACATGACAGATGAATTGAATAACTACTTTGGTTCTGTCTTCACTAAGGAAGACATAAATAATCTGCCGGAAATAGCAGGGATCAAATAAGATGGAGGAACTGAGTGAAATCCAGGTTAGCCGGGAAGTGGTGTTAGGTAAATTGAATGGATTAAAGGCCAATATTCCCCAGGGCCAGATAGGCTGCATGCCAGAGTACTCAAGGAAGTAGCTCCAGAAATAGTGGATGCATTCATGAAAAATTTTCAAAACTCTTTAGATTCGGGAGTAGTTCCTGATGATTGGAGGGTAGCTAATGTAACCCCACTTTTAAAAAAGGGAGGGAGAGAGAAAACAGGGAATTATAGACCAGTTAGTCTAACATCGGTAGTGGGAAAAATGCTAGAGTCAGTTATTGAATATGGGATAGCAGCACATTTGGAAAGTGGTGAAATCATTGGACAAAGTCAGCATGGATTTATGAAAGGTAAATCATGTCTGACGAATCTTATAGAATTTTTCGAGGATGTAACTAGTAGAGTGGATAAGGGAGAACCAATGGAAGTGTTATATCAAGACTTTCAGAAGGCTTTCAACAAGGTCCCACATAAGAGATTAGTATACAAACTTAAAACACACGGTATTGGAGGTTCAGTATTGATATGGATAGAGAACTGGCTGGCAGACAGGAAGCAATGAGTAGAAGTAAACGGATTCTTTTCAGAATGGCAGCAGTGACGAGTGGGATACCGCAAGGCTCAGTGCTGGGACCCCAGCTATTTACAATATATATATTAATGATCTGGATGAGGGAATTGAATGCAACATCTCCAAGTTTGCTGATGACCCGAAGCTGGGGGGCAGTGTTAGATGTGAGGAGGATAGGTGACTTGGATAGGTTGGGTGAGTGGGCAAAAGGATTTGAGTACAAGAGCAGGGAGGTTCTACTGTAGTTGTACAGAGTCTTGGTGAGGCCACACCTGGAATATTGTGTACAGTTTTGGTCTGCTAATCTGAGGAAAGGCATTCTTAACATAGAAGGAATACAGAGAAGGTTCACCAGACTGATTCCACGGATGGCAGGACTTCCATATGAAAAAAGACTGGATAGACTTGGATTGTACTCACTACAATTTAGAAGATTGAGGGGGGATCATATAGTGACTTACAAAATATACAAGGGGTTGGACAGGCTAGATGCAGGAAGATTGTTCCCGATGTTGGGGAGGTCCAGAACAAGGGGTCACAATTTAAGGATAAGGGGGAAGTCTTTTACGGCCGAGATGAGAAAATCATTTTTCACACAGAGAGTGGTGAATCTGTGGAATTCTCTGCCACAGAAGGTAGTTGAGGCCAGTTCATTGGCTATATTTAAGAGGGAATTAGATGTGGCCCTTGTGGCTAAAGGGATCAGGGGATATGGAGAGAAGGCAGGTGCAGGATACTGAGTTGGATGATCAGCCATGATCACATTGAATGGCGGTGCAGGCTCGAAGGGCCGAATGGCCTACTCCTGCACCTATTTTCTATGTTTCTATGTTTCTATGTTTTGACGTAGTCGCTCTCGTGACTCCGAAGTAAAATAGTAAGATTAAATGAGAACTTACCAGTTTGAAGTTTGATCTTTATTTTATGAGGAGTTACGTTGAGGGATTACGTCCCCTCCACCCCCAACCCTCTATCATAAAGGTCAGCTGGTATTCTAGTTTCTCTAATCTTACTATATTCAGTTCAACAACTGTTATCTGTGATTTCACCAGGTGCTTTGAAGATTGATGCGCATGCGGGCTGGCAGGTTCTTCACGTAATCCCTCAACGTAACTCCTCATAGAATAAAGATCAATTTTCAAACTGGTAAGTTCTCATTTAATCTTACTATTAAACATTATAACCTCAAATAAGGTCTAAATTATATAGACTATTAATGTTTTTATTGCACTATTATTATTTGTTTGTTGTTTGGTGTGTGTGTGCGTGTGGGTGTGCGTGTGTGTGTGTGTGTGTGTGTATTCTCATGTATTATATTGTTTACAGTGTATTATATTTACATATTCTGTTGTGCTGCAGCAAGTGGGAATTTCATTGTTCTATCTGGGACATATGACAATAAAACACTCTTGACTTGACTCATGAGAATCAGAAATGGTACAGGAAGTGAGCTCTTTCACACCCACACTATATCAGGTCAGGGACAGCTCAAGGTTCCTGACTTATTCTTGGACTCTGCAGACAGACTTGATAGCTGAGGTATATTCCCGGCAGATGCAGCCACATATCTCATTCCACTGGGTTCACTCAACTTACAAGCACTAACTGAAGCTGGATGGTAGACCTGCGCCTGTGGCTCCATGAGCCTGACCTCCATTTGCAGGGAGATTGTGGTATGAGCAAGAGCAGAGCCTTTGGAACACATTACAGTGCCTCAGCAGAAATCGAGATTCTTTATTTATAACACTATCCGCCAGTTACTTTACTTGCTCCTTGCACGAACCTCTTATTCAATGTCATTTATCCGATTTTTTTTTCCTTTTACCTCGTGGCACAAGTGTATTATTAGATGGCAGCACGTAGAAATTAATTCTCTGGGAGCTGCCTTATTCAATTGCTGAACAGAACTTGGGACAGGGCACAACACACCATCACAATTCAATTACATGTTTGTTGCAACAGGTTCGGGATGGATTTCTAAAGCATCTTTCCCTGGGAACTGTCCTGATTTGGCCTGGAGTCTGTAGTAATTAATGAGAATTAATATCGTTCTCTTGTTCCCCCGGCACCTTCTGCTTCTTTGATTCTCCTTTCTCTGCCCTTCCTACCTTTGTCTTCTGAAGTCCCTGACTTTCTCTTGTAAACATGTGTATCTTCAGCTGGTGTTGATTTAATGTATTAAGCAGATTTTATTAATTTAATTAGAATGTGGCACAGTTAGAATGAGAATGGCGGCACGGTGGTGCAGCGGTAGAGTTAACGCCTTACAGCACCACAAATCCAGCTTTGATCCTGACTGCAGGTGCTGTCTGTACAGAGTTTGTACGTTCTCCCTGTGACCATATGGGTTGCCTCCAAGTGCTCCGGTTTCCTCCCACATTGACTTCTGCAGATTGTCCCTAGCATGCAGTGTACGGGTGACCATGGGCGGCACAGACCCGGTGGGCCGAAGGACCTGTTTCCACACTGTCACTGAAATGAAGTAAAATAAAATATGAAAACTCAAAGCAAAGCCACCATGGTTTCTTGTAGTCCTGCAAACTAATTCCATTTCCCTAGAAATAATTAGTCCTGGGACAAACTTCTGATCTCATTAAAGATTTTGATACCACTTTGACCTTCCCTCTTAGATAATGTTGCCTCTGTTAAGACACACTGAAAATAACAAAAAAAAGAGGATGCCATCGAGGCACCACATGGTAGTAACATATTATAACCAGATAGTTATTCCAAATAAAAACTACTGATTCAACAGCCTCTTTGCTACCTCAGCCAGCACAATGATGTGCAGCACTGTAAGAAATAAAGAGAGAAAATCCATCATCATTACCCACAAATGGGTAATTTCAAGTTCACATTCATTGTCATGTGCACCAATTAAGGTACAGTGATATTTGAGTTACCATACAGCCATACAAGTAAAAAAACACAATACACAATAAAATTTAACATAAACACCTAGCACAGTGGAATCTGCATTCCTCAATGTGTTGGAAGGCGTTAAAGTTCAGTCATCTTTCTCCTTTGTTCACCCGTGGTCGGGGCTGAACCCTCCGCAGTTCGTCGCTGCCAACGGTCCGATGTCCAAGCCCTCTCGTTGGGATGATGGAAACTCCGGCGTTGGGACGGATCGGAACACTCCGTGGCATGGAGCTCCCGAGTCGGCCTCTTCTTACTGGAGACCGCAGCTTCACGGTGTTAAAGTTCACCGGCCCCGCGGTCGGAGCACTTCCACAGCAATCCTCACAAATGATCGCAGCTCCGCGATGGTAAGTCTGGACCACGCCCGCGTCTTGAAGCCCCGGGCCGGTCTTCAGGAAAGGCTGCACCATCCACGTTGTAGGCCACAGGGGAGAACGGAGATGCGACACAGAGAAAAATCACATCTCCGTCAAGGTAAGTGACTGAAAAAGGTTTCCCTCGATTCCCCGCCTCCCACATAAAACATACTGAGAAACATTAAAACATACATTTAAGACACACTGAAAATAACAAAAAAAAGAGGATGCCATCGAGGCACCACATGGTAGTAACATATTATAACCAGATAGTTATTCCAAATAAAAACTACTGATTCAACAGCCTCTTTGCTACCTCAGCCAGCACAATGATGTGCAGCACTGTAAGAAATAAAGAGAGAAAATCCATCATCATTACCCACAAATGGGGAACTGCAAGAATAGAGCTTAACTAAAGAAGAGCTATTTATGTCTTTATTTCACATCTGGTAAACTGACCGAAGACACAATCAAACACTGGGCAATCTAGTTTGGTCACAATATCGATAAATACATGTTTTGACGTTGAAGATGATGATTTGGACTGAATCTGCCTGAACTGCGTTTTTTTAATCAATCAGAGAATAAGAATTGGGTTGCAGGAACCAGAGAAAGGTGCTGGCTTCTGAAGAAAGGTAAATATTTTCCAAGGATTATGACGTTGAGATGGCCTGATCCTGGAATTTCATATTAATCAGTATTGATTCAGGTTTGTCAATTATTTCAAAGTATTCCAGGTGGGTGTGTAATACAAAAATTAATTTAAAAAAGATATTGCAATAAAACAAATACACAGCTGGTTTACTGTGATAGAATATTCAGTAATGCTAAATATTATATAAAGTCACTAATGAATTTGCATGATGTTGATATTCAGCTGCAGCAAGTCAGTATTTAATTTAAGGGACAGAAGAACATCTGTTTGCTGGGTTTTAAAATAATTATGCCTTGAGTTCTTCCTTCAATTTGGGAATTTAACCCAGCTTAAATTTTATCAAATCACACTTTGGCTCAAGCCATAATCCATTTTATTAATGAGCTAGTTATAATTTAAATGGGGCTGCAGTTGTTTCTCTGCTGATAACGCTTTATGCAGTTGACGTGATTTTCATTCTGTTCCTCAAGGAGAGTGGAATTGCGATAGACTTAACCAAAGGCTCAGGATAGTGAACAATAATAGATGCCAATGTCTCTGGATGCCAGCCTGTGATAGGTGAGTCTATCTGTATCTTTCAGTTCCAAGCCTGGCTCTGAACTCCCACGGCCTCTCAGTGCTGGATGAGATATTTTTGCTGCTAGTTATTGTCTCGCAGGAAATGGCTTTAGTTCCACCCACAGTCAAGTAAATGGCACCCTCGCCCCAACAATTTTATTTCAAACCTTCTATGCCGGTTTTAAAAAGAAAGTTGTGATGGAGGAAGGGGCCATCAGAGTAAAGTCGAGAAAAGACTGCATGTGGAAGAAACACTGAGGTAGACGAGCCATCCCAGGCTTCAATTCATGCACTGTTAATTAAGCCCTAAATGAGAAAACAGCCTATAGGAGCCAATAATTTTCATCCAGTTATTATCAATGCTGCTTTCCGCTATTTTAGCACTACTGTTGCTGGATTTTCCATACTAATGAGGCTGCAAAATCAAGAAAGCACGGTTGTTTAATATTGTTTAGGCACGGCACGCTTGTCAATCCCTATGAATCTGAAGATCAACCATTTTAAAATAGATATACTTTGCCCTTCCATTTCTGAGGAGGGAATGCAGCAGTGCAGCAGCTTAGGTTACTGGGCTCGCATCCAACAACCTGGATCATTGGTCCAGACATACAAGTGGGAATCTCTTCCAAGCAGCTGTGCAAATTAATTTTAATTGAAATAATATGGATTTTTGAAAAAGAGTGCAGTATCAGTCGTGGTGAACATGAAACTGTTAGATTGTTGTAAATGTCACCTTCAGGAAGGGCAATCTTCATCCCAGGCATGGAGTTACAATCCATGACAAATATGGATGAATCCTTACTTCTCCATCAGCAATATTTTAACCCAACGTATTCTCAACTGGCGTTCCATGTTTTGCCTGAGCTTTTAGCTTCATCATGACCCACTTGAGGTGACTGTAACTGTGGCATTGACAGAGACAACCCCCAAAATGTGCAATTATATTCCAACACAATCTGTCCCATCATTAGTTTAGTTCAGTTCAGTTTAGTTTACAGATACAGCACGGAAATAGGCCCTTCGGCCCACCAAGTCCACGCTGTCCTTCGATCCATGCACACTAACACTATCCTACACACACTAGGGATAATTTACAATTTTAACAAACCAATTAACCTACAAACCTGTACGTCTTTGGAGAGTGGGAGGAAACCGGTTCTCCCGGAGGAAACCCACGCAGTCACAGAGTTTCCCCATGCCGCTGACAGTCACTATCGCCTGACCTAGTTTGGAGGTCCACCTCCCCAACTCCTTGTGAGCATCCTTCCAACGCTCCTGCCCTGTGGATCCCAGATCCGATGCAAGTTTGCTGCAGATATCGACCCTCTTGGCCCACTTCTTATGCAGCTTCTTCCTCGGGGTTTCCTCCTTTCTTGTACAGTTTGCCATCTTTCATACAGTCATAGCGTCACACAGCACAGAAACAGACCCTTCAGCCCAACTCCTCTATGCTGAACCCTTCGGCCCACCGAGTCTCCACACACCAACACTATCCTACACACAGTAGGGACAATTTACAATTTTACCAAGCCAATTAACCTACCAACCTGTACGTCTTTGGAGTGTGGGAGCAAACCGGAGCTCCCAGACAAAACCCACGCATGTCACAGGGAGAAGGTACAAACTCCGTACAGACAGCACCCATAGTCAGGATCGAACCTAGGTATCTGGCGCTGTAAGGCAGCAACCCTACCGCTGCATGGCCTATGATATATTTCACTTAATTATTACTCAATTTATTTAACTCAAACATTAGCAGAGAGCCCAGAGACAGACAGTGGTTCCATGAGAAGCACAGAATAATGTAGAACCACAAATGAGATGCTAACTTGTAAAGCATTAGCCAGGGATAAGCCTGATAATACAGAGGCAACATAATCTGGGTGTTAAGGGATCTTATTATCAACGGTTAAAACAAGGCCCTGCCATTATTGATACAGTGTGAAACAGGCCCTCCAGCCCAACTTTCCCACACCGGCCAACATGTTCCATCTACACTATTCCCAGTTGCCTGCATTTAGCCCACACCCCTCTAAACCTATCCTATCCTTTCCTGTCACATCAGGTTGTGAATGGAAGTAAACATTGAAGCAACTCATAACAGGAGTTATTTTTTCCCCGAAACATCCCCATGGCGACTGAGATTATTTCATGAGGTTAAAAAAAAGGCAGAGATGTTTACTACTGCCACTGTTGGTGGAGTCGCTGTCTCATTGTATCAGAGACCCAAGTGCAATGTTCAAGAGTCAAGACTCAAGAGTGTTTTATTGTCATATGTCCTAGATAGAACAATGAAATTCTTACTTGCAGCAACACAACAGAGTATGTAAACACAATACACTGTACATCTATGTATTGGCTGTGTGGCATATTCTCTGAAACTTGAAACCCTAGTGACATGCTCTGTCCATTCACTAAGTACAGGTGCGGTGTTTCATAGAGTATCATTACACAAGTGGCAATAGAAGCAATTGGCTATCAATATCAGTGGCCTCCTGTGGTGAATGTAATACTGTCTGATTTCTGTGGTGAGGTTACATGGAAACATATTTTTCCAATGCAGCTGTTTCTCTGCTTGCCAATTTCAAAAGTAAAGTAATTCTCTAGTTTCCAATGGAGATCGCATTGAAACCAATTTAGGCCCACGTAATACAAATGGAGTATTCCCTCCTTCATTGATCGCGTTGTCTCCAATTTGTGTTGTGAAACATAGAAACATAGAAATTAGGTGCAGGAGTAGGCCATTCGGCCCTTCGAGCCTGCACTGCCATTCAATATGATCATGGCTGTATGAGATGAGGATAGAAGGGCCGAGAATTGTGAAACTAGAGGAAGGTGAAAGGGGACAAAGGGAGAGGGAGGGGGAAGGAAAGAAATGTGTGCAAATTCTTGTGATGTACAGAAAGAGAGGGAGGCACGGTGGTGCAGCGGTAGAGTTGCTGCCTTATAACACTTGCAAGGCCAGTTAGAATTCATTGTTCTACAAATAACCCTGACTCCTATCTCCCCTGTGCTCCACCTGGATTTGCAACCATTTCTCCCCTTCCACCTTCCTTGATCCCCTACCACCTAACACATGTTACAGCTGAATTATGGAGACACAAGGAATTGCATGTAGATAGAGCTCCAGGGACTAGCGGAACCTAGGGATATGGAGAGAAGGCAGGCACGGGTTACTGATTGTGGATGATCAGCCATGATCACAGTTAATGGTGGTGCTGGCTTGAAGGGCTAAATGGCCTCCTCCTGCACCTATTTTCTATGTTTCTATGTTTAATTTACTGGAGTAACTCAGCGGATCAGACAGCATCTCTGGGGAACTGGGATAGATAACGTTACAGGTTGGGACACAAAGACACTACGTGCTGGAGTTAACTCAGCAGGTCAGGCACCATCTCTGGAGAAAAGGCATAGGTTACCAAAGATAGACACAAAGTGTTGGACTAACTCTTGATGGAGAAGCAAAGTGGTGAGAATTGTGAACCAAGATGAAGGAAAATAGGTGGTAGGGGATAAAGGAAGGTGGAAGGGGAGAAATGGTTGCGAATCCAGGTGGAGCACAGGGGAGATAGGAGTCAGGGTTATTTGTAGAACAATGAATTCTAACTGGCCTTGCAAGTGTTATAAGGCAGCAACTCTACCGCTGCGCCACCGTGCCTCCCTCTCTTTCTGTACATCACAAGAATTTGCACACATTTCTTCCCTTCCCCCTCCCTCTCCCTTTGTCCCCTTTCACCTTCCTCTAGTTTCACAATTCTCGGCCCTTCTATCCTCATCTCATACAGCCATGATCATATTGAATGGCAGTGCAGGCTCGAAGGGCCGAATGGCCTACTCCTGCACCTAATTTCTATGTTTCTATACTTTTTTGTCTTGTCATATCTGGCTAATTAACTGCCAATCAACCCCCCCTCCCCCCCCCCCCCCCACAACCAGTATCCACCTATCACTTGCCAGGATTTGCACTGCCACACCTTCTCTTCCAGCTTCCTCCCTCCCATCACAATCAGTCTGAAGAAGAGTCCCCACTCAAAACATCATCTATCCATTTTCTCAGAGATGCTGACTAACCCCTTGAGTTACTCCAGCATTCTAGAATTATCTGTAATTCATTTCTACACACTGCTTAAATTAGCTTGAACCTTCACTTTGCTTTCAGTTTTCACCTACAGTTGTTTCAGTTGAGTAAAGGTCAAAGAGGTCCTGCTGCAGTTGTTTAGGGCCCTAGTGGGACCACACTTGGACTATTGTGTGCAGTTTTGGTCTCCAAACTTGAGGAAGGACATTCTTGCTATTGAGGGAGTGCAGCGTAGGTTCACCAGGTTAATTCCCGGGATGGCAGGACTGTCATGTGTTGATTGATTGGAGTGGCTGGGCTTGTATAGTCTTGGAATTTAGAAGGATGAGAGGGAATCTTATTGAAACATATAAGATTATTAAGGGTTTGGACAAACTAGAGGCAGGAAACATGTTCCCAATATTGGGGGAGTCCAGAACCAGGGGCCATAGTTTAAGTATAAGTGGTAAGCTATTTAGAACGGAGATGAGGACAATCTTTTTCACACAGAGAGTTGTGAGTGTGTGGAATTCTCTGCCTCAGAGGGTGGTGGAGGCTGGTTCTCTGGATGCTTTCAAGAGAGAGTCAGACAGAGCTCTTAGGGATAGCAGAGTTAAGGGGTACTGATGTGGATGATCAGCCATGATCACTTTGAATGGCAGTGCTGGCTCGAAGGGCCGAATGGCCTACTCCTGCACCTATTATCTATTGTCTACATCTGTTCTTTTCACGATTCCAGGCTTATCTACTAGCTATCGCTCAGTTGTGATCTTGGAAGAATTCTTTAATGTTTAACTTAATTTCCAGTCGTGTTAGTTTCCGATTGCCTGTGATGTGAAGGATAGCAACACTTACTTTGCTTTAACAATCTGCTGCACCCCATTCTCCGAAGAGTGCTGTAAATGCTCATAATTCCCACACCAGACTCTCATAAATGCTTAATTATGTATTCTGCGAAATCCGCATTTCCACAGTGACCTCTCCAGCCTACGCTTATCGCTTGGGAGATGGTTTTCAGATCTCCATGTCATCATATTCGTAACACCATTAAGCAATCAGTCCATCAGATATTTCTCCACATAATTTTTTTGTAAGCATGGTTAATCTTTATTCCTGTGGGCATAGTTCTCTGATGCCCTAATTCTCAATCTTGCCATTTGCTGAAAAAAAATCTCAAATACAGCTAAATTTAAACATTTTTGGAATGTCAGTGGTCGAAACAAAGGTGTAGAACAATTTCATTTTATCACATTCCATGTATTGTAAAGGGCCTGTCCCACCAGCATGCAACTCCATGCGATGTGCGCGACCAAACCGGCAGCGGGGGCCGCGCGGAGGTCGGGTGATCCCCCGTACAGGGCCGTTCCCACCAGCATGCGCCTGCATGCGGCAAGCGTGACCAAACCGGCAGCGAAGGCCGCGCGGAGGTCGAGTGAGTGGCTAAACGCGGCGCAAAGTGAAGCGAACTTGGAGCAAAGTCTTAAAGGTAAGTTCGCCAGGACAGAGAGGGACACACAGAGAGGGGCACAGAGGCACACACAGAGAGGGCCACGGAGCCACACACACAGAGGGTCACGGAGGTACCTACAGAGAGGGTCACGGAGGCACGATGTCGAGGCGGTGCGTAATGTGTCGAGGCGACAGCGAGCCGACAAGCCGTTGCCGCGCAGAATTTTTGAACACGGTCGGTTTTTCGGAGCCCCGCGCGATGTCGGGACGAACTCCGCACAATTCCGCACGGCTCCGGCGATCGAAGTAGGACCGGCCCAGCAACGCCGGACGGCTCAAGCGACCACGTTAGGTCGCACTCATCACATGGACTTGCATGCTGGTGGGACTGTACCTTAAGAAAGTATCCAAATAGCTCCGGTCAATTTGTCCCTTCCCACCCGAACCACCCCCTCTCCGGGCACTTTCCCTTGCAACCGCAAGAAATGCTACACTTGTCGCTTTACCTCCCCCCCTTGACTCCATTCAAGGACCCAAGCAGTCTTTCGAGGTGCGGCAGAGGCTCACCTGCACCTCCACCAACCTCATCTGTTGCATCCACTGCTCTAGATGTCAGCTGCTCTACATCGGTGAGACCAAGCGTAGGCTTGGCGATCTCCGATCGGTTCGCAGTAACCAACCTGTTCCCCGGTGGCTCAGCACTACAACCCCCCCAACCCCACCACCCCCCCCCCCCCCCCACCCTCACATCAGTCTGAAGAAGGGTGGGTTTCGGCTCGAAAAATTGCCTATGATGCTGCCTCACACGCTTAGTTTCTCCAGCATTTTTGTCTACCTCTGTCCTTAAATTTAGTTTAGTTTAGTCC
Source organism: Raja brachyura (assembly GCA_963514005.1). Next base: position 82,094,578 of record OY740787.1, read on the forward strand.
AGTTTAGAGATACTGTGCAGAAAAAGGCCCTTCGGCCCACTGAGTCCACACCGACCTGTGATCCCCGCACCTTAACACTATCCTATATGCACTAGGGACAATTTACATTTACACCAAGCCAATCAACATACTAACCTGTGTGTTTTTGGAGTGTGGGAGGAAACCGAAGTTCTCGGAGAAAACCCACGCGGTCACGAGGATTATGTATAAACTCCATACAGACAGCACCCGTAGTCGGGATCAAACCCGGGTCTCTGGTGCTCTTAGTGCTGTAAAGCGGCATCTCTACCACTGCAACACTACGCCGCCCTAAGTGATTAATATATATAAAAAAAGAAAAATGATATGAACCCCAGTGTAATGAGTAATTGCTCACAGCATGTCTTCTTCCAACATAAGTTGCACTGCAATAAAACATACTCCTTAAATAGGTCAGACACTTAATAGTACAGATAGTAAAACAGATAGGTTACATGACAACAGAACAATAATCTTTTGCTGAGTATATTCAACCAGAAGTCTGCATTCTTCAGGCTTCAGAAGAATGAGGGGTGATTTAATTGAAGCATAAAAGATCCGAAGAGACCATGACAGGGTAGATGTTGAAATCTTTTCACTGATGGGATAATCAGGAACAAAGGGACAGTCTTGCACAAAGGGGATGCTCATTTTAAACCAAGGTATGTAGAAATTTCCTCTTGCAGAAGAATGACTGTAATTCTCCAACCCGGGGAGTTCTGAAGGCTACACTATATCAATAGAAATGTTTAAAGCAGAGGTAATTTATTTTTAAGTCTGTGGGGATTGAGGGCTATGGAGACTAATAAATATGAAGCTGAGACCTGGAGTGATTGGGTTGTGATCATATTGAACAATAGGGCAGGCTTGAGAGGCTTGAGAGGCTAAGAGACCTATTCTGCTGCTGTTATTTTGGTGTGTTCACAAGTTCATAGGTTCATATCATAAGCGATAGGAGCAGTTTGAGACCATTTGGCCCATCAGTTCTATTCTGCCATTCAGTCCTGGCTGATCTATCTTTCCCTCTCAACTCCATTCTCCTGCTTTCTCCCCATAACCCCTGGCACCTGTACTAATCAAGAGTCTATCTGTCCCTGCCTTAAAAATATCAATTGACTTGGCCTACACAGACTTCCGTGGCAATGAATTCTGCAGATTCACCACACTCTGACTAAAGAAATTCCTTCTCATCTCCTTCCTAAAGGAACATCTTTCAATTCTGAGACTTTGACCTCTGGGCCTAGACACTCCCACTGGTGGAAACATCCTGTCCACATTTATTCTACCCAGGCCTTTCACTATTGTCTGTGAGATCTGTAGATTGCTGGAAATCAAGAGAATAATGGGGTTGTGGTTAGTGAGGCTAAGGTGGTGCTGAGGCAAAAGATCAGCCATGAAATTGAATGGTGGACCCGGAATCAGAGGCCTATTGGCTTACTCCTACTATTTCTTAAGATCTATCACATGTGGGGGCAAAATTGGATTGCTTTCAAAGTAAAGCAATATAAAGAACTGTATCAATGTTGGTAACTCTCTGAATTGCAGCATTGTTTCCATCCTTCCGTTATAGGGAAGATATTATCAAGCTTGAAAGGGTTCAGAGAAGATTTACGAGGATGTTGCCAGGACTAGAGCTCTGAGCTTTAGGCAGAGGTTAAGTTGGCTGGGTCTCTATTCCTTGGAGCGCAGGAGGATGAGGGGTGATCTTATAAAGGTGTATAAAATCATGAGAGGAATAGATCGGGTAGATGCAGAGAATATCTTGCTCAGAGTAGGGGAATCGAGGACCAGAGGACATAGGTTCAAGGTGAAGGGGGAATGATTTAATAGGAATCTGAGGGGTACCGTTTTCACACAAAGGGTGGTGGATGTATGGAACAAGCTGCCAGCGGAGGTAGTTGAGGCTGGGTCTATCCCAACGTTTACCAAACAGTTAGACAGGTACAGGGGTAGGACACGTTTGGAGGGATATGGACCAAGCGCAGGCAAGTGGGACTAGTGTAGCTGGGACATGTTGTCCGGTGTGGGCAAGTTGGGCCGAAGGGCCTGTTGCCACACTGTATCACTCCACGACTGTATAAGCATAGTGGACATGATCTTCACTGACTGACATCGCCGAATGAAGAGCAGCGGACGGAGTGGACTATAATATGTTCACTAAAGCCGTTGGTTCCATAAACTGTATGGTTCTGTAGAATTCCCTCCTCAGAAACTTCAGTCGATAAAATTCATCTGCATCTTACATTTGCTTCATAACTTAATGCATTCTAACCATTGGGTTCATACAGTGACATGCTCAGTAAAGACTGCTTTCTGATTGATGAGAAAGTCTCGACCCCAAAACGTCACCAATTCCTCCTCTCCAGAGATGTTGCCTGTCCCGCTAAGGTATTCCAGCATTTTGTGTCTATCTTCTGCTGATTGATTGATTAATTGAAAGATACAGAATGGAAACAGGCCCTACTGCCCACCGGGTCCACGCTGACCATCGATCACCCGTTTGTCAAACATGTTCATGTTATCCCACTTTTTGCATCCACTCTCTTCACATCAGGGGCTATTTACAGAGGCCAATTAACCTAAAAACCAAACAACTATTCAAGGAACTATCTCAGCCTAATAGGATCATAAGGTGATAAGATAGGAGCAGAATTAGGCCATTCAGCCCGTCAAGTCTACTCCACCATTCAATCATGCTGATCTATCTCTCCCTCCTAGCCCCATTCTCCTGCCTGCTCCCCATAACATCTGACACCTTAAAGCACACTTGAAAAAGTGTTACGCCCCCATTAGCCCCAGGGAATTGCTACAACATGGCTGCTCAAAGTCAGGAAAGAGCATTCGGGATGGTATTAAGAATTTTGAGGTAATGAGCTGGCAAGACATAAAGTTCCATGCGTAAACTGGAGGGCAGTGCAATGGTTCAGCTCGTAGAGCTGCTGCCTCATAGCACCAGAGACCCACGTTCAATCCTGACCTTACGTGCTGTCTGTGTGGAGTATGCACGTTCTCCCTGTGACCACGTGGGTTTCCTTCGGGCTCTCTTGTTTCCTCCCATATCCTTAAGATATGTGAGTTTGTAGGTTAAATGGTCTCTGTAAATTGCCCCCAGTGGATGAGAAAATGGGATAACATATAAATATTGTGAACCAATGATCGATGGCCGGCGTCGACTTGGTGGGCCGAAGGGCCTGTTTCCATGCTGTATCTTTCAATCAATCAATCAAATGGTGGAAGGAGCACAGCCATCACAAACTATCAACAGGTATCTCCGCCCCATCTTTGGAAATGTAACTGGTTCCCACTCTTTAGTCCCGTAGGTCATGTCAGGAACCTCATAGATTGCCCAAACTGAGAGAAGAAGGACAAATGGAGGCACTGTAGTCAGACAAGTGAAGGTTGTGCAGAGAAGGGACAAGGTTTCCTCAGGTTCAAAGGATCACCAGCTACAAGGATGTCCAAACAAAAAAATAAGCATACTCATTGTTCCTGAGGTTTTCTGAGCACTGTGGATTCTTCACCCAGGTGTGAGGTTAAAATTCCAGATAAACCCCAATCTGCTAATCTGCTGATGCAAAGGCAGACTCTGCTGCATGGCTGTGTCTCCTTAAGACGACCTGGCAAAATTCAAGCCAGTGATTAAAACGGCAGGAATGCACCTGATAAAGCTGCTGCAGTCGTTTCACTAGGTCTAGTTTAGTTTGGTTTAGTTTAGAGATACAGCGCAGCAACAGGCCCTTCAGCCCACCGAGTCCGCACCGACCAACGATCCTCGCACACTAAGGGTATTCTACACACACTAGTGACAATTTACAATTAAACCATGCCGATCAACCTACAAACCTAAACATCTTTAGAGTGTGGGAGGAAACTGGAAATCCCAGAAAAAAAACACGCAGTTCGCGGAGTGTACGAACAAACTCAGTACAGACAGCACCCGTGGCCAGGATCGAACCCGGGTCTCCGGCACTGTGAGGCGGCAACTCCACCACTGCGCCACCATGCCGCCCGCCTTCATCAGAGAGTGATGGTGGGGGACAGGATTAAAATGAGCCCTGCTATTCCTGTCTTGTGCAACAACTGAATGTGAAGCATGTTTCTGCTTCACTCCAAGTTGAGGTTAATAGTCGGTGTACAGTATGTGCAGGTGTTGTGCAGGATGTGGAACTCCATTATAAGAAGGTGGCACGAGGCAAGCAGGGTCACAAGCTGCCCACGACTGGAACTGCAACGTTCCAAGCAGTAAATGAATTGCTTCTCCAGGCCATTTGTCAAGTGTCTGAACCATCCATCTCCATCCAACTGCACGCTAGACTAATGGGAGAAGACTTTCTGATTAGCTACAGTTAATAAACAGGTGTACAGTGACTCGAGCACGTCTAAAAAGTGCCCTGAGAACCATTATGCCAGATTTCAGTCCATTTAGCACCTCATTTAATTTTGTCATTGAAGTTGAAGACCAAATCATTTGGCAGTTTCTGTATTAAAATTGTCCCGTGCTATTCTTAACAATGTCTCACACCTTTCCGTCTAGATAAGTTCAAAACGTCAAGGAATGGTGTTATTTATCACGGTGACTAAATTATGACTTGGTGTTATATTTAGTAACATTTTAAGTCTTGCTGTAATATTCTGATTCTGCTTTTTATCTGGTCTCTGTCTTCTCAGTGAACAAAGCTTTGTACCCCTGGCACAACCACTCCCTCAGAATGTGTATGAAGGAACTGCAGATGCTGGTTTACACCAAAGATAGTTGGAGTAACTCAGTGGGACAGACAGCATCTCTGGAGCGAAGGAATGGGTGACGTTTCAGGTCGAGACCCTTCTTCAGACTGAATGACTCAGTCTTCAGACTCAGTCTGAAGAAGGGTCTGACCCTATGTCACCCATTCCTTCTATCCAGAGATGCTGCCTGTCCCACTGAGTTACCTCCAGCATTTTGTGTCTATCTTCATTCCTTAGGAACATCAGGACTATTTGGGATTTACCGGTGGTAGTGCACCTTTATGTTGTGTGAATCTGAAGAAGTAAACATGACCAGCGCAGTGTCTGACTTAAGATGGCAGAGGTATTCTGTCTGCCAGGACACTGTTTGGCACTTATTCTATAGCCCACATTGTGCCAGTTGCAGTACTTAGCCACCTGCCGTTTAATTACACTGTCGGTCTGCATCTGCCAGCTAGGGTGCCATCAGCCGTGACCTTGATTTTCCTTTCACAGCTTGCTTCCAGACATTCTGCAGGATTATATCGAATGGAGCGCCTCACTGAGCCAGACAAATGGCCACTCCCCCATTGTCATTTAGTTCAATTTACCTTCACTACACAATAATGAAGAGGTTCAAGTGTTATGCAACTTCACTAGTTATCAGACCAACCATGGTATTTTGTTTTACTTCAAGAATTGAATTGCACAGCGGGTAGAGTTGCTGCCTAATGCCCCTGTCCCACTAATGCCCCTGTCCCACTTAGGAAACCTGAACGGAAACCTCTGGAGACTTTGTGCCCAACCCAAGGTTTCCGTGCAGTTCCCGGAGGTTTTTGTCAGTCTCCCTAATGGTCGAAAGTGATTTCCGCTTCTTCTATATTCCAGCGAAGAAGCAGAAACCAATTTCGACCATTAGGGAGACTGACAAAAACCTCCGGGAACCTCCGAAAACCGCACGGAAACCTTGGGTGGGGCGCAAAGACTCCAGAGGTTTCCGTTCAGGTTTCCTAAGTGGGACAGGGCCATTACAGCACCAGAGACCCTGGGTTTGATCCAGACCATGGGTGCTGTCTGTACGGAGTTTGCACGTTCTCCCCGTGACCTACGTGGGTTTTCTCCGAGATCTTCGGTTTCCTCCCACACTCCAAAGACGTGTAGGTTTGTAGTTTAATTGGCTTGGTATAAATGTAAATTGTCCCTAGTGTGTGTAGGATAGTGTTAATGTGCCGGGATCAAAGGGCCTGATTCCACGCTGTATCTCTAAACTAACAAAAAATTACAAATATGATTTCTGCATTTCTGTAACACTATCAACATTTTCATCCAAATCCTTGACAACAGAGTTTTCGTACCCATTTAAATTTACCCATCATTACTCATTGGACACAAAGGGCCCTTAGCAAGTGAGCAAAATCATGATCTAGTTGGAGCACCTATTGCTTAGCAATAAACAGGAAGGACATTTCTTTTTTTGACAAGCAGAAATGTTCGAAATGATCAACTCAAAACCTGACAACTGAAGAGCGTATATAATAATCGAGCTACATCGCAAAGGTCTTAAAACTTGCTGTAGATGTACTTTGGAATTGTCTGGACCAGTAAGTCCTCATGGGTAGGTTGGCTAAGCCCTCCTTAAACAAATGGAAGATTCACATCCACCAAAGCAGCTGGAGTAGAAATTCAGTCTGTGCCCCAGGTTAGTGATACTAGAGTCATAGAGTGATATCTTGTGGAAACAGGCACAATGGCCCAACTTGCCCACACCCGCCAATATGTCCCAGCTACACTAGTCCCACCTGCCTGCATTTGGTCCTTATCCCTCCAAACTTGTCCTATCCATACTATGCCAAGAATAGGTACTACTGACCACATGTAGGTCCATTCACCAGTGAGTGAATATTCAACGTAAGTGACAGTCCAGAGAAAGAAAAATGGGAGCGAAGCTGGAAGTGAGGTGTGGTGACTTGTTCATAATAGTTAAAGCTCTGTAGTCGCCAGGATAGAAAAACAGAGGCCACACGGTGGATCACACACAGCGCCTGCCCGAGGTAGAGAAGCTCAGATCCCAATGGTCAATGCAAAGCAGATAACATGCTTTTGGATGGTAGAAACGGGCAGATGTAGTGACCACAAGCTGGACTGGGGAGAGATGGAGGAGGAAGCCCATCGATACGCCGAGAGTAAGTACAAGCTGGGACCACCACCTCTAAACCAGCTCCCTGTCTCACATGGTACGGCTTCAGGATAGGTATCCCCCACAGCAGACACTGACAGAATAGAAGAGGGATTTGATATCTACAGATGGGAAGGTAATCCCATCAACACCCATTAAAGCTAATATACAGACAACCAAAGGACATAACTATGCTCTTAGTACGTTTTTTAATGTTTTAGGTTTTAGATCCAGCATGGAACCAGGCCATTTGAGTCTGTGCCGACATGCAATCACCCGTTACTTAGTTCTATCCTGCACACTAGGGACAATTTACCCGAGGCAATCAGCCTACAAACCGGCACATCTTTAGGATGTGGGAGGAAACCGGAGCACCCAGAGAAACCCACGTGGTCACAGGGAGAACGTACAAACTCCGTACATACAGCACACGTAGTCAGGATCGAATCTGAGTCTCTGGTGCTGTAAGGCAGCAACTCGATCATTGCGGCACTGTGCCACCCCTTCTCAGGGCAGATCACAGAACCTGTCCAGCCGGGATCTTTGCAGCAGATGAATTAGCAAAAACTGAGTGGCCGAGAATGAGGTGCAGTGGTTGCTCCCATTTTCCAAACTAATAGATGCCGTCACAGTAACCCAGATTAACATGGTGGATCGTAAACAGGTCCAGGGAAGCAACATTGGCCTCAAACATTAGCAGTGAGGGCAACACCCAGCCCATTACAAATGGAAGGACAAAATGACATAAAAGGATGGGCTCGTTCTTCAAGCGGACGATATGTAGCACCAACATATTTATTGATGCCCTGATATCCAGAGACATCAAGAAAAAGAAGCCAGGCCATAAGGCCATAAGGTCTTAAGTCATAAGTGATAGGGACAGAATTAGGCCATTCGGCCCATCGTCTATTCCGCCATTCAATCATGGCTGATTTAACTCTCCCTCCTAACCCTATTCTCATGCCTTTGCCCCATACATATACATAAAAAATATCCATTGCCTTGGCCTCCACAGCCTTCTGTGGCAATGAATTCCACAGATTCACCACCCGCTGACTAAAGGGGAACGAGTTAAGGGTTTGCTTTGTTGACAAGAGATGGATGGGGGGGGGGTTTTGAAACATCATATTGACAATCTTTAACCTGCACCCAAAATAATCCAGATTGGTGTGCTTGCAAAGAAGAAGGGTCTCGACCAAAACACATCACGTATTCCTTTTCTCCAGCGATGTTGCCTGTCCCACAGAGGTACTCCAGCTTTTTGTGTCTATCTTCAGTGAATTGAGGCATACGCGGTCCCTAGAAGGACCCTGGACAAATTTACAGATTGGTTCAATTTGGACCAACTGCACATTCGCGAAAGATTAGTAATGAGCATTAGGATGTCACGATTTTCACTCGGTTGCTAAGCAGCCCTTCAACCCAAGCGGTGGTGAAGGTTGTGTGACCATGTATAATCACATTTAGGAATTCAGTGATAACAGCTTCAGCAAATGAAATCTGCCTGGATTGTTCGTTGAACACCAATGGAAGGGAGGATGACAGTGAATGAAAGAAAGTATGGGTTTATAGAGGAAATTAACTGTAAAATATCAAAGTTGAGAGTGCCTTGCAATTGAACAAAGGCAGCGACAATATTAGGTGATAAACAGATTTCTAGCTGGAGTCTGCTGTTTTAAATTTAAATAAAACTCTAGGCTCTCGCTATCAGCAAAAGACATAAAGAAAAATATTGAAAGGAAAACTAACGAACCACCCACTGAGTTCATGGAATAGCAGCTGTAAATTTGTGATGCCCCTATATTGTTCTGTTTTAAAAATACGCATAAGGGAGCAGCAGTGTCAGAGGGCCATAAATGCAACCTATTTTATTCATGTGATCCAAGTTAGACAGCGAGCAGAAAAACAGCAGTGTAGAAACAGAGCACATCTTGCACTGAATTTTAATTAAAAATGTCCCTGTCACTTGAAAGCATGATATTCACAATTAATTAAGTTAATATTAGAAATCTGTTTTTTTTCTTTGTCAGTGTTGTGTTCTTTAAGCTGAGACATGACACCGGTAGAATAGATTTAAACACATGTAGTGCACCATTTAAACATAGCGAAGTCAGAGGGGCTCCCTCAACACAAAATACACTCCCTATCTATTCAAGATTTCTATTTCAGCAGCATGACATTTCTATTGCTCAAATGTTATATTTCCTTTATGGTCTGTCTCACTAGCATTACCGAGTTCAGTTCTACTTAATACTGACTTTTACCAAATCACCTCTGTTTAAAACTGAATAAAGTGATTTGTTTTCGAAATTCTTTCCAAAGGGAATTTAACATGGCTGAGGAAATGAAGGACAAATAGCCTGAAGAGGCTGAAAATCCTCCCAGTGTATTCCTTGTTTCTCATAGATCTTATCAGATCATAAGGTCATAAGTGATAGGAGCAGAATTAGGCCATTCGGCCCAACAAGTCTGCTCCGACATTCAATCGTGGTTGATTTATCTCTCCCTCCTAATCCCATTCTCTAGCTTTCTCCCCATAACCCCTGATACCCGCACTAATTAAGAATCTATCTATCTCTGCCTTAAATGTATCCACTGACTTTACCTCCCAACATTCTGTGGCTAAGAATTCCACAGATTCACCACCCTCCTTTGGATTCTGAATTTTAATTCAACCCACAAATTGACGGCAAAACCAGCCTTTAGTGAATCTGATGTCTTAATGTAAATGAAAATGGCCAATAATGCATTAGTGATAGTCACGGTTTAAATTCCTGGCAATCAAGTGATCAGAACTTAACATAATAGTACTTAGATCATGAGATCTTAAGATCATAAGAAATATGAGAGGGAATAGTCATTGATCCTTCACGAGTGCTCAGCATGTCCAGACCAATCTTTGATCCCAGTACCACTTCACTGCATCAAACCCACATCTGTTAATTCCACAAAATGAACTCATTGTTTATGACCAAAGCCATTTCTGCCAGCCAACCGAGTTGTGATCTGAAAGTATTTTAAACTGCTAAATCAATCCATCAGTATATTTTGTCGATAGACTTATGTATGTGGACATTTCCAGCATGCTGATCTATTCACAATTTCTACCAATCCAAATTCAAACTAATTGACTTGTAAATATAGTGTTGTGGAATATTTTCTGCAGTAATGTTTAATCATGAAATTTTAATGCACGATTTAAAAGATAATTGTAGACCGTAAATATAAGCAATTCCTGCACTGATGAAAGATCCTATGAGAAAATAATCTCAGGTTGTTGTCAAGAGTCAAGAATGTTTATCAGTCTGAAGAAGGGTTTCAACCTGAAACGTTGCCAATTTCCTTAGCTCCATAGATGCTGCCTCACTGGCTGAGTTTCTCCAGATTTTTGTCTACCTTCAAGAATGTTTAATTGTTACTAGACCAAGTGGGACCCATTGGGTCCCTGTCACATGGGAGGCTTGGTCCCCAAATGCAACCCGTTCCCCAGGGCAATATTCCACCACTCACACATAGCCCCCAAGGGAGGCCTGGTCACCCAACGCAATCCGTTCCCCAACACAATATTCCACCACTCACCCATAGCCCACAACTGCGCAGGGGCTGCCATTTCGCCTGATGCACCCTCCCTCAGTTTTAAACTTTAAAAAAAAATGCAATTGCACTTGCGAGCCAGCAGAACTCAGTGTACTGTGACTTAAAAAAAGTGCATTTGCACTTGCTTGGTCTCAGTGTACTTGGATAGCACCAATGTTGCGAGCAGGGCTACAATCCCATTGTGATGTCACAGCTGTAAGCACAGGGAAAAAAGCAGTTACCTTATTCCAAGTTTCTTTTTGATTAATAACTCGAGAAATAATGCGTCCACCTGCAAACCAGGGGCGCATTACAGAGGCCAATTAACCAACATATTACGTGTCTCTGGGATGTTGGAGGAAACCGAAGCACCCGGAGGAAATCCTAGCCACGCAGTCAATGTTATAGAGAGAGTAGAGTAGGGTACTAAACACGGAGCCTTGAGGTGCTCTTGTGCTGCACGTCAGTGAGGAGGAAGTGTCGTTCCAATTAATTCTGATTGAAGTGTGCGAAATTGGAGTGTGGCCATATTTTAGGGGCAAGAAGTTTGAATTATTTCGTCTCATGAGCCCAGTCCAATTTTTTAATCTGTGTTGGCAATTTCAAGTCATGTCTCCAGCACAAATCTGGGTGCAGTTTCCCACTTTATACGACTCACATAGAACAGTACTGCACAGGAACAGATCATTCAGCCCATCTGTTGAACATGACGCCAAGTTATCTCTTCAGCCTGCACTTGATCCATATCCCTGTATTTCCTGCCCATGTGCCCAGACTTGGGCACCATATCCGAGGAAGGATGTGCTGGCTCTGAAGAGGGTCCAGAGAAGGTTTACAAGAATGATCCCAGGAGTGAGTAGGCTAACCAATGATGAGCACTTGTTGGCCTGTACTTGCCTGAAACGTACAGAATAGTGAAAGGCTTGGATGGAGTGGACGTGGAGAGGATGTTTCCACTTGTGGGAGAGTCTAGGACTAGAGGTCAAGGCCTCAGAATTAAAGGACGTTCTTTAGGAAGGGAGATGAGGACAATTTTATTTAGTCTGAGGGTGGTGAATCTGTGGAATGCTTTGCCACAGAAGGCTGTGGAGGCCGCCAGTAGATATTTTTAAGGCAGAGATAGATAGATTCTCGATTAGTGCGGGTGTCAGAGGTTATGGGGAGAAGGCAAGAGAATGAGATTAGGAGGGAGAGATAGATCAGCCATGATTGAATGGCGGAGTAGACTTGATGGGCGAATGGCCTAATTCTGCTCCTATCACTTATGACCTTATGAACAATGAACTTGAACCTGAAAATGAACTTCATTTGTAGTTATGGACTGGGTTATAATGCCGTCTCTGTACCAGCAGATCATTGCACCGTTGCCTATCCAACCCCCTAAGATGTCACCTGGTATTTAGATTCAGGGCATTAATATCCTGCCCATAAGGTTACCTAATCATCCCTTAACGCAGCAGGCTCCACTGTGGCTCCCTGTCAACCTGCACACTGCTTGCTCCTTTGGCCCTGGGCAACAGTCTGAAACTGGTACATTGTACTTCACGAAGCCAGACTTAACATAAAAGAGAGCTGCCTTACGGTACTAGACAACAGACATAAAGAAAGCACTGATGCTGCTCTAGGAATTTGAAACCCACCTGCACTGCCATGAAACAGGAAGGCACTGGAGTGTGTTATTTTTGCTGAAACAAAAATGTGCTTTTGAGCACAGTAGTACTTATGCATCTTCATTTAAGTCGGAGAACATCCATCATTATGCGGAAATAAGTGAGGCTGGTGTGACAGCCACTGGCATTTCTGCCGATCCTTGCTTGTCGCACCTAGAAGGAAAGTTACTAATAGAGCGTTGCTAGCGGAGTCTTCACAGAGATACCCACAGAATGAGTATCGTAGCAGTGAGCTGTCATTATTATTTTTTTAATAATGTGTTAGTGTAAACACACTCTGAAGTTTGAAAGCTATTTTGTGCATGTGTTTGAGTAGTGAAGTTACCCAGTTGGAGCGCACATTGTCGCTTGAGCGTAGTTATAAAAAAGGGCACAGATGCGATAAAAGATGCAGTACTTACAGGATGTTGAACAGTTGTTGTTGTTGTTTGCAAGCGCGCTAAATTCCCGCTTCACCACCCTGTGAGAAGAACATAGGGTAAAAACCGATCCTGTGTACCAGTTGGTTGAGACAAAGAAATGGATGTCCAGCCTAGAAATGGTGCATTCATTGATGAACGTCAGGTCAAATGGTCCAATATTTGAGGGTATATGATTGAGGATGCGACTGCCTAATTCAACAATCTGGAGTGCAACAGGATGGAGAGTTTCCAGTGAGGATGGACATTGCTGCTGAGAATGAAACAAGCTGCCACCAAAAGATTTGTTTCTAAAAACAATTGGTAAAATGTGCCAATGTCTTTGGAATTGATTCTTGTCCCCAAAGGACCCCACACCCAAATCACCCTCTAGATGACCAAGGGTGATCAGGCAGTGAGTCTGTGTGTCATCTAAATTGACTTGTGGAGAGCTGATACTGACAGAATTCACAACTGAATCACCCTACCACGACTAGAGAGCGGTCCTGAACAACTTTAGTTTTTAGTTTAGTTTAGTTTAGTTTAGGAAACAGCTTAGTTTAAACAGTTTAGTTTAGTTTAGGAAACAGCGCGGAAACAGGTCCTTTCGGCCCACCGGGTCCGCGCCGACCAGCAATTCCCACACATTAACACTACCCTATACCAACTAGGGCCAATTTTGTACATTTACACCAAGCCAATTAACCTGCATAATTGTATGTCTTTGGAGTGTGGGGGGGAAACCGAAGATCTCTGAGCAAACCCACGCAGGTCACGGGGAGAACGTACAAACTCCGTACAGACAGCATCCGTTGTCAGGATCGAACCCGGGTCTCTGGTGCTGCATTCTACTATCTACCTCATTGGTGACCCTCGGACTATCTTTGATCGGACTTTACTGGCTTTATCTTAAACTAAGCGTTATTCCCTTATCATGTATCTGTGCACTGTGAATGGCTCAATTGTAATGTATTGTCTTTCCCTTGACTGGTTCGCACGAAACAAAAGCATTTCACTGTACTTCAGTACACGTGACAATAAACTAAACAGAAATTGAAATTGAACTACTATTATTGAAGATAGACACAAAAAGCTGAAGTAACTCAGCAGGACAAACAGCTTCTCCGGAGAGAAGGAATGGGTAACCTTTCAGGTCGAGACCCTTCTTCAGACTGGTATGGTAAGGGAAGCGAGAGATATAGATGGTGATGTGGAGAGTTAAACAACAATGAATGAAAGATATGCAATAAAAGTAACGATGATAAAGGAAACAGCCTATTGTTAGCTGTTTGTTGGGTGAAAACGATAAGCTAGTGCGACTTGGGGAGGGATAGAGAGAGAGGGAATGCCGGGGCTACTTGAAGTGAGATAAATCAATATTCATACCACTGGGCTGTAAGTTGTCCAACCAAAGGTCAGGGCCCAGTTTCAGGCCTCCTGCTTGGGAAAAAGTGATTTCTGGTTGCTGCCCAAAAAATGGCTCACAAAATCACTACAGTCAACCCATTGGACTGAAACAATAATTCAGTCTCTCTCTTCACTGATGCTAACTGACCTGCTGAATATGCCATTCATTTTCCATTTTCATTCAATGATTTCTTATCTTTTTCAATCTTCCTTGTTACCTACAATCATTTAAAACCTGAACTAATGGTCATGTATTTTCTAAATGGGTTGTTGTGCCTTGTTACTTTACCAAGATATTGTAAAATTAGTTTTTAAAAAAAGAGATTTATAATTCATGAGAAGAAGTCTTCCTCAAAACTGCTGTAATATCTTAAGCAGCGCAGTGAAAGTAAAAATATAAAGTAAAAAAGTAAGAAGTAAAAATGAGTCTGAAGAATGGTCTCGACTCGAAACGTCGCCCATTCCTGCTCTCCAGAAATGGTGCCTGTCCCACTGAGTTACTCCAGCTTTTTGTGTCTGCCTTCGCAGTAAAGGTTTATTAAGAACAATATCCGTAAAGGTTTATTGCACATGAGCAAATGTAAATCATCGTGAAAAGCCCGTGCAATGCCACTGGTACAGAATGGCACAGAATGCCACTGGGGAATCTATTCTCCAAAATCTTATGCAATTCATCCGGATCAAGAAGACATGCTTCCACTCCAGTTTTGTTGAATATGAAGGTGTAGACTCACATAGCACAGAAACAGGCCCTTCGGCCCACCAAGCCCATACCGACCTTATTGTGATGGTGGCTGACGAAGACAATGTGGGGAGCAAGACTCTTGCTAAAACAGGGGAGGAGGTGCCTAGAGGGTAGATGAGGGGACAGCTTGTGAAGTGCAATGCTCCTTTCATTCTGCTCCTGATGCATGGATTCAAGCATCTCAATTTCATCCCAAATACTCCTTCTCCATTTTCAGTCGTCATTGGCCGAAGATTCCCAAATTATAGAGACGTAGTCGACGGTTTCTTTTCCAGAAGGCTTTGAGTCTATTCCCAAATCTTTTGTTTAGTTTGTTTAGAGCTACAGCGAGGAAACAGGCCCTTCGGCCCACTGACCAGCAATCCCCACGCATTAACACAACCCTACACACACTGGGAACAATTTACACATTATAACAATCCGGTTAACCTACAAACCTTTTTTTTTGTTAAATTTTTTTAATTAGAAGTAACTACATAATAAAAAGCAATTTGTTCATTATAGACATAATAAAAAGCATTTTGTTCATTGTAGACATACATTATCAATATTATTTATATTAACAATTGCATAGTAATTGTCCTTCTGTATATTTTTCCAGTTTTTATAAAGATAGAAATTAATAGAGAGAGTAAGCAAAAAAGGAGGAAAAGTTCAGAAAGAATGGAGTGTTCAATAGATTATGCATCGTTGGAGATATATCCGCGTTTTATGAAATGTAATTCTTCATCTATTCTTTGATTCAGGTGTCAGTCACGTTCTCGTGCCGAACCAGTTTGCCCCTTCAAATATTCAATAAATGGGGACCATATCCTTTTAAATAGGTCTTGTTTGTCCATTAAGACAAATCTTAATCTTTCCAAATATAGGGTCTCCGACATTTCCGTAGTCCACATTTTAATTGTGGGGGTTATAGGGCCTTTCCAAAATGTTAATATTAATTGTTTCCCAATTATTAAACTATAATCAATAAAGGTTATAAAGGTTATAAATTGAAGTAATGAATTGATTTGGTTCTATTATTCTTAATATTATTCATTTTGAATCAGGGACCAGTTTGGTATTGACGACTTCCGAGATTATCTTAAAAATTTCCGACCAGCGATCCCTGCACATTAACACAACCCTACGCACACTGGGAACAATTTACACATAATAACAATCCGGTTAACCTACAAACCTGCACGTCTTTGGAGTGTGGGAAGAAACCAAAGATCTTGGAGAAAACCCATGCAGGTCACGGAGAGAATGTACAAACTCCATACAGACAAGTACCCGGAGTCAGGATCGAACCCGGGTCTCTGGCGCTGTAAGGCAGCAACTCTACCACCGTGCCGCCCTTTCCTCTGATTGATTGTGTCTTCTGGTGACAGAGCCAGGAATACCTAGTGTCGGACTTTAGCACATTGCGCGGTCACCCCTGCAATAAAACATTTCCTATCTGAGTTAACCTTCTCCCCCAGAATCGATGACATGTGGCACCTTGCAAGATGTCAGTGACTGTGAGGGTGAAGGAGGAGGAGGCAGTGATGGAGCGGGGAGTGGACAAAGCCAGCAGGAAGATGTGGCAACTCTTGAGAGGGGAGGGAGCCCCATGGTGACCAAGTGCGCCTTGTCGCATAGCAGCAACCTCAAGAAAGAGCTAAAGGCCAGCGGATCCAATGTGAGCCGTAACAGCGAACGCATCAACCCAACTCTGTGGTAGCTGGTGAAGGAGGGTGAAAGGATACAAAGTGCTGGAGTAACTCAGTGACTAAATCATTCTGAAGAAAGGTCCCATTGTCACCTATCCATGTTCTCCTGAGATGCTGCCTGACATGCTGAGTTACTCCAGCACTGAGGACTTCAGCCAGATTGAGACCGTACTAGAGGCTGCTCTGCACAATATGACAACATACTACCAACAGAACTCCTTGCGCCCAAACCCAACAAAAATGCAAAGCGCTGCTTTCCACCTCCGGAACCGGGATGCGAAACGTCAACTGCAGGTGCGATGGAATTATGTCATGTTGGAACACTGCGAATCCCCAAAGTACCTGGGTGGGTGTGGTCCTCGATCGCACGTTACCATATCTCCAACATGTTGAGAAAACCAAGGCAAAAGTCAACACCCAGAACAATGTCATCGAAAAATTGGCAAACAGCTCATTTGGAAGTGATCCAACAACGATCTGCAGTGCAGCCCTGGCGCTCTGTTTCTCAGTGGAAGAATATGCAAGCCCCGTCTGGAGCTGCTCTAAACATGCAAGCAAGGTGGACTCTGCATTGAACACTGCCTGCAGGAAAGCAACAGGATGCCTGCAGCCGATAAAGGTTGAACATCTGTACGAGCTGGCTGGCATCGACAAACTATTTTGAAGACGTGATCGGGCAGCTGCAGTAAAACACTTCAATGTGAACACAGACTCCCGTCACCCCTTGCACAATCACCAACATGCCAAGAAATGCCTGAAGAGTCGGACCAGCTTCATGGAACTAAAGCCAACCGTACCAGGCACCAAAACCAAACACCAGATGGCACCAGGACACCACCTGCCTTATACTACCTGGAAAACCCTAAACCGCCTCTGCACTGGGGTGGGACATTGCGGACTCAACCTGAAGAAGTGGGGCCTCTCGAACTCTGACAAATGCAATTGTGGAGAGGTACAGACAATGTAGCAATGTTACAAAATTATGAGATTTTAAAAATCAAGTCTGCAATTTATCCCATCAGATAAAGCATAAAAATAAGTTTAATTTGACACCTAATTCACTTTCATATCATCAGTATTAAAAAAACTATGGCCATTTTCATACTTGGAAATTAGCAACGTGTTTCCTATTGCTTTTCTATTGACTTAACACAAAAGTTGTGATCGAGGACAGTCAAAAGCCCATAACTTTCTTAAAAATTAAGGGAACTGAAATAAATTTTCAGTTATTATAGATTGAAGTATTCTGAAACAAATATGAAACAATCTTACTTGGATGACTGGAAATTAAAGCATATAATTAGTTAGTTACCCAATTGTAGCTAATAACAAAATTAAATTATTGATCTAAACATCTATCCATTTCTTAAGAAAAAAATTTAAAAAAATTTAAAGCCTAAGTGTCCAATTAACATTTACACAATAATTCACAATATAACATGATTTTTAAATCTAATTGCCATTACTTTATAGGCCAAATTGAAGGAATTTAGTGTTTAATGCCCATAGTTTAAATGGGCATTTTAAACAGCTTGCGAGTGGGCTTTTCTGGAACGCGATGGTTTGGAACGTTGCAGTTGCGGTGAATTTAAACCCAATATCGGCAGGAAAAATTCTGCCTGTTCATAAGGAGACTAAATCACCATTTCGCAACATTAACGTTTGATTAAGGTCATCTAAAAAAGCAAGTTTACATGTAAAAATAAACAGCTTTCACTTACCTGTCCCCTACGTAAAATCCGTCCCCGTTGTCGGTGTTCACAGCATTAGGAGCTAATATTTATTTTACTCCAGCGATGAAATAGTCGTGCTATTTATAAAAAGAAATTAACTTACCGGCAGTCGGAACGAATCTCCGGAAATAGATCGCACTCCGACAAAAGAAAGCTCCGGATGGCAAGGGAAAAAATGCATTTTAACCCCGCCCACCCCCCCTTAAAGGCACCAAAGTCGCGCACATGGCCAGTGACAGAACTGCAGCACCGCTAAAGGTAAGTTTTGTAACATACCTAGACAATGGCCCACCTACTCACTTGCAGCGGAGAGGCATGCACTGTGGACGATCTCCGCAGAGGCACAGATGTGGCACTGGCTGTGGCAAAGCGACGGCAGAACATCGTCTGACACACGAGCGAACAGACTCCAACACTGTGTCCTTTTGTGTATTAAGCATCATCTGCAGTTCTTTGCAGATAGTTCTTTTATTATACAATAATGAAACCTTACTCGGTTATTATGGACTATCGTCAATAATGGACATAATCCCCCCCCCCCCCCCCATGCAGTCCTTTATAATGATGGCTTATCTTAATTTCCTTCTAGCTTTCCTGTCCCCTCAACCACCTCTGCAGAGGTCAGGCAGCGACTCCTGTCAAGTGTAGAACCTAAATCTGCAGTGGACACTTTCAACAGATTCTCTGTCTGTGCAGTAAACATTGCCATTCACTGGCATGTACAACCACATGGGATAGACACACAGTTCTCTCTGTGTTCCATAAATTCTACTTTGTACTTCTCTCCATGCTTTCCATTTTCTGCTTGCATCTCTTGCTTTTACTATTGTCTGGTTGTATATTGTTGGCATTTCGTAAGAATGGTGCCACATTTTACCACTGTCTATCCAAAACCGCGTCTCTCTCCCTCCCATGTCCATAATAGCAAAGATCTGCATTTACTAATTGGTTGTTTTTCCAGCTTCTTATTCTGCTCTATTTCCTCTTTTGGGTTTGAGTACAGGATTTGGACCTCATTGTGTCTTTGATTTGATTTGAACCTTGGATTTCTCAAAGATGCGACTATCAACTCGTATATGATTGTCAACTGTCCTGGTCCATTCGCAAGCTGTCTTCTACTTGTCGCAAGTCTTCACTGAGAGAAAAAGTAACTCGTTTTTTTTGCATTTGTAACATGCCTACTGATGAGCTGAGCATTTCTCCATTTGCTATTTCTGTTCTTTTGCCACAGTATTTGCACTCTACACAGCTTGCTGTTATTCCCTCAACGCTTTTTTGACTACATGGCCAGAATTATACTGTGCTCTTGTGCTCTACCCAGCTTGTTGACTTTTGCCTTGGATAGCTCCCTGGCATGCTGAATTTGACACACTTTGCCTGGCCCCAGGCTGTTCCTCAACAGATGCTCCATTCACTCAGTATCTCAGCTTCCTTAATCAAATCCTGCCACAGATCAATGTCCCTTTAATCTCCAAGGTTACAATTTGTAGGCAATCAAACATGTGTTACATGTTCTTTGTTCTTTGTACCCTTCCATATCTAATTTCCCTCTCCCCTGACTCTCAGTCTGAAGATAGGTCTCAACCCGAAACGTCACCCATTCCTTCTCTCCAGAGATGCTGCCTGTCCCACTCATTTACTCCAGCATTTGTGTCTATCTTGTGTGTTAAATAACTCCCCATTCACCTAACAACACCCGAGAAACTTAAATATCACCACTCCTTGCATGGAGGGCTTTGAGAACCTCTTCGAGTATTTTATTGCTCAGCTTGATTGTTCTACAGTGGAATGTAGACACATTAAGCGATTGGCCAAAATTCCTGCTAGATCCTATTGTCCAGTTAGAAAGAAAGGGGACTTAAACACACACACACATTCGTGCACACACACGCACACATTCATGCGCACACACACATTCACGCACACACACTCATGAACACACACACGCACACATTAATGCACACGCACACACACATTCATGCACACACACGCATACATACACACACACGCACCACACACATTCATGCACACACATTCATGCACACACATTCATGCATACACACGCACACGCACACATTCATGCACACACACGCATACACACGCACACGCACCACATATTCTTGCACACATGCACACACATTCACGCACATACACACATACATGCACACACACGCACACATACACACACGCACATTCATGCACACACACACATTCATGTATACACACACACATTCATGCACACACCCACACACACACACAAACATACACACTCATGCACACAACCGCACACACACACATACATACACACACGTACATAGAAACACACATACACACAGACACACACACACAAACACTCACACATACATACACACACGCAAATAGAGTAAACAGATATTTTTAAAGATCTCCCTTTTGCAATGCTATTGACATAACATCTATAACCAGGCTCATCGCTTGATATAAGAGTACTGTGCACTTGTTTTGAGAGTATAACTGGAGGGCACAGGAGCTTCACACAGACTAGACCCAAACTCTTGTATTCGAGATGAGTTCAACATTTCTGAGGTGCAGCTGGTAGAGACATTGGTAATGGGTGCTTGATGGTTGGTGGGGACACAGTGGGCTGAATGGCCTATTTCTGGGCTATATTCCTCCCTTCTACCCAGCATTCTGATTTATTTTCAGAAGTGAATGTGCGTCATCATTCAAAAATCGTTGAGGAGAGAAGTGAAAGAGCACGAGGGCATCATGTCATGGAGAGGAGAGCTGTCACGGGAAACCACGTGATTCACTGTACTAATCAGGAACAAAGGCAGAAGTGAAAGAACGAAGATGAACATGAGATGTGGAGATCTATGGAGGCAATGCATCAGAAACAGCCCATGTTTTATCTTAAAATGCTAGATACACTTTGGTGAAGGAAGCAGCATCAGATGAATTTGCAAAGTTTGCAGCTATGTGGGTGTTAGCTTATCCAACACCATTCCCACAATTTCCACAAGGTGAATGCTTCAACAACAACACACTTACCACTGCTGAGAGGATAGAAACACACTGGTTACCACCAGACCAGAGACAGATGATCCACTAAACAAATATAAAGCTGCCAAGAGCTGCTAATATCCTTCTTGCAGGTAGGGATTAAGGAGCTGCACATGGAGTAGCACAGATATTTATAATGTAGGAAAAGGAACTGCAGATGCTGGTTTACAAAAAAGGGCACAACGTGCTGGAGTAACTCACCGGGTCAGGCAGAATCTCTGGAGGACATGGATAGACAACGTTTCGGGTCAGGTCCGAAGAAGGATTCTGACTCGAAACACACCTATCCATGTTCTCCAGAGAAGCGGCCTGACCCGTTGAGTTACTCCAGCATCTTGTATCCTCTCCAGATATCTGTAATGATAGACCCCGCAGCCTAGGTGCTCTGGTGGTCATGGAATGACCAGTCTTACAAGCTGCTTTATCCAGGATACCATCAAGCTTCATGTGTGTTTTTGGAGCTGCTGTCATACAGACATGTGGAAGGTTTTTTTACCTCATTCCTGACGTGCCTTGTAGATGGTGGAGAGGCTTTTAGGTGTCAGGAGGTGAGCAGTTGCAATAAGTTATGGCAGGATATCCAGCGTCTGGCCTCCTCCTGTTTTACTCAATATTAACTTGGCTGCTCCAGTTTAGTTTAGTTTAGAGATACTGCGCGGAAACAGGCCCTTTGGCCTACCAAGTCTGCACCGACCAGCGATCGCCACACATTGATGGTTGAGGGACAATTTTACATTCATACCAAGCCAATTAACCTATAAACCTGTACGTCTTTGGAGTGTGGGAGGAAACCGAAGGGCTCTGAGAAACCCCACGCAGGTCACAGGGAGAAGGTACAAACTCTGTACAGCCAAGCAGCTGTAGTCAGAATCGAACCTGGATCTCTGGCACTGTAAGGCAAGTCAATGAAAACAGTTCAGATCTGATTAGGATTCCCCCAGGATAGCTATGGTGGGGGACCAGGTGAAGGTAATGCCACTGAATATTAAGGCTAGGTAGATAGGTTGTCGTTAGTTGGTGTTAGTCATTAGAAACATAGAAACATAGTAAATAGGTGCAGGAGGAGGCCATTCGGCCCTTTGAGCCAGCACCGCCATTCATTGTGATCATGGTCCCCTATCAATAACCCGTGCCTGCCTTCTCCCCATATCCCTTGACTCCACTAGCTCCTAGAGCTCTATCTAACTCTCTCTTAAATCCATCCAGTGACTTGGCCTCCACTGCTCTCTGTGGCAGGGAATTCCATAAATTCACAACAAAGGTTTTTTCTCACCTCAGTCTTAAATGACCTCCCCTTTATTCTAAAGGTTTGGAGTCATTTAGTTTGGTGATACAGCATGGAAACGGGCCATTCAGCCCATCAACCACATCAACCATCTCATTGGTTTTAACCCAATTTGTCATCCACTCCCTACGCATGTGAGGCAGCAGTTCTACCCACTGTGCCACTCATGACTGACACTTCAGTTTTTCTTGTCCATACCCAAACCTTGTCCAGGTCTTGCAGCCTGCAGGCAGGAAATGCTTCATTTACTGAGGGGCACCGAGTT
Source organism: Raja brachyura (assembly GCA_963514005.1). The sequence goes on from OY740787.1 coordinate 82,117,291, forward strand.
GCTGCCTCACAGCGCCAGAGACCCGGGTTCGATCCTGACTGTGGGTGCTGTCTGTACAGAGTTTGTACGTTGCCCACGTGACCGCGTGGGTTTTCTCCAGGAACTCCGGCTTCCTCCCACACTCCAAAGATGTGCAGGGTTGTAGGTTAGTTGTCTGTGGGAAAATTGCAAAATTGGCCCTGGTGTGTAAGATAGTGTTAGTGTACGGATAATCGCTTGTTTGCTGGGCCGTAGGGCCTGTTTCCGTGCTGTATTTCTAAAGTCTAGCCAGTGCAAATCCTAGCCACATGACCAAATGAAGGTTGTTGATGAAGTGATTGAAGCTGGTTGGGCTCAGGAACACCTGTAGTAATATCCTAAAACTGGGATGGCTGGCAACCACTACCATTGACCTTTGTTCAAATTATGATTCCAATCATTTGTCTTGATTCCATTGACTTCTGACTCACCATTGGATGTAACCTTGATGTCAGGCACACCTACCCTAATTTCAAGGCTCAATTGCAGGCTGCAATGTATTGTGGAGCTGAGTACAGTTCAGTTTAGTTTATTGTCACGTGTAACGAGGTACAGTGAAAAGCTTTTGTTGCATGCTAACCTGTCAGCAGAAAGCCAACACATCATTACGATTGAGTCATTTACAGTGTATAGATACATGATAATGTATCCATGGCAATGTGTGTGGTCTTAGTGTCAACTGCTTCCTTTCGCAAATACCTCTGCACTCCTTAATAAACTGGGATTTGTTTATATGATATAATTCACCCCTCTCCTTATCTGACATCCTTTTGCCTCTTTTTCATCTCTAACCTTTGTCCGCCCATTCTGCCCATCAAATCCCATTGTCTGTATCCACTCATCAATTGCTTTGGCCCATCCTCACGTCTTTTCCAGCTCCCCCCCCCCCCCCCCCCACTACAATCAGTCTGATGAAGAATTCCCGATTCAAGATTTTGCCCATCGATTCCTTCCGCAGATGCCTCCCCACCCGCAGATTTACTCCAGCACTTGGTGTTTCACGCAAGATTCCAGCACCGGGGCGGCACGGTGGTGCAGCGATAGAGTTGCTGCGTTACAGTGCCAGAAACTCAGGTTCGATCCTGACTACGGGTGCTGTCTGTACAGAGTTTGCACATTCCACATTCCTCCCACATTCCAGTCACGGTGGCACAGCAGTAGTGTTGCTGCCTTACAGCAAATGCAGCGCCGGAGACCCGGGTTCGATCCCGATTATGGGTGTTGTCTGTACGGAGTTGGTGCGTTCTCCCCGTGACCTGTGAGGGTTTTCTCCGAGATCTTCGGTTTCCTCCCACATTCCAAAGACGTACAGGTTTATAGGTTAATTGACTTGGTAAATATAAAAATTGTCCCTCGTGGATGTCGGATGTAGGATGTAGGACAGTGTTAATGTGCGGGGATCGCTGGTTGGCGCAGACCCAGTGGACTAAAGGGCCTGTTTCCATGCTGTATCTCTAAATTAAACCAAACAAAACTCCAAAACCGTACAGGTTTGTAGGTTAATTGACTTAGCATAAATGTAAATTGTCCCTAGTGTGTGTGAGTGTAGAATAGTGTTAGTGTGCGGGGATCACTGTTCGGTGCAGACTTGGTGAGCCGAAGGGCCTGTTTCCGCACTGTATCTCTAAACTTGAAAAACTAAGCTAATCTGCAGTTTCTTGTGTCTCCTTTTTGCTTATATATTGTTGGATTATACACCTATATGAAATTTATGTTGACAGTACAGCTGTTTATGTCAAAAAGTAGGTCAAATTGCATGGACACTAATGCATGGAAATATATTTTGGATCATTCCTGTATTGGATGTTGAAAGCAGAAATCTCAAACAAATATGAAAGGATGTATAGAGAGTTAGCGCCATCTAGCACCATCTTGTGGAAATAGAACAATTATGATCATCAAGGATTTCCACATCAGGGAACATTGCAGGTTGACTTTGCAGGCTCATGAGTACCTCCGAAATAAGTATATAGCACATCAAGAGCCCACAGAATGGGATAAGATGTACTTTAATTAAAGGATTGACAAGGTACAGATGGCAGCATATTGCATGTCTCAAACTTGCAGCAGGTCCATATAAGTGCTGGTGTTTATTGCATGGGAGCAGCTGAAAAGAGACCGCTGTCAACACAATTTGACCTCATCGGCAACATAGCGTGCTTGGCATTGCAAGAAGCCGAAAGTAATCCATCCAAATGCATTGACATTATTGCTTGCTTAGCCCTCCCTCCGCATACCACAACCACCACCCTCTCCTCCCGGAAAAAAAGAATAAACTAATGGAGGTACGGTGGCAGACCATGTGGATTGTAAATCTCGTAGAGGTTTAATGCAACCACGGGTAGTTACCCCAGTATATTCAAATGAAACAAAATACACCAAAGGCATTTGACAAATAGAATCGCATGCAAGGATGCCATTTCATCCATCGGCAGGTCATATTGCCCAGTGGTATGAATATTAATTTCTCTAACTTCAAGTAACACCAGCATTCCCTCTCTGTCTATCCCACCCCCACCAGCTTCTCGTTTTCATCCTCAACAAACAGTGAACAATGGCCTGTTTCCTTTATCATCGTTACTTTTTTTGCATATCTTTCATTCATTGTTCTTTATATCTCAAAATTATTGTCTATATCTCTCGTTTCCCTTTTCCCTAACCAGTCTGAAGAAAGGTCTCGACCCGAAACTTCACCCATTCCTTCTCTCCAGAGATGCTGCCTGCCCCGCTGAGTTACTCCAGCTTTTGTATCTATCAAATAGTCATATCAATATCATCGCATTCTTACTTGCCAGAAAAGCCACAATATTGTAGGTGTTTCAAGGTTACTTCGCTATGGAAAATAGCTGACACTTTAAAACATCAAACATATTTTATTTGTGCAGCATATATTCTGACATGTTCTCTATTCATCAAAAAGAGCCAGAGAACGATATTCAATAGTATTCATACTTCTATTTTCTACAGAGAACGCACACAGAAATCACTACAACCTTATCCTCTGCAAAGAAAATCCATCACATTCAGCTCCATACCACAGTAGCCAAAATGCTGCATTATTAAACACTTTACAAATCGTCCTGTTGGATGCGGCAGTTTATGAGCAATATTTTGCATATACTATTAAAAGAAGCATTTATTTTTAATTGGAATATATTTTCCAGACTGCTACAAACATTCAAATTGTTGAAAAGGCTTTCTTAAGTTATTTGATAGTCTTGCAATTGAATTGTTACAACACATTCATACATAAATATTGGCAAAATCTGATATTTAATCTTTAAATCTGCCTATACACCACTTTTATTTTCATTTCTTTCAAGTTTAGACCACAGCTTGGATGATGCAAAAATAACAATCATGAAGTGCAATTGATTTTAAAATAATGGATTATTAAAATGTTGGGAATCTGACTTAAAGGCTTGAGATAAGACTGCATCATTCATCTGAATGATGCGAAAAGGATGTTTCCACTTGTGGGAGAGTCTAGGTCTAGGATTAGAGGTCATAGCCTCAGAATTAAAGAACATTACTTTAGGAAGGAGAAGAGGAATTTCTTTAATTAAAAGCTGGTGAATCCGTGAAATTCTTTGCTACAGGTGGCTGTGGAGGCAAAGTCAATGGATATATTTTTAAGGCAGAGATAGATAGATTCTTGATTAGTACGAGTGTCAGGGGTTATGGGGAGAAGGCAGGATAATGGGATTAGGAGGGAGAGACAGATCAGCCATGATTGAATGGTGGAGTAGACTTGAGGGGCCGAATGGCTTTATTCTGCTCCTATCACTTATGACCTTATGAATAAGTTCCCATACTTTAGGGAGAAATTATGTTTTAACTTTCAAACTGTATTGTTAATTTTTCCAAGGATTCACAGTTGCTGAATTGGTGCCTTTTGAAGGGTCTGTCCTACCAGTCAGCTCACCTTCAGGATTCAGTGCCAGAAGAGTGCTTCTGAAAATTGTATTAAAACCACTCTTTCATCTGGAGAATTTTAAATTTAAAAAATACAATAGCTGGCTCTCAGTGATAGAAATAGCTTGCGCAGTATCAAAATAGTTCAGCTATCAGTAAAGGGTATGTAATTATTGGTGGGAAATATAAAGCCCTATGATTTACTGCAGAGTATTTAAAGCACTCAAGCCTAGAAATTGAATTTCAACCTTTTGAGCATGTTTCTTTCCTCAGCCCCATCATAAACATTGACCACAATGTTAGGGTGGTTTAGAAATAGGACTTGAAATATGGTTCCCAACAGTCCAATGTTCAAGGTGTGTATGAAGGAACTGCAGATGCTGATTTACACCAAAGACAGACAAAAAATGCTGGAGTAACTCAGCAGGGCAAGCAGCATCTCTATAGAAAAGGAATAGGTGACGTTTTGGGTTGAGACCCTTCTTCAGACTGAGTGGTCTGTCAGTCTGAAGACCCAAAATGTCACCCATTGAGTTACTCCAACATTTTGTGTCTATCTTCAGCACTATGTTTAACTCAGCTGCCATTACTTACAAAGGGCACCAACCCCTGAAGGTACCAGTCACACACATACAATAAAGGCTAGGATGGGTGTTCTGGGAACCCTATAGAGTTTGGGGGTGAGGGAGTAGGTGTAGGGTCAGAGACTCAGCGGTCTGAAGAAGGGTCTCGACCCGAAACATCATCTATTCCTTCTCTCCAGAGATGCTGCCTGACCCGCTGAGTTACTCCAGCGTTTCATGTTTATCTTCGGTGCTTTAGAAGAGCCTGGAGGGATGTAGTTGAGATAGTGTTGGCCAGAAATGAAAAGAAAGAAGTTTTGTGATCTCACATAATGTGTCAAGGTGAAGATGACACCAACATGAATACCCTCTTTCTTGCTAATTCTTATGTAAACCACACATCCATATACCCCCTCTATTATACGAAGAGTGTGAAGATTTATCCTGCCTTTTTTGGTCCCATGGAAATGCTCTCTGCTCACACAGGGCAGCAATCTGGTACCACACATAACTGGCCCACCTGGGCAGAGCTACCAGCTGCTTTAGAATTTAGACTTTAGACTTGAAAGATACAGTGCGGAAACAGGCCCTTGGGACCATGTGTGTAGTGTTAGTGTGCAGGGATCGTTGGTCAGTGCGGACTCAGTGGGCCGAAGGGCCTGTTTTCACACCGTATCTCTGAACTAATCTAAACAATACAGCTCGGAAGAAACCAACTCATACAGCCGTGTATGAATAAATAAGTTGATCTCTCTCCCTGCAGCCACACTGATTGATTCCTTTAAGATGCTCCTTCAACTCCCTTTTGAAGCTACAACTGAATCTTCCTACATTCCTACCCCCATTAGGGGCATCCAGCCCCTAATCACTCGCTGTACATAGGTATGTTACAAAACTTACCTTGAGCAGCGCTGCAGTTCTGCCGCTCCCCGTGTGCGCGACTTTGGCGCCTTTCAGAGGGGGGTGGGCTTAAAGTGCCGTTTTTCCACAGGCAGGAAAAATCGATCAATGTCGGGCGATTTCATTGCGGAAGAAAAATCGCTCCGACATTTCATGAATGAAGGTATTTTTAAATTACTCTAAATTATTTATTAACTAGAGTAATTTAAAAATCACCTTCAAAAGCCGTGAGCACCGACAACCGGAAGGATTTTGCGTAGGGGAGAAGAAAAGGTAAATAGTTTATTTTTATATTAAAAGTTGGTTTTTCGGGAGGCTTTAATAATATTTTTATGTTGCGAAATGGGGTCCAAAAAAATGTATGAACAAACAGTATTTTTCCTCCCGATTTCACCGCTAACCGCAACGTTCCAATCCACCGCATTCCACTAAAACCCACTCGCTAGTTGATTTAAATGGCCATTAATAGTAAGATTAAACGAGAACTTACCAGTTTGAAGTTTGATCTTTATTTTATGAGGAGTTGCGATGAGGGATTTCGTGAAGAACCCGCCAGCACGCATGCGCGACATACTTCAAAGCCGCGGTGTGGAATCACAGAAAAACCAAGCCAAGAAATGACTTGTTATAGTAAGATTAAAGAGACTCTAGTTACCAGTTGACTTTATGATCGAGGGTTGGGAGCGGAGGGCACGAAATCCCTCATCGCAACTCCTCATAAAATAAAGATCAAACTTCAAACTGGTAAGTTCTCGTTTAATCTTACTATTTCATTTCGGAGTCACGTGAGTGACTTCGTGAAGACTTCAAAGCTTCTGTGATTTCACGCCCTGGACAACGTCCATGCTATCACACACGCTACTGAAAAGGTGGACAGCAGTAATCAATTTCCGTCACTGTTTCTCTGAAAAATAATAATATTTATTAATAACAACAAGAAAGGACCCCTCACTGAGGGGGAACTGTATGTTCTCGGCCTGCATCCAGCACGGCTCCTGCGAACATTCCAGGTACGGTGACGGGTTTATTGTAAAACCGTTGAAAAGTGGCTTCACTGGCCCATCCCGCTGTGGCAAGTATCTGGTCCATGGGCACCTCCATGGCCTTTGCCGCCGATGTTGATGCTGCCCTGGTGGAATGGGATTTAAAAACATCAGTGTCAATACCTGCTTTGTTCAAGACGATCCTGAGCCATCGGGATATCGTCTGCACCGTCACTCTATGGTGAGGTTTTTTATGACTGATGAACAGGTATTGCTCCATTCCCCTTATTTTCCTCGTCACTTTGATATAGTGGCGGATATGGGTGGCTATGCATAGCCTAGCATCAGCGGGGTATGCTGGAAACTCCAGCTGCAGCCCTGTAAATCCAGGTCTATGCTGCTTGAGCAATTCATCAATGAAGAAAGTGACCCGTTCAGGGGTAGAGATCATTCTGTCGATCTTGGCCTTGTGAAGCGTTTGCACCCTTTGTGCTGAAGTAAGTGCCATCAACATCACCACCTTCAGGGTGAGTTTGTCCAATTCGAGCCCCGTCATGGGTGACCATGTTCTCAGCAGGGTCAGCACTTTGCCAATATCCCATGTGACGTTGTAACGGGGCCTCGGCGGGTTGGAATTAAATATCCCCCGCATAAGTTTGGAGACCAATTTATTGGATCCTACCTCAATATTGAGGTAGGACGAGAGCGCACTCCTGGCGCTATTGATGGCACTATAGCTGAGATGTTGATCATGGTGTAGCCCCGCAAGAAATTCCAGCACATCTGTGATGGAGACGGAGTCATATGCAACGTCCATGCGGCCACAATAGGATTCCCATTTCCTGATGTACGATAAGTACTGCCGTCTTGAGGACTCCCTGCATGATGCTCCCATGGTATCCATTGTCCTTGAAGATAGACCATACTGAAGTAGTGGCCTGTTCAGATCCTGCAAGCCAATAGATTCAAATGACTATGGCAGGGGTGTGGTTCCCCTGTGGCAGGGTTCGTCACCAATTGTGGGCAACCCTCCAAGAGGACCCATGGTTGACTTATCATTCCAAGGACCACCGGATACCATGATTGCGTAGGCCAGTCGGGTATAATGAGGATGCCCTTGGCAGCATCGAGCTGGATTTTCCGCAATACCCGACTGATGAGGCAGAATGGAGGAAAGGCATAGAAGAACCATTTCCCCCAGTCTAGCGAGAATGCGTCCATCGCCATTGCCCCAGGATCTGGCTCCCATGATACGTATGTTGGTACCTGATGGTTCAACCGTGACGCAAAAAGGTCAATATCCGGTTTACCAAATTTGGCTGTAATTTTGGTGAATATTTGGGGGTTCAACATCCACTCGATGTTGTCATTGAACTTCCGTGACCTGGTGTCCGCCACTGTATTGAGCTCACCTGGCAAGTAGGTAGCTGAGATCCAAATATTCCGTTGAATACACCAGAGCCAAATTGTGTTTGCCAATTCATTGCATGAAATTGACCTGGTACCGCCCATATGATTCAGATAAGCCACCGCAGTGGTATTGTCTATTTGGAGACGGACATGAGTGTTAGTCATGTTTGAACAATAGGCTCTTAGTCCGTGGAATGCTCCTAGCATCTCCAAATAGTTTATCCCTTGTGCTAACAACAAAGTAGCTTCACGTGAATCCCATCTACCTCCACAACTGTTATTGTTGTCCGTAGCTCCCCAGCCATGGGAGCTTGCATCTGTTTGCAAGTATACCATTGGACGAGGCACAATGATGGGTTTAAAAGAGTTATGGATATTGCCAATCCACCATAGTAACTCAAGTTTTGCCTTAACCGGCAATTGCATGGGTCTATCATAATGTCCAGCATTTAGTTTTAATGCTGTTATTTTTGACCTTTGTAAATTCTGATAGTGTAAAGGTCCATATTGAGCAGCTGGAAATACTGCTACAATTTTGCCAATTACCCTGGCAGTTAATCTGATAGACGGTATACTGGCGCAGACCAGGTTCTTGCATGCTTGAAACACATCACCAATTTTGTTAGTTGGGATGGTGGTGATCATGCGATTGGAGTCTATTGTGAACCCCAAGTAGTCCATGATCTGTGCGGGGAGGAACTTTGATTTGTCTGGATGGATTATAAACCCCATTTGTTGAAAAATTTCCACTGTGGCTGAAACCGCCAACTCTGCGGATTCCAGAGTGTGCCCAATTATCAGAATGTCATCCAAATAGGCCATGACCGTATGATTTTGTCTCCGCAGTGTAGATAACACTGGCTTGAGTAGTTTGGTGAACAGTCTGGGGGCTGTAGTAAGCCCATTGGGCAATGCTTTGTATTGCCAAAGCTGATCCATCCAGGTAAACTTCAAGAACTTCCTATGATGTTTCCGAATGGATACTGAATAGTATGCATCTTTTAAATCAATGCATGCCATGAAGCAGCCCTCCGAAATCAAAGATTTGGCTGTTTCAAATGTGTCCATTTTGAAATGGGTGTATTTTACAAAGGTATTCAAGTGAGTTAAATCTATAATGACCCGGCATCCACCGTCTTTTTTAGTTTTAGTAAATATATTAGACACAAATTCAACTGGTTCATGTGTGGTTCGTTCTATCACACCTTTGTCTTGTAAACTCAAGATTTCAGCATAGCCTTCTGCCAATTCTTTTTTGGAAAGTGCAAATTTGCGATTCGGCATATGCTGGGGTGGAGGCAATTGGCCATGAATAAACTCAATTTCATAACCCTGAATACTTTGCAAGATAAACTCATCTGAAGTGATGGTTTCCCAAGCCTCCTTAAATCCCCGTAATCTGCCCCCAATTCGTGAGGTTAGACATGCAAGTGCATGGAACCCAGACCCCCTTACCTTCATGGTTATCGGCGGTCCCTGGGATTTTTGGTGGGACGTGGAGGCGCTGGGTTTCGTGGTTGGTGCGGAATCCGCATTTTCCATGCTGGCCGCTGAGGGCCTAGTCCTAAAAAAGGCCTGGGCTGATGAGGCTGTTGATATTGAGGAGGTGCCGGAACGTAGGTCCTTGTTGGCCTATCGGTCTGACCTCGTGGCCTGAAGTAAGGTGTCTTCTTGGCCGAAGGTCTGGCCACAAAATGTGGTCTCATCAGACCTATGGTTTTCGCATGGTCATCGAGCTCTTTGACCTGCTTTGGGAGGTCTTCCCCGAACAGCTGTCTAGGTGGGGGGGGTAGGAGGTGCTCTGCATAGTCCCGCAAATTTGGGATTTAAGGAAGGTTTGATAATGCTCTTCCGGAAAGCGTTGATCTCGTACTGCGTATTGCAGAGTAGAGCTAGAGCATCCTCCTGTTCGGTGCTTAGATCAACCCCATCTACCGACTTTGCAAAAGCGGTGATCCCAGACGTAAGCAGTTTTAAAATCCTCTGCAGTTTCACTTCCTGCGCTCTGATGCCCGGGCTGATATTACCCCAGATTGGCATGTTCACAATCGGCACGTGGAGTGAATTGCAGTTCCCTGGAGCCTTGTGTCTCTCCATGGCCTTCGCAAGGACCTCCTCCTGCAATTGATGGTTAGTAAGATAATCTATGGTTGCGGCCAGTTTGATGTTGAGGGGTAGTCCTGACGATACGGGTAACCCGAATTTGGCTGCCACATCCAGCAGATCTTCCTGAGGGACCTCAGGTGCTGCTGGGGCATGTACCAGGATATCCTCCTCATCTGGTCTTATGTTGTCCATAGATGGGGACGGGGATATATCCATGAGTCCCCTGGAGCTGTGTGTGTCCTGTTTCTGATTGAGTAGAACTTGCTCCAATATCCTCTCCATACGATCCAAGCGCCCTTCATCGGGCGGGTGTGGGAGGTAAGAGGCCTCGTGCCCGAAGGAACTCCTGAGGCTTCGATCATCAGTCCGTACCTCGTCGAGGTAATATCGGTACTGTGATGATGTGTCGCTACCAGCCGCCTCGGCGAAGCTGAGCGATTCCCGCGCGGACCTTCTCGAGCGCCTCCTCTTCGCTGAGCTGGACCCGGCTGCCTCAAAGGGCATGGGTGGGGAGAGGTCGGCACCTGACGCCGCAGCGTGGTGACCCGACGTCCGCACGGGCTTGCCGACTGTCCTAAATCTGGACCCAGACGGCGTACGGTCCCGACCTGCCCCCAGCGGGGGAAGCGGTGACCTAGGCGAGGCTCCACCCTTGTGACTCCTCCTGGTCCCCCTGGGTGGTGAGTCGACACTGGCCCTCCTTGGTCTGCCAGTGGACTCGGGCCTGCCTGATTCACCAGACCACTTCCTAGTGGCTCCTGGTGAGACCTCAACCCGCGAAGGGCTAGGTAGTGGAATTGTATCCCTGCCTCCTTCAAGAGGGCTCAGGGAGAAGGGCCGTGCATCAGCACGCGAATCCCTCTTGCTCGTCTCTGCGAACGACCCAGTGGGTGAGAGAGAGATGGAGTCAGGATGCACCTGCTCCGGCGCTGTACCGACTGATTGTTCTGCAGGTACCCCGCTAGGGCATAGCTGCGTCGGTAAACCGGGTCCTGTGAATACAGGGCTCCCCGGCTTGCGCGCCTTTTTCCCGGCCCGTCCTCCTGCCGTGGAGGGGGGCTCCGGGTTGGGTTGCCGACAACTCCTTGCAGAAGTTTTACGGCCTTTACTTTTCCTACTGTCCATGTCTCTGTGGAAGAAAACACAATTATTCACACAGAACAACCAACTCAAGGTTGTTAGTACTTACCTGAGTGGCCCTTATGAAGGGCTGGTGATGAGCCGCGCTCCTCTCCAGCCGTCGACTGCAATGCGAGCGACGATATGTCGCGCATGCGTGCTGGCGGGTTCTTCACGAAGTCACTCACGTGACTCCGAAATGAAATTTACAGGAATCAAACACTAAATTCCTTCCATTTGGCCCAGAAATTCATGAAAATGAGATTTAAAAATTATGATATATTGTGGATTATTGTGTGAATGTTATTTGGACACTTAGGCATTTAAAAAAAAGTTTATCTTTTCTTATGAAATGGATAGATGTTTAGATCTACTCATTGAATTTTGTAATTAGCTACAATTAGATAACTAACTAATTATATGCTTTAATTTCAGGTCATCCAAGTAAGATTGTTTCATATTTGTTTCAGAATGCTTCAATCTACAATAACTGAAAATGTAATTGAGTTCTCTTAATTTTTAAGAAAGTTATGGGCTTTTAACTGTTCCAGATCACAGCTTTTGAGAAGTCAATTGAAAGGCAATGGGGAACAAGATGCTAATTTCCGAGTATGGAAATGGCCATAACTTTCTTAATACTGAAGATATGAAAGTAAATTAGGTGTCAAATTAAACTTCTTTTTATGCTTTATCTGATGGGATAAATTGCAGACTTGATTTTTTAAATCTCAAAATTTTGTAACATTGCTACTGTATAATCATGGCACTTTTCGGTCTTTTGCCAATTGTCATTATTCTTGACCCTTGACTATATGTCAATGGGAATAGGCTTGTTCTATCTACTCCTTGAAGAAACTTTGAGGTTTTAAATATCTATCCAACTTCTGGCAAACTCTCGTAGGATAAATACTCCAATTTATCTGGATTAATATTAGTATATTGCATCAGCACCCTCTCTAAAAGCTTCACATCTTTATTAAAGTGAATGACATGATAATCTAACAGCAGTGGACTGAAAAGGCAAATTTTTCTGTTTCTCTTCATCTCAGGATAATCCTAATCTGGCCCAACTCAAACCGCCAGAGATCCTGTCTGGCCCGTTGAGTTCCTCCAGCAGTCTGCTTTGTCATCTAAGGTGGTACGGCTGTACAGTGGTAGAGTTGCTGCTTTAAGGGCCTGTCCTACAAGCATGCAACTGTATGCCATGAACGCGATCAAACTAGAAGCGGGGGCCGCGCGGAGGTCGGGTGATTCCCTGTACAGGGCCGTTCCCACCAGCATGCGCCTGCATGCAGCAAGCGCGACCAAACCGGCAGCGAGGGCCGCACGGAGGTCGGGTGAGTGGCGCAACGCAGCGCAAAGTGAGGCGAACTTGGAGCGAAGTCTAAGGTAAGTTCGCCAGGACAGAGAGGGGCACACAGAGAGGGGCACAGAGGCACACACACAGAGGGCCACGGAGCCACACACATAGAGGGTCACGGAGGCACCTACAGATAGGTTCACGGAGGCACGATGTCGGGGCGGTGTGTAATGCGCCGAGGCGACTGCGAGCCGACAAGCCGTTGCCGCGCGGATTTTTGAACATGGTCAGTTTTTCGGAGCCCCGCGCGATGTCGGGACGAGCTCCGCACAATTCCGCACGGCTCCGGCTATCGAAGTGGGACCGGCCCCGCGACGACGGACGGCTGAAGCGACCACGTTAGGTCGCTCTAATCGCATAGAGTTGCATGCTTGTAGGACAGGCCCTTTACAGCGCCAAAGATCTGGGTTCGATCCTGCCTACGTGTGCTTGTCTGTATGGAGTTTGTAACTACACACTGTACGTTCTCCCTGTGACCTGCGTGGGTTTTCTCCGAGATCTTCGGTTTCCTTCCACACTCCAAAAACGTACAGGTTTGTAGATTAATTGGTTAAATTTTTTTTAATTATTCATCCCCAGTGTGAGTAGGATAGTGTTAATGTGCGGGTATCGCTGGTCAGCGTGGACTCGGTGAGTCGAAGGGCCTGTTTCCACGCCGTATCTCTAAAACTACAACTAAATGTTGCCTGTGAATATGGTCTCTGCCTTGTGGTGGCAATTTGAAACTCTAAATGGATTGAGATGTGCTTCCAGGAAACAGCTTGAGCATCTTTCAGTTACTGCTTGACACGCTTAGTTCCTCCAGCAGATTTTTTGTTGCTCCGGATCGCAGTCTCTGCAGTCACCAGAGAACAGTCTAACGCCCTCACTGTGCAGCAGTCGTGACAGACTGGTGTGTTCAATGGATCCAGCATTCAACGTAAGAGCAGCTCACGGTTCTCCTGGATGCTGTCCAGCAGCATATATGATCTGTGGTTGCTGCCTTACAGCATCCTGACTACGGGTGCTGTCTGTGCGGAGTCTGTACTTTCTCCCTGTGACCCGTATGGGTTTTCTCCAGGTGCTCTGTTTCCTCCCACACTCCAAGGACCTACAGGTTTGTAGGTTAATTGTATTTAGTAAAATTGTAAATTGTCCTTAGTGTGTAGGATTGGACTCGGTGGTCCCAAGGTCCTGTTTCCACGCTGTATCTCTGAAGTCTAAAGTCTAGTCTAAAGCAGCTGGTAGCTCTGCCCAGGTGGGCCAGTTCTGCATGGCACCAGATTGCCGCCCGGTGTGAGCAGAGAGCAGTTCCATGGGACCAATCAGTGCAGAATAAATCCGCAAACTCTCCCTACAACCCCACCCTCTTCACCACGAGTGAGGTTCTGCGCCGATGACTCTGAGAGATGACCACAAGGGGAGGATTGCAATAGCAGGGAGCACATACCATGATCCAGGGTCAGTCAGCCATGCAAGCACAGGTTCTGCGGGTTGAAACAGCGGCATTGCAGACAAGATACCTGCAGGCCTTTGCACCACTGTCTACCTCAGTCGCCTGGCAACTCATCTGCATTGATGTCCTCCTTCACATCGGCACCCAAGGATTTTCCTTCCAGGGTGGAACAGTGGTACAGCGGTACAGTTGCTGCCTTACAGTGCCTGAGTAGCTGCCCTATAGCGCCCGGGACCCCGGTTCCATCCTGACTATGGGTGTTGCCTGTACGGTGTTTGCACGTTCTCCCTGTGACTACGTGAGTTTTCTCCGGGTGCTCCGATTTCCTCCCACACTCCAAGGACGTACAGGCTTGTAGGTTAATTGGCTTTGGTAAGAATTGTAACTTGTCCTTAATGTGTGTAGGATAGCAAAAGTGTACGGGGTGATTGCTGTTCGGCACGGTCTCAGCGGGCCAAAGGACCTGTTTCCACGCTGTATCTCCACACTAAACTAAACTAAACTAAACCTCTCAAACAGTTCAGTCTCCCATACACACTGACTGCCATCTCAGACTGCACGGCAACAGTCTGGAGTAATGAGGGCATGAGTTACTCATGGGGCAAGAGTAATAGAGTAGTCTTCCAGCAGCCAATCTACAGCTACACAGGGGACAATGTGTCAAAGAGCAAGGACATTGAAATCCACATAAAAAGTGGTGAAGCAGGAAAGACACTATTATATTGAAGTTCACTTTCAAATGTTATGATTTCCATTGCTTATAAGTTCGTTTCAGTTTTATCATTACAAACAATTCCCTACACAATTAGTTTAACGATACAGCATGGAAACTGGCCCCTTCTACCCATCGACTCCACGCAGATCATCGATCACCTATTCACACTAGTTCTATGTTATCCTAATTTCACATCCACTCCCTTCCAAACTCAAGGCATTTTACAGAGGCCAATCAACCTACAGACCCACATGTCTTTGGGATGCGGGAGAAAACGGGAGCACCAGGAGGAAACCCAGGTGGAAGAATGTGCAAACTCAACACTGGCATCATCCGAGTTCAGGATGGAACCCGGGTCTCTGGCGTTGTGAGGTAGCAGCTCCAGCAGCTGTACCACTGCGCTGCCACAATGCATCCTCATTGAGGGGAAATAGTAAGATGAAACGAGAACTTACCAGTTTGAAGTTTGATCTTTATTTTATGAGGAGTTGCGATGAGCAGTTATGTGAAGAAACCCGCCAGTCGGCATGCGCGTCAATCTTCAAAGCAGCGGTGTGAAATCACAGAACAACAAATTGAATTATTATAGTAATTATTATTATAACTCTAGAACTACCAGATGAGCTTTGTGATATGAGGGTTGGGTGCGGTGGGCACGTAATCGCTCATCGCAACTCTCATAAAATAAAGATCAAACTTCAAACTGGTAACTTCTCGTTTAATCTTACTATTTTACTTCGGAGTCACGTGAGTGATTCCGTGAGGACTTTAAAGGTCTGTGATTTCACGCTGATCCAAATCCAGGCGTATCACTGCAAGCAGTTGACTCAGGAGGAGTGAATTAGTAACAACATTGATTCATGATACTGATTAACATGTTAATGCTTTAATTCACAAATAACAAAAATATATACAACAGCAACTCCTCTCTCCCAGGGAGAAGTTATGAAACAACGTTTAACACAGAGTGGGGAAACACCCCGGATTCAACAAGCGGCTTGTTGTAGAACCTCTGAAAAGTCGATTCATTTGACCATCCTGCAGCCACGAGGATGTGGTCTAGAGGGACGTCCATTGCCCTCGCCGCTCACGTTGATGCTGCCCTGGTGGAGTAAGATTTAAAGTTTTGAGTATTAACTCCTGCACACCCCAGGACTTGCTTCAGCCATCGTGAGATGGTCTGAGATGACACTAGCCTATGTGGCTTTTTGTGGCTTATAAATAGTGCTACCTCGGAGCCTCAAAGGCTCTGTGTGACATCAATATATCGCTTCAAATCCACCACTACACACAGCCGTGAATCTGTGGGATAAGCTGACAATACAAGCTTGTATCCGGACACCCCTGGTCTGCTCTGAGTAAGTCATAGATGTGAAAAGTGACATCATTTTGTGATGACACCATCCTGTCCAGACGCAGTTTGTGGAGAGTCTGAACCCTTTGCGCTGATGTAAGCGCCATGAGCATAACCAATTTGAGGATGATCTTTAGTAAAGACAATGATGTGGCTGTTCCCCATTGACGGAGCACCGTGGGTACCATGCTCACATCCCAGATTTGAGAGTACCTAGGCCTAAGAGGATTTTAATTAAACACACCCTTCATGAATCTGGATATTAACGGGTGGGACCCTAACGATTGGAGTTCTGACCCCCGGCACAGGTACGCAGACAGGGCACTCCTGGCACTGTTGATGGCACTATAACTCAACCTTTCATTGGATTGTAAGTGGGATAGGGATTCTAGCACATCTGGGATGGAGGCTGTGTGGTAAGTGATGTTACCATGTACGCAAAATTCCTCCCATTTCCTGATATGGGAGAGGTATTGCCTTTTTGTGCTATCCCTCCTGGATGACGTGATGGTATCCACAGTCTGATTGGGTAGTTCCAGACCCAGGTACAGCCTTCTTAAAATTTGCAAATTAACAGATTTACACAATCATTCAACGGGTGTGGATCCCCAGTCACAGGATGTACCAATACATTTTTCCGCTTTGGAACCACCATAATAGGGCGCGTGGTTATTTCCGAAATGAGCGGGAACCATGACTGTGTAGGCCAGTCGGGTACCACCAGAACCCCCGTTGTGGTGTCCTGCTTGATCTTAGTCAGCCACCGGCTGATGAGGCAGAAGGGGGGAAAGACATATAAAAACATTCCGCCCCAGTGCAGTGAGAATGCATTCACCGCCATGGCCTGGTTCCCATGAAACATACTTCGGTACCTGGTGATTAAGTCTGGATGCAAACAAATCGATATCTGGCATCCCATACCGAAGGACAATTTCATCAAAGACATCCTGATTCAACATCCACTCGGTGTTGTCGTTGAATTTGTGTGACCTGATGTCTGCCACCATATTGAGTCTGCCTGGCAAGTAGACAGCTGAAATCCAAATATTATTTTTTATGCACCAGTGCCAAATAGTATTAGCCAATCCATCACATGATTTTGACTTGATTCCACCCATGTGATTGACATACGCCACTGCCGTGATGTTGTCAATCTGCAATTGAACATGTAAGTGATGCTTAGTGGTACAATAAGCTTTGAGCCCATAGAATGCTCCTAAAAGTACTAAATAATTAATTCCATGTGATTGGAGAATCTGTGGCTCATGCATATCCCATCTACCTCCACAGCTAGACCTGGTATCAGTAGCACCCCAACCTAGTGCACTGACATCAGTCTATAAAATAAGTGAAGGCGCTTTTGTCAAAATTGTGCCATAAAAATTTAATATGTTTCTAATCCACCACTGTATCTCTGCAATGGCTTCAGATGGTAAGTGCATGGTCCGGTTGTAATGGTTTGTCTGTATTCTCTGTGCCTGTGCCTTTGTCCTCTGTAAATGCTGATAATGCAAAGGTCCATGTTGGGCTGCTGGAAAAGCTGCTACCAATTTATCAATTAAGCTCGCAACCTGTTTAATTGAAGGTGATTTTTCCTTTAAGAGGTTGATACAACCTTCAATTAAATCTACTCTCTTGTCCTGGGGCAGAGTTACAGACATGTGATTGGAATCAACTGTGAAATCCAGATAGTCAATTATTTTAACAGGCACCAATTTCGATTTAACTGGGTGGACAATGAAACCTAGCCTCTGCACCATGTTGAACAGCTGAGACTGATAATTCAGCTTTGTCAAAGATGTTTCCAATGATTAGAATGTCATCCAAACAGGCCATGATTATATGCCCTTGTGACCATAATAACCCAAGTACTGGTTTAAGCAATTTTGTAAATAGGCGAGAGGTTGAGGTTAATCCATTAGGTAGAGCTCGAAATTGCCACAATTGGCCCATCCAGTTAAATTTCAAATATCTGCGATAGTCTTTATGAACAGGCACTGAATAATATGCATCTTGGAGATCTGTACATGCCATATAACACGCCCTGGAAAGCAGTTGCTTGGCAGTAACAAAAGCTTCCTTTTTAAAATGTTGATACTGCTCAAACGGATAAAGTCCTGTTAAATCCAATATCATTCTACACCCACCATCCTTCTTGGTCTAGGGAACACATTAGACACAAATTGATGGGTCTGATAGACTGTTTTCTCAATTACTCCCTTGAGGCATAGTTTTGCTATTTCAGCTTGGATCATCAAATTCTCTTTTTGTGAGAAGATTAGTACCCGTTTCTGTTTGTGCTGGATGGGTGGACACAGCTTTGGAATAAATTAAATTTTAAACCCTTGAATACTCTGCAGTATAAACACATTCGGGGATATTTTATACCACTCTCCCAGAAACCTGTGTAACCTTCCCCCAACTGGTAGGGGAAGTTGGGGGAAGGTTACACAGGTATGGTTACCGGTGCTCTTTGCCTGGTTCAGGGTGGAAAGGGCATGTTTCCCCTTGCTGCTGCTGGGGAACGCCAGTTGCGCACATTAAAGGGTCGGCTTGGTCTTTGCCCAGCCCCAGTTTCAGCAAACCGCTTGTAGGGGTACTGGCATCGAAGGGTTCTGCTGGTCACCGGTGCCTTGATGAGCCCGACTGTTTTGGCCTTGTCGTCCAGCTCATAGACTCTTTTAGCCAGGTCTTCCCCAAATAGCAGGTTTGGCGGCTGTACTGTGCCAGGCTTGCACAGTGTAGAAAATCTAGGATTAATGGTGGGGTGGATGCCGCTCTTTCTTAGACAATTAATCTCAAAGTGCACATTGCACATGAGAGCCAAGGCATCCTGCTGAACTTCAGTCAGGAGCCCGCAATCCACCGACCGACCAAACGCCGTTATTCCAGACGCCAGCAGCTTGAGCACCCGCTGCAGTTTAATTTCCTGCGCTCAGATGCTTACCCCCATGAGGCCCCAAATGGCATGGTTTACTGTCGGCACCTTCAGCAGAATACAGTTCTCTGGGGTCTCGTATTTTTTGGCAGTAGTGTCCATAGCCAGCTCCTGGAGCTGGTGGGAGGCCAGGTAATTTATGCTGGCAGCCAGCTCCTCTCCAAGCAGCTCACCAGAGTTTGTAGGGACGGCAAACCTGGCCGCCAGGAATGGGACCTCTGGCACTTGCACCTCGTCCTGTGGGGCAGCTCCCGTGGGGCTGAGCCCTCTGAATCGGCGTCAGATTCAATCTGACCCGGTATGCTCTCCTCGTCCTGGAGGGAGATACTTGGCAGCGCTGTCAGTGCTGCTGGCGCGGGCTCTTGGAGAGGCCGGCGCTCTTGATGGAGCATCCTCTCCAACAGGAGCTCCATCCTGGATACCCGTTCCGCGGTATCCATTTCTAGGGTCGAACCCTTTCGGCCGGACTCGTCTGAGTCTAACGGCCGGACAGACCTTTGGGTAGCCTTACGCCCCTCCGGCGGAGGCACAGTGTTCTCCGACACCAAGTCTGTGGTCGTTGGTTTGACAACCAACGACTCCGTGTAGGAGCAAGGCTACCCACACTCCCGCGGGCTTGAGAAATCTTTGCTGTGGCTCGCCTTGCTGCTCCGGATTTTTTCATGTTTGTACTCGTCCTCCTGCAACAAGAATTACCAAACACAGAGACCTCATACAATTTAACACTTACCTGAGGCTTTTTAAACTTACCGCTGGAGAAGCGCTGCTCCTCCCAGCCGGTCGATGCGCCATGCGTCAGACGTAATGACGCGCATGCCGACTGGCGGGGTTCTTCACGGAATCACTCACGTGACTCCGAAGTAAAATTCATCTTTGAGTGCATATTGGGGCAGCATCAATGGGCATTGCTGTAGATGCCACAATGCTTCAGCTCGAAAGGTTGTTCATGGAATGCTTCCAGTACTATCCCCACTAAGGTAGCAGTCATATGCGTATGTCCTCACATAATCTTGGAGAAAGCACTGGTTGTTAGTTTTACTCATCACTGTGGACCTAAGAAGACGTTTGAGCAGTGTGCAGTGAATTGAGAAGCTGGATGATGTCTGCGGAGTGTTCCTTTAAGCAAGAAAAAACCCTACAAAATAGAGGAACATGCTCTCCAATGCATTGAGACGGTTTTATGATTGTCCTGGATTGCAGCAGGAAGCTCCCATTTCCATTTATAGGGATGGAAATAGTCCGAATGGAAGAAACGTAGCAGGTGGGCTAACATGAATGGTGCACAAAGTCATAAAGAATGCTTTGGTAGCAGGAAATGAACACCCACACAAGCTACACAGCATGAAACCGAGTTTTGTATGATTTGCGTGGACAAAACGAGTGCTGATCAAACAATTTCTGCTCCTGCATGCAATCTCTGAGGTCTCTTTATTGAGATATTCTCTGCAATATCCATCACAACAGCCCTGCAGATTGGAGGCACAGCATGATCATTAGCAGTATTTTAGACTTTAGACTTTTGAGATACAGCGCGGAAATAGGCTCTTCGGCCCACCGTGCCCGCGCCGACCGGCCACAGCCTTACACTAGAACTGTCCTGCGCATTAGAGGCAATTTACAATTTTTACCAAAGCCAATTAACCTCCAAACCTGTACATCTTTGGAATGTGGGGGGAAACCCACGCAGGTCACAGGGAGAACGTAGAAACTCCGTACAGACAGCACCCGCAGTCAGAATCGATCCAAGGTCTCTGGCACAGTAAGGCAGCAACTCTACTGCTGCGCCCCTGTGTTTTACTAAAATCTCGTGGTTCCTCTGGGTCACAGATTCACCTTCCCTGCCTTGAATAAAGGAAGATTATTTTCCGGTACTATTTCAACAATGCAGCATTAGGAAATGTCCTTTGTCGATGTCAAATATTCTCTACCGGAATATGAGAGCTTATGTTCAAGACTTCCCACTTACAATGCTCTGTATGTCATTTACATTAATGATGCATTCGTTATAATTTTATTAGCACCTCGGTCGGTATACTGTATTTTGCCATCGCAGACATTAAACTCTAAAATGTGGAAGGTGAAACAAAACGAGATTTCACTGGTCGGTGAATGTGAGTTATGGGCCTGTCCCACTTCGGCGATTTTTCAGCGGACTGCCGGTGACTGTCAAGCTGCCGGCAGTCGCCTGAAAAACTGGCAACTGGAACGGCGACTGTCAAAGTGGAACACACACACACACACACACACATCGCTTCCTTCACCAGCCCGTTATGCAGGTGGGGGACAGGGCAAGCGGGGGAGTGCTGTCTGAGTGAAATTCACACGGTGCAAAGCCAATGTGATACAGACACACACTGCGATAAACAGGAAAGTTGGCGCTGTAATTAAGAAGTTAAAAAGCACGGTGTACAGCAAAAGAGGGGGGAGAAGGAGTGGAGGCAACTTTTAAGAAGCCAGAGATACACGGCTGTGAAGCTCGGCGGACATTTAACATTATCGGTCGGTTATCCTTGGTTCTGAAAACTACTGCTTATTTTTTTCCCCAATGAGCCACTGAAATTCACCGGTCAGCACCGGCTATAACTCAGAGAACCGTCGACCTCCTGGCAACCCACTAGGACCCACCTACGGCACGAGAATTCTCGCTACTCTCCATGGCGGCTTCATGCCAGTCGCCGCTAATTTTTCAACATGTTGAAAAATTTGCCGCGAGCATAATGAGGCCGCGACTAGTTCCCAGAATGCGGGAACTCCTCACGACCATGAAGGCGACTGCCCGGAAAACACCCGCGAACATGTGGCGACCATGTGGCGACCATTTCCTCTCACAAAACATGAATATAATGGGCCTGTCCCACTTAGGCGACCGCAGGAGACTTTGCAGTCGCCTAAAAAGTCGCCTAAGTGGGACAGGCCCATTATATTCATGTTTTGTGAGAGGAAATGGACAGTTTAGCCTTCAGTGTCGTATCTTTACAACTTTATGTTCTAATTAATACAGTGCACTGTAAAAACTTGGCAGAAGCATCCAGATTCGATTCAATGTATATAATCTGATTTAATTTATACATTGTGGTTTTTTTTCTTTGTGTCAATCAACTTCATATACAAGATTTATTTTTATGGTGCAACTAATTTAAAACCAGTTTCACTAACTACATTCACTTGCTGATATCATAAGGGCTTGTCCCACTTAGGCCATTCTTTAGGCGACTGCTGGCGACTGTCACAGTCGTAGCAGGTCGCTGGAAAACCAGCAACTGGACCCCGCTACAACAATGTCTATGACAATGTCTACGACAAGCTACAACAACCTACCACCTAGTCGACGTCAAGCTACGGCAAGCTACCGACAACCAGCGACCCATTAGGACGTTCACCTACGACCACACCTACTACAACCCACGACCACACTGGCGACAACCTACAACAACCAAAGTCAACCTACGTCCACCAGCGACAAGCTACGACAAGCTGCGACCTGTCGGCAACAATTAAAGACAACTGAAGACAATTTAGTCACCGGTACCTGTCACCAGTTGACGTAGGTTGACGTAGGTAGTCGCCAATGCAATTTACCGAAGACAGCACCGGCAACAACCTACGTCATCTGGCGACAACTACGACAGCACCTATGTCAGGAGAAGTCAAGCAACGCTCATTGGCGGCAACCAACTGTCGCCGTCTATCGGCAAAAATTTTTGAACGTTGAAAATCCAGTGGCGACCAAAAAGACGCTACGACTCTTTGAGCGACTGAGGAGACTACTCACGACCATACAGGCGACACCCTGGCGACCATGTGGCGACAGCCTTGTCACCTGTAGTCGTCCAATGAATAGCCTAAGTGGGACAGGCCCATTATTCTTTTTTTAGAATGTGCTGTTAGTTTAATTTTTACTTTCAGTTGTTCTTTCTGGTTCCCATTAGCTGTCTTGTTCCTCTTCACATATTGCTACACTAACAAATTATGTTTTTCCCTTCTTGAACACATAGAAATTCCTTCCAGCCTTAAATTCTATTACTCAAACTTTGCCAAGTTTTGGTTCTCCAAAGTCTTTGATCCCTTGAAGCTGCAATTTGTTTATTTTAAACTCTCTTTCCTCAGCTTCCCTGTACCTTCCTGGAGAACATGATTTTACAAATCAGCATCTGCAATTGGCGGTAGCCAGTGCCATTTTCTTCGTTGCCGTGTGCTGGAGCAACAAGGCGAAGCCTGCGTACGCCAATAGGATCAACAAACTCGTCAGGAAGGCTGGTTCCATCCTGGAGGTGGAGTTAGCTTCATGGGAGGTGGTCTTGGAGGGGAGGATGCTCCTCAAACTGCGGAGCTTCTTGGACAATACAGCTCACCCCCTCCATGACACACTGGTCAACCTGAGGAGCACCTTCAGCAACAGACTGGTAGTGCCAAGATGCAGGACAGAACGCCACAGGAGGTCCTTCTTCCCTGTGGCTATCAAGCTTTACAACTCCTCCCCCTTCTGTCGTGGGGTAGACTGAGACTGACTCCCCTCCCCCCCCCCACCTCCTCCTCAATCTTTGCACATCCCCCAAGCCTTCACACTCATCACTTTAATTTAATGTTTCATGTATTTTGTGTTTTTTATGACTGTTAGCAAATTAATTTCCCTCCAGGGATAAATGAAGCTGTATCGTATCGTATCGTATCATTTCGTATTTCCTTATGCCTACTAATATCATTGCAGCTATTGAAACTGTATTGAATCACCTGCAGTTTTCTTTGATTTTGAAAGTATAAACATTTGATGCACTTTTAGTTTCGGAGCCCTCCTACGCTGAGACGAAGACTCTGTACCATTCACCCTATCTATTCCCCTCATGGATTTTATACACCTCTATAAGATTACCCCTCAGCCTCCTGCACTCCAAGGAATAAAGTCCTCACCCACCTAACCTCGCCCTGTAACTCAGACCTGCCTATCCTGGCAACATCTTTGTAAATGTTCTCTGCACTCTTTCCCAGCTAATGACATATTTTCTATAATAGGAAGACCAAATCTGTACACGATACTCCAAAATGCAACCTCATCAATGGCTTGTATAACTGTAATATAAGGTCCTGACTTCTTTACTCGGATCCCTGACTGAATAAGGCAAGCTTGCCAAAAGCCCTCTTCAACACCCTAAACACCTGAGATGCCACTTTCAGGAAACGATGTACTTATACTCCTACACTCCCTCTGCCCTACAACACTCCCAGGGGCTCTAGCATTGCGAAGATCCTGGCCTGGTTGTAGTTTACTAAATCCAACTCCTCACGTTTATCTGAGTGAAACTCAATTAGTCATTCTTCAGCCTACTTGACCAGCTGATCAAGAGCCTGTTGTAATTCATGATAACTATCTTCACTTTCTACTATAGCACCTATTTTTGTGCCATCTGCAAACTTACTAATCATGCCTTGTCCATTCCCAACTGATTGGTTGATATACTGTAGATAACGAACAGCAATGGGACCAACACTGATCCATGAGGCACACTGCCAGTCACAGGCCTCCAGTCTGAATAACATCCTTCCACCACTACCCTCTGCTTCCTATCATGAAGCCAATTCTATATCCAGTTAGCTAGCTCTCTCTAGATTCCATGCAATCTAACCTTCCAGAGAAGCCGACTATGTGAACCTTACCAAAGGCCTTGATGAAGTCCATGTGGTCTATATCTATGCTCCTGACCCCATCAAGCTTCTTAGTTACTTCTTCAAAAAATTGCAAACAAATTCATGAGACACAATCTCCCACACATAAAGCTATGCTGGCTATCCCTAATCAACCTTCGTCTTTCCAAATGGACAAGGACAAGGACATTTATTGTCACATACACCAATTGGTGTAGTGAAATTTGACTTGCCATGCAGCACACAGATAAAGATAAGACCCAACACTAAAGAATTAACAATGAACATAAAAACATCCCTCCGCAATGGTTCCCACTGTGGGGGAAGGCACAAAGTTCAGTCCCATCCCCAAGTCCACCCATAGTCGGGCCTATTGAGGCCTCCGCAATCGGCGCTACGGCGGCCCGATGTTTTAGGCCTTCTCGCCGGGTGTTGGTGCTCCGGCGTCGGGAGAGTCCTCACAGCGGCTTGGGACACCTGGAACGGCCGCTTCCCTACCGGCGTCCGTGGCTTCCGAAGCCGATAAGGCCGCGCTGGATGGAGCTCCACAACTGGTGATCTCGCCGAGAGATCCCAGGCTCCCGATGTTAAAGTTCAGCGCTGCCGCCCGCAGCTGGCCGCTCCACAGTCCCGCAGCTCAGCGATGTTCACCATTCTGATGAAGTGCTCAGCATTCTGGAGCTCCAGCGCGGCGACCCAGGCAAGGTATCAAATGCATATATATCTTATCTCTCAGAATCCTGTCCAGTAACCTCCTACCACAGATGTTAGGCTTACTGGTCTATACCGCCCAGGTTTTTGTTTGCAGCTCTTCATACAACAACATTAGCCACCTTTCAGCCTTCTATGTCCTCACCTGTGTCCAATGATGATTCGTATATCTCAGCCAGGACTCCTGCAACTTCTTCTTTAGCTTCCCACAGTGTCCTTGGATATATCACAATAGGCCCAGGAGATTTATCTACCTTTCATATATCTTTGGATGTCCAGCACCTCCTTGACTGTATTATGAGCTGTCCTCAAGAGATCGCCAGAAACTTTCTGATTTCTCTTTTTTTAATATATTTTTCATGGCAAGAACAGAGGAGAAATATTCATTGAGGACCTTGCTATTCCCCTGTGGCTCCGCATATGGATGACCATTTTGGTTCCTGAGGAGCCCTATTCTCACTCAGGTTGACTCTTTTCCCCTGGTTATAATATGATCTCTGGATTCTCCTTAATCTTTTCTGCCAGAAATATCTCATGTGTTCTTTGTGCCCTCCTGATTTCCTTCTGGAGTAAGTGCCTCAATTCCCTATACTCCTCCAGTGATACACTTGATTCCAGCACTCTATACCTGACCCATGCCTCATCCTTTATCCTGACCAGAGCCTCAGTTTCTCTTGTTGATCAGGTTTCGTTACCTGTAGCTGCCTTGCCCTTCACTCTAACCTTTCAATCTGATATTTTGTTTTTGTTTTAATACCTGATTTGAAAGTAATTCCCTGTTTCATGCCATCTCACCTTTATCACAGTTGAATAAAATATGCCAACCAAAATATATTGACTTGATCAAAACTGTTGATATGATTAAGGCAGCAGTTCTACTAGTTATATAGTTTCTTTTCCCTTCCTGCATGGCATAGTTCTGGAAGAAGCTACATAATTTAAATTACAAACAATATAATTTACTACAAGACCAAACCAAAAGTTCAGATAATTAAATGATCATTTGTCATGACTAGAAACAGACAGTGCTAGAACATAGAAGAGTTTATTATTCAAGTAATTTGGCATGGAAATAGGCCATTCGGCCCATCAAGTCCATGCTGGTCATCTCCTATTCCCCAACTCTTGGCTCAGTGCCTTCTTCTTCTAGACTTCAACAACCGTCAGGAGGAAAATAATTATCCTTGAAGTACCCTCTAAATCTCCCCCCCTTTACCTGAAACCAAAGACCTCTGGTTGTAGAAGGAAAATGTTTGTCACTATTCACAGCACATGTGCCCCTCATAATTCTGAATCTCTCTCGGATCCCCCTCAGCCTCGTCCGCTCCATGAACAGCAAGCCCATCGTAACTGAAACACTCCACCCCAGGCAACATCCGTGTGCAGTTCCTCTGCATCGTCCCCAGTGCAATCACATCCTTCCTATGCCGTTGTGAGATTGTGATGCATTAGAGATGCATCATGTTGAACTGACCATATTATTATATTTATTATTATTATTATTATTATTATTATTATTATTATTATTATTATTATTATTATTATTATATAACCTAAGCTCAATTAATTTGCACAGGCATCAGCAAAAGGTTAACTGCTTTTCACCTTCTTTCATAATTTCTATTCAACATGTCAGTCAACTGATAAATACAGAAAACATGTCTGTCAATTCCTCCCCTTAAATAAACGCAACCCGGATTATTTGGTTTCCAATTTTCCACTTAGTTCAAACCTGGCAATTCTGTTCCTCAGACATGATGTGGTACCTGCTTAAATAATCATCAACCAGTCCATGAAACATCTATGAAAAGAATAAAATTGTCTGAAGGTTCCACTAAGAATGTTATTCTCCTGTGAACTACCACACACTTCTCAGTTCATATTTCAAAGGATTATGAAATGTTCCTATGATTTTACAGGATTGGTTTGGTTCAGCCTCTTTATACATCTTCATTCACTAATCATATGTAATATTACCATGTTTAAGGAACATTTGGATAGGTATATGGAGAGGGCAGGTTTAGAGGGATATGGGCCAAGCGCAGGCAGGTGAGACTAGTGTAGAGGGGACATGTTATCATGTTATCAGCTGTTATCAGGCAACTGAACCATCCTACCAACAATGAGAGAGCTGTACTGAATTACTATCTACTTCATTGGAGACCCTCGAACTATCTTGATCAGACTTTACTGGCTTTATCGTGCACTGGCTTTATCTTCCTGCAGAAGTGGTGGAGGCAGGATCGATTTTAACATTTAAAAGTAAAGTGGATAGGTATATGGACGGGAAGGGAATGGAGGGGTATGGTCTGAGTGCAGGTAGATGGGACTAGGGGAAAATAAATGGTCGGCACGGACTGGAAGGGCCGCGAAGGTATGTTTCCGTGCTGTAATTGTTATATGGTTATATGGTTAAACATTATTCACGTTATTCCCTTCATCATGTGTCTGTACACTGCGGATGGCTCAATTGTAATCATGTATTGTCTTTCTGCTGACTGGTTAGTACGCAACAAAAGCTTTTCACTGTACCTTGGTACACATGACAATAAACTAAACTCAACTCAATCTCAAACATGTTGGTCAGTATGGGCAAGTTGGGCCGAAGGGCCTGTTTCCCTGCTGCATGACTCGATGGCTCTATGATAAGTATTCTGGTGCATTGTCTCCAAAGATTTCTTTCCCATGGTTCTAACAGTCACAATACATTAGCTGACCAAGACTAAATGCTTACACTGGCTGCATTCATTCTTAGCTCATTTAATTTGCACTGACTTCAGCAGAGTGTTAACTGCTGTTCCCTTCCAGACCTGAGTTAAACGTTGCACTAAACACGTCTTCTGACTACAACAGTGGCTGGGATGATAAAGTAGGAAAGAATTGTGCACGTTTGAAGTATCAAGGTGATTATTCAGAATCAAATTTTAAATTAGTATTCAGATATAAAAAGAAAGTCGTTAAAAAGGCAGTTAATATTGAACCACTGCTGTAAAACTTCAAACTAATTTATCACTGGGGTTTGTTTATGATTATACAGACATAAATAGGAAACCTTGTTAGAATCAGCCACCACAGCACACTGTGATTTAAATGTTGCCAGCACATATCTGTCTGCATTATGAATTTAAGAAATTAAAACTTCCTTCAGCATTATGTAGCATTGCAACAGTAAAGACACTCACTTAAATCAGATTTTATTTGTAATCAGAATTTGCAGGCTGATCATAAGCCACTAATTAGAGCCGAGTGATGCGAAATAAATAGCATTCTTTTTGAAACCTTCAATTAAACTTTACAATTCATAATTAAGACAAACTGCATAATATTTAAAACATTTGTTATACCGGTCTCTTCTGCATCATTTATATGTGTCATGCAAATGAATGCAGCATTGTAATTACAGCTTTGTTTCAAACCAAATCACTGCAGTTCATTTTCAATAACATTTTTCACTGTGAATACATTTTCTGCTCATCAATAAGAAGGATGTTTGTGCTAGAGGATGTAACGTCAGTGTCATCATTAAACATTTCTTTATTTGTCGCAGGAGTTCAATGGAGAGATATTTTATTTTTAATCTGTCTCAACCTCAAGAGCTCCCTCTACTGAACATTGTCATTTTTGGGGTGTTGGGCAGAAAATTGTTTAACTTGTGTGGCAGCACAGTTCAAGTATGATATGGTTTTAGGTTGTTTGCAAAGTCAAAGCCATCTCCTCTATGTGTGTTTCCATCATATTTA
Organism: Raja brachyura; assembly: GCA_963514005.1. The sequence goes on from OY740787.1 coordinate 82,146,198, forward strand.
GTCCAAAAGTTACATTGAGAAGTAATCTTGGTGTATCTCAGTTAAGTTTACCTGAACACAACCTGAGAATGAGGAGAGTTTCCAATGATGAACTTAAAATTATCAGGTAATTTCCAATGATAGTTGGGGAGATGGGGGGGGGGGGGGGGGGGTTGGCTTCAGTGATGCTCTGTTTTTTACGTGCTATATGGGCTCCTGATGCACAGCAATTTCTGCACATGCTTTATGTGGAATCAACTCTAAATCTTAGTAAGACACAAAATGCTGGGGTAACTCAGCGGGACAGGCAGCATCTCTGGAGAGAAGGAGTGGATGACGTTTCGGGTCGAGACCCTACTTCAGGAGAGAGGGAGATTAGAGATATGTGGAGGGGTAAGGTGTGAAAACGACAGATCAAAGCAGACGATGATCAAGGAAATGTAGAATGGATTATTGTTAGCTCAGGAGAGGGTGACAATGAAGCATACTGTGGAAGAAAATATTAAAACCTTTCTTACATAATTTTGATTGGAATTGAACAAGGTAACGAACGGGTTTGCAGATGTGGCAATTGGCATCTCTCGTTGACCAGGCGCAGAAGAGGATCATGGGAATCAGCAAAGTAAGATGTAGACGTAATACCTCTTGTCTGCGAATGTAAACACGAAATACTAGACGGAGATAAGGAAGCTTGTTTTCCTCTCTGGTACGTGCAGTAGACCACCCGAGCAGTAGCATCGAAATGTTACAGTAAATGCAGGGCTTATGATTGGCTCGGAGAGGGGATTGTGGCATGGTCCGCATAAAAGAGGAGGTAGAATAATGTCAAGATGCCCTTGTATTATGTTTGACTTGTATTCACCATCTGTTGTTGAATAGGATTAACATAAACAGAAAGTATATATATATATTTTTTTTTAATATATTTTTATTAGAGGCCTTACGTATTACAAATAATATAACAATTTTTTCAGATATACATATTACATATTTCCAAAGTTATATGAATATTACAAAGCAATATATATAAGCCTCCAAATTTTTTTTAATAGTGAAAAGAAAAAAGAGTAAAGAAAAAATAGATGTTTAATTTAAAAAGTGTGATTATAATTTTGATTATATGTGAGAAGAAAAAAATAAATAAAAAATAAATTTAAAAAATTTAAAAAATAAAAAACCCAAATTACTGACAGACAATTATTATACTTAAAAATTTAAAAAAAGTATACATCTTAACAATGAATGGAACAATTTCTAATAATATATATATAGAGACGAGTATACAAATCTCAAGAAAGTATATTATGACTAATGAAATAATTAATAACCGTGCAGTAGATGGTGGTTATACAAAAACATATAGCCAAGGACGAAATATATTTTCGTATGGTTGTATCTAACAAAAAACAAAAGTTGTTTACTGCACAATATAACTGTCGGCTAATTCTGCTGTGAAGTCAGAGAACTGGTGAGCTGTTAATAGCCGCCATCTCTCCATGATATCATGCAGTAAAGGTCTCTTGAAGCAAACCTGCTAAGTCTCCGCTTTTCATTTTCCTTTAATTTCCCTCTAAATTAATTTCTTCCACATACAATCAGTAAAATTAATCAGGAGGACAGTGAAACTAGTCAGCGAACGTGAGTGGGGGAGTTAACATGAATTTTACTTTTTAATTTCAAACTTACCTGATAATTTTAAAACCATTTTTTTTTCCATTGCCTCTAACCCTCTAACATTTAGGAAATAATGATTTGAATGCAAATGTTCAGGTGAAATAGCTGGCCGACAAGTAAACTGATTGCTGGGCTCTCCAACCTGACAGTACTAGGATGAGTTCAGCTGTCTGTATGATCTTTGTTCTCCACTGGACCTTGAACAATCTTTTGTAATCTGGTTTCAGTTTCATGAAGCATTTGTTTTACAGATTGTTTTACTGGGAAGAGGTTGCTGTTTAGCCATACAGTATACTCAGCTGCTTATGAAAAGTTAGGCAGCCCTATTAATCCCAAGAAGGACTACGCTATATAGCTCACGTTCCCATGAATTTCCTTCTAACTCATGGTTTGTCTCTTTTCATCATGCCTTCACTTCACAATGCATTGGCGCAGAGCATTAAAGATGGCAGGCTTCCAAGCACGAATGCACAAGATCTGTACTATTGACTGAAAATGTCATCAGCCTCTTTTAGCTCTGTATTTCACATTGACAAAAAGGAAAAGCAGAAGAATAGGTACAGTATTCAGAGTTATAGGGGGATAGGAACATACAGCATTCAGAAATTAAGTCATATGACATAATGCCTTGGGCAGGGATTTGCAGACAAGCATTTCCATTTAGTTGATGATTTATTCATATTAAAACCTCAAAAATACAAAGTTACCCAAAATTTGTTGTGGAAGGATTGTCAAGAGGCAAGCATCAGGTGAGTGAGGTAGAAATGTTTGGTGTGCTAAAAGCCCTTTCCCATGGTACGAGTTCATTCCAAGAGCTCTCCCGAGTTTGCCCTGATTTGAACTCGGAGATTTACGGTAATGGCCACTCGTCGGTACTCGGGGCTCTCGTGGTTGAAACATGTTGAAAAATCTTCACAAGTCTTCCCGAGTACCTGCCGTTAGCGTTACAAGCCACTAAGTGACGTCCCCGAGCTCCAACATACCCGCTACGTTCATTCTCCGTGTTTACCACGGTTTTTTAAACTCGGGAGAGCTCTTGGAATGAACTCGTACCGTGGGACAGGGCTTTAAGGCAGATGAAGTTTGGAGTACAGCAGATAGGCAGATGTTGAGAGACCAGGTATCAAGAGAATGACCAGAGAGAAGGAAACAGGTGAATCAGGAATGAATGTTGGCTGTGCACATCAGGCAAGCGTGGGTTAAATGTTGGGTGTAGTGGAGTAAGATAGATGTGGTGAAAATGTTGGTGTGCAGGAGTAAAATGAACGTGGGCCATGTCATTAAGTCATAGAGTGATGTAGTGTGGAAACAGGCCCCTTAGCCCTACTTGCCCACACTGGCCAACATGTCCCACTAGACTCACCTGCCTGCACTTGGTTCCTTATCCCTCCAAACCTGTCCTATCCATGTTCTTGGCTAAGTGTGTTGGATGTGCAACATAGAGGCAAATGTGTGGTAAAGTATCCAAGACTCAGGAGGCTGTGGGACCAGTGTTGAGCGTTCAAGCATCAGGGACATGTGGTGCAAATGTTGTGTGAGTGTTGGCCTTGTATCAGGTGTGTAAGGGTGATCTGAACGTGGCTCATGTGTTGGGCAGGCCAGTGTTATCCCAGTGTTGGGTGTGTGGCGTGTGTATCTCACTCAAATTTGCTGTGGTCAGCAAGAGAGGAAAACTTCGTTGAGAGACAAAAAAACCTGGAGTAACTCAGCGGGACAGGCAGCATCTCTGGAGAGAAGGAATGGGTGGCATTTCGGGTCGAGACCCTTCTTCAAACTGAAAGTCACGGGAAAGGCAAACGAGACATACAGACGATGACGTAGAGAGATATAGAACAAATTAATGAAAGATAAGCAAAAAAGTAACGGTGATAAAGGAAATAGGCCATTGTTAACTGTTTGCTAGGTGAGAACGAAAAGATGGCGTGACCTGGGTGAGGGAGGGATGGAGAGAGCGGGAATGTAGCAGTTACTTGAAGTTAGAGAAATCAATATCATACCACTGGGTTGTAAGCTGCCCAAGTGAGATAGGAGATGCTGATTGCGGGTAAAGCTGACAATTCATCTAAAAAGAGGTAAACGTCAGTATGCAGAGTCTGAAGTCCAGCGGAAACCACAGTGACTTGCTGATTAAATTGGGAACCCACAGAAACAGCAGAGTTGACAGGAGGTGGGATGGAGCTGATTGTTTAACATCACGGTGGCTGGTCTTAGGAGTGGTGGTTGTTGTTGCAGTTCCCTATTTTGTTCCACCCCTGTCGATGAATACCCGAGTTTAGGAGTAAAGAGGTCCTTCTCCAGTTGTACAGGGCACTGGTGAGACCACATCTGGAGTATTGTGTGCAGTTTTGACCTCTTAATTTGAGGAATGAAGGACATTCTTGCTATTGAGGCAGTGCAGCGTAGGTTCACGAGGTTAATCCCCGAGATGGCAGGACTGTCATATCAGGAAAGATTGGAAAGAGTGGGCTTGTATTCACTGGAATTTAGAAGGATACGGGGGGATATTATAGAAACATATAAAATTATAAAAGGACTGGACAAGCTAGATGCAGGAAAAATGTTCCCAATGATGGGGGAGTCCAGAACCAGGGGTCACAGTCTCTAAGAATAAAGGGGAGGCCATTTAAAACTGAGATGAGAAAAAACCTTTTCACCCAGAGAGTTGTGAATTTGTGGAATTCTCTGCCACAGAGGGCAGTGGAGGCCAAATCACTGGATGAATGTAAAAGAGAGTTAGATAGAGCTCTAGGGGCTAGCGGAATCAAGGGATATGGGGAGAAGGCAGACACGTGTTACTGATTGTGGATGATCACAATGAATGGCGGTGCAGGCTCGAAAGGCCAAATGGCCTCCTCCTGCATCTATTTTCTATGTTTCTATGATATGTGCTAACATAAGACAAATCATTACAATCCACTTTACTGAAACGTGCCCAGGCGTAAGTTGAGGTGGAAGGTGGTTGGGGGTGGGGTGACAGACAAGGCTCTTGGGTGCTGGGATCATTCTCTGCGGGATGGTCTTTGTGCGGGAGATGTGTAGGAGAGGTGTGCTGACTGCAGGCAGACACTTTGGTAGTGATTGCCCACCAGTCTCAAAAGCCGCTGTGTCTCCCTGTCTCTGGGATGACAGGGAGCAATCAAACAGCACAATACCCCCGACCCCCTCCACGCCAACACAAAGGGCAACGATCACAAGGCTTTAGGGGCAGAAACAGCGGGCAGGCAACAATCACCCGCTATTGTAGGTCTCCTTTGCACGTCGGTGTTTCTGTATTTCTACATCTCATTGTTGGCCCCGTCTGTCGCCACCCCCACCCCCACCCCTCTGCTTCCCGGCCATGTGTGCCCCCTTCCCTCCCCTCTCCAGCTCCCTGCACCGGGCGCGGGGGCTTCGCACCGTCTTCACGTCGGCGACTATCCCAAGGCTTCAGATGGAAGGCAGACGCAACAAGCTGGAGTAACAACGCGGGCCAGGTAACATCTCTGGAGAACGTGGATAGGTGACGTTTCGGATAAGGGTTTGGCTTCTGAAGAAGGATCTCGACCTGCTGAATTACTCCAGCAGTGTTAAAGAAGGAACTGCAGATGCAGGAAAATCGAGGGTGCACAAAATTCTGGGGAAACTCAGCGGGTGCAGCAGCATCAATAGAGCGAAGGGATGGGTGGCAGAAGGGTCTCGACCTGCTGAAATTCTCCAGCATTTGGATCTAAACGTCACCCATTCTTTCTCTCCAGAGGTGCTGCCAGTCCCGCTGAGTTACTCCAGCTTTTTTGTGTCTATCATTGAATGGGTGACGTTTCGGGTCGAGACCCTTCTTCGGACTGAAAATAAAACTTGCCTCGCGTGAAGCGGCTTGTAAATTAAAACATAAAATCAAGAAATGCTAAAGGTTCACTCATTTATGTGCTGCTATTCATTCACCTGGCCTGTTGCTGTCCTCCCTCGTCCACCGTGAGCGCTGGACAACTCACCAGGTGCAAAACTCCACTGCATCCCGGGCGGAGGGCGATGATCACCCGACTGACCAGCAAGTAGAGGCGGCGGGTCGGCCAAGCCCAGCTCCCCGCCACCGGGATAGACACCACTACTGGAGTAAACCCAACGGGATCTCTGGAGACCCGAAATTTCACCCATCCCATGTCTCCAGAGATGCTGCGTGTCCCTTGGAGTTACTCCAGCATTGTGTGCGTCTATCTTCGGTGTAAACCAGCATCTGCAGTTCCTTCCCAATCCCACACTCTCGGCCCCGGGGGGGTGGATGGAGCATCACACGTGAACACATCCCACCCACCGCCCCAGACTTGCCCCTCCGGCAGGTCTTTAACCGTGTCCTAAAGCCATTCATTGAGACAGTGACGAATACAAAGCCACGGGGCAGGTGCCTCAGTAATAAAGGACAAGTGGCAGATCATCGGAGAAAGGCCGGAGATAGACACAAAATGCTGCAGTAACTCAGCGGGACAGGCCGCATCTCTGGAGAGAAGGAATGGGTGGCGTTTCGGGTAAGTCTGAAGAAGGGTCTCAACTCCATTCCTTCTCTCCAGAGAGTCTGCCTGCTCCGCTGAGTTTCTATCTTTGGTTCAGTCTTTACTCGAGCGAAAGAACAGATTATAAGAAAGTTCCCAAGGTAGACTTACGAGTCACTAAGGTAAACGCACGGGCCACTACGTTACTACAACGAGTTTAAATGTTTCCATTTTTAACTTGAAGAGTTAATTTGACTCGTGGAAAAAATCAAACATGTTGATTTTTTGCACGAGTTAACAAGTTTCCCGAGTACCTGCCATTAGCGCCACGAGTCAATAAGTTGCTTGTGCGAGTTCCGACGTTCCCGCTATGTGATCACCACGAGTGAAAACTCGGGGTCACTCGTGGGCCAACTCGCACCGTGAGACAGGGGTTTTACCTTACTTTTTTTCATTAGGTTCAAGATTCAAGATTCAATTTAATTGTCACATGTACTAATTAAGGTACAGTGAAATTTGAGTTACCATACAGCCATACCAAGTAAAAAGCAAAAATACACACAGCACATAAAATAACGTTTAACATAAACATCCACCACAGTGGAATCAACATTCCTCACTGTGAAAGAAGGCAATAAAGTTTGGTTATCTTCCTCCTTTGCTCACCCATGGTCGGGGCCTTTGACCGGGGCCATTGCCGATGGTCCGCTGTTCAAGTCCTCTCGTCGGGATGATCGAAACTCCGGCGTCGGGACGGATCGGAACACTCCTGTGGAGCTCCGAAGTCAGCCACTTCTTACCGAAGACCCCTGCTTCCCGGTGTTAACGTCCACAGGCCCCGCGGTCGAAGCTCCAACACTGGCGATCCTCGGCAAGAGATCCCAAGCTCTGCGATGATAAGTCCGCGCCGCACCCGCGGCTTGAAGCTCCGGGCCGGTCTCCAGGAAAGGCGGCACCACTCCACGTTGTAGGCCGCAAAGGGGGGGGGGAGGCGGAGATGTGACATGGGGAAAAATCGCATCTCCGTCGAGGTAAGTGACTGAAATGGTTTACCCCTCACCGCCCCTCACCCCCCACATAAAACATACCAAGAGACATTAAAGCAAACAGTCAAGACATACTTCAAATAATAAAAACAGAGAAGGGACAAGGCAGACTGCTGGCGAGGTGGCTATTATGGGCGCCACCCGGTGGTGAAAAAATGCCATTGGTGGTGAAAAATAATTGAAAAATGTTTAATATTCCCATTAAAATAACACAGAGAAGAGTTTATTGCATGCGTGCAATGTTCTTCCAAGATGAACCCCAGCATTGAGATTTACCCTATAAAAGCATCAAATGACAAAAGTTTTTAATTGTCTTCAATATTCAGTTTTTTATACAGATATTGCACACTGTATCATTCTTGTTTTATAATTGAACCACACATTATAGAGGTGCAGAAAATCATGAGAGGAATACATCAGGTAAAGTCACGGAGTCTCTTGGCCCGAGTAGGGCAATCGAGAACCAGAGGACATAGGTTTAAGGTGAGGGGGGAAAGATTTAATAGGAACCTGAAGGGTAAACCTTTCTACAAAGGGAGGTGGGTTATGGAATGAGCTGCCTGAGCAGGTAGTTGAGGCAGGTACTATCGCAACGTTTAAGAAACATTTGGACTAGGACATGGATAGGATAGGTTTAGAGGGATAAGGGCCAAACGCAGGCAGGTAGGACAAGTGTAGATGGGACAGGTTCGTTGGCATTGGGCAAATTGGACCGAAGGGCCACACTGTATGACTGTGACTCTATTGAGAAGGCTTTACGAAGCTGTAAGGCAAGGAATGTGTGAAGAATTGGCCATTGATTAATTACTAGCAAAGAGTGTATTTGAACATGGAGCTGTATGATGACATGGGTAACGATAGCAAGGTAAAAGTAATGCCTAACTGCACCATTAATTAAAATAAAACATTAAAATACAGGCCGGTAGAATTGCTGCCTTACAGTGCTTACAGCGTACAGCGCCAGAGACCCAGGTTCGATCCCAACCACGGGTACTGTCTGTGCGGTATATCCTCCCACACTCCAAAGACGTACAGGTTCATAGGTTAATTGGCTTGGTAGAGATGTAAATTGTACCTAGTATATGTAGGATAGCGTTAGTGTGCGCGGATCTCTGGTTGGTGCGGATTCGGTGGGTCGAAGGGCCTGTTTCGGCACTCTAAAATAAAATTAATAGATGATAACAAAAACATTGGAGTTAACACTGCACCATCATGGAAGATCATGGTCTGATTTTCATATCATGGGATTGTTGTCACAACTGGGTCACAAGGAGGGATGGAAAATTTAAAAGTGCGTGAGTATGACCTTTATATCTTTGCTGTCAGCATTATAAGGCGATAAAAAGGGCAAATGTGGAAATTTAAAGCAACATGCAAAGATTGAGGTTGGCACAAACCTATTCTAAGAAGCTAATCTTTTATCATTTCCTTTGAGCTTGCTCCTGACTCCATGAAACTCATTGAAAACACTGAAAGCATGCCCTTGTATCCCAAGGACACTCACTTATTCCCGCTGAACAGTCTGTGTTGATATTCTAAACATAGTTGAGTTTAGTTTATTAGTTTAGTTCAGAGATATAGCATGGAAACAGGCCCTTCAGCCCACCGAGTCCGCACATGAACACTACCATACATCCACAATTTACGCCTGTACCAAGCCAATTCACCTACAAACATGTGCTTTTTTGGAGCCTGGGAGGAAACCGAAGATCTCGGAGAAAACCCACTCGGTCACGGGGAGAAGGTACAAACTCCTTACAGACTGCACCCATAGTTGGGAAGGAACCTGTGTCTCAGACGCTGCAGGCACTGTAAGGCAGCAACTCTACCACTGCGCCAACATGCCGCCCTTTCCAAGCTTATATTAAGAAAGTTTATTGAATTGTTTCTTTCTGGTAGTATTAATAGTTGATGAATTATAGACGTATGTAGGACCATAATTGCACCTTAATCAAAACAAAGACATTTGACTGGCAATCATACTAAGCAAAGTATCAGCATTCAAATGAGTTTAGCATAATAACATTTGTATATTTATGAAATATACTGAGAAGTACGCTAAGGCACCACAGTGGTGCAGCGGGTAGAGCTGCTGCAGCACAGTGTCAGCGACCCGGGTTCAATCGTGACCTCGAGTTCTGTCTGCATAACCGTGTGGGTTTCTTCCAGGTGATCCAGTAACCTTCCACATCCCAACGACGTGGGTTTTAGGTTAATTGGTCTCTGTAAATTCCCCCAAAGTGTAAGAGGTGCAGGAAAAAGTGGGATAACATAGAATTCGTCTCAGCACGGACTCAGTGATGTCAAAAAGCTGTTTCCAAGTTGTATCTCTTAATCAATCAATCAAATTGAGGCTAAAAGATATTCTAGGTTCTTGATTTTAAATATAAAAATGCTGAATGGGAGATGCCAGAGCGTAATGGTGGATGGCTGTTTGTCAGGTTGGAAGCCGGTGACCAGTTGGGTGCCTCTGGGATCTGTGTTGGGTCCACTGTTGTTTGTCATGTACATCAATGATCTAGATGATGGGGTGGAAAATTGGATAAGTAAGTATGCAGATGATACGAAGATAGGTGGTGCTGTGGATAATGAAGTAGATTTTCAAAGTCTACAGAGAGATTTGGGCCATTTGGAAGAGTAGGCTGAAAGATGACAGATGGAGTTTAATGATGATAAGTGTGAGGTGCTACATCTTGGCAGGACAAATCAAAATAGGACGTACATGGTAAATGGTAGGGAATTGAGGAATGCTGTGGAACAGAGGGATCTAGGAATAACTGCATAGTTCCCTGAAGGTGGTATCGCATGTAGATAGGGTGGTAAAGAAAGCTTTTGGTGTGCTGGCCTTTATAAATCAGAGCATTGAATATAGGAGTAGGGAAGTAATGTTAAAATTGTACAAGGCATTGGTAAGACTAATTCTGGAGTATGGTGTACAATTTTGGTCGCCTAATTATAGGAAGGATGTCAACAAAATAGAGAGAGTACAGAGGAGATTTACTAGAATGTTGCCTGGGTTCCAGCAACTAAGTTACAGAGAAAGGTTGAACAAGTTAGGTCTTTATTCTTTGGAGCGCAGAAGGTTAAGGGGGGACTTGATTGAGGTCTTTAAAATGATGAAAGGGATAGACAGAGTTGACGTGGATAAGCTTTTACCATTGAGGGTAGGGAAGATTCAAACAAGAGGGCATGACATGAGAATTAAGGGACAGAAGTTTAGGGGTAACATGAGGGGGAACTTCTTTACTCAGAGTGGTGGCTGTGTGGAATGATCTTCCTGCAGAAGTGGTGGAGGCAGGATCGATTTTAACATTTAAAAGTAAAGTGGATAGGTATATGGACGGGAAGGGAATGGAGCGGTATGGTCTGAGTGCAGGTAGATGGGACTAGGGGAAAATAAATGGCACGGACTGGAAGGGCCAAGGAGGCCTGTTTCCGTGCTGTAATTGTTATATGGTTATATGGTTATATAATCGTTCATCGACGACGCAAGTTATTTTAAAGGACTTGGATTTTAGAATTATTACATTGTATGCTTCATGTTCAAATGGAAATTATTGCAAAGGGTATGGTTTTACATTGCAGTTTGACACATAGTATTGACGTGGCTGACATTCCAAATAACCAGTCCGACTCTTCTCAAGGTCAAGTGGTGGAACATTGCCTCCATCATCACAGCTAAACCGTGTATATTCCAGGCACTGCTGCAATAATAAAGCTACCTGGCCTACTGCCAGGACTAGGGTGTTGGAATCATGCCAAATAGTATCGCTGTTGCAACGGCTTGGGAAGTGATGAAAACAGCAGCAAGAGAGAGTTCATACTGAACTACCCCATGTTAACAGAAGAATTTTATTTGGAGGCGATATCAAAAGTGTCAAATGCAGGTCTTCTGCAAAACTGGTCACACATTGTAACTAAGACGGAATTTGTACAACTTGAATTCGCTAGATTGCGCACATACTTCCTATGTTCATGAGTCCATACGTGATAGGAGCAGAATTAGGCCACTCGGCCCATCAAGTCTACTCCGCCATTCAATCATGGCTGATTTATCTATCTCTCTCAACCCCATTCTTCTGCCTTCCCCCGATAACCCCTGACACCCGTACACATCAAGAATCTATCCATCTACCTTAAAAATATAAACTGGCTTGGCATCCTTAGCCATCTGTGGCAATGCATTCCACCGATTCACCGCCCTCTGACTAAACCCCACTGCTCTCCAGAACAAGAGGTCACAGTTTAAGGATAAGGGGGAAGTCTTTTAGGACCGAGATGAGAAAAACATTTTTCACACAGAGAGTGGTGAATCTGTGGAATTCTCTGCCACAAAAGGTAGTTGAGGCCAGTTCATTGGCTATATTTAAGAGGGAGTTAGATGTGGCCCTTGTGGTTAAATGGATCAGGGGGTATGGAGAGAAGGCAGGTCCAGGATACCGAGTTGGATGATCAGCCAGGATCATATTGAATGGCGGAGCAGGCTCAAAGGGCCGAATGGCCTACTCCTGCACCTATTTTCTATGTTTCTATGTTTCTATAGAAATTCCTCCTCATCTTCCTCATGGAACGTCCTTTTATGACCTCTGGTCCTAGACTCTCCCACTAATGGAAACATCCTCTCCATATCCACTTTATCCAAGCCTCTCACTGTTCAATATGTTGCTTCCATCCCAGGCATGTTGTGGAATAAACCACTTCAATCTGAATCACTTGAGATCTCAAAATGTGAATGGCCCCAATGGTTAGACCCACAAAATATCTCACTGACGTTCACATCATTGCAACCGTTTCAGAGATATTGTAGCAGAATAGGAAAATATGCATTACCCCAAGGAAGTTATGTTCTATGCAATTCCAAGTTGCGATTTGAGCTGTAGATTTCTGTAGGGAACTGTAGGGAATATGTGATTCAGATATCTTGGATCTCGGGTGTTGATAGGATCTATCAACAACGTGGACACCTAAGTGAACATTAAGATTTTTTTTTCTATCAGGAAACCTATAGATGGGGTTAAAAAGGTAAATTATTAACTCAAAAGGAAAGGCAAAGCGAGAGGAAATATGAATGGAAGAAAATGGGCGGCACAGTGGCGCAGCGGTAGAATTGCTGCCTTACAGCGCTTGCAGAGCCAGAGACCCGGGTTTGATCCCGACTCTGGGTGCTGTCTGTACGGAGTTTGTCCGTTCTCCCCGTGAACACGTTGGTTTTCTCCGAGATCTTTGGTTTGCTCCCACACTCCAAAGACGTACAGGGTTATAGGTTAATTGGCTTTGTATAAATGTAAATTGGCCCTAGAAAGTGTAAGATAGTGTTTATGTGCAGGGATTTCTGGTTGGTGCGGACTCGGTGGGCCAAAGGGCCTGTTTCCCATGCTGTATCTCTAAACTAAACTACACTAAAACTTTTTTTTTTAAATGAGAAACGGCAGAATGAATGAAAGTGAAATGTGGAGAGACAAACAAAAGGTATTCAATCTACACTACAGCATCTGTCTATTGTTCCATTCCCCAGGAAACTGAATTGCTACAGCAGAGACTGTAACTGGGTAAAAGACTAATATACCTTATCTATGCACTAATGAATGAATGGACCTTGATAAGGTCACTCCACATCCTCCTTTGCTCCAGGAAAAACAGTGCCTTATAACTTCTTGTAACTCAAGCCCTCCAGTCACTAGCTTCCGACAATTTCCTACGATACATTTGGTCAGGTTTTGAGGATTTATCGACCTTAATGAACCTCGAGGCGCCAGCAACTCATCTTTCATAACATCAATATGATTCACATCATTGTTCTCTTTCCTAAACTCACAAGCTTCTATGATCTTTTCCACGATAATTACCGTTGAGAATATTTATTTAAAACTGTGCTCATCTTTTCTGACTCCATGCAAAAATAGCCACACTGATCCTTAATGGGACCTACCCTTGGCCTGCTAAATCTTTTGCTCGCCATGTAATTATGGAAAGTATAATTATAGAAATGATAGGTTTCACATTTACCTTCTCTGCCAAAGGTATCTCATGCCCCATTTTTCCCTTTATAATTTTCATTTTAAGAGTATTCCTACACCTACATCCCTTATACTCCACTGGGAACTTGCTTGTTCCCAGCTGCTTATGCCTATGGTATGCCTCTATTTTCCTGACCAGAGCCTCAACATTTCCTGTCAACCAGGGTTCCCTAACCCTGGCAAGCTTAACCTTTACACTAACAGGAGCATATTTGCCCAGAACTATCCCCAACTCACTTTTCAAAGACTTCTACCTGCTAGATGTCCCTTTCCCTGCCGAAATAAAAACGATGTTTCCACAAGTGGATCTTGATCCTTCCCTTTGCCTCTACAGATGCTGCTTGATCTGTTGAGGATAATAGTGATTAGTAGGAGGGTCTAGGACTAGAGGTCATAGCTTCAGAATTAAAGGACGTTCCTTTAGAAAGGAGATAAGGAGGAATTTCTTTAGTCAGAGGGTGGTGAATCTGTGGAATTCTTTGCCACAGAAGGCTGTGGGGGTCAGGTCAGTGGATATTTTTAAGGCAGAGATAGATCGATTCTTGATTAGCACAGGTGTCAGAGGTTATGAGGAGATGGCAGGAGAATGGGGTTAGGAGGGAGAGATAGATCAGCCATGATTGAATGGCATAGGCTTGATGGGCTGAATGGCCTAATTCTACTCCTATCACATGATCTTATGACCTAATTCATTCATCATCGTTGCAAACATTAACAACTCAATGGTGCTGGTTTCCGACGGGAAAGGTGACAGACGCACCACACATCTCTGACCTCCAGTTCCTGCGGGCTTCCGCCTCTAGAAGTATAGAATTTTGGTGTGTGTGCTTTATCATCATTCCTTACAATGCTATGTACGACAGTGATTGCAACTTCTACTGAAGTGTGGATGGCCGTTGGCTCATTAGAAGCTCATCCGCCCTTTGATAGGTCTTGTTTTTGGTCCTACTGGGAGTCCACAGCCCCCTCCTCACCTGGCAAACCAGGTGGGGGAGACGGTTTAGTCGCCGACTATCCGACCATGGAGCAGGAGCACGGGATTACATGGTGACCCGTGGTCGGTGGGAACTCTCCCCGACCTGACCTGAAGAGTCATTTCATAAGCCACTGCTTATGAGTTACTGTAACGTTTGGAGATGTAAGTTATTTGGTGGATTTGAGATACAGACTGGTATCTGCGACATCGCTGAGCTTTTTTTGGTGCAGTGAGGAGATAAATTAGAAAATCCGTCAGCAAATTACAAAAATATATTTAAAAACAGGCTTTAATTGCTCTCTGGTAGACTGTGAGAACATAATGCAAGCTGAGGAACTTCTAAAGGACCTTCTCACTGAATGTGCACCCAGGTTGATCCACGAGAGAGCTGCATTGATTCTGGGATGAGAAATAAGATGGGTAAGTAGAATCCCAGGAGATTATCTCACTGATGGTGCCCTCAACATAATTTGGTTTACGATCATTATGGGAAAACGGTCAACATTTATTTGAAGTAAATATTAATGAGGAACATGGCGTGGGTAGATTTTAAAACGTAATGGGTTACCTAAAGGATCAATGGAACAATATAGGATGATCAAGGAGAGAATTAAAAACAGGAAATACTGGAAACACTCAGCAATTGAGGCAGCATTAGCTCAGAGAGAAATTGAATCGATTCTTCAGAGTGACAGCCTTTTATCACTGATCAGAAAGTACAGAAGATAATCATGTTCTCCATTGCAGTGAAGGTGGAGAGAACAAAGGATTATGTAGAAGGGTCTCATCCTAAAATGTCACCCATTCCTTCTCTCCAATCCGCTTGCATCTCTCCACCATCTCCCATACCCCCTGAGACCTCGTGATTTTCTCTGAAATCTTTGGTTTCCTCCCACACTCCAAAGACGTACAGGTTAATGGGTTAATTGGCTTGGTATAAATGTAAAATTGTCCCTACTGTGTATAGGATAACGTTACTGCGTGGGGATCGCTATTCGGTACAGTTTCCGTGCTTTATATCTGAACAAAAACTAAACTAAACCTGGTCCCAGTTTTGAAGTCATATTGAATCAACTGGTGTTATCGTTGATCTGAAGAATATACAAACTTGATATAATTTGAGTTTGGAGATTCTACTGAGAGGGTTTCAAAAGTCTGAAGGTCTCGACTCGAACGTCACCCATTCATTCTCTCCAGAGATATTGCCTGTCCCGCTGAGTTACTCCAGCATTTTATGTCTGTCTAAAGGATTATGACTGTCATAGGGGAGAGAGGGAGAGAGGGAGAGAGGGGAAGAGGGGAAGAGGGGGAGAGGGGGAGAGGGGGGGAGGGGGGGAGGGGGGGAGGGAGAGAGGGGAAGAGGGGGAGAGGGGAAGAGGGGGAGAGGGGGGGAGGGGGAGAGGGAGAGGGAGAGAGAGATCGAGGGAGAGAGAGACGGAGAGAGGGAGCAAGAGAGAGAGAGAGAGAAGGAATAACACAATATGGTGGTACCACCTGGTGGAGTGTGATGGAGGCTTTTTAAACACAGCTGATCAGCTTGAAGGTTATATAAATAAAACCCCACATATGAAACAAGGGTCAACTATGGAACTCTTCACGTATGGAATTGCGAATTACAGAATAGTGCAATCGCTGGGCATCTGAAATGGAGAATGATGGAAATACCAGTCTGTCTGGTAGCATCCATTAAAAGTTATTTAAAAAGTTATCGTTGCACCTGGTAAACTGGCATCTTCTAATACATACTGGAAATGTGCCACAGTGGTGGGAGAGTTGCTGCCTTACAGTGCCAGAAACCCAGGTTCCATCCTGATCCTTACAATCCCGAGGTCGTTCTCTCCCTGCCTAAGTGGGTTTCCTTCGGGTGCTCCGGTTTCCTGCCACATCTCAAAGACGTGCAAGTTTGTACACTAATTGGCCTCTGTAAATTGTCCCTAGTGTGTAGAACTAGAACTAATGAAGAGGTGATCATTGGTCGGAACGGACTTGGTGGGCCAAAGGTGCCTGTTTCCAAGCTGTACCTCTAAAGTGAACTAAATCTGAAGTTGAATTCAATGTTCAGTCCTGATGATTAATTTATGCCTGCTCAGATAGTTAGATTTCTTCCTCAAACTTACATTAGTTTCTATTGGAACAGCAGAAGAGATCAAAGACAGAGATGTCACAGTGGAAGTGGGATGGAGAATTAAAATGACAGGCAACTGGTAACCCATTCTTGCAGACTAAATGGTGCTCTGCCAAGCAGTTACCCATTTTGAAGTTGGTGTCTCCACAAGACGATACCATGTTGTGAGTAATGCAATGTAATAATGCACTGTAGTAATGCACTGTAGTAATGCAATATAGTAATGCACTGCAGTACTGCACTGTAGTAATGTAATGTCGTAATGCAATATAGTAATGCAATGTAGTTATGCACTATAATCATAATCATATTGTATTAGCCAAATATGTTTTGCAACATACAAGGAATTTCATTTGCCATACAGTCATACCAATAGAAAACAACAAAATACACAAAATACATTTTAACATAAACATCCACCACAGTGACTCCACATTCCTCACTGTGATGGAAGGCGAAAAAAAGTTCAATCTCTTCCCTTCTTTGTTCTACCGCATTTGGGGACCTCGAGCCTTCCATTGACGGGGATATCTTGGCTCCTGTAGCCGGCGGCGTTTTAAAACATACTGAAAATAACAAAAAAAGACGAAAAAAACAGACAGACTGTTGGCGAGGCTGCCATCGTCCCCTGGTGGTAAATTCTATAGCAATGTTGTAATGCACTGCAGTATTGCACTGTAGTAATGCACTTCAGTATTGCACTGTAGTAAAGGGCCTGCCTCACTTGCCGATTTTTTCGGCGGCTGCCGGTGTCATATCAGGGTCGCCAAAAGATATCGAACATTTCAAAATCCAGCGGCGACAAAAAAATGCTGCGAAACTTGAAAGAAACACCGTGCGTCAATACGTCATCACGCCGGGTCACGCCGCGTCACCACCGCGTCATGCCGTGTTATCACCGCATCACGCCATGACTTTTTCGGTGACCTGATATGTCAGTCAATGATGCTGGCAGTCGCCAAAACAAATTGCCAAGAGGGACAGGCCCTTAAGCACTGTAGTAATGCACTGTAGTAATGTAGGTATGTTACAAAACTTACCTTGAGCAGCGCTGCAGTTCTGCCGCTCCCTGTGTGCGCGACTTTGGCGCCTTTCAGAGGGGGGCGGGCTTAAAGTGCCGTTTTTCTTCAGACTGGGCAAATCAATCAATGTCGGGCGATTTCGTTGCGGAAGAAAAATCGCTCCGACATTTCATTAATGAAGGTATTTTTAAATTACGCTAGATTATTTATTATCTAGAGTAATTTAAAAATCACCTTCAAAAGCCGTGAGCGCCGATAAAGGGAAGGATTTTGCGTAGGGGAGAAAAAAAGGTACAGAGTTTATTTTTATATTAAAAGTTGTTTTTTATGGAGGCTTTAATAATATTTTCATGTTGCGAAATGGGGTCCAAAAAAAATGTATGAACCGGCTGTATTTTTCATACCGACCACAGCAAACCGCAACGTTCCAATCCACCGCATTCCACTAAAACCCGCTCGCTAGTTGATTTAAATGGCCATTAATTTACAGGCATTAAATACTAAATTCATTCCATTTGGCCCAGAAATTCATGAAAATTAGATTTAAAAATTATGTTATATTGTGGATTATTGTGTGAATGTTATTTGGACACTTAGGCAATTTAAAAAAAGTTTATCTTTTCTTAAGAAATGGATAGATGTTTAGATCTACTCATTGAATTTTGTAATTAGCTACAATTAGATAACTAACTAATTATATGCTTTAATTTCAGGTCATCCAAGTAAGATTGTTTCATATTTGTTTCAGAATGCTTCAATCTATAATAACTGAAAATTTCATTGAGTTCGCTTAATTATTAAGAAAGTTATGGGCTTTTAACGGTTCTAGATCACAGCTTTTGAGTTAATTGAAAGGTAATGGGGAACAAGATGCTAATTTCCGAGTATGAAAATGGTCATAACTTTCTTAATACTGAAGATATGAAAGTGAATTAGGTGTCAAATTAAACTTATTTTTATGCTTTATCTGATGGGATAAATTGCAGACTTGATTTTTAAAATCTCAAAATTTTGTAACATTGCTAAGTAATGCACTGTAGTAATGTACTATAATAATGCAATGTAGCAATGCAATGTAGAAATGCAATATAGTAATGCACTGTAGTAATGCTCTGTAATAATGCACTGTAGTACTACATTGTAGTAATGCAATACAGTAATGCACTATAGTAACGCACTGTAGTAATGCACTGTAGTAAATTGTAAGATGTATAAGTGCATCATGGATATGAAACTTGTGTCCTTGGATCATAGGAAGGAAAGAGGGAAATGAGCAAGTATTACATCTTGAAGACACAAAGAACTGCAGATGCTGGAATCTTGTGCAGAACATAAAGTGCTGCAGTAACTCAGTGAGTCATACAGTATCCATGGACGACATGAAGAGGTGGCATTACAGGTGGGGACCCTTCTTTAGACTGATTGTAGTAGGGGACAAAAGGCTGGCAATGGGCGGGACAAAACCTGGCAAGTGATAGTGAGAGGGGTAGACAAAAGTGCTGGAGAAACTCAGCGGGTGTAGCGCCATCTATGGAGCAAAGGAAATAGGCAACGTTTCAGGCCGAAACCCTTCTTCATGTTTTCGATTTTACCTTCGATTTTTCATCATCTGCAGTTCTTTTTTAAACACGATAGTGAGAGGGGTTATGATTGGCAGATGTGTTGACAAATGCAAGAGGTAAAAAGAAGACACAAGGGTGACAAAGGTTGCAAAATGCTACAAAAAAGAAATAAAGCGACAAAGGGTGTCAGCTAAGGAGAGGAGAGGAGTAAAGAAGGAGTGAAATGTAAAGCCAGAGGGATGAAACTAAAGGGCCTGTCCCACTTTCACAACCTAATTCACGACCTCTGCCAAGTTTGCCCTTGACTCATACTCGCAGCATGGTCGTCACAAGGTCGTAGGAGGTCGTAGGTAGGTCATAGGTAGGACATGATGCTAGTCGTAGGTACACGTGGCATCAAGTAGGTCGGGGCTTTTTTTCAACATGATGAAAAATGTCCACGAGTAGAAAAGGTCATGAATTAGGTTGTGAAAGTGGGACAGGCCCTTAAGTGAAAGTGGACGGAGGAGAAGGGAGGCAGGTTGGTGGGAAGAAAGATGGGTGTACATCAGCGTAGGGTGGGGCAGATTGGGGGAGAGGGCACTGGAAAGCGAGGGGAAGTGAAAAAAAGTGGGGGAGTTGTTACTTAAAATTGGAGAATTCAATGTTCACACCATTGGGTACCATAAGCTACCCCAGCGGAATATGAGGTCCTGTTTCTCCACCTAGCATGTTGTCGCACTCTGCCAATGGAGGAGGCACAGGACAAAATGGACAGTATGGGAATGGGAAGGGAGGTAAAATGGTTCGCAACTAGGAGATCCAGCAGGCCTTGATGGATTGAGTGTCACCTTGTCTATCTTGGTCTCGTCGATGTACTGAAGGCCACATCTGGAGCACCAAATGCAGTAGATGAGGTTAGAGAAAGTGCATGTGAACCTTTGTATCACCTGGAAGGGCTGCTGGGGTCACTGGATAGAGGTGAGGGAGGTGGTACAGGGACAGGTGTTAAACCTCCTGCTGTTACAAGGGAAAATACCTAAGGAGGGAACGGTAGGGTGGGAAGGGATGAGAAAACATGAGAAGTTGAGTAGGGAGTGGTCCCTACGAAAAGTGAAGAGTAAGGTCAGGAAGTTTTAACTCATGTGTAGGAAAGAACTGCAGATGCTGGTTTAAATCATTTTTTTTGTTCTGAAGAAGGGCCTCGATCCAAAACGTCACCTCTTCCTTCTCTCCAGATTCTGAAGAAGGGTCTCGACCCAAAACATCACCCATTCATTCTCTCCAGAAATGCTGCCTGTCACGCTGAGTTACTCCAGCATTTTGTGTCTAAGTTGTAACTCATGGTAGATTATGTTGCAGGTGGCACAAATGCTGCAGAATGATGTGTTGGATGCAGAGGCCGGTCGGCTGAAAGGTAAGAACTAGAGGAACTCTAGTATTGCACCTCCTCCATTTGCTTGCACACAGAGTTTGGGTGAAAATTGGTATATTTCTATGAAGAGGAAAATAATACAGCATCCAAACCTAACGAATCCTGCGGAAAAAGGATAATAGAAACATAGAAACATAGGTGCACGAGTAGGCCATTCGAGTCAGCAATACCATTCAATATTATCCAAAATCAGCCATTAGTAAATAAAACAAGGAAATTATACTTATGACAGATGTCAGAATCTGGATTCCACTAATAATCAGGAAACCTGTGGCTGCAGGGAAATCAAAAAACTAATGCACGAGAGAAGTTGATGAAATATGGAAAGATCACCAAGTGACAATAAAATATCCCTGAAAATAGTTTATTAAGAAACTAGACGAAAACCTGATTATGAATATTGAGGACGGATTTGTTAATGGAAAATTATATCCCTACCTATCAGGATTGAAATATTCGATATGATAATAGCAAAGATTTATCCAAATGGTGCAGTTGATGTTGGATAATTGGATTTCTGGAATGTATTTGATAAAGTGCTTGATTCGAGATAAGCAATTAAGAGAAAAGCAGCTAAACCGATTTGGGAATGGTTCAGCGGCAGGAAGCTAAGGATAATAGTAGATGAATGATGCTGTCATTATTAAGTGGTGTTTCCCCAGGCACAGCTCTGGGTGATGCCCCTGCCTATCCCAGCAATCTCCCACTCCTTTTGAGGGAATATCTCTCCCAAAGTGAATCCACTCCTCGCAAACTCCATTGCATCGAGTTTCTGTACATATATTTTCTGTATAGGAATATTTTTGTATAGGAAGGAACTGCAGATGCTAGTTTACACTGAAGATCGACACAAAATGCTGGAGTAACTCAGTGGGACAGACACCATCTCTGGAGACAGAATGGGTGATGTTTTGGGTCGAGAAAGAAGGGTCTCGACCCGAAACATCACCGATTCCTTCTCTCCAGAGATGACGCCTGTCCCATTGAGTTACTCCAGCATTTTTGTGTCCATCTGTCTAATATATATTTTTTATTTGTATGATACTGGATATATCCAAATGTGGTCCATAATTTCAAATTGCCTTCACCAACTATTCTAAAAATCTTAAAAGTTTAATAGCGACACAAGTGACTGCAGATACTGAATTCTGGTGCAAAATAACAAACTACTGGAAAATCCAGTAGATCGAGCAGCATCTATGAAGGGAAAGCGATGGTCAATGTTTCCAACTGAGCACTTATTGAAGCTTAATAGAGACACAAGTGATGGCAGATACTGAAATCTAGAGCAAGAAATAAACTGCTGGGAAACTCAGTGGGTCAATCAGCATCTGTAAAGGGAAAACAATTGTGGATGTTTCCAACTGAGACCCTGCATCAGGGCATGTCACTTAAGTTTCCTTCAGTAAATCTTGCTAAAACAACAATAGGGTACATAATGAAAAATTCGACATTTTGCCTGACTTGTAATAATATCACTTTAAGAAGTGCAATGTTGAAAAATTGTTTGGGAAATGTTTGCAGATTTGGCTTAAAGTTTGGTTTGGGTTCTTGAAGTTTGATTGAATATTATTTAATAATGTCTTTAACAAAGGCTGGGGGATTTAATTCAAATATTGTTACTTCATTCTGCAATACCCCCATATTATTTTACCACAATAAATAAAAGGCAGATCATCAACTGTGCTTGCTCCAAATGCAGATGGTTTACTTTAACCTACATCCAACGTGACCATGGCTTTCAAAGCTCAGGAGCAAGAGAGCAAAGAAGGGTCTCGACCCGAAACGTCACCCATTCCTTCTCTCCAGAGATGCTGCCTGTCCCGCTGAGTTACTCCAGCTTTTTGTGTCTACCTTTGCTTTAAACCAGCATCTGCAATTCTTTCCTACACAATAAAATTTTTACAGCTGGTTCAATGACGAAGACAGGAGACAAGTAAGGGCACCTTTCACCTTCCCTTGCTTCCATCAGTGGTAACTTGATAGCATAAGTAAATATTATTGATCAGCGATAGTTGAAATGACAGAATTGATGCTCGTTGATGAATGCATATAGAATATATTCCCTCAAGAATTGTGGTATTTCGGAATGGAGTTGAGATTGAACATAGCCTTCACGGAGTTGGCTTTTAACAAAGCTTCATTTATCAAATTTGTATACCCTCTGGTGTTTCTCATTCCAAATAGGCTGAGACAAATGACATTTATCTTCCGGTTCAGTCCATCCAGATCATCCCCCTTCTTAAGACACACT
The DNA here is from genome assembly GCA_963514005.1 of Raja brachyura. The sequence goes on from OY740787.1 coordinate 82,168,733, forward strand.
TCTTTCTCGACTTTCCATAATTTCAGTCTGCCATTATAAAATACTGGAGGAGAGCTGGACATACTTTCATAAATAATACATTGGGATTGAAATAGCAATCATACAGCAGTTGAATCATTTTTATTCAACCTGTACAAACGGTGAAAGAGAACTGTCCATGTTCATCCTGCATGCTGAACGTGACCATCTTTTACTTGTGTATCCTCTGATCTCCATTTTTCCCTCAGGGCCTGTGCTGAAGCCATCAAAGCTTAGAAGAACCTTAAGTGTTCTCCTTGGAGCAGATGAGGTTATAGGGAGATTTATAAAGACAGTTAAAGTTGCGAATGGATTGTGATACAGCAGTTAAGGAGAAATCGGTCTTTTAAGCATTTAAGATGCTGGGCAAAAGTATCCAAAGGGAAATGAGGACATTTGATTTAAAAGTGATTTATTATGAATGGGAGGAGTACATACAGAAATTACTTTTGAAAGGAAATTGGATATGTACTTGAGAAGGAAACATCTGTAAGACTGCAAAGAAAGAAACGAGAATGAATCTGGAACCAGTAGGTCACAGCCTCAGAATAATGGATCAGCCATTTAGGGCCAGAGTTGGGGAGAAATTGATTGACTCAAGTGATGGCGAGATTTTGGAATTCTTTACCCTAGATGGTTATAAAAGCTCAAGCAGTGAAAACAGATTTGACGGATTTCAGGATGTTAGGCAATCAATTCCAACAGGAATAGTATAGGAAAAATCTGCAATAATTTCAAATGGTAGATTACTCAAAGGTATCGTCCCTACACCTAATTCTTATGTTTGTATCTTCCATTCTTAAGCTATCTCTATTATCTTAAGGGTTACACAAAAAGCTGGAGAAACTCAGCGGGTGCAGCAGCATCTAAGGAGCGAAGGAGATAGGCGACGTTTCGGGTCGAGACCCTTCTTCAGTTTGAAGAAGGGTCTCGACCCGAAACATCGCCTATCTCCTTCGCTCCTTAGATGCTGCTGCACCCGCTGAGTTTCTCCAGCTTTTTGTGTAACCCTCGATTTTCCAGCATCTGCAGTTCCTTCTTTAACACATCTATTATCTTAAGCTCATCTGCAAAGAGTGCCTTTGCTGACTTAAATTTGAGAAGAATGTGGTGGTATCCCCATACACTTGATGTTCTTGTCTTTTCAGCGGCATAGATTGCATATGACGTTGCCGAGGTGATCAACTGCAGTGCACCAGAACACACATGAGACCCGTGGCAGTAGATAGGGTACCAGTTGGATAGGCTACTTAATACTGGATGTGGTAAAGTGCAGTGACAATTATTGCACTTCTGCAAGGAAAGTGGAAAGCATTATAATCCCTCATAATCCTTTATAATCCCTTGTTGACGATGGAAACCTTCTGTGATGTCAAGAGCTGTCACTTGTTGCTGGATATCAACATTGTTCTGATCTGTTTTTGTGGCCTCAGTGGCTGGTGCTGTTTGAGTTAAGCTCAATGTTGAATATAATGTGGAGAAGGTAAGACCCTCTCATTTTGAGGGTGGTCAGTGCCTGCCACTCCTATAGCTCAGCTGCTACTTTAGTTAAATTTAGTTTACGTGTACACCACAGGTACAGTGAAAAGCTTTTGTTGCGTGCTAACCAGTCAGCAGAAAGCCAATACATATTACAATTGACCCATTTACAGTGTATGGATACATGATACTTACAACTTATCTGCCAAGAAACTTAGACCACAGAACGGTACAGTGGAGGAACAGTCCCTTTGGCCCACAATGCCCATGCCAAACATAATGCCAAGTTGAACTAACCTCCTCTACCTGCAGGTGATCCATATTCCCTGCATATCTATGTGCTTATTCAAAAGCCCTTTAATGTCACTATTGTAACTGGTTCCACCACCACCCCTGCCAGCAATACAAGCCTCTTCACATGGGGATGAAGTCAAGGGTTTGCAGAGGCTAAGGGTTTCCAGGCGATAAGATAATTAGTATAAATTCCTGATTGACACAAAATGCCGGAGTAACTCAGCAGGACAGGCAACATCTCTGGAGAGAAGGAATAGGGGACATTTTGGGTTGAGACCCTTCTTCAGACTGATGTCAGAGGAATGGGCGGTACAGAGATTAAATGTAGACGGAGACAGTTAGACTAGTGGGAGAACTAGGAAGGGGAGGGGATGCAGAGAGAGGAAAACAAGGGCTTCTTGAAGTAAAATAATGTTAATACTGCTGGGGTGTAAGCTACCCAAGCGAAATATAAGGTCCGACTACATTATATATCTGTACCGCCCACTCCCCCGACATCAGACTGAAGAAGGGTCTCGACCTGAAATGTCTCCTTCTCTCCAGAAATGCTGCCTGTCCCGCTGAGTTACTCCAGTACTTTGTGTCCCTCTTCGATTTAAACCAGCATCTGCAGTTCTTTCCTGCACAGATGATCATAATCATAATCATACTTTATTAGTCAAGTACGTTTTGCAACATTCAAGGAATTTGATTTTCCAAAGAATAAACCTAGAAATTATAGACCTGTTAGTTTGACGTCAGTGGTGGGCAAATTAATGGAAAGGATACTTAGAGATAATATATATAAGAATCTGGATAAACAGTGTCTGATCAAGAACAGTCAACATGGATTTGTGCCTGGAAGGTCATGTTTGACAAACCTTCTTGAATTTTTTGAAGAGGTTACTAGGGAAATTGATGAGGGTAAAGCAGCGGATGTTGTCTATATGGATTTCAGTAAGGCCTTTGACAAGGTTCCCCATGGAAGGTTGATTAAGAAGGTTCAATCTTTGGGTGTTAATGGCGGAGTTGCAAGATTGATTCAACAGTGGCTGAATGGGAGATGCCAGAGAGTAATGGTGGATGGCTGTTTGTCAGGTTGGAAACCGGCGACCAGTGGGGTGCCTCAGGGATCTGTGTTGGGTCCACTGTTGTTTGTCATGTACATCAATGATCTAGATGATGGGGTGGAAAATTGGATAAGTAAGTATGCAAATGATACTAAGATAGGGGGTGCTGTAGATAATGAAGTAGATTTTCAAAGTCTACAGAGAGATTTGGGCCATTTGGAAGAGTGGGCTGAAAGATGGCAGATGGAGTTTAATGCTGATAAGTGTGAGGTGCTACATCTTGGCAGGACAAATCAAAATAGGACATACATGGTAAATGGTAGGGAATTGAGGAATGCTGTGGAACAGAGGGATCTAGGAATAACTGTGCATAGTTCCCTGAAGGTGGAATCGCATGTAGATAGGGTGGTAAAGAAAGCTTTTGGTGTGCTGGCCTTTATAAATTAGAGCATTGAATATAGGAGTAGGGAAGTAATGTTAAAATTGTACAAGGCATTGGTAAGACCAATTCTGGAGTATGGTGTACAATTTTGGTCGCCTAATTATAGGAAGGATGTCAACAAAATAGAGAGAGTACAGAGGAGATTTACTAGAATGTTGCCTGGGTTCCAGCAACTAAGTTACAGAGAAAGGTTGAACAAGTTAGGTCTTTATTCTTTGGAGCGCAGAAGGTTAAGGGTGACGTGGATAAGCTTTTCCCATTGAGGGTAGGGAAGATTCAAACAAGAGGGCATGACATGAGAATTAAGGGACAGAAGTTTAGGGGTAACATGAGGGGGAACTTCTTTACTCAGAGAGTGGTAGCTGTGTGGAATGATCTTCCTGCAGAAGTGGTGGAGGCAGGATCGATTTTAACATTTAAAAGTAAAGTGGATAGGTATATGGATGGGAAGGGAATGGAGGGGTATGGTCTGAGGGCAGGTAGATGGGACTAGGGGAAAATGAATGGTCGGCACGGACTGGAAGGGCCGAGAAGGCCTGTTTCCGTGCTCTAATTGTTATATGGTTATATGGTTATACAGTCATACTAATAAAAAGCAACAAGACACACAAAATACATTTTAACATAAACATCCACCACAGTGACTCCTCCGCATTCCTCACTGTGATGGGAGGCAAAAAAAGTTAAATCTTCTCTTCTTTGTTCTCCCGCGGTCGGGGCACTCGAGCCCTCCGTTGACGGGACGATCTTGGCTCCCGCAGCCAGCGGTCAGACCCACCGCATCAGGGCGATTAAGCACCCGTGATGGTAAGTCCACAGCCCCATGGTGGGGCTCAAACACAGTCTCGAGCAAGGTGGCAGCTCCATGATGTTAGGCCGCAGAGCAACCGGAAATACGATCCGGAAAACAATTGCATCTCCGGCAAGGTAAGAAATAAACATTCCCCCGACCCCCCTCCCCCACCCCCTACCCCCCACATAAAGCAAACCAGAGAACATTAACACAAACTTTTTAAAACACATTAAAAATAACAACAACAAAAAAAGACAGACAGACCGTTGGCGAGGCTGCCACCGCTGACGGCGCCACCCGGTGGTATTCCTGCCTGGTAAAGCAGCAGGTATGTTTCTGCGTCTGAATTCAGAGCAAAGATCCAGAGGCAGAGTGAGACTTTCACTGACAACTTCTGGTCTGGAACCCAGTGCTAAACAAGCGTTTAGAGCAAGTGGTTAAACGTGTTAACACTGGGAAAAAAGCCAGAATAAAAATAATGTTCCGAGTCATTATCCTATAGATTTTCACCTCTGTATAAAGAAAATTAATGGGTTTGTAGCTTTTTCCCTGCTCGTTCACTGTTGCTTGTAAAAATAAAACAGTTCTACCAAACATCAAAAGCGCAGTTTCCAATTGAATTTACCAGCAATGTGAGCTGATCCTGAATGCACTGCAGTACTGTAAACCACATCTAGGCAGACCTGCTTCTCATCATTCACTACTTATTCCTTCACTAGGAACAAACTAAGAGCCTACCCTAACAAATCTGCCTGTTAATTTTTAATCAGCGAGCTATCTCATCATGTGTCTCAATGTCCACAAGGACTAAAGACCTATCTGGGGTGAGCTATGAAGGAACTAAGCTTTGGGACAGCACGGTGGCAGAACAGTTGCCTCACAGCTTTAGTGACCTGGGTTTCAATCGAAACCTCGGATGCTGTCTGTGTAGAGTTTGCATGCGCTCTATGTGACAGCGTAGGTTTCTTCTGCATGCTCAGGTTTCCTTCCACATGCCAAAGACATGCGGGTTACTAGGTTCATTGGCCACTATAAATTGCCCCTTGTATGTTGGTGAGTGGTGAGTTGTGTAATCTGGGGGGAAATTGATGGGAATACGGTGAGAATACAACAGGTTAGGGTAAATGTGTGTTTGATGGTCAGAGAGGATATGGCAGATGAAGGGCCTGTATCTGGGCTGCACAGATCTATAGACTTGTCTACAGGCTTGTACCAGTTCAGTTTCAGTTTGGTTATAGTCACATGGAGCGAAGGTACAGCAAAAATCGTTTGTTGCACGCTAACCAGTCAGCGGAAAGACGATGCATGATTACAATCAAGCCATTCACAGTGTACAGATACATGATAAGGGAATGAATGGGCGACGTTTCGGGTCGAGATCCTTCATCAGACTGAAGAAGGGTCTCGACCCGAAACGTCGCCCATTCCTTCTCTCCCGAGATGCTGCCTCACCTGTTGAGTTACTCCTGCATTTTGTGTCTACCTTCCATTTAAACCAGCAGCTGCGGTTCTTTCTTACACATGATAAGGGAATGGCATTTAGTGCAACGAGAAGCCAGTAAAGTCATCAAAGATAGCCCGAGGGTCACAAATGAGGTAGATAATAGTTCAGGACTGCTCTCTAGTTGCGATAGGATGCTTCAGTTGCCTGATAATAGCATTCTCTGCTGTACAAGTCTACTAAAATGGACTAGCTTAGATGGGCATCTTGTTCAGAATGGACAAGTTGTACTGAAGGGCATGTTTCCTGCTGCAGAATCATAGAGTCCTTGATTCTATAGCAGGTATTACAGCTGCTGCACTAACTTGTCCCCTGCCCCCACAACCATCCCCCAAATTCTGCCACAATTCAAATTTCTCAGTAAAAGATTTTTATTTATCCTTTTAAATATTAAGAAATATATGTGCCATTGGCACCTGATTTACATAATGGGAAGCATTCAGAGATATTGGCACAAATGTAACCCACTGTAAATGTCAGATCCATCTCAGTGGCACGTTAACAACTGACTCATTATTTGCACTTGCTAATCTAAATTGTGTTTATAGAAATTTCATATCAGGTTGAGACTGCAGTCGCTGGAGCCAAAGCCGCGTTATTACTTCAGTCTGCAGTGCGCAACTGATCCTTTCTTGCAAGATGACCATAACTCTTAATTCATGTTTTTTGTCCGTCACAAAGGTATCGGAAGCAGATTCATCCATTTCTCGTAATGATATTTCTTGAAAAGCCTGTCCGCATCACACAAATGTCACAATGAGTTTACATCAAAAGACTTCAGTGGACTATGGAACTCAAGGTCACCCTATGTTGGATGCTCAATGCTATATGCATATATTCAGTGATTCCAGATGCAATTGTCATTGTGCCCACGAACAGGAAAAGGGAGTTGGCTCTGATTATCCTTATCTAAAGAGCAAGTCTCATGTGCTTTCTCTCTTGGAAACTGAAGTAAATGCCAGAAGTGCCAAGTGGATGATCCAGCCTGTTTTTTCCACAGATCTCTACTGTCACAGAGGCCAGTCTGCAGCTAATTCAATTCACCCCAGGGAAACAGCAAAGGCTACGGGCCCTAATAGCATTCTGCCTGAGGTGCTAAAGATTAAATTGTTACTTCTAGCTGCACGTTCAGCCAAGATTTTCAAGTACAATCGCGACATCGGCTCATGCCAAAAATTGCCTGGCTGTGCCTTACACATAATGAGGAAGGCAAAGTTAATGGCCAGTTTTAAGCAGAAAACTGACTGGGCACGATAAATGCCCTGCTTGGAAGAGCAGGTCAATGGAGCAGTATTCAGTCCCCAATATCTCACCTCAGCTTTAACCCACTGAATCCTGGTAAATGGTGCTGCATACTAGTGGCGGTGGAAAGTGAAGGGGAAAGTTGGTGGCAGTGAACGGTCTGCAAGTTCACTTCCCCGAAACCTAAGAAAGTGCACCAAGGTTCTGTCGTCAGCACTGACCCGCAGCAGCTGCATGGAATGGCGGTGGAAGGAGCTGACGGCATTGAGCTGGGCCAGTCCGACCCCTACTTCATCGATACAGTGCCGACAGAGTGAAAAATAAAATAATTGCACATATCCCTACACCACGATCAGATATTTCCGACTTGGAAGTTGCAAAATGGCGCCAGAATGTGGCAATCTCTGCATCTTGTTCCAGAAGAGGTTCTAGTTTACTCATGCATTGTATGATTTGATGGATAGTGTACAGAACAAGCATTTCACTGTACATTTCACTGTATCTTTGTACATGTAAAAGTAAAGAGGCTTTTGAACTATCCTGTCTCCACAATATTTCTTCTACAAGCCACATATCATGGTGGCACAGCGGTAATGTAGCTGCCTTACAGTGCCAGAGCCCTGGGTTCAATCCTGACTACGGGTGGAGTTTGTACGTTCCCCCCGTGACCTGTGTGGGTTTTCTCCGAGATCTTCCGTTTCCTCCCACACTCCAAAGACGTACAGGTTTGTCGGTTAATTGGCTTGGTATCAATGTTAAATTGTCCCTAGTGTGTGTCGTGTAGTGTTAATGTGCGGGGATCGCTGGTAGCTGGAGGGCATGGCTTTGAGGTGAGAGGAGCGAGGTTTAAGGAGATGTGCGGGGCAAGTTGTTTATACCGAGAGCAGTGAACGCCTGGAATGTGCTGCCAAGGGTGGTGGTGGTGGGGGCAGACACAATGGTGGCATTTAAGAGGTTTTTAGATAGGTACATGGATTTGCAAGGACATGGTGAAACATGGATCACGTGCAGACAGAGGAGATTAATTTAACTTGGCATTATGTTCAGCATGGGGTGAAGGACTTATTCCTGTGCTGTTTTGGTCTACGTTCTAGGTTCTATGTACACTAAAAGTAGCTTCAGCAGATGGACTGCAGAGCTTAAAAAAATGTCTCACCTTGACCTTCTCATAGTAGTTGAGGACAGACTGTTCTTGTTGGTGTTATCAACAGCACCCGCATTGCAATCAATATTATATTTTAAAATCATTCAGTGGGTGAATTTATACAAATATGTTCTTGCAAACTAAATATTTCCATTTTTCTTTTTTATCCATACATTTACAGTTAGTTTAAAATGAAGTAAAAATGTCTCACTGCAGCTCCCTTTAAAGAGACTTGAACGTGTAGGAAGGAACTGAAGATGCTGGTTTACACCGAAGATGGACACAAAACACAGGAGTAACTCAACGGGTCAGGCAGCATCTCTGGATTGAAGGGTCTGAAGAGGGGTCTCACCCCGAAATGTCACCCTTTCCTTCGATCCAGCGATGCTGCCTGGCCCGCTGAGTTACTCCTGCATTTTGTGTCTATCTAAAGAGATAGACAGAGGGAGAAAATGAAATGTATTCATCCAGTTAATTTTGTTATCGGGATAGTCATTGGTGTGAAACATAAATAGAACATAGAACACAGCAGCACAGAAACATGCCCTTTGCCCCACAAACCCTATCCCTGTCCCTCCATTCCCTGCACATCAAAGTCCTTTCTATGGCCTCTTGAATGCCACTATCATATCTGCCTCCACCACCACCCCTGGCAGCACATTTCAGGTGCCTACTGCTCTATGAAAAACTTGCCCCGCACATCTCCTTCAATCTTTGCCCCTCTCACCTTAAATCTATATCTTTAGTCTTTGATAAATCCACCCTGGAAAAAAAAGATTTTGACTGTTTGACCCCATCTATGAATCTCATCTTTTTTTTCTACTTCCCCTCAGCCTCAATCGCTCCAGAGTAATCAAACCAAGTTTTTTCCAACCTCTCCTTATAGCTAATAACCTCTAATTCTAGGCATAATTCTGGTAACCTTCTGCTGCACAATCTCCAAGGCCTGCACATCCATCCTGCAATGGGGTGACAAGAATTGCATGCAATACTCCAAATACAGCCGAGCCAAACTGCTATAAAGCTGTAATATAACTTTCTGACTCTTCCACTGTGCCCCAACCTATGAAGGCAAGCATTTCATACATCTATTTAACCATTCCATCTACTTGTTATGCCACTCTCAGGGAGCTATAGACTTGGACCCCAATGTCCCTCTGTGCATCAGTGTTGTTAAGGGTCTTGCCATTAAATATATACTTTCCCTTTACATCTAAAGTCCCTATTGCATCAAAATATATAGTCGAGCTTACTGACGATTTTCATGGTTACTGTTCAACAAAACATGAGTTGAAAAAGATGGATATTTGGGAGGTTTAGAGTATTTAGCGGTCATCGCAGAGTTTGGAAGAGTTTGTAACGCTATGGAGTCATTTGAAAAAATGATGCGATTCTAAAACTGAAAGATTGCTTAACTTGAAGCATTAGCTCAGATCCAGGATGATATCACTGAGAGAAAATATAAGACATGTTCTTGATAAATGAAGAGCAAACGCAAAGAACTAAATGGTCCACCCCACTTGGTGTCTGATGTTCTCCATTGATCATGATAGTTCTGCAGATATTGAGCTCCTCACCCATCCCTTTCTCCTTTGATCCCCTAGTGTCCAGCACCCATTGATTTCTCTCACCTGCACTGCTCCATTTGGCATAACGCTAACCTTTAAGGCATTCTAAATGTGTGTGGATGAGCTTTGGTCCTTAATAAGCTCCTCTACATTCTTGCCTCTCAGTACATGGGTCCTTGCCTGTTTGAGCCATGGACGGTCTTTAGGACACCGAAGAACCCACACCTGGCATGATTATTAGGGGGTCAAAGTCTAAATGGTTGAGATCTTACAACTGCAGATGGAAGAGGCAATTCCAAGGACATTTCTGGAACCTTTAGGCTAGGGGAAGAATTAAGCTCTTTTTAAATTGACCATCCCTTTGCCTTCACAGACGCTGCTTGACTGCTAAGTTCTTCTTGCAGTTTATTTTTTGCTCAGGATTCCAACATCTTCAGTCTCTTATGTGTCCATTATATGTCCTCAACTGATTTCTGTACATGTGTACTTTTGGAAAAATGTCAAATTATATTGATAGCAGCTGGTGTCATAGCTACCTTACTTTGCCTGGACTGGGATGTTTTAAAGACAAGAATGGCATTCTGATGGTCACTGAACATTATTGAATGTCCAAAATATCGCTGATGGTGAAAATCCGAAACTAAAACTTAAGATGCTGGCAACATGTCAGGTAGCATATATGGAAAAGGAAACTGCGTTCACATGTGAAGTTAAACACTTTTGATCAGAAATGAGAAAGAGGCCATAAAGCCAGTAGCAAATTGCAGAGAAGATGAGGAGGGGTAGATAGGACAAAGACAATATTTATGATAGCCTTTGGAGCCAGGTTGATGCAGAGATAACTTGTTAACAACTAACCTTTTCTCTCTCCTGGGCACCCCCCCCCCCCTCCCCCCTCAGAGCCTGAGACTGTCCCCAGTCCTAACTCCTTGTCAGGTATTCACCATTTCCCCTCACCCCCACCACCCCCTCTCCCCTTCCCATCTCCAATGCAGAAAATCAGTACCTCACTAAAGACCATACCGATGTACCCCTTCGCCCACACGAATAGTGAAAGGCCTGGATAGAGTGGATGTGGAGAGGATGATTCCACTAGTGTGTCTCAGAATTAAAGGACGTGCTTTTAGGAAAGAGATGAGGAGGAAATTCTTTAGTCAGAGGGTGGTGAATCTGTGGAATTCTTTGCCACAGAAGGCTGTGGAAGCCAAGTCAGTGGATATATTTAAGGCAGATGGATAGATTCTTGATTAATACCGGTGTCAATTATGGGGAGAAGGCAAGAGAATGGGGTTGAGGGAGAGATAGATCAGCCATGATTGAATGGTGGATTAGACTTGATGGGCCGAATGGCCTAATTCTGCTCCTATCTCTTATGATCTTATGACCTCAATGTGTTCAGAGATCTTCTTCCGTCACCTCCGTCTCCGGCAAGGAGTTCTTGCCTCCTAGTGATGGGCCCGTCTCCTGTCTTCAACATCCCACCACAGTTCGTTGTGTCGACATCTCCTTCCCAGTTCTGATGAAAGTTTTTTGACCTGAAATATAAACTGTTTCTCTCCTCACAGATGCTGCTTGAACTGCTGAGCATTTCCAACATTTTCCCCCTTTATGATAAGTTTGATAGCCCTCCATTGTTACATTAGGTAAGAGCAGCTATCTCAGCATGAGGATTAATAGTAAGATTAAACGAGAACTTACCAGTTTGAAGTTTGATCTTTATTTTATGAGGAGTTGCGATGAGGGATTTCGTGAAGACCCCGCCAGGCACGCATGCGCGACATTCTTCAAAGCAGCGGTGTGGAATCACAGAACCAACAACAGAAATGACTTGTTATAGTAAGATTGAAGAGACTCTATATACCAGTTGATCTTATGGTAGAGGGTTGGGAGCGGAGGGCACGAAATCCCTCATCGCAACTCCTCATAAAATAAAGATCAAACTTCAAACTGGTAAGTTCTCGTTTAATCTTACTATTTCATTTCGGAGTCACGTGAGTGACTTCGTGAAGACTTCAAAGATCTGTGATTACATGCCCTGGACCACGTCCATGCTCACACACTGCTGTAATACTGACGGAGGAAGTATGTTAACGTATTTCAGACTTGAACAAGCTGAAAAATAATAACATTATTAATACAACAATAAACCCCTGAACTCGGGGACAAACGTTTAGGGACAACACTTAAACGTGTGCAACGTTGCGGGAACGGCCACAGGTTAGTTATGAAACCGCTGAAATGTAGTTTCACTGGCTCAGCCCGCTATCGCGAGGACATGCTCCATGAACACCTCCATGGTCCTCGTCCCTGATGTGGATGCAGCCTTGGTAGAATGACATTTCAAAATGTTTAGTGTCTTACCTGCTGCACCGAATACCACCTTAAGCCATCTGGAGATAGTCTGCACCGTCACCCTGTGACGTGGGTTTCCATGGCTGACAACAGATCCGCCTCCATATTCCTGATGGCCATTTCCAGACCTGTAGTCGCAGGTCTGTATAGTTTAAGTAACTCTTTCATAAAGAAGTTACGTTATTATGGGTCGATCATTCTATCCAGGTTTAATTCCTGTAGAGTCTGGACCCGTTGTGCTGTATTCAGTGCTATTGCCATCACCACTTTAAAGGTGAGTAAGTCCAGTGGTAACTCCATCATAAGCGACCAGCCTCTGAGTAGGGTCAACACCAACCTTATCTCTCAGATATTATATCGTGGTCGGGGAGGGATGGATAGAACATATCCCTCGTAGTTTGGATACCAGCTGGTGAGATCCCACTCCAATGTTGAGCTAGGATGACAGTGCACTCCTGGCACTGTATGCAGCACTGTAACTGAGGGACTCATCATAATGAAGACCCGTGAGGATGCCAGCACATTGGAGATCGTAGCAGATATGTAGGTGGTCTTGGTCCGAATACAGAAAAACCTCCCATATCCTATGTAGGTGAGGTAGTGCTTCCCAGTGGACTTTTTCTGCACAATCTATATGACGTCCATGGTCCTGTATGTTCCAGAAACTGGGTTCGTTTTCTGCAACACCTGTCTGATGAGGCAGAATGGAGAAAGCATAGAAATCCATTTCCCCCAATGTAGGGAGAACTCGTCCATCGCCACTCCCGCAGGATCTGGTTCTCAAGAGACACATATATGTATCTAGTGGTTCACCTGGACACAAGGAGGTCGATATCTGGTGTTCCATATTATGTATAATTTTAGCAAATATTTGGAGGTTCAAGATCCACTTGGTGTCGTTTATTAGACACTTGTGACCTGGTATCCGCCACTGTATAGAGCTAACCAGAAGATAAATAGCTGATATCCAAATATTTCTTTTAATGCACCAGAGCCAATTAATTTTTCCAATTCATCACAAGATATAGACTTGATACCACCCATAAGGTTTGAATATGCCACCTCAGTGGTATTCTATGGAGATGGACATACGTATGCTGCAGATTGGTGCATTAAGCCCGCAGCCCGTGACATGCTCCAGCATATCTGAACAGTCCCAGCCGTAGGTGCTTGCGCCGGTTTGTAACATGGCTAATGGGTTTTATGTAAGGATGGGATTTAACAATCACAAACATTGCTAATCCACCATTGTAATTCAATTTATGCCTTGATTGGCGGCTGCATAGGCCCGTAATGTCTAGCATTCGCTATTAATGCCAAGATTTTGCTCTTTGCAAGCTTTGATAGTGTAACGGCCAATTATGTAGCTAGAATGTAGCTACAGGTAACCAATGCCTTAGCAGCATGTCTAATAGTCGGTTTCCTGGTGCAAGCAAGGCTGTTATATGCTTCTATGATGTCTGTTGCTTAGTTCCCTGGGATGGTGACAATCAGACCCATGCATCCCATAATGTATGTAAATTCTCTCTCTTAGTGAGGTTATATATATGCAGCACTCTCTGGAGAACCTGACCTCTTGCCTCCATGGTTACCGGCGGGTCTGACGTTCTGGATCCTGGTATTCCAATGGATTGTGGTGAGGTGCTGCTGATGTATAGGTCCTTACTGGTCTTCAGGTGGCCCCCGAGGTCTTGCATATGATGTTTGCCTGCGCACTGCCGGCCTGTTGGAGGGAGGTGGGTTGTCAACCCGACTGCCTCCGTCTCCTAATCCAGGTCCTTGACCTATATGGGCAGTTCCTCACCGAACAGCTGTCTCAGTGGTGGCGTCACAGATGCCTTGTACAACCCCGCAAATATGGGGTTTAGGAGTCGGTTAAATGGCGATATACCGGGAAGCGTTAACTTCATGACTAATATCGCAGGAGCATCCTCCTGCTCTGTTGTCATTTCCGTACCGTCAACCGACCTGGCAAAGGCAGTAATCCCCGACGTCAGCAATTTCAGGATCTTTTGTAACTTCAGCTCCTGTGCCCTTATCCCGGGACTGTTGTTGCCCCAGATGGGCGTGTTCACTGTCGGTACATTCAACGATATGCAGTTGATTGGACCTTGTATTTGTGAATCGCCTTGGTAAGGACCTGTTCCTGCAGCTGGTGTGTGGTGAGGTAGTTTATGCTAGCCCCTAATTTGGGCTGCAAAAGGCTGACCCGAGTGCTTCGGCTGGGCGAACTTGGAGACCACATTCAGCAGTTTCTCCTGAGTTTTCTCAGGTACTACAGGTTCCTCCAGGACTGGAGGACATCTGGTCCAGCTGCAGAGATTGTGCTCTAGGATACGCTCCATCATGCGCTCCATCCGAGCCATGCGACCACCGCCGCATCTGCGGACAACAAGTCGACTTCCTCAGGTTCTGGAGAATCTCTGAGGCTTCTGTCATTGCCCCACACCTCGTCGAGGTGATAACAAGGGTGCCTAGACAGGATGTCGCTGCCTGCCGCTTCCGCGTGGCTAAGCGACTCCCGCGCGGACCTGCCGCTGGTTCGCCGTCTTCCGGACGGAGGCGGCCCGCTAGTCTGATAAGACATGAGCGGTGATGAGTCGGTCCCGGCCGCCGAAGCGTGGTACCCCGACGTCCGCGCGGGCTTGCCGCCTGTCCTCCTTTAGGACAAAGCGTCGTTCGGTCACGTCCTGCCGCTAAAGGGGGGTGCGGTGACCGAGATGAGACTACACCGACCTGCAACCAGGCAGGCTCCCTCGGTGCTGAGTCTGTGCCGGCCGCACATGTGGCCCTACAGACCCAGGCCTCAATCCTTCACCGGTCCACGATCTGGTGGCCTGCTCCGGTGGAAAGTCGACCCCGGCTCCTATGGCGGGTTTACCGACTGCTGTGCGATTCTTCCCCTGGTCCTCCCTCTGGTGACCTGCATATTTGGGGAGAGAGAACGTGCCAAGAATATAACACGTTACGCACCTTTGCTCCACTGTCGCTATGGTTAAGTGACAGCGGTAGGGAGTCAGGGTCTTGCCTACCCTGCTCCTGCGCGGTGCTCCTACCACTTTACGGCACCATGGTCAGTCGTGGTGGAGAATCGGGTCCTGGCTGCGCAGGGCTCCCCTGATTTCCGCGTTTTTATCCCGGCCCGCAGAGTGGCTGCTGCCGACATTGCGGGCAGCTCCAGGAATGGTGGGCGCTGACTGACATCCGAAGTCCCATGGCCCTGGAAGGCATACTTCGATGCCTTCATTCTGGTCTCCCATACATTGTTTCTGTAAGCAAAGTCTAGTACAGAAGCTAAACAATTCAAGGTTAGTATCTTACCTGAGGGTCTTTATGAGCTTCCGGTGGAGGAGCGCACTCTCTTCCCCTAGCTCCAATGGTGACCAGATTCTCTTGTGGGACATAGACGGCCGCTAACGGTAAGGCCCGCCTATATGCGAGCCCCCGGCTCTACTACCTCTAAAGGGTAGCATGGCCGTTCGGCCGCGGTATACTTGCGGCCTGTGGCGTCGAGTCGGAGCTCCTGCTCGCCTCTGCTGCCCGCGAAAGGCAGTCTCCGGGCCCGGATCCTGTCCACGGGCTAGTTCAATTCACGGGTATGTAAAACCGTCAGCCCACAGACCTTGCGGGCTGCGGTGCAGATTTGTGCTGTCGCTCTGCCGTCGCTGCGCGAACGGTGAGTGTTGAGCCCGGACCCCACCGGGTCAACGAGCTGCCCCGTTGTAAAATAAAGTTGGGCTTTTAACAACATGAAAAAATTCCTGCAACTCTATTCCCTCTTAAATACAGCACTGGGATATTGCAGGCTGTGTAGAGTTGAGTTGGGGCTAACCCCTACTCTGTGTTAATGCCGACAGCCCGCAGTATCCTGTGGGCTGCGGTGTAAGTCGGGCTGCTGTTCTGCCGTCGCTATCTGAGAACGGCGAGCCTGCCAGCCCCCACTTCTATATAAATGCCGTCAGCCCGCAGTATCCTTGCGGGCTGCGGTGTAAGTTTGGCTGCTGCTCTGCCGTCGCTCACTGCACACGGCGAGCCTGCAAGCCCCCACTTTTATATTAATGCCGACAGCCCGCAGTATCCTTGCGGGCTGCGGTGCAGAATCGGGCTGTTGCTCTGCCGTTGCTCACTGCACACGGCGAGCCTGCAAGCCCCACTCACTTATAAATGCCGCCAGCCCGCGGCCTGCAGGCTGCGGCGTAGAGTCGGCTGCCTCTGCCGTCCTCCGCCGGCGAGGAGAACGGGCTCTTCCCGGCTCCATGAATTAGAGCCGCCGCTGACTGCCCACATTCCGCGGTCCGCAGTCAGTGCCGAAGCGGCCTGGAGCACTCTGAAAACAGAGTCCCTGAAAAGAAAAGAGGGACGGCGGGTTAGTTTTCCACTTACCTGCAGGTCCCTGCAATGGAGGAGCAACGCTCCTCCCTGCCCGTCGCTCGCACGCGGTCGACGATATGTCGCGCATGCGTGCCTGGCGGGGTCTTCACGAAGTCACTCACGTGACTCCGAAATGAAATTGAGGACCTTGCTGATCTGTTCTGATGCTGCATTTGTTACGCTTAAAGCCACTATCGGCTATTTCACAGATCTTACCTGCACATCTTTAAAGGTCCACATCCCCTATTAACTTTCAGATCTGTTAGGTTGTTGAGGCGATGAAAGTGGTATAATTTTGGAACAGTTATTTTAGGTTGGATGATGTTTCCTCTTCCACTGACATATTGTATTTTACATTGAGACTAAAAGTAAAAGACAGAGCCTTTACAGGAATGTTTATATTATTTCCTCAACTAACCATTAGCATTATCTCCCTGAAATTATCTTCTCTCTTCAAAAATAACAAGCACTGTCTTGCTGCATAATTGCGGAAAAATCTGAGTCTCCACAGATGTGGCAACATTGCAGCAGCATAAAATGGCTCATTTTCCATTTCATGATTCAATATTTTACCCATATTCGTAGCTAGATAACAGTTTCATAGCAGATAGGGTCCTTCATTAATCATAATGTATCCTCATTCACATTCAGTTCAAGTTAGTATCCCAGTTTTAATTCCAAGTGTGTATATTGTCCACATGAGTATATGTGAGACATCCTTTGCATTCCAAGCCAGTGCAGCGGTAGAGTTGCTGCCTGGTTCGATCCTGACTAAGGGTGCTGTCTGTGTAATTATGCTCTCTACAGCTTACCCACTTAGTCCAGTTCAGTAAAACACTGAGTCAAGCACTGGATCAACTAAAGGGCCTGTCCCACTTGGGCGTCATTTGCGCATCACACAGATGGCGCACAAAGATTTTGTACATCCCAAAATCCTGGGGCGCCGCGCGCGACTGTGCGTCACTGCCTACATCACCACGCACCATGTATGCGTAATGCTCACCATGCACACGCGCGCGTCATGCGTCGTGATTCGTAAATGATGTAGCGTAAATTACGCGCAAATGACGCCCAAGTGGGACAGGCCCTTAATTCTGTATTCTCACTAACACAAACAAACTTTCTATACGATACCTAACCACACCGCAGGTCCGATCCTTGTCTCTACTCGTCCAAGCCCTTCAGCCCTGTGCGAGCAGACACCTCCAGCAAGTCAGCACGATCCCAAATGCTACCCCAGAAGATCGACTCCGATCCATGTGGTGTCCCCTCTTTTATAGGGTATCGGAACCGTGACGCAAAACTATATGGGGGGGGGGGGGGGGGGTGGGCAGCCCTTACAAGCCAATCACAAATATAGATCATATAATAGATTTACTGACAGCTCCCTAACCCAATCACAAAGTACGCCATTACATTGTTTCCACAGAAGGTTCTAGTTGGAAGACAGTTCACCAAAGTAAAGAAACATTTCACCAGGTAGTATAAACAATTTGAATAAGGCTCCACACTTTAACCAATGACATATTAATAATAAGAAGGACATCTGGACCTCACCTTACCCTCAACTTCCTCCCAGGGTCCAGCCACTCTGGAGCCATGACTCATAGCCCTGCAACTTTTCACTGAAAGAGGACAATCAGGCTTTGCAAATACAGAAATCTTCCATTTTGTGACATATTTTATTTGGCCAATATTATCATCTGGACAGAGTTTGTATGTTCTCCCCATGTCCGCGTGGATTTTCTCCGGGTGCTCTGGTTTCTTCCCACTCTACAAAGATGTTTGTAGGTTAATGTGACTTTGGTAAAAATTGTAAATTGTCCCTGGTGTATAGGATAGTGCTAGCACTTAGGGTGATCGCTGTTCATTACTGATCTTGGTAGGCTGAAGGGCCTGATTCCGTGCTGTATCCCTAAACTAAACTGAACTATGGAAAATATAGGATAAAATAATTCAGTGAAAATCATGTATTATCAAAATGTATTATCAAATTGTATTATCGTAGCTGAATGGCACAGAACCACACGAAAGTTACATGTTGCTTTATAGCAATTGCTGACTCAAACCAGAATTGAATGCTTTGCCGGGTAGTGTTTATTATAACCTCTGATCAGTATAAATCATGCAGTTTTGCCTTTGACAAGATATTCAAGGTGAAACATTACATTAAGTTAAAGTTCTGTTTGCCTGAGTTCAGATGTTTTTGTCAAAACTAAAAAACTGGCGAAGCTGAATCGTGACTTAAGCCGCAGTAATTAATTGCACGTCATAACCATTTCTTCATGCAAAAACATACGCACCTTCTGAATTTAAGCATGAATCATTGAAAATTGCTACATGTCTTTTTTCTTTTCCCTGGACCTGACCACTCTTTAAATGACATTTTTTGCCATGCAAAACAAATATTGATGACATCATAAGTCTGTATATATCACCAGGCTGTTGCTCTGATCAGAGGCTGACTTGCAGACAGTTATTCAATTGAGTCACTTGGAATCCACCTGACTGCCTGGGAGATACAGAACAGGTGAGTACCTGCTCAAAGCTCGTTACCTTTCTGCACTCCATTCACCTCCATCGGGGTATCTAAACAACACACCCATCTCTCAGACACAAATTAATGATTAGAAATGTCATGAAAATATTGTTTTCTAATTTATTTTTTTAATATTCACATTGCTAGATCACAGCTACTTAACAGTGGTTCCAGAATAATTTCAACATTAATTAAATTGGTAAAACTCAGATAATAGGGACAACCTTTTGCGGCTTAATCACTAATTCACTATTCAGTCTGCATTTATGCAATTTGTTATATAAGGTCCACAATTTGGCATTGGAATGTTTCAGCAATTAGACTGTGAATCCCATTGACAGATATGGTCACCATTAAGTCTGGATACGGAATACTTAAGTAGTGCAACAAACACTGTTTTATTTTTTGAAAACTTAAAACGTATAACCCTCGGTGCAAATAATTATACTTCCTAATTTTTACTTAATGACATTTCTTCATTCCTAAAGACATTTACCAAAAAAGTAACATCTAAAATGATGAGATTGTTAAGTATTTTAATCATATTGGTGTTAATGTGTGTTAAGTGCAGATATATGTAAAAGACGTCTGATTACCACAGCTAGTAGTTCCTCATTATTAATATTATGATGTGCTTTATATGGAAGATGGGACCTTTTAGCCATCTCCCAGTCCCAGCATAAAACGTGTTGGAACTATTATAATCATATTAAAGGAACGATTGCTTGGAAACCACACAGAAAGGTCTCTGTACACTTGTTATGAGCTTCAATTCTACAATGCATAACTGAACAGAAAATGACAGCAATGATAAACACAATGGCAGAAAATTAATGTTCCCCAAAGGATTTCTGATGTGTTCTGAGTGCCGACATGTAGTGTGCAACAGGATGCTTGTTTGAACGACCATGGAACGAATGGTAGTTCGATAATCACATTATTAGTAGGCGCCTATAAGGAAGGTAGCAGGAAAAGATAATTGTGCGAGAGTGAAGAATTGCACATTGCCTTTCTAAATCTCTGGGCATGACAAGGAACTATAAAGCTAACTTTTGAAGTATAGCTATTTGTTGTAATGTTGGAATAATAGGCCCTTCAGCTATTCCTTGCCAACGTACATGCCTACCTGAGAGGTTTGTTTTTACCTGCATTATACAGATATTCCCCATAACCTCAACATTTTGTAAAACCCTGGAAAAGATTAAAACTTAAGCCAGCTGAGTAAACAAAACAGCACAATTCCTAAAAAACGTTGTCAGATGGCCCTTTTCCCACAAACAACTTACTCCAACCAAAGACAAACACAGAATGCTGGAGTAACTCAGCAGGACAGGCAGAATCTCTGGAGACCCTTCTTCAGACTCCAACCAACATTTGCAAGCTCCTGTCTAAATTCTTAAAATTCACCAAGTCCCAATTTAGAACTTTAGCCTGGGGTTGTAGTTCTGTCATTTTGCAAAACAATTAAAAAAAACTAAAAGAACTATGGTCACGGGTCCCAAAGTGCTCCCCCACTGACACCTTAGTCATCTGCCTTTCCCTAGTACATGGCAATGGGAATCAAAGAATGCTCCCCTCAAGATCCTGTTTTTTGTTTCCTTTTGCCTAGCTCCAATATTCATCCAATCTGTGTTTGATTTCTTAACTTCCATGTCTCACTTAAGGAAGCACTTTAATGAGACAAATGCACGTGAAAGATTGTTTGGATTCCTGGGATTGTAGAAAGGGAAGTACTACTAGCACCCGGTGTCTCCAGGCAGATGTCAGGGTGGCATGGTGGTGCAGTGGTAGAGCTACTGCCTTACAGCACCAGGGACCTGGGTTCGATCCTGATTACGGGTGCTTGTCTGTATGGAGTTTGTACGGTCCCCTCGCGAACTTTGTGAATTTTCTCCGAGATCTTTGGTTTCTTCCCACACTCCAAAGACGTACAGGTTAGTAGATTAATTAGCTGGATGTAAATGTAAAATTGTCCCTAGTGTGTGAAGGATAGTATTAACGTGCATGGATCGCTGGTCGGTGCAGACTTGGTGGGCTGAAGGGCTTGTTTCCGTGCTGCATCTCTGAATCTAAAAACTAAAACTAAATATAATCCCTCAATATGTATGAAAGCTAACACAGATTCTGGCGGTAGGTAGTGGCAGATACACTAGGGCAGTAAAAATGGGGTTAAATATACTAATATTAATGGGGTAATAATCATTATGAACAGTGCAGAGGGAATAAATCACAATTGGAGAACTTTTTCTACCGGCAGAATGGAGCAAACCCAACACTAGGTGAAACAATTGTGCATTCCATTCCGAGGAATTACACTGGGAAGGTATTTTTACGTTTGAGGCAGAAGAAGTTATTTAATGCCCTCCAGGCGCTGCAGCCAGTTAGGCCTTCAGTATTCAGCTGCAGCAGGGTGATGCCATCCGGTTCGACATCTGTAGGTGCCCGCCCAAAAAAGGGCGCATCCTCCAGGTTGGTGCCAAGCCGTGGCGACTGAGGTTGTATTATAGCTGCAAGCTGTGGCGACTGAGGTTACATTATTCCTGCTGCTGTCTCTGTTTGTTGTCGTTCTCCTGATTGAAGTCAGTCGACAGGGCCCACCACGGGGAGGTCGACAACATGAGCCCCACTGGGCAGGTGAAGGGAGCTAAGTAACAGAGCTTTTGGTAAAAGACAAATGTTAGATTTAATAAAGTTATTGAAAAGGACAAAGAAAAAAAATAGGAATAAAAGTTCAACTAGGGATAGGAAAATGTTACAAAGCTATTTGACAGTAAATTAATTGCAGAACAGTGGAAAACACCAACGAAGGAATCTCAAAAGCTCTTGGCAAACAAATGGCTGAATTTAGTATCCAGGCATCTAAGGAAAGTTAATGTCAGATACTGAAAACTTTCATACAAAGCTTAGAAAAATGTAGGAATTTTGGGGTGAAATTTAAATATAAATCAGGAGAGCAAAGAGAATACATGGAAAGATTCGTTTCGTTGTCTTAATGCATTTCGTTGTCTCTGTACTGTACACTGACAATGACAATTAAAATTGAATCTGAATCTGAATCTGAATCTGAAGATCATGTAAAGTGAAATCAAAGGAAATCCAAAGGCTTTTATATGAATTTAATTTATCAATCCTTGGCTTTGCTGGTTAGGTGACCCAAAGGTGTCATCAGCATGATTAAGTAGATAGCCATCCCAATGCAGCCAGTCAGGGAATCTACTGGAAGGTGGGAAACTTGTAATGTCCTGGCATCTGTGCCCCATCTTCAGTTTAGTTTATTGTCACGTGAACCGAGGTACAGTGAAAAGTTTTTCGTTGCGTGCTATCCAAACAGCAGACAGACAATACATGATTACAATCAATTCATTTACAGTGTATAGATACATGATAAGAGAATAGTTCAGTGCAAGGTAAAGCCAGCAAAGTCTGGTCAAGGATAGTCCAAGGGACATCAAAAAGGTAGATAATAGTTCAGCATTGCTCTCTGGTTGTGGTAGGAAGATTCAATTGCCTGATAACAGCTAGGAAGACACTGCCCCCGAATCTAGATGTGCACCCATTTCCCACACAATCCTGCCCCCTTGCCCCATCCCCTTCCAACTACATCCGTTCGTCTGGCTTCACCTTTCATACTCTTCTCTCCTTATCTCCCAGACTTTTGTCTTTTCATCTCTGGCCTTTGTCCAACCCCCAGAGAATCAATACTATCTCACCTGTACCCATCCACGTTTGACTTGCCAGGCTTTGTCCTGTCCCCACCTCTCTTCCAGCATTCTAGCCCACATTACAATCCCGAACCAAAACGTTCCCATCCGTGTTCTCCAGAGATGCTGCCAGCCGGCTGTATTATTCCAACATTTTGTGTCTTTCTTTGGGTGTAATGGAGTGAAACCCTGGCATAAGATAAGCAACACTGAACTGGATGTCCTGGTAATTGCCACAAGCAATGGGTGAAGACCTCAACCCACTCCTCTCCCCCCCCCACCCAAAGCTAACCAGAACCACGGACCCCAGCTGACATTACTGCTCCTGCCCTGTTTGTGCCGCATGGTGGCATTGCTCCTACTGCTAGTACTTGTGCCCAACTCCTTGAGGTCCAAAAATAGTAGAACATGCTCCTATGATAGCTCAAAGCTACGAGATGTAGAATTTAACACAGATGGCTTGGAAGCACTTTGGAGAAAGAATTATGCTGAAAGGCAATTAATATTTCAGGCAATTGATAGTTACATTGAAATTGCGATCACTGATTAATACCTGAGTGGATAAATTAAATCATTTGTGGAACATCAGTAGATTTTCCATGCCATAAAAATTGAATTACATTTAACCAGCCATCATAACACAATCATCCTGATCATGACGTAGTGAAAACAATTGTCTAAAACCAAGGTTCACGTCCTGATTCACTTTTATCATTCATCTCCAAATTTAAGCTCCAAAGCAATTGTATTTCACTTATTGACAACACATTTCTTGCTACAGGGTACACTTAAATTATAAAGATTCGCAACTGACTCATGTTTCCCATTGATGTTCAATGTGCTGTATCAATCCTGCCCTGCTCCTGAAATAAATAATCGGATGCTCTCTGCAGGGTCCACGATTGAATTGCTTAGGTTTTATTCTGCATGGTGTGCAGGCCCAAAGTATCATCAGAAGACGTTTAAAGTGCCTATTGATCAAATAGACACTCAGAAAAAAATGTGTGGGAAGGAACTGCAGATGCTGGTTTAAACTGAAGATAGACACAAAAAGTTGGAGTAACTCAGCGGGACAGGCAGCATCTCTGGAGAGAAGGAATAAGTGACGTTTCGGAACCAGTCTGAAGAAGAGTCTCGACCCGAAATGTCACCTATTCAATAGGCAATAGACAATAGGTGCAGGAGTAGGCCATTCGGCCCCTCACGCCAGCACCACCATTCAATGTAATTATGGTTGTTCCTCCACAATCAGTACCCCGTTCCTGCCTTCTCCCCATACCCCTTGACTCCGCTATCTTTAAAGGCTCTTTCCTTTTCTCCAGTTGCTGTCTGACCTGCTGAGTTATTTGTGACTATTCAATACTGCACTGATTCAATTGTTTGTGCCATCCATCCACTGCCCAATCTCCCCTTAAATTATATTGCATGGATTGCTCCCCATAATTAACCCTTCCGAGTATGCAACGACCAGTGATCCCTGCACATTAATGCTATCCTGCACACACTAGTGACAATTTGCATTTATATCAAGCCAATTAAATCTACAAACCTGTACGTCTTTGGAGTGTAGGAGGAAACCGAAGATCTCGGAGAAAGTCACGAGGTCTCAGGGGGTATGGGAGATGGTGGAGAAATGGGAGTGAGGTGTCTAAATTCCCTGTCCTCTGAAGCTTTTAGATCATCTAGATGTGAATTACTTCATCCCAGCAAAGCTGTTGAAACATTCAGACTGCAGTGTGTGACATTGTAAATACAACATTTCAATGGAACCTTTTGTCAGATTTAAAATATTGAAGTCAATAATATCATCGTATTGAATCACATATTGAAGGGCGGCACAGCGGTAGAGTTGCTACCTTACAGCACCAGAGACACGGTCGCAAATACGGGTGCTCTGTATGGAGTTTGTTTGTACGATCTCCCTGTGACCGCGTGGGTTTCCTCCTAGATGCTTTGGTTTCCTCCCACACCCCAAAGATGTACAGGTTTGTAGGTTAATTGGCTTGGTATAAATGCAAATTGTCACTAGTGTGTGCAGGATAGCATTATTGTGCAGGGATCACTGGTCGTTGCTTGGTATAAATGAAAATTGTCCCCAGTGTGTGTAGGGTAGCGTTAATGTGCGGAGATCGCAGGTCGGCGTGGACTCGGTGGGCCGAAGGGCCTGTTTCTGTGCATTATCACTAAACTATACTAAACAACCCCCCCCCCCCCTTCACCTGTATTCACCCACTAGTCACGTTTTGTCTCACCCCCACCTCTTTTCCAGTTTTCTCCCCGCTACTCCAGTCAAACTGAAGAAGGGCCCAACCCTGTCCATCCCCTCCCCAAATGCTACCTGACTTCCTCCAGCACTTTGTGTGTGGTTCAATTACAGCACCTGTAGAGAAATGTGTGTGCATCAAGGTCAGGGTAGGAGACTATTACTTGAAATTAGAGAATTTCAAGGGCAGCACGGTGGTGCAGCGGCAGAGTTGCTGCCTCACAGCACCAGATACCTAGGTTCAATCCTGACTAAGGGTGCTGTCTGTGTGGAGTTTTCACGTTCCCCCCGTGGCCGCATGGGTTTCTTCCAGATGCTCCGGTTTCCTCAAACATTCCAAAGATGTGCAGGCTTGTAGGTTAATTGGCTTCTATAAATTGCCCCTGGAACATAGGACATAGAACTAGTGTCCAGGTAATCGATGGTCGGTGTGGACCCGGTGGGCCGAAGGGCCTGTTTCCACGTAGTATTACTAGAAACTAACACAACTATATTAATCGTATATACAATCAGGTTGTAGGCTACCCAAGCGGAATATGAAGTTGTTCATCCAATTTGTGCATGGCGTCACTCTGATAATAGAGGAGGCCAGGGACAGAAAGATCGGTATGGAAATGGGAAGGCGGTTTAAATGGTTAGCAACTCGGAGCTGCAGCGGGTCTTGGTGGTCAAAGCATAAGTGTTTGGTGAAACAGTCCCCTAGTCCACGCTGGAGTGGATAGTCTCATCTTTGAACCAAATGTAGCAAAGCCGGAGAAATTGAGTGTTAGGGATGGCATCCTTCCAAAAGCAGGAGTGAGAGGGTGGGTAGTTCAGATAACTCCAGCAGTCAATGGGTTTGTAGTAGACAACAGTTTATTGTCCTCCCCTCTGGTGGAGACAGAGATCAAGAACGGGGAGAGTGGTGTAAGTGATAGTCCAAGTTCATTTGTGGACAGCGTTGAGCTCAGTCTATTAGTTAATCAGTCTGCAAAAGGATCCTGAACAAAATGTCATCTGTTCATTCCCTCCACAGATGCTGCCTGACCTGCTAAGTTTCTCCACGCATTTTGTTTATTGCTTCAGATTGCAACATCTGCAGTTTCTTGTGTCTCCATTTCTGGTTTGATGTAGGCCTATTAACACACCACGTGGCCTTACATTCGGCTATGCATACGAGAACAAGTCCCCGTCATGTCAGTAGACACACTCTTTGTTTACAAAGCTGTCCTTTTAATTTCAACCTCAATACTGCTTGAGAAGTACTTGAGTAAAGCCCCTGCCCCACTTAGGAGACCTAAACAGCAACCTCTGGTGACCTTGCCCGCCACCCAAGGTTTCCATGAGGTCACTGGAGGTTTTCGTTAGTCAAAGTCAAAAGTCAAGTCAAACAAACTTTATTGTCATTTAGAAATACATCAATATATGCAGTTCCAAACAAAATTCCGTTGCATTTGGCTCCCTGTGCAACACGATAATTAACAGAAGGATAAACATGGATAAAAAGGATAAAAGGATAAATAGACAATGGTGGCAGCCCATTACATGGCATTCAGGAGTCTGATGGCTCGTGGGAAGAAGCTGTTGCAGAACCTACGATATGTTGCTACGATATCTTTTGCCCGAGGGCAGCAGAGTGAACAGTCCGTGATGGAGATGTGTGGGGTCTTTTATAATACTGCTGGCCTTAGACACGCAACGTTTGGTCGCAATATCCCCGATTGAGGGGAGAGAGGTCCCGATGATTTTTTCCGCTGTCCTCACCACTCTCTGCACGGACTTCCAGTCAGAGGCTTTACAGTCCCCAAACCAGACAGAGATACAGCTGGTCAAAATACTCTCTATTGTGCCCCTGTAGAAAGTGGTGAGGATGGGATGGGGAGGTGAGCTCTTCTCATCCGGCGCAGAAAGTGCAACCGCTGCTGCGCTCTCTTAACTGTTGATGAGATGTTACACTCCCTAATGGTCGAAAGTGTATCCAATCTATGTCTTCATATGTACAATAATATAGTCAATCAATTAAAACATACCAAGCAGGATTGCCCAGGCAGACCCATTGTTTCTGCCTGCTCTTGCCCCACAGAACTCATCTCCAAATACCTTGATTCCATCCTATCCCGCATTTCCGACCTACATCCGAGATATCTCACATGCCCAATAACTTGAATAATTTTCAATTTCTAGGCCCTTATTGCCTCATCCTTGCCATGGATATCCAGCCCCTTTTCACCTACCAGGGGCCACAAAGAGTTTTTGAAACTGGGGGAGCTGAGCGATCACTGATCACTGGCCTTGGGGGTACCTGGCGAGGGAGTGGAGCAACATAGTGGGGAGTGGGTGTGGGAGGGGGGTGCCCCCCCCCCCCTCCCACGGTAGGGACTTTTTGAAATTTGATGTATTAAAATCATGTTTTAGTACATTGTATGATTTCAATGTTTTTTGATTGAAGTATTTTTAAGATAATGTAGGGCCTACATGAGAGATAGGAGCAGGTGATTATTATTTTTGTTATTGCTCGACCTGCAAAAACTGGGGGATAATAATACAGGCCATCCCCCACCTCAAAACGTAGGAGGAGGTAGTTGAGGCAGGGACTATCCCAACATTTAAGAAACAGTTAGACTGATACATGGATAGGCCAGGTTTGGAGGGATATGGATCAAAAGCAGGTTGTGTAGCTGGGACTTGTTGGCAGGTGTGGGGAAGTATCACTCTATGACTACATTATACCTCCACCATGCATGAATGCTTCAAAATCAAGTGGTCAAGTTTTATTGCCATATACTCAAGTATAGAAACATAGAAAATGGTTGCAGGAATTGGCCATTCGGCCCTTCGAGCCAGCACTGCTATTCAATATGATCATGGATGTTCATCTAAAATCAGTACCCCTTTCCTATTTTTTCCCCTTATCCCTTGATTTCGGTAGCCCCAAGAGCTGAATGTAACTCTCTCTTGAAAACATCCAGTGAATTGGTCTCCATTGCCTTCTGTGGCAGAGAATTCCACAGATTCACAACTCTCTGGGTGAAGAAAGTTTGTCCTCATCTCAGTCCTAAATGGCCTACCCCTTATTCTTAAACTGTGACCCCTGATTCTGGACTCCCCCCAACATCGGGAACATTTTTCCTGCAGTTACAGTAAGTGAAAATCTAGCAGGCAAGCAGGATGCTTTCTCCAACGACCACTATTTGACGGCCATTATCTCCCACCGCTTCTACCCAGTGCTTGGTACCTACTTCCAGCAGCCACTGGTTGTCCTCCAGGATGCACCGAGCCGCAGCCTGGTCCATGCCGGTCACCAGGGTGAATTCGGCGCAGAGACTCTCACGGCAGCATTGTAACGCTTCCGACGCCTCCGACGCCTCCAACGGCCGGAGCTGCTCGCCAGCCCGGCAAACACTCGCCAGCCCCGGCTCCCTGTCCGCATCTGCCCCCGCCGCTGCTTCTGCTTCCAGCCGGCTCCCTCCACCCCGGCTCTCCAACACCCATGACCAGGTTGCTCAGAGCACAGCAGCGCCTCGTCCAAAGCCGGAGACATTAAACATGTCTAGCTAAAAAGGTCAGGGGCTGCAGCCCTCCCAACCCCCATCCGGTTCCGCGGGCCATGCCTACAACTCCCACCAGAAATGTTTCAAAACTCACCTGTTGAACAGAGAGCCGATCAATTTCCCTCTACTAATACTCTCCTCCGCTTAGTGGAATCTGTCTGCACCCTATTACTTGCCAGCCTATTCCCTGCCCCTCCTCTCTTCCAGCTTTCTTCCCCACCCCAACCACAATCAGTCTGAAAAAGAGTCCTGACCCGAAATGTCACCTATCCATGTTTTCCGGAGATGCTGCCTAACCCATTGAGTTACTCTAGCACTTGGCGTCTTTTTCTCTATAATATTCACAAACTTCTCTATAAGGTGTATCTCAGTTACTGAAAACCCTACGGCTCCTGTTTGCTAATGGTACAGAACTAATGATCCAGCAGGAAAATAAAATTGTATAGTTTATGGTGTGCCTCTAATTAAATGGCCATGCAACAGATTTCAGGAAAAACATGATTCATTCATTCGTATTCTGCATAAAACAGAAATCTACCACCCTATCTGGCTACACTGGATAGCAGACCCAGGAAATCTGGTTGGCGCAATTCCTTGTGATCAACTTAAAAAGGAATTTAGTGGCAGTATTGCTCAAGTCAGTAAATTTGGAGCCATGACATATTTTAGACTATAAACATTGGCAAGCCAAAAGAGTTGCATAATTCCAACCAAAAGATTTCATGTTCTCCGGACAAAAATGGGCCAAATTAGGCTAATTGTGGAAGGCAGTTCCAAAATAAGCACCTTCGCAACCCACAGTGCAATGATGGAGCATATTCCTGCAGGGGTTCCATCTATTCCAGCATGGACTGGTGTCAGATCAGAATCCCCATTCATTTGACTGGCGAACTCCTAGCTTGGAATTAAGAGGAAAATGTTAAATTTCATTTCGGAGTCACGTGAGTGACTTCGTGAAGAACCCGCCAGCACGCATGCGCGACATATCGTCGCTCGCATTTGCAGTCGACGGCTGGAGGAGGAGCGCGGCTCACCACCAGCCCTCATAAGGACCAACTCAGGTAAGTATAATCAACCTTGAGCTGGTTGGTTTGTCTGTTAGTAATTTTTTCCTACAGAGAAACATGGACAGAAGAAGTAAGGGCCGCAGGACGTCCGGAAGGATCTGCAGGCCACCAAGCCCGGAGCTCCCTTCTACAGCGCCCGCTGGAAGGACCGGGAAAAAGGCGCGCAAATCGGGGAGCCCTGTAATCACAGGACCCGAATCACCGGCACAGCTGAGCTCTAGCGGGGTTCCCGTAGAGCAAGAAGTCGGAATAGCGCCGGAGCCGGTGGACCCTGACTCCATTTCCCTCTCGCCAACTGGATCATTGGCAGAGGCGAGCAAAAAGGGTTTACGTGCTGCTGCACAACCCTTCTCCCTGAGCCCTCATAGTAGGGCCAGGGATAGAGCTCGAGAACCTAGCCCTTTTCGGGCAGAGGGTTCACCAGGTGCCGCTAGATTGCGGCCTGGTGTAGCAGCGAGACCTGAGTCCACTGGCAGACCAAGGAGGGCCAGTAGAGACTCACCACCTAGTCGGACCAGGAAGAGTCACACAGGTGGAGGCTCGCCACGGTCACCGCTTCCCCCGCGGGGGGATGGACGGAACCGTACGCCGTCTGGGTCCAGAAAAAGGACAGTCGGCAAGCCCGCGCGGATGTCGGGTCACCACGCCGAGGCGTCGGGTGCCGACTTATCACCGCATATGCCCACGGAGGCAGCCGGATGCAGCTCAGCCAAAAGGAGGCGTATGAGCAGATCCGCGCGGGAGTCGTTCAGTATCGCTGAGGCGGCTGGAAGCGACTTACCGTCACGGCACCGACATTACCTCGACGAGGTACGGGCCGATGATAGGAGCCTCAGAAGTTCCTTCGGGCATGAGGACTCTAATCGGCCATTCATACATGATGAAGGGCGCATAGACCGGATGGAGAGGATAATGGAACAACTCCTGCTTAATCAAAGACAGGAAGCCCACAGTTCCAGGGGACTTATGGACATATCCCCATCATATATGGGCAGCATGAGGCCAGAAGAGGAGGAAATGTTGGTACATGCCCCAGTTGCACCTGAAGTTCCCCAGGAAGAGCTCCTGGACGTGGCAGCCAAGTTTGGATTACCCGTTTCATCGGGCCAACCCCTCGATACCAAGCTGGCTGCTACCATTGATTTCCTCACGAATCATCAACTACAGGAGGAGGTCCTTGCGAAGGCCATGGATAGACACAAGGCGCCGGGCAATTGTAATTCACTCAATGTGCCTACAGTCAACATGCCGATTTGGGGCAATATCAGCCCGGGCATTCGCACTCAGGAAGTAAAATTACAGAGGATCCTGAAGTTGCTCACATCTGGGATTACTGCGTTTGCAAGGTCGGTGGATGGAGTGGACTTGAGCATCGATCAGGAGGATGCACTGGCTCTACTTTGCAACACGCAATACGAAATTAATGCTTTTAGGAAAAGTATTATCAAGCCGACATTAAACCCCAAATTTGCGGGGTTATGTAGAGCACCTCCAACACCACCACCCAGACAGCTATTCGGTGAAGACCTCCCGAAGCAGGTCAAAGACCTAGATGATCATGCCAAAACAGTGGGTCTGATGAGGTCACACCCCGTGACCAGACAGACGGCCAAGAAAACACCATTTTTCAGGCCACGAGGTCCCACCGATAGGCCAGCAAGGACCTACGTTCCAGCGCCTCCTATGTACCAACAGCCTCAACAGCCCAGGCCTTTTTTAGGGCAGGGCCCTCAACGGCCAGCATGGAAAATGCGGTTTCCGTATTTCCAGCGCAACCCAGCACCTCCACGTCCCACCAAAAACGTCAGGGACCGCCGATAACCATGAAGGTAAGGGGGTCTGGGTTTCATACACTGGCATGTCTAACCTCACATGTTGGGGGTAGGTTGCGGGGGTTTAAGGAGGCATGGGAAACCATCACCTCAGATGAGTTTATTCTACAAAGCATTCAGGGTTATGAGATTGAGTTTACAAATGGCCAAATTCCTCCACCTCAGCATATGCCGAATCGCAGATTTGCACTTTCCAAGAAGGAAACAGCAGTAGGCTATGCTGAAATCTTAAGACTCCTGGAGAAAGGTGTGATAGAAAGAACTACACATGAGCCGGTTGAGTTTGTATCCAATATATTTACTAAAACCAAAAAAGATGGTGGATGTCGGGTCATTATAGATCTAACCCATTTGAATACCTTTGTACAATACACCCATTTCAAAATGGACACGTTTGAAACAGCCAAATCTTTGATTTCTGAGGGCTGCTTCATGGCATGCATTGACTTAAAAGATGCATACTATTCAGTATCCGTTCAGAAACATCACAGGAAGTTCTTGAAATTCATCTGGATGGATCAACTTTGGCAATATAAAGCTTTGCCCAATGGGCTTACCACAGCCCCTAGACTATTTACCAAATTACTCAAGCCAGTGTTAGCCACACTGAGGAGGGCAAATCACACGGTCATGGCTTATCTAGATGATATCCTCATTATTGGGCATACATTGGAATCAGCAAATTTGGCAGTTTCAGCCACTGTGGATATATTCCAAAAAATGGGATTTATTATCCATCCAGATAAATCAAAGTTCTGTCCTTCACAGATCATGGACTATCTGGGGTTCACCATAGATTCCAATCACATGATTGCCACCATACCAACTAACAAGGTTGGGGATGTCATCCAAACATGCAAAAACCTGGTCTGCGCCAGTATGCCATCAATTAGACAAACTGCTAAGGTAATTGGAAAAATCGTAGCAGTTTTTCCAGCTGCTCAATTCGGACCTTTACATTATCAAAATTTACAAAGATCCAAGATTTTAGCATTAAAATTGAATGCTGGACATTTTGATAGACCTATGCAGCTGC
The DNA here is from genome assembly GCA_963514005.1 of Raja brachyura. The sequence continues at coordinate 82,200,954 of OY740787.1, forward strand.
CACTCAAGGCAAAAATTGAGTTACAATGGTGGATTGATAATATCCATAACTCATTTAAACCCATCATTGTGCCTCGTCCGGTGGTATACTTACAAACAGACGCAAGCTCCCATGGCTGGGGAGCTACGGACAACAACACAAGTTGTGGGGGCAGATGGGACTCACTAGAATCTACCCTTTTGTTAGCACAAGGGATAAATTATTTGGAGATGCTTGGGGCATTCCACGGACTTAGAGCTTATTGTTCAAACTTTACTGACACTCATGTCCGTCTCCAAATAGACAACACCAATGCGGTGGCATATCTAAATCATATGGGTGGTACCAGGTCAATTTCATGTGATGAATTGGCTAATACAATTTGGCTCTGGTGTATTCAAAGGAATATTTGGATTTCAGCTACCTATTTACCAGGTAAGCTCAACATAGTGGCGGACACCAGGTCACGGAAATTCAATGATAACATCGAGTGGATGTTGAATTCCCAAATATTCAAACAAATTACAGCCAAATTTGGTGAGCCGGATATTGACCTTTTTGCGTCACGGTTAAACCATCAGGTACCAACATATGTATCATGGGAACCAGATCCTGGGGCAATAGCGATGGACGCTTTCTCGCTAGACTGGGGGAAATGGTTTTTCTATGCATTTCCCCCATTTTGCCTCATCAGTCGGGTATTGCGGAAAATCCAGCTAGATGCTGCCAATGGCATCCTTATCATACCCGACTGGCCTACTCAGTCATGGTATCCGGTAGTCCTTGGGATGATCAGTCAACCATGGGTCCTCTTGGAGGGTTGCCCAATATTGGTGACGAACCCCGTTACAGGGGAACCACATCCCTGCCATAGTCATTTGGATTTATTGGCTTGCAGGATTTGAACAGGCCATTACTGCAGTATGGCCTATCATCAAGGACCATGGACACCATAGGAGCATCATGCAGGGAGTCCACAAGACGGCAATATTTATCGCACATCAGGAAATGGGAAACCTACTGCGGCCGCTTGGACATTGCATATGACTCCGTGTCAATCACAGATGTGCTGGAGTTCCTTGCGGGGTTACATCATGACGAACACCTCAGCTATAGTGCCATCAACAGCGCCAGGAGCGCACTATCATACTACCTCAATTTAGAGGTAGGATCCAATAAGTTGGTGTCCAAACTGATGCGGGGAATATTTAATTCCAATCCGCCTAGACCGCGTTACAACGTTACCTGGGATATTGGGAATGTACTGACCCTGCTCAGGACGTGGTCGCCCATGATTGGGCTTGAATTGGACAGACTCACCCTGAAGTTGGTGATGTTATTGGCACTTACTTCGGCACAAAGGGTACAGACTCTTCATAAGATCAAGATTGATAGAATGATCTCTACCCCAGAAAAGGTTATTTTCTTTATTGATGAATTGCTTAAACAGCACAGGCTTGGGTTTACAGGTCTGCAGCTGGTGTTTCCAGCATACCCCGCTGATGCCAGGCTATGTTTAGCCACCCACATCCGCCACTATATCAAAGTGACGCGGAAATTAAGGGGAATGGAGCAATACTTGTTAATCAGCCATAAGAAACCTCACCATAGAGTGACGGTACAGACTATCTCCAGATGGCTCAGAATCGTTTTGAACGAAGCAGGTATAGATACTAATGTATTTAAATCCCATTCCACCAGGGCTGCATCTACGTCGGCGGCAAAGGTCATGGAGGTGCCCATGGACCATATTCTAGCCGCAGCGGGATGGGCCAGTGAAGCCACCTTTCAACGGTTTTATAATAAACCTATTACCGCTCCTGGAATGTTTGCAGAAGCTGTACTGAATGCAGGCCGAGGTCATTCGGCTGTTCCCCAGTGAGGGTTTTTTTCTTTTTGTTATTATTAATAAATATTATTATTTTTCAGAACTAGCAGTCTGAAAATTTTTGATACTCCTGTCCATCCTTATCGTGGCGTGTGTGATAGCATGGACGTTGTCCAGGGCATGTAATCACAGAGCTTTGAAGTCTTCACGAAGTCACTCACGTGACTCCGAAATGAAATAGTAAGATTAAACGAGAACTTACCAGTTTGAAGTTTGATCTTTATTTTATGAGGAGTTGCGATGAGGGATTTCGTGCCCTCCGCTCCCAACCCTCGATCATAAAGTCAACTGGTAACTAGAGTCTCTTCAATCTTACTATCACAAGTCATTTCCTTTGGTTTGTTGGTTCTGTGATTCCACACCGCTGCTTTGAAGAGATGTCGCGCATGCGTGCTGGCGGGTTCTTCACGAAATCCCTCATCGCAACTCCTCATAAAATAAAGATCAAACTTCAAACTGGTAAGTTCTCGTTTAATCTTACTATTAGTTTTGTTATTCTTTTAATTATTTACAGTAAACCTTTATTATTTTTAAATGTGCCTGAATTTTAGAGTTATTTAAACACTGTTAAAAAATACCTCCTGGCTGTGACAGGAGATGAAGCTCTGCCCTCAGAGACAGACCTCCATGGCAAACCGGCCAAAAACTAATCACTACTGAGGATGTTCGACACCTTGAAAGGTTTTTTTCAGCTGCAGTAGGTCATCTTATCTAGAGAACCATGGGCTGTGGGTCCGGCTGGTGAGCTAAAGACAGCTCAAAGCGACAAAAAGTTTTTTCTAAGGTAGACACAAAATGCTGGAGTAACTCAGCGGGCCAGGCAGCATCTCTGGAGGATAGACACAAAATGCTGGAGTAACTCAGCAGGCCAGGCAGCATCTCTGGAGGATAGACACAAAATGCTGGAGTAACTCAGCAGGCCAGGCAGCATCTCTGGAGGATAGACACAAAATGCTGGAGTAACTCAGCGGGCCAGGCAGCATCTCTGGAGGATAGACACAAAATGCTGGAGTAACTCAGCAGGCCAGGCAGCATGTCTGGAGGATAGACACAAAATGCTGGAGTAACTCAACGGGCCAGGCAGCATCTCTGGAGGATAGACACAAAATGCTGGAGTAACTCAGCGGGCCAGGCAGCATCTCTGGAGGATAGACACAAAATGCTGGAGTAACTCAGCAGGCCAGGCAGCATCTCTGGAGGATAGACACAAAATGCTGGAGTAACTCAACGGGCCAGGCAGCATCTCTGGAGGATAGACACAAAATGCTGGAGTAACTCAGCGGGCCAGGCAGCATCTCTGGAGGATAGACACAAAATGCTGGAGTAACTCAGCGGGCCAGGCAGCATCTCTGGAGGATGGACACAAAATGCTGGAGTAACTCAGCGGGCCAGGCAGCATCTCTGGAGGATAGACACAAAATGCTGGAGTAACACAGCGGGTCAGGCAGCATCTCTGGAGAGAAGGAGTATGTGATGTTTTGGATCAAGACCCTTCTTCAGCATTTTGCTCCAGCAGTAATATAAATTTTGTGCCTATCTTCAAAGTAAACCAGAATCTGCAGCTCCTTCCTGCACAAAAGGTATTCCTGCTTCATAACTAGCCTTGGGTTTTCCCAATTGTTAGCCATCGGTTGCTGCAATATTGCACAGTTTAACTACTGTGACAGCTTACCGCCACCCTGCAACACAATGCAATCCTAACAACATTTGTAAGTTGCTGCAGCTTGACTCCAATGGAAATGAAGCTCAGGTCTATTATTTTTACATGGCATTTATATTAAACTAATTTTTTTTCCTTGCGCCGCTGCCTACTTGAGGGTATAAACAATCGTTATGCTAAGTGGTAATAAATCAAGGTGATAGCTTGAATAAGCATAAATAAACAGTTGTAATCTAGCAATTTGCCTCTATTCCCAAAGCATTTCATCTATTTTCTTCCCCCCTTTGTTTACAGCTTCCATTTTTCACCGGCTGTTTTTCCATTGTTTTTACCTTATTTCCCTGTCTGCAATATTCATTTCGAACTTGTGATTTATTTGTCTTCATTTCCTTCCCTTTCTGCCACACGTGTCCCTGTGGAATGCAAAGCGCCAACACGGACCAGTTGGCAGATGACACAAAGGCGTAATGAACTGCGAGGAGGAGAGTAATAGACTTCAAGAAGGTGCAGACAGGCTGGTGAAATGAGAGGACAGGTGGTTGATGAAGTGCGATGCTAAGAAGTACAAAGTGTTACATTTTAATGGGAAGAATGAGAAGAGATAATATAAATCGGAGGGCATCATTCTTAGAGCGGTACCGAACGATCTGTGGGTAGCTTTTTCGAATGTGTCAGGGCAGGTTGAGAAAGTGGTTTAAAAAGCATACAGGATCCGAGAGGTATGAATAGGAGCATGGATTATGAGGGAAGGAAACGTGTTGAAACTTATCAAATTATTGTCAAGCTCACATCTGAAGCATTGTATCCATTTTTTAGCAGTACCTTTTAGGAAAGGTGTAAAAGCTTTACATTGGACAAAAAGGCAATTTAATGAAACAATTCCAGCCATTGGGGATGTGAATAAACTGGAGAAGATGGGGATCTTCTCCATGCAGCAGAGGATTGTAATTATTCAATATCATAAAGGGCAAGGACAGATCTGATGAAGATAAACTGTTCTCATTTATCAAAGCATCGAGAACCAGGGGATATAGGATGAAGGAGAGTGACAAATGAACCAAAAGTAATAGGAGGAAATACATTACATTCCGCAAGGTTTGTTCATAAATAACTCATTAATAAACTATCATTGGCGTACACACAGATAGAAAAGGAAGAAATTGAACCAAATAGTTCAGCTCTGGAAAATAAACATACACATCAATGGACCGAAGGCAAGAGCCTAATTTACCCTTGAAATTAGGGTCGGCATTTGAAACGTATAAAACATGTCAAAGCCCGAGCAGAGCAGAAATCTCTGAAATTCAGCTCTCCAAGAGTGTGAGGTGGTCTAGAGTTTTGTGGTTTTGGTCACTCAGGACCTGTTGGCACGGTGGCGCAGTGGTAGAGTTGTTGCCTTACAGGTCTTTCAGCGCCAGAGACACGGGTTTGATCTTGTTTACGGGTGCAATCTGTACGGAGTTTGTACGTTCCCCCCATGACCTGTGTGGGTTTCCTCTGAAATCTTTGGTTTATTCCCACACTCCAAAGATGTACAGATTTGTGGGTTAATTGGCTTGGTAAATGGACAATTGCCCCTAGTGTGTGAAGGGTAATGCCAATGTGTGGGGATTGCTGGTCGGTGCGGACTCAGTGGGCCGAAGGGTCTGTTTCCACGCTGTATCTCTATACTAAACTAAACTGTTGTCTGCTTAATTGCTCTTCACGATTCACAACTAGATTTGTGAAGGCTGCACAGGTTCATTGTGCTGATCAGGTAAGAAAATTAATCTGAACAACAGGATTAACCATAATTGTAAAAACCTGCAGGGTGTGTGGACTATTCTTGTTTTTTTAGTTCTTATGTATTTTCTCGGCTCCTAATATGTTAGATTATTATCAGTACAAGATTGTAATTGCCTGTACTTTCTAAGATCTCAACCTGTTCTTCGGAGAATTAGAGAATTACAGAGAGAGTTCATTAAGATCTTGGTGTCTGCCAGTTCATTCAAACACCAATGCAGTTCGAGTCAGACCCTTTTACAAACCTCATGCTTTTATTTAAGCATTTGTTAAATTTCCCTGGGAAAAGAAAATGTTTCCACTGACCTCACAAGAGGTATATTTAAGATTCCTAATGTTGTGGAGGGGAATGTTTTCTCCATATTGCATTTGCTTCTTTTGATAAGCAGCTTGAATCTTTTCATCAACTCTTCAGCCTTTCTTTATTTTCTCTCTCTGAACTCTTGAACTCAATGAAACCGAATACGTGGTGATGAATACAATCAGAAACCAGCGCTCATACATATTTAACGTGAGGAAAGTTGAATTTGTCCCACAGATCCACAGATGATTTTCTCTCCTTGGGAATCAGGTTATGAATTGTATTTTCGGCAATATCCAGAACCCTGCTGAGTAGTTATTGAAAACTAGGCAAATGCATAGAGAGTTGAAAAGTACTTGAGAATGTAAATAATGCATAGAGTTGATGTACTAAAGATAGCAGTTAATATGTGTTTCATTATATCCATGAATGGACAATTGCCTGTTCAATCATTTTGTACAGATTATAGCGTTTTTTATCTATGATCCACCGGTTCTCTAGCATTACACAGTGGGGACTGCAAATGCATGGTCCATGAATGGACATTTGCCTGTTCAATCATTTTGTACAGATTATAGCGTTTTTTATCTATGATCCACCGGTTCGCTAGTATTACACAGTGGGGATTGCAAATGCATGGTCCATTTTCACATTGTATAATTTCTAAGCTCCTGATATTTATTATTTTACAAGAGACTAGCAGCATAAAATTGAAACTGAGAAATTAAAGACTATGGTTAAATAGGCTTTACAACAGAGGTAGTAAATACCTAATGATAAAAATAGGATATCAAAAATAAAACCATGGCTATGTCCCCCACCAGATCAGAAAATTTGTGCAAAGCTTTCCAATTTCAGGAGGCCACACCTATTAGCTCTCGTCATTTATTCTGGTTAGGTGCCACTGTATCCCCTAAAAAAAGGAGCTGCAGAAAGGAGCAAGGTGTAAATTAAAGGCTAAATCTGCACAAATGTAGAGAAACAAAAGTTGGTGGCCATGTAAAGTCATGGTTAGCATGATAATGATAGAGAACATTTACTGCAGTGACTGCTAAACCTGGTGCAGGTGTATGCCGGCAGCATGAACAATGACAAGGTCATGGTGGCACAGCAGTAGAGTTGCTGCCTTCTAGCGCTTGCAGGCCCGGGTTCGATCCCGACTACGGGAGCTGTCTGGAGTGTCAATATGGATTTGTACGTTCTCCCCATGACCGCATGGGTTTTCTCCGGGATCTTCAGTTTCCTCCCATACTCCAAAGACGTATAGGTTGGTAAGTTGGAGAGTATTCTGTGGGATAGGTTATACAGGCATTTGGATGGGCAAGGGCTGATTAGGGAGAGTCAGCATGGTTTTGTACATGGAAGGTCATGTCACACAAATCTGATTCATTTTTTTGAAGACGTGACTAAAAAGGTTGTTGAGGGCACAGCTGTAGATGTTGCATACATGGACTTCAGTAAGGTGTTTGACAAGGTTTCACATGGTAGGCTGCTCTGAAAGGTTAGATTACATGGGACCCAAGGAGAGATAGCTGAATGGATAGATAATTGGTTCCATGGAAGGAAGCAGAGGGTGACGCTGGAAGATTGCTTCTCAAATTGGAGGCCTATGACTAGTGGTATGCCTCGGTTCAGTGTTGGGCCCATTACCGTTTGTCATATATCAATAATTTGGATGAGAACATACAGGACAAGATTAGCAAGTTTGCTGATGATACCAAAGTTAGTGGATTTGCAGATAGTGATGATGGTTGTGAAAGATTGCAGCAGGATCTGGATCGATAGGCCAGGTGGGCGGAGAAATGGTTGTTTGAATTTATGACAGAAAAGTGTGAGGTGTTGCATTTTAGGACGTCGAACAAGGGCAGAACCTACACAGTAAATGGTCGACCTATGGGGAGTGTTGTAGAGCAGAAGGATCTAGAAGTATAGGCGTATGGTTTATTGAAGATTGAGTCGCGTGTAGATAAGGTGGCCAAAAAGGCTTTTGGCACTATGGCCTTCATCAATCAGAGTATTGAGTATAGAAGATGGGAGGTCATGTTGCAGTTGTATAAGATGTTGGTGAGATCGCATTTAGAATATTGTGTTCAGTTCTGGGCACCATCTTATGGGAAAGATATTGTCAAGCTTCAAAGGGTTCAGAAAAGATTTACGACAATGTTGCCAGGACTAGAGGGTGTGAGCTGTAGAGTTGTATCTCTAATCCATGGAGCGCAGGAGGATGAGGGGAGATCTTATAGAAGTATATAAAATCATGAGAGCAATAGATCGGGTAGAAGCACAGTCTTTTGCCCAGAGTTGGGGAATCCATGACCAGAGGACATAGGTTCAAGGTGAAGGGGAAAAGATTTAATAGGGATCCGAGGGGTAACTTTTTCACAATAAAGGTGGTGGTGTGTGGAAGCTGCCAGAGGAGGTAGTTGAGGCTGGGACTATCCCATTGTTAAGAAACAGTTAGACAGGTACATGGATAGGTTTGGAGGAATATGGACCAAGCGCAAGGCAAGTGGGACTAGTGTAGCTGGGTCATTGTTGGTGGTGTGGGTGAATTGGGCCGAAGGGCCTGTTTTCACACTGTATGACCCCAGGTATGTAGGTACATATTCAAAAAAATTGTCCCTAGTGTGAGTAGAATAGTGTTAATATGCGGGGATTGCTGGCCGGCGCAGAGCCAGTGGGCCGAAGGGCCTGTTTCCACGCTGTATCTCTAAATTAAACTAAACTAAAGACCCTTGCATCCTCCTCCATCCTCCTCTCTTAGCAAATCCACACTCCGTGAAGAGGTGGGCCAACATCTCCTCTTAGTAGCAGTCCTCCCGAGAGCAGCGTTCATTGGTAGTAAAGGGCCTGTCCCACCAGCATGCAACTCCATGCGATGAGCTCGACCTAACGTGGTCGCTTGAGCGGTCCGGCATCGCGGGGCAGGTCCCACTTCGATCGCCGGAGCCGTGCGGAATTGTGCAGAGTTCGTCCCGACATCGCGCGGGGCTCCGAAAAACTGACTATGTTCAAAAATTCCGCGCGGCAACGGCTTGTCGGCTCGCAGTCGCCTCGACGCATTACACACCGTCCCGACGTCGTGCCTCCGTGACACTCTCTGTAGGTGCCTCCGTGACCCTCTATGTGTGTGGCTCCGTAGCCCTCTGTGTGTGTGCCTCTGTGTCCCTCTCTGTCCTGGCGAACTTACCTTTAAGACTTCGCTCCAAGTTCGCCTCACTTTGCGCCGCGTTGCGCCACTCACCCGACCTCTGCGCGGCCCTCGCTGCCGGTTTGGTCGCGCTTGCCGCATGCAGGCGCATGCTGGTGGGAACTGACCTGTACGGGGATCACCTGACCTCCGTGCAGCCCCCGCTTCTAGTTTGATCACGCTCATCGCATGGAGTCAGATGCTGGTAGGACAGGCCTTTACGATTCCGATGGCACAGGAGGGATCTGACTGGGAGGGCCCCTCTAACCACCGGCCAAGCCAGGTCTTGGTGCTTGTTGGGGAGTTCTGGCGATGAGGCATTTCACCAGGCAAGCTGTGCAGTCTGCTCAGTTTACCACGCTACAGGATCCATCCACCCTTTGTCCTGCAATGCCAGCAGGGTGTTCCGAACTGTTCATTGCCTGATGGACCTGTGATCAAAGGTGTTGCCCTAGTAGCACCTTTCCACAAAGGACAGGTGACTCAGTAATGTCCAGCTGATCTGCACATTGCCATCGTCCATGTACAGGGATGGACAGACGACATTTTAGGTTGGAGCCCATCTTCAAACTGATTGTTATCTGCAGAAGATAAAGGTAGGAGAGGCGGAGGAGGTGTGAGAGCAATGTTAGAGTGACATCACGGAACAAATAGTTGCTGAGTAGTAACTTTCATGCGGGCAGTTTCGAGGACAATGGCCGAAGCCGACTCGTTCGTGCCAGCGACAGGAGGAAGGCTGGAGGCTACATCCCCCCACAGTGGCCTTCATGTACCCCCACGGCTCCCATGTGTGTGGCTCGCACATCGGGTCGTGAGGCACACACGATCCCACAAGACATGAGACTGCACAACCAAGCTAACGTCATCTACGACAGGCCACCACCACAGTACCTCTCTTTCTCTGTCTCAGTAATTTGAACCAAGAGTGGGAAAATATAACAATTATATTAATTAATAAATATCTGGCTAAACCAAGCAGTTAATAAATGTCAATATATTAAGATGAATGGCAAACTTTACATGAGTAAACATATAAAACAAGATTACAAGTAAATGTGGACAACAAGATAAGCAAATATCTCTTAATTTCAGAAGACGGGAGTTGATGGGAATCAGTGAGACATTAAATCACATCAGTTTCAGGAATAAATAACATTCCAAAAAATAGTCAATGCTGACTTTGAGGCTTAACTGCAGACATTGTCTGCATTAATAATTGGAAGAATTATCTGGACACTTTAATCCAAGCACAAACTATCAAGGCTATCTGAACTTCCCTTGGAAGGAATAGCAGATGCTGGTTTAAACCGAAGATAGACAAAAATGCTGGAGTAACTCAACGGAACAGACAGCATCTGGAGAGAAGGACCCTTCGGGTCTCGACTTGGATATCTTGATAAACGAGAATCCATTACTGGTGCTGGGTGCACGTACTTAAGATAGTAGTCATGGAGTCATGGGGGGGGAAAACTTTTTTAATCTCCTACCTTGACGGAGATATTTTTCCTTATCGTATCTCCGTCCGCACTGCGGCTTAACATTGTGGCGTTAATGGCCACTGCTGGGGATCAATTTTGGAGCTCCAACTGCGGGACCCTGCTGGACACCATCGCGGAGCTGGCGATTCCTGTCAGAGCCTGCGGACTTAGGCACCGTAGAGCTCGCGTTCCGTGGTTAGAGACTGACTTCGGGAGCTCCAAGCCGTAGGAGCTTCGACCGCCCCGTCGCGGGAGCTTCGATTGCCCAGATGTGGGAGCTTTGATTGCCTTGACAGATGGTTCGACTGCCTCGACCGTCAGAGAATAAAGAGGGAAGAAGATTGGACTTTATTGCCTCCCATCACAGTGAGGAATGTGGGGAATCCGCTGTGGTGAATGTTTAAGTTAACCTTTATGTAGTTATGTGTCTTGTTGCTTTTTTTTAGTATGGCTGCATAGTAGTTCGAATATCACTGTACCTTAATTAGTACATGTGACAATAAAAGATCTTTGAAACCTTTGAACACCACCTCTCAACCTCCTGCGCTCCAAGGAATAAAGTCCTAGACTGCCCAACCTTTCCCTATAGGTCAATCCCTCAAATCCTGGCAATATCCTCAGAAAGTTTCTCTGCATTCTTTTTAGCTTAACAACCGTGGACGGCACGGTGGCGTAGCGGTAGAGCCACTGCCTCACAGTGCCAGAGACCTGTGAGTTTGTATGTTCTCCCCATGATCTGCATGGGATTTCTCCCAGATCTTCGGTTTCCTCCCATACTCCACAGATGTACAGATTTGTTCGTTAATTGGCTTGACATAAATTTAAAATTGTCCCTAGTCTGTGTAGGATAGTGTAAGACAATACTCCAAGTGTAGCCTCACCCACATCTTGTACAACTGCAATATACTATTTTAACATATATTCAGTACCTTGAAAGATGAAGACCAATGTTTGAAAAGCCTTCTTAATCACCCTATCTACCTGTAACACCTCTTTTGATGAACTATGTACCGGCACTGCTTGGTCCCTCTGCTCTACAACATTCCCCAGAGCCCTGCCATTTGAAAGTCCTGCCCCAGTTTGACTTTCAGTGATGCATTGTTAGGATTTACAATGGATCATAGAAACATAGAAACTTAGAAAATAGGTGCAGGAGTAGGCCATTCGGCCCTTCGAGCCTGCACCGCCATTCAATATGATCATGGCTGATCATCCAACTCAGTATCCTGTTCCTGCCTTCTCTCCATACCCCCTGATCCCTTTAGCCACAAGGGCCACATCTAACTCCCTCTTAAATATAGCCAATGAACTGGCCTCAACTACCTTCTGTGGCAGAGAATTCCAGAGACTCACCACTCTGTGTGTAAAAAATGTTTTCCTCATCTCAGTCCTAAAGGAATTCCCCCTTATCCTTAGACTGTGACCCCTTGTTCTGGACCTCCCCAACATCGGGAACAATCTTCCTGCATTTAGCCTATCCAACCCCTTAAGAATTTTGTAAGTTTCTATAAGATCCCCCCTCAGTCTTCTAAATTCTTTTTTTATTTTTTTTATTTTTTTTACTTTATTTTTTTTATTTTTTATTTTTTTATTTTATTTTTAAATATATATTTTTATTAGAGTAGGTAAGCAGTGAATTATCAAACCATATTATGATAGCAATATTTCGTGTACAGCAATCATACATTATTAATATTATCAAATGAATCATATTGTCTCTAATAATTTTTTTTTATAAAGAGAGAGAAAAACAGAGAGAAAAATTAAGTAAAAGAAATCATAAAGAATGGAATAATTTACCATTAATACATCATTGGAGCTAAGATCAAGGAATATAGAATATAACTTTTCATCTAATCCTGAGTCCAAGTTTCAGTTAGGGTTCCCCACTGAACTGATCTACTAAATTCTAGCGAGTACAAGCGAGTACATATTCTAGCGAGTACATATGAAAGTCCTGACATCCCAGGAATCAGTCTGGTGAACCTTCTCTGTACCCCCTCTATGGCAAGTATTTGCTCAGATTTGGAGATCAAAACTGTACCCAATACTCCAGGTGTGGTCTCACCAAAACCCTGTACAACTGCAGTAGAACCTCTTGCTCCTATACTCAAATCCTTTTGCTATGAATGCTAACATACCATTTGCTTTCTTCACTGCCTGCTGCACCTGCATGCCTACTTTCAATGATTGGTGTACCATGACACCTAGGTCTCGTTGCATCTCCCCTTTTCCTAATTTGCCACCATTAAGATAATAGTCTACCCTCCTGTTTTTGCCACCAAAGTGGATAACCTCACATTTATCCACATTATACTGCATCTGCCATGCATTTGCCCACTCACCCAGCCTATCCAAGTCACCTTGCAGCCTCCTAGCATCCTCCTCACACCTAACACTAACCCCCAGCTTAGTGTCATCCGCAAACTTGGAGATGTTGCCTTCAATTTCCTTGTCCAAATCATTAATATATATTGTAAATAGCTGGGGTCCCAGCACTGAGCTTTGCGGTACCCCACTAGTCACTGCCTGCCATTCTGAAAAGGACCCGTTTACTCCTACCCTTTGCTTCCTGTCTGCCAGCCAGTTCTCTATCCACATCAATACTGAACCCCCAATACCGTGTGCTTTAAGTTTGTATACTAATCTCAGTGACCAGATCTATTATTCAATGTCTGAACTCCTTGTTTAATATTTATCAATAAACACAACATATATAAGGAATGAAATTTAGTTTTAGAATTATTTTGAACAATTGGTGAACTTGTAAATGTTGTGTTCACTTGAGTTATCTGAATTATATCAATCTGTAATGGTTCTTTAAAAAATAGATCATAGCTCTGCTCTGGATTCAAGATTTATTAAAGTCATTTTCAAATGTAATGAAATGTTGAATTGTTAGTATTTGACTTATGCTATATTAAGTGCCTGATCACATTGAACTACCATCTCACTCTCTGCCAGATTAAGCATTAATCTATGAACCAGTACATCAATTTATTGAATGCTGTGACTATTCATTTTCTAATAGTGCCCTTTATGAAAATGAGTGATCTATATTTCTTCAAGTTTAACCACTTCCCATTCAATTTATCACTTTGTAATAGAAAAGCATTAGAAAATCTGTGGTTAACTTTTGCTAATGCCACTGAATTATATGTCAGTAAACTCTTCGACACAAGACACGGTGGTGCAGAGGTAGAGTTGTTGCCTCACAGTGCCAGAGGTCTCGGGTGCAGAGTTTGTACATTCCCCATGTGACCACCTGGGTTTTCTCCGGGTGCTCTGGTTTCCTGCTACATTCAAAAGACATGTGGGTTTGTAGATTAATTTGTCCTAAGTGTGTAGGATGTGAAAGTGGGATAACATTGAACTGAAATATGGGTTATCACTGGTCAGCATGGACTCAGTGGTCTGAAGGGCCTGTTTACATGCTGTATCCCTAAATTAAAACATGAGATTAATACTGAAAATGATTTGGCATAAAGGGCCTGTCCCACTTGGCGTTTTTTTCAGCGACTGTTGGCATCATTGACTGACGTATCAGGTCTCCGAAAAAGTCGCGGGCGTAATGCGGCGTGATGATGTATTGACGTGCCGTGTTTGCTCAAGTGTCGCAACATTTTTTTTCTCGCCGCTGGATTTTGAAATGTTCAAAAAATGTTCACTTGAGGAAACACCTGTCCCACTTGGCGACTGCCTGCGTCAATAATGATGCCGGCTGTCGCCACTGGATTTTGAACATTTCACAATCCAGAGGCGACAGCCGGCATCATTATTGAAGCCGGCAGACGCCGAAAAAATCAGCAAGTGGGACAGGCCCTTAAGGTTTTGTTAATCAATCATACATTAAACAGTACAAGAAGGTTGTAGAGAGTCTTCCAGAGAGTCTGCCTGAACCACTGAGTTACTCCAATATATTGTGTCTTTTTTATTAAAAAGTCATTATTTATTGTAGATTGGTTATAGCATGTGAACCAATCATAGTAGAATAGCATCACTAATCCCACTCCCGACACCATGTAAATAAGCAATCTACACAATCTGAAGTTCAAGATGATCTTTAATCAGTACCCATTTATAACGGTACAGCAGGTCCGTCACGCCTTCAAACACTTTGCCAACCGATGGAATTTCCACCACGTCAGGAGCAGCCCCGAATACCCACAAAGTAACGGGCTGGCTGAATGAGCCATCAGAAGCGCTAAACAGCTAATGGAACGCGCTCACCTAGCCAAGTCCGATGTGTATCTTGACCTTTTAAACCTCAGGAACATAGCTAGAGACGGGGTCCTGGGCTCACCAGCCCGACGTCTGATGTCCAGGACACCAAGACCTCTGATACCAATTGCCCTGCAGAAGTTGGTGCCACAGGTGCTGAAGCCAGCCACGATCCAGAAGCGTATCCAGGAGAAACACGACATCCAGAAACGATCTCATGACAAGTCCACAAACCGTTACTACCGGGCCAGGTCATCCGTTTGCAAACTCCTGTGGGACATTACCGTCTAGGTTGCGTTGTTGGCCTGTCCGTAGAACCACGACCTTACCTTGTTGACATTGATGACGCCCTGTACCGTCAGAGCCACCAACACCTGCTTGCTGTGAAGGAACCAAGTCCACCACCAGCTGATCCTTTCGCTCCACCTCTACTGTTCCAGCCGCCTGCTGCCGCGTCCACCACCAGTCCCAGAATGTCCCTTACCCCCCCACGACTGGCGGCCATGACTAACAACAATACTACCTCTACTGCATGCTCCCTCTGTCGGCCACCACGGGCGTCCCCTGCTGCTTTCTCATTTCCGGGTTCACCACCTCCTTTTAACTTTTCTGGCAAAGGGGGCGAGGGCTTGGTCCGTACGCATTCGGGCTGTATTAGTAGACCGCCTGACAGATATGGCGAGTGTTTGAATTCTAGCTGCATGTGTGTTTAACTATATTCGCTCTTTACGGGGAAGAATGTAGATTGGTTATTGCATGTGAACCAATCATAGTAGAATAGCATCACTAACCCCACCCCACTGTATGATTCATACTAACACCCACTTCCTACACTGGTCAGTCTTGAATGCGGTAACGATGAACTAACAACTAACAACCTGCTGTACCGTTATATATTGGTACTGATTAAAGATGATCTTGATCTTCAGATTGTGTAGATTGTTTATTTACATTTACATTTATGGTTGATTATATGTATCTTCTGTCAAAGCTAGGTGTTTTTCATCACGCTCAGAGGAGAAACAGTATGTTGAACACAGGGAGTTGCGATCCTGAATACTTGCAGTTATTTTGGACGGATTATTAACTGTATTAAGTTCCCTTTCAGTGCCTTAGGAGAGAAACGTGATAAAAAAGATTTAAATATGATAAAATAGAATATCTGTGTGTCCCATGAATATCTTATTAATGTGTCTAGAAATCTGCAATTTAGCCTCACAGATTTAAAAGGTTTAGCAGTTTTAGTTTTTCTAAAACTTAGGAGACCCCTCATAGCTAAAAGGGGGCATAGTTATCCTAGTTATTTTCCCCATTGAAAATTGATGAACTTTCTTTCAGATCCACTTTGAAGTACATGGTAGAGATTTTCTTTTGAGTGTTGTTTTTAAATTGGGTTTATTTGTCAATAATCTAAATTATAACCATAATTGCTTTGCCGATAAAGAATGGGATATAGCAGTGTATCACCCGAGCATCGTGTGTGTCCTGAGCATAGCTCAGTAATGACACAGTCTGATATCTGATATTTTGCATGTAAGTTGGGTTTAAAATTAGGACTTGCCTCACATGTTTGGTTTTACTAAAACTCCCATATGAGGTCCTCCAGTCAGGAGGTGGCCTATTTTTAATTATAGCAGCTAGTTCTCAATAAAACTATTAAACACTCACATGGCTGATTATTATTGTTATTAGTATTAGAAGTTGTAGTAATAGTAGTGCTAGCAGCTATACCTGGCACTGTTAGGATTATTATGCAAACAATCAATATATTTCTACTTATTTCAATGCAGTTGTGGTTTATCACACTCATTGCAAATGTAACAAAATCTAACTTGAATACATAATTATTCCAAGTGGAGTTGTACATAGTTACCTGAAAGTGACATTGCAGGGGATGTGTACAATACATTGATGAAGCCAATGGAGTATTGTTTCAGTTTTGGTCAACCTGCTATAGGAAAGATGCTGTTAAGCTGGAAAGAGGATTTGTAATGATATTGCCAGGATTTGAGGACCGGAGCTATAGAGAGAGGTTGGGCAGGCTAGGAATTTATTCTTAGGATTGCAAGAAGCTGAGGCGTGATCATATGGAGGTGTATAATATCATGAGGGGTGAATGCACGGAGTCTTTCCACCAGATAGGACATATGTTTAAGGAGAAAGGGAAAAGATTTAATAGGAGCCTGAGGGGCAAAGCAGGTACAATAACAAAGCAGGCACAACAATTAAAAGACCTGCAGACAGGGAGATGAATGGGAAATGTTAAGAGGGATGTGGGCCAAACCTGGGAAAATGGGACTAACTTACTTGGGGCCTCTTGGTTAGTATGGATTTGTTGGGCTGTAGGGCCTGTTTCTGTGCTGTATGACTTTATGTTTATGACTACTGAATGAATAATATATTTTGGGAATATTAAAACAATGTTGTTTAACTTGATACCAATAAAAAAAATACACACGGAAAAAAAAATGCATACAAGAATTACATTTAATAGCATTCTCTCCAAGTAGCTATGTAACTTCATACAATCTGTAGATTTACTTGATAATTATGAAATGCTTCAAAATACACTTTATTTCTTGCTTTACAACCCAGTGTAAAAGTCAGTAGATTTTTTTATCTCCAACCCTGGAGCAACTAGCAAATGGTTGATTGTGGACAAAGCATTGGGTTTCAACCTTAAATGATTGTTCTGGCACTTCATTAATGCTCAGTGGAAATCTGAGTTGAATAGGGAACAGAATTGCTAGAACAGAAAATTTAGATTCAAATATACGATCATTGGTATCCATATGAAGACATTTCCCCAACAGTATTACCAGCCATTATTGTAGCATTTGTTACACATGGTAAAATTTTTGAACTGATAATATTGCACTGTTCATAGTATTTGTGGATCCACATTTCAGAGTAGCATGATTGGAGTTCCTTCTTTGAGTTCATGTTTATGTGATCACATGGCAGGTGGGGACAGAGAGTTTATACATTCAACAGGAAAATTGTACAAGCCCACAATATGTCATACTGTCAATAGATTTATATTGCACAGGTTGTCTAGGAAGATTCAGAACAAGGCCTTTATTCATAGTTTGCACTGCATCAATTTTATGGTGCTGAAATCGCTTTCATGCCAAGGTTGGCAGTGAGATTTGGGAAAATAGCTTGCACCAGATCATGAAGTGATGTAACAATTTGGCCCAAGTTTTTCATCAAAATCGTTTCTGTCGAGTCTTCATGTTTAACGTACTCATCTCCTAATTCAAGTAAACTTAAAGCAAAACTCTCTTGCAGATGGATTGCCTGTCAAATGTGCTCACATGCTGGTTTCCAAGTGTAATCATTTAATCTCTTCCCTCATTCAAAAGGCTTTAATACAGGCTTTCAATTTATCTGCATTCGTACCTCATGGAATGACTCATAACTTCGGACGACATTCTTCAGCTAGCAATGAATGAACATTCCCTATTAAGACTGAAGAAGGGTCACCCATCCCTTCTCTCTAGAGATGCTGCCTGTCCCGCTGAGTTACTCCAGTGTTTCATATCCTTTGCAACTCCCTGACCAATGTTATATTTTGGAGACTCCATATTTGTTCTACTTAAAGCAAGTTTAGATTCAGATTCAGATTATTTTATTGCCATAAACACCAGGGTACAGTGAAATTCTTTGTTCACATGAAGGTCCCAGAGTAGGCAGTATAAAACAGTGATGATAAATAAAACAATAAATGCAATGACAAGAATGCTGCAAAATGGAGTAGAATCCAGAGTAGTGCAAAATTAATTAAGATACAATAATGGAATAACCAAATGAGGTAACGAGGAAGAATATGTGGCAGCACCTCCCAGAAGGCAGTGTGAAAGAGGTGACTATTTCAAGAGTCTGATAGCAATGGGGAAGGAGCTGTCCTTAAATCTGGACAACAGCGCTTTCAAGCCCCTGTATCTAATCCCAGAAGGTAGTAGGGAGAAAATGGAATGGACAGGGTGGCAGACATCCTCAATGATACTGTACCTCCAGCCTTCCTGGTGCCGTGTTCTCTACTTTCTGCAGGTTCAGGCAGTCAAGAGCCACTGAGATGCATTCGTGAGCATACTTTCTGTAGCACATCTGCAAAGTTCAACATATTCCTCTTGGACCTGCTGAGTCTTATCAGATGCCTAAGAAAATATATACATTTTGTTTTTTGGATGAAAACAGCAATATCAAGGGACTGGGTTACAATGGTAATAATATGGATGCCTAGGGAGCCAAGCTGTCCACCATTTCTACGGCAGCTCCATTGATGATGACAAGGTTGTGTTCCACTTCTCTCTTTCTTCGGTCAACAACCATTTTTTTCATCTTGGTGATATTAAGGGTCAGTTTACTGTCCTGCCACAAGGTTCTCTATGTCTTTCCTATAGTTTGTCTCATCGTTGTTGGCTGAACTGAATGAATAGCATTCTGATAGATGTGTTCTTATTGCCAAGGTGATGCTGGGTTGGTTGTGGTGCAACAGAGATCACATCCTCGATTAAAAGTCAGTTTTAATTGTTTTAAAATGTCACTGCTCTCCAGTGACACCTTGCCAAACTCTAGGTTAAAAAGCTTATTGTGCAATTCCCTCCTATCAAGCGAAGCCAGGACAATCATGTTTTGTCAATTAGATTAGATTAAAGTAGATTAATATGGAAAGTTTTACATATTCCACCAAAAGCATCCAAAAAAAATGTCTTGGTCATTGAACAGCCTCTGTAATAATATTTTAGGCCTTTCTTGGGTAACCCATTAAACCTGGTTCTTTCTCTCGGATAGTTTTGTCTAATTGGTTAAAAACATAGCTTGTCTCCAGCAGAAACTCAGTGCACACATTTTTACTTTCTCTTTGTGGTTCAGAATGACAATAAGTACTTGGGTCAGGTCACTCCAATATTTAGTACCTCAGAAGTAGATCCAAAAAATATGTCAGTAATGGGGGGCCTCATATGGAGATTTTAGAAAATTTAAGTATGAAGGGAACAAGCTTACATGCAAAATTTCACATTTCTACGTTATCAATGTGCTATGCACTAGACATAAGGATATTGTTTCTTATGAGTATCGCTTTCTGTATCTGCAGCCTACCTTAATGTCAAAGATCTTCTAACCTTACAACCTGCAGCATCTGTTGAATTTTACCCTTTCACATACAGGAGGTCAGCAGCTGTTTAGTTGGAGTGATACTGTAGATCATGCAGATTCTTACAAACTGTATACACATGGGAATTTCTAACATTCTGGTGAGCCTGTTGTCTCCTCGCTTCACCTGGGACATGATGTGTATTGCGGTCCCATCAATCTACTTTACGTAGCAGTATGCTACAGGAAAATGTGAATTTCAAGAAACTGTTCACACCACTTGTAATTAATACAGTGGCTCATTGTGAAACGCCAGGAGGGTCCTTTTTATCGGGATACATGGTGAGGAGAATAAATCTCTTTGAGCATTGCATCAGATAGTGTGCTGTGATCAACATTATCTATCCGTCGCCATGGTGCAGCTCATTCATTCACAGCCCCGCCTACTGCACAACATTCATTTGATAAAAATGAAAATGTTGACCAACTCCTCTGGTGTGCTTCTGCTTTCACAATTGCAAAATGGTGTACTTCAAACTACTCGAGAGTACTTGCAACATCCATATATCACTACACTTGTAAATCTTCCCGATAATACTTCCTCTTTCAGACATTCGTAAAACCTCTTTAATCTCCATGTAGGCTCTGCTCATATACAAGCATTGAATGATTAGCTTCAGCAATTCAAATATAGAACAAAAACTGCCCCAGATCGTGCATAAAAAATTGTGTGTGTGAAAAAGTACCCGTGAATTGTATCTCAGCAACCAGCCCAGCTCAATAGGAAAATGTTCTTAAAGACTTCGGTTTACAGCAAAGTACTAAACCTATTCATGAGCAATAAGAATCAGAGAACAAGAGAGGATTTTTTGACTCATTGAAGCATTTCGTTCACAGATGAAGTAATTTTACATATTAAATAGATTCTGGTTGGTTTGGTTGGATTGTTATGATTGTCACGTGTATTGAGATACAGTGGAAAACTTTGTATTGAATGCTATCCAGGCAAATCATTAGGCAGTGCGAAAGCAAAAGTAAACAGAGTACACAACATAGCGTAACAAGTACAGAGAAAGTGCAGGTAAAAAAAAACAAGGGTCACAATGAGGTAGCATGGAATATCGGGAATTCTTCCTTTGCATAACCCATAGATTTGATTTCCAGAGTATATTGGGGAAAACAGGCAACCACAAAGGCATTCTTCAAAGCAAATAATGTAAATTGAAGAATATTCATTCTTCAGGATTGTGTGATTCTCCTCTACTGCTCTTCATAGCTCAACAGCAGGACTTAATTATGGTCAATATAGAATTTGGCCTTCTTAGTCTTCAACAACTATCATTATGAGCATCATATCCAATGAGCAATGCTATCTGCATTTTCCTGAGGAAGTTAAATGATTTGACTTCTTGCTCTTCTTGAATGTCTGTTCTAGAACTCATGTTTATATTGAGTTCAGACATCACCCTTAATCGCACCTAAAGGGAAATAAGCTAAGTTTTCAACTTGCCCATTATTTTAATAAGATTCTCTGTTTCATTTGTGGTCGTCTATCTTCCCCAATATATTTCATGTAACTTTCATTGCCGGTCAAAAATAAATGAACTGCATAGCATGAATCTAATCTTTAATTATTCAGCATATTGGATAACCGTTACAGGTATATCAGCAGATTGACACTATATGTGTCTACTGTCCCTCATAGAGAACATTTTCATCTTTAGCTTAGGAAATGGTAAAGTAAAAATTACGCATTCTTTTCACGGCTAAGACAATTATGCATTGGCCGTTTTAAAAATCTGGTTGTGCCATAACGTATTGACAAGGGAACTAGGTTAGTTAATCCATAAAGTGCTGAAACAACTCGGAGGGTCAGACAGCATCACTGGAGGGCACGGTCAAATGAAGTTTCAGGTCAGGACCTATCTTCAGACACCTGAAGGTTATGTGCCTGTGTAAGTTAATTGGAAAATGGAAAGCTGAGGAAAGGAACCAAGTATTATTTTGCAGTGGGATTAATGTAAAATAGCAACTGGATTTCTTATGTCTTCCGAGATGTCTACCAACTGTTTACTTAAAATATGTTATCCTGATGAATGCTTATTTTTTGCATAAAATGTAAGAAAATAACTTGTTTTCTGAAGTGATTTCTGGTAATGAAAAGCATTCAATAGTCAATATTCAACATATTTTAAGATGGCATAGCAATGAATATGCACGTTTTCAATTATTATATTTTTTGCTCCATGTGCATTAGTAATTCATGAATGCTGATCTTTAACTTGGTATTATTCAGCACTATCTCTAAAAGATCTCCGTGTTGTAAAACACACTAACAAATACACAACTTTTAATTTTGCTGAATTGGCTGATCTGCTATGTCTTAATAATTTTCTACCACAAAATATTAATCACTGAAAATATTCCAATATGAACTGCAAGTTATGACTATTAACAATAGATTCCTCCAACTACTGCATAGCTTGCTCCTTCTTCTATTACATTGCTGGCTCGTAAAATCTCCATGTCTACTGGAGAAGGCAAAACCAAAGATTATTCCACTCAGATTTAACAAGATTTTAGATTTTGAAATTAACTTTTCAGAACAGGGTGGATTCTCCATGATGTAAATAACATTTGTTCATAGTAACATTCACTGTAATAGTTTTGCAAGTAACTTGCTTTGTGATTTGTATAACTTGCTATTGGAATGGATTAATTGTTCTATGAGTGTCATGTATTCTAAGATAGAAAATACCTTCCTAATCCAATACAAAAACAGAAGAGAGGTCATTACTGATTTCATGATCTAAAAATAAGTGTGCATTTATAGTGTGCTAATACCATAGTATAGTATTAAGTGGGTAAGTATAAATGACTTTCAGGGCACCTTGTGCAGATGAAATCCTGCTGACCAATTTATATTGAAATCCACCATGCAGGATTTGTTAAATGTGGACAAATATTCCCATGAAATAACACTCTGTTGCATGGGTGCCAGCAAAACATGTAATTTTACCATTTCAAATGAAAACCTGATTAATAAAAAATACAGGAAGAGTTTCAAAAAAAGGAAGCATAGATATATGACAAAACAAAAAAAAATCATCTTTTATGTGGCACCATATATATTTCATTCATCCAGTGAAAATGATTTGGAGAGTCATGGAGATGTTTCATGTAATTTATATCCTGGGATGAAGGTAATGTAGTTCAGCTCTGATAGTCCTTTATTATTCTGAATTGGTGCTCATATTTCACTGTCTGCAGAAGTGATAGATAACTATGTTGAAAAACACAATACCATTGAGCACCATCTGTTATAAGGTATTTATAGAATTGTTTGTCTCAGAATCAATGTAATCTACATATTCACATTAGTTCTAATTTGCATGCTCCATTTTCCATTACACATAACAAGTAAATCTTTTAAGTTTTGTGAAAATGAACCCTGCTGAGCTTAATCTTATAACATTTTTTTAACTGTGTAAATACTCGACATACATGTTATGATGAGGACATTTGGGTTGTGTATCAAAATGCATACTTAATAATTGAATCTCTAGTGGATCGCACATGACAGGTGCCCCTGTATGCACCACCAAGTTGTATGTCATTTGTAATTAAGGCATAATTGAGAGTTTAATTCATAAATAATTACACACATAATGCACTCTATCAAGCAGTGGCAATGCAAAATAGGCTTATTTTTCCATGATCTTCTCAGGCACTCTTTGTCCAATGGAGCAAATGTTCATCATCTGGCTGAAGGTTTTGCAGCCTTTAGGGTAAAGGCAGATATCATAGATTACTCATTTTTTCAATGAATTAGGAAATAAATGGATTTATGCCACAGTTATCATAAAGCAGGAGTAACCCTGGATAATTTTCAGGCCTATATCTTTATATCACTTGTAAGTAATGAAGCATATGAACACTGAACAATAATATTATCCATGATTAATCAACCCATTTTTTTTGCTCGTACTTTACTTCACTCTTCTCAAATCACTGTGGACCACTTAGTCCTTTGTCCATAAACCGCTTAGCCCAAATCATCACTGATTCAAACCTTTTTGCCTGTTCTACCTTTCATAACTTTCAGAGTTCCTGATATAACGTTCACACCCACCATCTCTATTGTTGCTGAAGCTCTGAAGGATGTCTGTGTCCCAGGGAAATGTCATCTTCTATCTATCTATACATAACTAAATCTTGTAATCTTCCAGTTTGGCGCTCTTTCTATTTTCGCAAAAACGGTTCGCAATAGCACTACAAATTTTCGCCAGTTCACTCGCTGTTCTCCTGTGCTGCGAGTGCACCATGTTTTGTTCTGATCGGTTGAATGTCGTAAAAGTTAGCGAGGTTTAAAAATCTTAAAAACCGTGTGCGCAGATTGATCTCTTCTCCTGCCAGTCAGCGCCGCACGGATTAGTCTCTTGCCCTGTCACTCTCCGGGACAGTCCGCCCCTTCCTGCGCCATCACGTCTTTACTGGAGCTGAGGATGGCCAGTGGAGGTTTCCAACCGGACTTTCGGAGGGACCCGAAGCAGCCCAGACCAGCCCCAAGCAGCCCAGCCCCAAGCAGCCCAACCCCGCCCCAACCAGCCCAACCCGCCCCAAGCAGCCCAGCCCAGCTCCAAGCAGCCCAGTGTCGGAGACTCGACCCAGCCCAACGTTGAGGACACTGCCCAGCCCAGCCCATCATGGGAGACCCAGACCAGCCCAGAGTGGGAGACACAGACCAGCCCAGAGTGGGAGACACAGACCAGCCCGGAGTCGGAGATGTCGCCGATGTCGCCAAACAGAAAGCGGAGACTCTGATCCCGGCGGAAGAGAATGGCCAGTGACCAGCGCCTGCTGTGAGTCCCCATCACACCGCCAATTCCAGCCACTACCCCGCTGGTGCCCCTCGCTGGCTCCGCCCCCCTCCCCCATGATGCCCCTCTCTCCCCCATGGCTCTTCCCCCGTCTTTTCTCCGAGATCACTCCCCCCCAACCACACACCCCTCTCCACCCACACAACCCCCAACCACAGACCGCCCCCACAAAACCCCCCGCCTCCACAACCCCCCACCCCCACAACCCCCCACCGTCATAACCTGCTCCCCCGCCCCCACAACCCCCCACCCCCACAACCCCCCACCGTCATAATCTGCCCCCCCGCCCCCACAACCCCCCACCCCCACAACCCCCCACCATCATAACCCCCCCCCGCCCCCACAACCCCTCCCAAATAAAATTGTTTAAAAATAGACGTTTTTTTTTTCCTAACTCCATCTACCCTATGAAGTTCAAGTCAAGTCAAGTTTATTTGTCACATACACATACGAGATGTGCCATGAAATGAAAAGTGGCAATGCTCGCGGACTTTGTGCAAAACAACAACAAACAAACAACCAAACTACAAACAGAATGGAACAGAATCACATGTTCTTTTACATATTAAATATTGCGGGCAGAAGGGAAAAGGGGATAAAAAAAACAGCAATTTAAAAAAAAAACAGTAGAATGGTACAGTAAAGTTAGTCACTGGTGAGATAGGAGTTTACAGTCCTAATGGCCTCTGGGAAGGAACTCCTTCTCAACCTCTCCGTTCTCACAGCATGGCAACGGAGGCGTTTGCCTGACCGTAAGAGCTGGAATAGTCTGTTGCAGGGGTGGAAGGGGTCTCCCATGATCTTATTGGCTCTGGAGTTATACCTCCTGATGTATAGTTCCTGCAGAGGGGCGAGAGAAGTTCCCATAGTGCGTTCGGCCGAACGCACTACTCTCTGCAGAGCCTTCTTGTCCTGGGCAGATCAATTCCCAAATCAGATTGTAATATTGCCAGAAAAGATGCTTTCCACAGCCGCTGAGTAGAAGCACTGGAGGATCCTCGGAGACACTCTGAATTTCCTCAATTGCCTGAGGTGGTAAAGGCGCTGCCTTGCCCTACTCACGAGTGCTGCAGCGTGCGATGTCCATGTCATATCCTCAGAGATGTGGACTCACAGGTATTTAAAACAGCTCATCCTATCCACAGTATCCCCATTTATCCTCAATGGTGTGTACGTCCTCGGATGATGTGCCCTCCTAAAGTCCACGATCAGCTCCTTCGGTTTTTTGATGTTCAAGAGGAGGCTGTTGTCCTGACACCAGAGTGCCATATCAGCCACCTCCTCCCAGTAGGTCTTCTCATCGTTGTCTGAGATCAGGCCCACCACCACAGTGTCATCAGTAAACTTAATTATCGAGTTGGAACTGAACCTAGCCACACAGTCATGTGTGTACAGGGAGTACAATGTGTGTACAGGGAGTACAGGGAGTTCAATCCAGAGATGTGTAAGGTAGCACATTTCAGAAGAGCAAACAAATCAAAGGAATACAATATAAGTGGCAGAATCCGTGAATTTGCTTAATGTATAGTTCTAATTCCTGCACTGTTGGCAGGAAGTGTTGGCATTAGGGAGAGTGTAAAGGAAGTGGTTGCCTGCGAGAGTTCTGCAATACCTTCTCGCCCTCACCCTCTCTCCGGCTCCACTGTATAACTACATAACTCGATTTCACCTTCCCCACTGCCAACAATGGACCATTGCTCCTCCTTTCCTTGATCTTCGTTACATTTTGCATATCGTTCATTCATTTGTTCTATGTACCTTCTATATATCTCGTTTCCCTTTCCCCTGAGTCTCAGTCCGAAGAAGGGTGTCGACCCAAAACATCACCTGTTCCTTTTCTCCAGAGATGCTGACTAAGCTGCTAAATTACTCCAGCCTTTTTCTGTCTATCTTCGGTGTAAACCAGCATCTGCAGTTGCTTCCTACACATTTTGTGGTGCAGATCATTGGCAAGGATCAGAGTGACACACAAGGAAGGAGGTACTTTAACAATTATTATTTTCAGTGCCAAATCAACAGTGTAAAAAATTTCAGGCAGTCTTTTACGTATAAAAGTTCAATATAACCATAAATTGTTTATAATATGTAGGAAGGAACTGCAGATGCTGGGTTACACCGAAGGTGGACACAATATGCTGGAGTGACTCAGGCAGCATCTCTGGAGAGAAGGAATGGGTGACGTTTTGGGTCGAGACCCTTCTTCAGACTCAATTTCTATCTAAATTGTTTTTAATATTTGACATACATTACGAAGAAATAAACTAAATATTTCCAACATCAGAAAGGTGTCTCCTCAGCCATACCATTATGTGCTCAGCATAATTACTGGGAGATTCTCTCTCTCTTTTGTTACACATATTTCCTCTCATGGGAGTGTACAAAATCATCGTGCTCCTTCTTAAACTATTCCTAGACCAGTTACTGCTCTACGCCACAAAGTTGGAACTTTGTCTATTCTCAAAGCACATTAGCAAAAGGTGACTGAATTTGTCTATGTGTGTTATTATTAATCCATAAAATTAGAGCAATTCAATATTATTTGGTTGGTTTCCCAATTATGAATTAGCCAAAGGTGAGTTCCAGATGCAAATTGTCATTAGCAAAGCATTGTTTGATTCAACATTTTCCAACAATAGAGTCGTACATTTGCTGTGTTCTCCCGTTTCATTGATGCCTGAATAAAGAGCAAGCTTGTAGGCCGACTGACTAACGCTACCAATCTCCAGCACTTTTGTCTACCTTTGATTTTCCAGCATCTGCAGTTCTTTCTTAAATGCTACTAATCATGACTGGTAATGAAAATCCAACCATAAGGTTAAAAAATGTCATCAACTAGGTAGCTGCCTTTCTTGGAAGATGTAGGTTGTCTTATCTATCCTTGTCCTGGTTGAGACCAGGAGCTTTTAACAGTCAATACAATCATGCATCAATCCATGGAGGAAATTACAGTTCCTCTGGTGACGTCTTGACAACATAAACACTATAAATAGACACAAAATGCAGGAGTAATTCAGCTGGAGTAACTAAGCGGTAACACTTCTGAAGAAGGCTCTTGACCAGAAACATCACCCATTTCATTTCTCCAGACATGCTGTCTGACCCGCTGAGTCACTCCAGCTCTTTGTGTCTATCTTCGATTTAAACCAGCATCTGCAGTTCCTTCCTAAACATAAAAACTATGGTGAGTTTAAGAAAAGTGTGAAGACTTACATTGATGATAGAGAAGCATTGATAGTGTAAATGTAAAAACTGCCTCATGGTCCCAAGATTTAACCACAGTCCAGATTCCATTGCCGCTCATTAATTGTATGTGAATTCTTTTCTGAGTCTGTTCAGTCAATGTCCAGGAATTACCATTAATCCTGCAGGGTATTTGTCAAATCATTAATTAAAGTATTAAGCACATTTAAGCTCCAAAGGCATATGTACTCCTAGGCACCAGCATGCCTCATCTCTACCACTACATTAAGTCATCTGACAGTCACATGTGTATGTCATTCAGTAAAGTAAATGTTGCTCATATCCAACTCATTTCCTGAGGTTGAATTTTATGTTTGTTTGTGAGACTAGTGTAGAAAGATTCTCCAGAGATTAAGTCATGTGCATTTAAATTTCCACTTAAATACTGGTGGCTGACTTCTCAATCTTATCCAAGTAGACGGTTAACAGGAGGTGCCAGAAATCACATGGCGTGGAGGCTGAGCATCAACTTAGGGAAGACTGCAGGTGGGTATGTCGTGTCAACATTTCAGAATAGGAAAGAGCAAAAGGAAAGATTAACATATCCCCCAAGCTACTGCAGCCTTCCTTACGTACCTGGACCTATAAACAAAATAAAACAAAACAAAAGTTCAAAATAAACCGTTTGGCTACATTTTGTGGGCTTGATCTCACGGTTGGGCCAACCTTGCTAGAAATTCACTGCCATTTTCTGCCAAAGTCTTTACTTCAGTCTTTTCTGCCAAGTTAAGATTGCAAATGGATCCCAACAGTGTAACTGCTTTACAGATGTGTAAAAGTATTTTCCAGCTTTAAGGAGCTGTCATTGCTGCTTTGATACAAAAAGCTGGAGTGGGACAGGAAAGAAGGAATGGGTGACTTTTCGGTTTGAGACTCTTCTTGCTGCTAATTCAATTATACAAGTTAAAATCAGAAACCATTAGATATCAGCATCTATAATATGCTTTCAGAATAGTCCATGCACCATCATTGTGGCTTGGACCAGTGACAAGTCTTGGAATATTCTAAGGAGGAGCCCTGTGCTTTAGTGCACTCACATCCGAGGAAATATAATTGCATAACAAAAGAGAGATATTCCGATAATTATTCCAAGAGCACACTGATATGGCTGAGGAGACACCTTGCACCAACCTGGGTGATATTCAAACGCAGAATATATATTGTGCAACAGTGCAGCACAAGACAGGCCCTTCGACCCACATTGCTGATATTAATTGCTCTCACAATCCTCCTCCACCAGCTTGGTAGGGTTAAAATTGCCTTTCCTGCCTTTGGATGGTGTTACTGATACTCAGCTTCCACAATTGAACACTGGGCTCCATTTCTGCATACAACCAATGGAATTGCAATACTTTGAAAAGCATTTATTCAATGGCATTCTTTGAACAAATTTCCATTCATGAAAATATAGGATACGGGTTGTAAATCCTATACGCTAGACAACATTTATGTTCGCTGCTGAGTACTTCCAGCATTTTCGGTTTTTGTTTGAGATTTCCAAAATCTGCAATTTTTTTATTATTACTTTTCTCTATTGGGCAACAGCTAACGTGTTATTTACATTCATTGACAGGGAGGATAGGCACATTGGAGTAACAGCAGATAGAGCTGTAAGGTGCTTAATACTTTAAATAACATATGACAGACATCCTGTAGTGTAATTTTAACTCCTCACCTTAATTAACAGGTCATCAATTGAACAGACCCAGCTCTTTAAAATAAAGAGTTCACTTATTAATTACCGTACAACAATGAACCTGGCGTTACTTGAGCAGGATGCTCCTCTGTTAATTAGTCTGTAATTTAGTTACCTTCAACCCTTCACCCATCAGCTTGAAAAATTGTTATATGATAGCGTGCTGGAAATGGAGCCCGTTAACAACATAATGTGTGTAATTGAACTTGGTGAATATTTGGGCCACAGTGCATTTCCTAAAACAATGAGAGTTAAGGATTATGAGACAAAGGAACAAAGGAATAGAGGTAAATATGCCATGTATCAATTGCTCTACAAAGCCTTGAGTGCACTAGGCATCAACGGAGTGGTGAGGAGAAGAGCCATCAAGAACACCACAGAGTCAGCGGAGAAGGCAACACATCGAGATGGCTCTGGATCAGGAGAGGAGGTCCATGGGGAGGAGCGAATGCTACCTGAACACAAGTCATGGTCTGATCAAGCACGGCTGGGTCACCTGGGTGAGGGTGTCTGATATTGAAAGACCCGAAACGCCCAATTAACCCAGTTTACATCACTGATGATGTGTTCAGGAGGGTCAATAGATGTATTTTTTAATCAATCAACAGAAAATTAAAGTAAAATCAGGAAATAAATTTGCTTAAAGAGAAAGAGGGAAAGCAAATATTTGAAAAGTAAGAATGAAATGATTTAATATTTATAAATTTTAAAAGGTTTACTGTATGTACCCGACATGCCTCCTCTCCATTCCCTCCACAGATGCTGACTGGACCACTGAGTTCCTCCAGCACTGTGTTTTGCTCAAGATATCAGCATCTGCAGTTTCTTTTGTCTACATGTATTTTTATTCTTTCTGGCTCAGTGAAGTTGCTAGCATTGCCTAACAAAAATGACTTCATGGAAAAAGTGCCCTTAAGTTCGAGCTTTTTTCTACACTGTCGAGTCACTGCAAGTCTAGCAAGGTGTAGTAAAATTGGAAATAGTTACTGAAGGTTAAAACACACTGCATACATCAGGCCTAAAGTACCAATTTCTTCTACCTAGAACTTACACCACAGGAATAGATAATTTAGTGTTCTGAGTATGCCCTTCCACTTTCCGTTCTAATTAACGGACAATTTCTGACACCCCTCTCCTTTTTCTAAATCTCTATCCCTCTCAGCAGACACACTTTCTACTGACATTTACTATAAACCCACTGACTTCCACGGCTACCTGAACCACACCTTCTCCCACCAAGTCATTTGTGTAAGGGCACCATCCCTTTCTGCCTCGCACTCCACCATATCTGCTCTCAAGATGAGGTTATCTGTTCCAGAACATCCTTTTTTAAAGAAACATGGCTTCTCCTCTTCAGTGGTTGATGAAATCCTCTCTCGCATGTTAACCATTTCCTGGACTTCTGCTCCCACCACCAAAACTGCTCTCATGACAGAAAAAAGAGTTATCTTGGATCTCGCCTTTCACCCTATCAACATTTGCATCCAGCACATCATCCCTCATTATTTCCACCTACTGCAACGTGGTCCCGCCATCAGTCACCTCTTACCCCGCTATCCAGTTTAGTTACCTTCCCCTACCTCATTCCACCCACCTATCATCCTGCCCCCTGCTTATTTGCGTTCACTTATCATGTTCCTCACTTACCAGATTCCACACCTGCAACCTCTTGTGTCTCCACATATCACCTTCAATGTCTCTACCTCCACACTCTCCCATCTGACCCTATCTGTTTCTTTTCTCATTCTCCTTATATGCCTCTAACTACCAGGTACCAGCTGCTGTTTCCAACTTCACCCCATCCCCTTCCCTCATCTGGCCCCATCTGTCCCTGAACCCCCTCCTCACCTGGTTCAACTATCACCTATCAGCCCCTGCTTCACCTCTCCCTCCCACTTATTTATACTGGCTACCTCCCCTCTACACTTTTAGTCCTGATGCAGGATTTTGACCAAAAATGAATCTACAACTAATGAAAATGGTACAGGACATTTTAAAAACAATATCAGGAATGGATGGAGTCTCCATGGATTATAAAAGGGAAATCATGATCAATTAATCTGCTCTAGTTGTTTGCGGTTGCAGCTAACAGGTTAGATACGCACAAAGCAGTTGACATGGTGTCTTTGGACCTTCAGAACTTCTTCCACACATGCAAATATCTTTAGACAAGGTGGGATGCAGAAGTTTCCTCTGCCTGGCATGTCTAAGTCAAGGGTCACAATTGCAATATAAGGAGTCAGCCATTCAACTTAGCGATAAGAAATAATTTCATCACCCAGAGTTGGAATTCACTACTCAAGAAGGCTGTGAAGGTTCAGTCGCTGAGTATATTCAAGACAAATATCATTAGATTATTCGATATTAAGTGAGTCAAGGGATATTGCACTACTTCCACATCTCAAGTTTTGTCTGATTTGTGTCCTTCTAACAGCACTCCAATAATTTGTTGAATGTGAAATTATTAGAATTGTGTGGACAGGACCTTTCGTGGACAGGACCTACAGTGAGGTTGTCACGCCAAGGATACGGGAAGAGCGAAGGTGGGTGACTGGGAGAAAGGGGAGTAACCGTGGAGTGCAGGAGACCCCAGTGGCTGTGCCAAATCAAAACAGGTACACCCTTTTGGGAGCTGTCGGGGCAGACGACACTTCCAGTCCAAGCGGCGGGTAGGTCGGTGGCTCCAATCCTAAAGATGAGACTCGACTGCTGAGACCGACGTCGGGCAGAGCTATAGTGGTGGGTGACTCCATTGTCCGAGGTGCGGACTGGAGATTCTGTTGCGGCAGGCGAGACTCAAGGATGGTCTGTGCCTCTCTCGTGCCAGGGTTCATGATATCACAAACCGACTTTAGAATATCCTCAAGAGGGAAGGGGAACAGCTGGAAATAGTTGTGCACGTGGGCACAAACGACGTTGTGAAGAAGAGGAAGGAGGTTCTGCAACTCGAGTTTAGAGAATTAGGAAGTAGACTGAAAAGCATGACTTTTAGCGTGGTTATCTCTGGATTGCTTCTAGTACCTCGTGCTAGTGAGGGTAAAGACTGGGAGATAGGAGATCAGAACGTGTGGCTTGGGGGGCTGGTGCAGGGAGCAAGGTTTTAAATTTATAGACCACTGGGATCTCTTCTAGGGTAGGGGGTGACCTGTACAAAAGGGACGGGTTACACCTTAGCTGGAGGGGGACCGACGTTCTGGCAGGCAGGTTTGCTAGGGCGACATTGTATCCAAAATTGCCTTCTCTCTGGTGGGCTCCAGTACAAGCTGCTCCAAGAATCCATGACGGAGGCACTCCACAAACCCTTTCTTGGGGTCCAGTACCAACCTGATTTTCCCAGTGTACCTGCATGTTGAAATCTCCCATAACAACCGTAGTATTACCTTTACAACATGCCAATTTTAACTCTGCATTCAACTTGCACCCTATATCCAGGCTACTGTTTGGGGGGCTGTGGCTAAGTCCCATTCGGGTATTTTTTCCCCTACAATTCCTTAGTTCTATCCCTACTGACTCCACATCTCCTGTTTCAATGTCACCCAAGAATATAAAGGAGGATAGTAAAGATTTCTCACCATTTAATAGTCACCCTTTCTTTCGCCAACATAGTGAGGGATAGTGTTGGTGTGCAGTGATTACTGGTCGGCGCGGACGCGGTGGGCCGAAAGACCCTGTTTCCGCGTTGTATCTCTAAACTAAACTAAAATTCATGGTCTGTGCAGTTTTGAAGCAGGGAATGGAGAACCATTGAATCATTGACCCTAGTTTAATGATGACATGCTTATTGATGTGCAATCATATCACCATTATTCATCACTGAATTTCAGTTGGAGAATTGCTCCATGAACATATATGGCCTTTTTCTGAGAAATAATTTGGTCATCTTTCTTAGTCAACAATTTGTTCTGCTCTGCTTTCTCTCCATCCATTGATTCTCCCAGATAAAGTGTATACCAATGAAAATAGGCATTCATGCACCCACATCTAAGAGCAACTGTCTTTGAAAGTCAATGTCCATTAGCACGTCATGCATCTTTCCCTGTAGAATATTGTATCTTTCAAAGACTGCAGAAACCCTAAATGGCTGGCGAATCCTTGCCACAGAAGGAATAAATCAACCAGAAATTCACATGAAGTAATGTTCAGACCCTTTAAAATGCCTGAAGCATGTTCAGTTGGTCAAGATTTGGAGGGGATATAGGCCATAGCATTTTGCTCCACAATATCCCAAATAGTTGGTGTTATGCCCATTCTGTCTACTACCTCCAACATTAACTGCCCTCACTGATATGCACAATTCAGTGTTGCAAATGCTCCACAGCAAATTGGTGCCTTATATAAGCTTATGACCCTAATTTCCCCAACTAAATTACTGAAGCATGGATAAAACTTTGTAAACTATACTCCTAGCTTTTAATCTACGCCCAATACATAAAGCACAATTGTTTGTGTAACCTTTTGAGAAGTGTCAAATGAGAGAGAGCAAGAAAGAGAGATTCCTCCATTTACCTATTGATTATATTGTAAGAATAGATAATATTCTTATCAGTTTTCTGTCCAATCCGTAATTAAAAACTAAGTATATAAAACAAGATCAGTAATTCTTAAGAGTATTGGCACCTTGCACGGAATCCTTAAATATCATGAACTCTTGATTTGAATTGTCATAAAAAATGCTTGATAATTACATTTCCAGGCTTTTGAATCTCCACCTGTCTGTATATATATGTATATGACATCAATAGCCCAGAGATTTAGCAATATACCAATCCATTGAGACTAATGGCTGCGTGACTCAATACCTCTTGTGCTGGAAACGTAATTTACAAAACAATAACTGAAGAATTTATGTACAGAAACCAGTGTAAAAAGTGCCAATATAAATCTGCAACTGGGTGCTACATTGAACCAATTTGCATCTCACAATATAAAAATTATAAATCTTCCCACCAGATTTACTTGTATTCGAATTCCTCTTGAATCGTATCTTTCATGTTTGTCAGGCTGACTCCATTGTTGCCACATAATATCATCCACTGTAGTCTTGACAACAATTGGAGCAGAGTGAGGATTTCATGAAAGGATGCAGATGAAATGATAACATTTATTTAACTCACATCTTCATCATCCAACAGAACACATGCGCCAGCCGTCAGTCTTAGATGTAATTGAACATATTTTTAATCAAGCAGACTTAATTTTGCCATTTCATTTTAATTCAACTTTCAAAATGATTCAGGGGAGCACATAGATTGTGCCTTCTTCTGATTAAATAGAAAACACATACTTTTCTATGGGTTTCAAGCAGCAGAGAATCATACCCTCGGAGTATTTTTTGCATAGGTTTTTAGTCACTAAATAAGTTGTGTTTATTGTCCCGTGTACCGAGGCATTGTGAAAAGCTTCTGTTGCGTGCTAACCAGTCAGCGGAAAGACAATACGTGATTACAATCAATCCATTTACAGTGTATAGATACATGATAAGGGAATAATGTTTAGTGCAAGGTAAAGCCAGCAAGGTTCGATCAAGGATTGTCCGAGGGTCACCAATGAGGCAGATCGTAGTTCAGGACTGCTCTTTGGTTGTGGCAGGATGTTTTAGTTGCCTACGAATAATATCACCGTCATCCTCTAAAATGATATTCCCATTCTTTATTTAATTTATTTTTCATCCCTTAAATCTAGGTGAGTCATGTACCATCCCTTTTGTATAGAAAGCTGTGTCACCCTTCTATCCTGTTTGTGTTGCACTTTCGAGGAGGCGCAGGAATCTAGTGAATCATCTTCCAGTTTTACTTTCCTCTCTGCTGTTCAGCAGGTCTTGCAAACATTGCAATGATTGGGAAATAGCTGTGAGGCAGTGCGAGATTACCCGTGTCCCAACTCCCTTTCACAGGTACAACATGGCATCATTCTACTTTGGTCTTGCATTCTATCAAAAAGAAACTGGAAATCATCAGAGCTTTGTGCAATTTTTATTAAATAATATCTTCCATTTTTTCAAAACAATTATTTTACACTATCACTGAACAATTTCATGATTTAATATTTACCTAAATGTTCATTTGATCCTTCCCAAAATTAGAGAACCTGGTTAATATTATTTTATAGCACTAAATCAAACAAATAGCATAATTCCTGTATTGAAACAGGCCATCTTTTGCTCATTACCAGTGCCGACATAGGTAAAAATGATAACGGCAAGGACCGCTAGCCCACATACAGAACTAGTAGATCACACAGTCAATCAAATAGTAATGCTAACTTGAAACGTGTTCTGTCATTTTGGAGCTTAATAGCCCAACCATCACTTTCTCTAACTCATGCTTGGCTGAACTATGGTTCATCTCTAGTCTAGTCTAGATATACAGTGCGGACACATGCCCTTTGGCCCACGAAGACAGTGCCAACCAGCAAGCCCAGTACACCAGCACTACCCGACACACTAGGCCCAGTACACCAGCACTACCCTACACACTAGGGTAGGGACAATTTTACCAAAGCCAATTAACCTGTAAACCTGTACGTCTTTGGGGTGTGGGAGAAAACCAGAGCACCTGGAGAAAACCCATGAGGTCACAAGGAGAACGTACAAACTCCATACAGACAGCACCCATAGTCAGGATCGAACCCAGGTCTCTGGCGCTGTAAGGCAGCAATTCTACCGCTGCACCACCGTGCTGCTCTAAGGAAAGAAAAAGTCACAATTTTTCAAAGGGATCATTCAATACATATTAACTAGTTGTTTAATTTCTTGTAGCCGTTGCTGTGATTTTGCAGCTATTGGATGCTTTCAAATGCTAGTTCAAGTTGGAAAAACATTTTCAGGGAGTAATGTAGCAGAAGCAAAAGATTTTTTTCTTGACAACAATACTTCTCTACAAATCCAATGCCTTTAAGTATGGGTTTATTAGTCGGCATTCCCCTTGGAATACAGGATGACTGTGAGTGCATGCAGAGTGGATCTACCAGAAACGGGAGGTGGGGAGAAACAAAGTCTCTCGGCAGGAGGGCATAACTGCCCAGAGTGCCACAAGCTATTCTCCTGAATGTACCTCAGGAAGGCAAATGGCATAAGTACGTATGAGCACTTCACGCATTGGCCTTGCACATGAAGGGATATCCTCAGTGAAAGCTGCCACTTCGTGTGTTCAATAATGAACGTTGATAAAGGCAGGGATCACAGTGCCACTGGCTGTGGAAGAGATCATGGCAATGAATCCCAATGCACTTAGTCGTAGAGCTGTACAGCAGAGAAATAGGCCCTTTGGTCCAAATTGTACGTTGGAATTCTGGGCGTCCCATTTCCCTGCATTTCTCCCGTATCCCTCTATCTTCATCCTACCCATGTATCTGCCCAAATATCTTTTGAAATTGATCCAGTTCTATAGCTTCCTCTAAGAACTACCCCTTGAGTGAAAAGGTTGCCCCAGAGGTCCCTCTTCCATCTCTTCCTTCTCATCTTTAGCCCATGCCTTCTAGTTTTAGAATGTGAGCATTCAATTTACCCATCCCCAATGTCATCTTTCCGCCTCCTATGTTCCAAAGAAATCAAAATACTGGCCGATCCAGCCTCTCACTGCACCTCAAGCACCCAAAAACAGCTAACATCCTGGTGAATCTTTTCTGCACCCTTTCCAACTCAATTACATCCTTCCTATATTACCATACACCTGTACCCCTAGAACTCATCGTTTTACAACGGGAGTCTTCCATTTACTGCGTGTCCTATTCTGGTTTGATATTAAAAAGTGCAAGATCTTAAACTTGTCAGTGTTTGCCATTGCTTGGCCCACCTTCCTAAATGATCTTTATCCTGTTGTTAACTTAAATATTCTCCCTTACTGTCCACTATATATCACCAATCTTATTTGTGAAGATTAACTAACTATTAATTAACTAAGATTTTATTTGAAGATTAACTAACAATGGCATCTAAATCGTTAACATAATAACAAACAACTGACCTTTAATGGCACTCTGCTGGTCCAACGTATCAGAGAAAAGCCTTCCCCAACTACCCTTTGACTCCTTTCTTAAAGTCAATTTGGAATCTATTTCATATCTTCTTTTTGTTCTCCTAATTGCTTTCTTAAGTATACTCCTAGACCTTTTACACTTGCATAGATTAGCATGATTCCTAAAACTCCTGTATGCCTCCTTCATTATCCTGACCAGGCTCTCAACATCACTCATTAACCAGGGTTCACTAATCTTGTCAATCCTGCCCTCCACCCTAGCATGAACATGCTGCCCCTGTACTCTTACTATCTCACTTTACAAAGCCTCACACTTGCCAACTGTCCTCTTACCTGCAAGCAGACTTTTTTAATCGACCTCTGTAAGCTCCCGCCTAATGCCTCCAAGATCAGCCTTGCCCCAGTGTAGGATCTTAACTTGTGGGGACATCCAATCCTCCGCCATTGCTACTTAAAACTAATAGAATTATGGTTTCCGGTCCCAAAGTACTCCCCTACTGACACTGCAGTCACTTGCTTTGCCATGTTCCCTAAAGAGGTGGTTCAGCATTGTGCCCATGCTAATAGGGCTCTTTATATATTAAGGAACCTTTCTTGGACACATTTAACAAATTCAGTCCAGTCCAAGCCTTTATACTTGTTCGTTTCCACGTCATAGCTGCAGGGTTTTACACCATTGTCCATTTTATCTTCAATTTCTAATGTTTCTTAGTCTGTTCCTGAGACAAACAAAAAACAAACGCACAGAATGTGTAGGAAGGAATTGCAGAAGCTAGTTTAAACTGAAGATAGACAGAAAAGGCCGCAGTAACTCGGTGATGTCACCTATTCCTTTTCTATGGAGATGCTGTCTGACTAGCTGAGTTACTCCAATTTTTTGTGTCTAACAAAAGCATAGATCTCTGCTGGGAGCACAACCTGATCCACATACTGCTGTTGCTACTAACTCTGACATGTGCTGTAACCAAAAAGATTTCCACTCCCTCAGCATCCAACTGAAATATAACCCGTCATGAAGAAGTGAAGGAACAGCCTATCCAGATATCATCTTCCAAAGCAGGATTTATGTGAAGAACGAAGTCAAGTGTAAAACCAGTATCTGCAACGCAAAGACAATGGTCAGCCGTCTGCCACTGAATGCCATAGCAATTGCTTAGCACAGAGCAAGGGTAAAGGCCATTACAAAGTAAACATAACAAACAAAATTTATAAATAATATCATTCTGTACAATATACAAACTGCATCGCTGTTGTACGTGACCATAGTAACTGCATTTCAATTGAATTGGCCTTCCCCCAGACTTCAGTTTTCCCAGTGGCTGTTATGTTGTCAGGCTCTGGTGCTTTCAGAGGTGTCAGATGTCAACAGTCTTGGAGGTTAACCTTGAGCAGCTCCAGGCGGAGAGGTTGTGTCTACTAACCATGCCATCCCAGCATGGGTGAGAACAGTCCGTGCTGGCTGGCTGACAGGCAACACCCACACCACTGGCAGAATGTCAGGGAGTAGGAATACATTCTCGCTGTCATAGGACAAGGTTGTGCTCTTTGGGGCCGCTGTCAGTCCTGGGGCAAGGTATCAGCAATCCTTTCTAACAACTGCAGGACAGATTCCTGGTCTGCTGTGACATTCTGGAAGCACATTTGCATGCATGCTATAATCCCACGGCTATGAAGGCAGGACCTTCATCTGAGCTTTTGCTGCGACACTTGGGAGAATTTCGTTTGTGCTGCTTGGCAATGTCTTTAGATGTCA
Source organism: Raja brachyura (assembly GCA_963514005.1). Next base: position 82,240,098 of record OY740787.1, read on the forward strand.
TAAACGTGCTCGACTCCACAAGTGTGCAAATAAAATTGCTCACCACTGCTGTGCTGGAAGGGGAAGGCTCCAACGGCTTCACAAAGCTTCTTTCTTGCTCCTCGACACTATATGCACATCTCCCAGTGCACCAGGAGTCCCAACATGCACACACATCTGACTGAATTTAGGGTACAGTGGGAGAAGCTAAAAACCTAGGCTTAAAACAACTTGTTAATCTAAAGAGAGTGAATTGAATTGAATTAAATGGAATACTATCTTGTCACATGTGGCAAGTCACAGTGAATTTCTTTCTTGCAACCCCCAGGTATGCAAATACTCACCACATAAAGGGAGCTGGCAAAGTTACAAAGTATCCTATGCCAAGTTCTCCTTTGTTTACCCCCCTAACTTCCCCCCTCCCTCCCGCCATTTCCCCACACCAGTTCCTCCTTTGTTCTTCCCCCTCCCCCCCCTCTCAGCAATCCTCCACACCGGATCCTCTTTTGATCTCCTCTCCCCACTCACGGTCCTGAGCCTGCAGGCTGAAAGTGGTGGTGACGTAAGAATTAGGTGTACGGATGCCGTCATCTTCACTGGTTTCAACTTCACTGCTGATCATGAACACACCAAAGAGCTGATCATGAACTCACCAAAACTCACCATTTGATCTGTGGTCACCAGAAGCCATTTCTTCTGGCTTCAGAAGCCAATTGCTCAAAAAAAATGTTCTTGTTTTCATCTTTTCCCCTTATCACAAGAAGAATATTAGACTTGGTTGCATGCACCAATATTGCTGGGGAAGTAACTGAAGATAGCAATTTCATTTGCTGCCAATATGTGGAAGGGGTTGGAAAAGATTGTGAAACAGACAACAGTGCAAAATGTGTGGGAGTAGCGTGAAGTACATGTATTCATGGAATAAGTAATTACAGGAAGATTTGTGGGGATAAAGCCATGTGATGAGAAGCATCTGAAGCTAGGATGTGATTGATAACAAATGGCAATGAAAGATGCATCCATTAGTTTTGACCCCAAATAAAGTAATTGAATCTATCGCTGCATGCATTTCATCCAGGTCTTCAGACCTCCAGCCCTAGCTGCAGTCACTGCCTTATAAGGATGTATCTTGCTCAACAGTCAATAATGGATTTCTAATCTAATTTTGGATCCCCTCCACCTAAACCACTACAGCCACCATCTGAAACCACCCTGGTGTCCATTCTCAATTATATTATGCCAATCCTCAGTGTTTTCCAGATCAAATTCACCTCTTACCCAACATCCAACATCTGCCCTAACTACACAGTATCTCCCATTCAGCCATTTGGGGAGATGCAAGCTAGCTTTAAGCAGAGAAGGCAAACATTGACTATAGTAGATTACGCACGTGGCTGCAAATAATTACTTGATTAGCACTGACTGCTTTTCACTGAGCAAATATAAGGCAAAAGAATAATCATTTTGTTGTCTGCATTGTAATCAGATTAATCGTGGTATACAATCCCACCCCAATTTACAGGGACAATCAAATGTATCCCCATCAATATCAACATAAAGAGCATTCGAACAACCATCTGTTCCTTCAGCAACAACCTTCAGCAACAGACTGGTTCCACCAAGATACAGCACAGAACGCCACAAGAGATCCTTCTTGCCTGTGGGTATCAAACTGTACAACTCCTTCCCCTTCTATCGTGGGTTAGACTGACTTCCCTCCCGCCTCCCCAATCTCTGCACATCCCCAATCCTTTCCTCTTATCACTTTAATTTCATGTTTCATGTATTTTGTATTTTATGACTGTTGGCAGATCAATTTCCCTCCTGGGATAAATAAAGTTCTATTGTATCGTATCATATTAAAACCAAAGGCATTTTGCCCACAGGCCATGATTTCTGTATGTGATTCATTACACCCTGCACATCCTATCTTAGTCATATTTTTACTCAATATGTTGAGGAAATACTGAGTATTTCGTCAAAGGAAAGATGAGAAATTAGACCATGAGTTGATCCTAGCTGTTTTGTGGTGAGAATATCCTTGTTATGAAATAATTGGAGTGAAAATATGTTATTAAATAAAAGATTAGCTTGACCTTTTTGGGGTTCTGAATAAGCTGAAGTTTGGTATTGTGTAGTATGCTAGAAAAGCTGTGGTAATCAGGAAGCCTGCATCCAAGGTGTTCTGATAGTGCTTCCTGTTATGCCCAAGCAAAAGACCATTAACAATATTGGGAGAGGATGTGTTTCCTGGGTACTTGGACATTTCTGTAAACAGAAACTTCTGTGGGTACTTGATAAAGATTCTTCCATTGCTTAAGAAGGTACTGTAGATGATAGACCTTTGACTAAGTTCCTGTTGTTTTGGGGTTTTGTAACTAAAGTTTCTGATCGATATAATCAAAGATGACAAGTACTGTGTCAGTGACAAGCATACTTTGAATGGGTACAGCCTGTGATTGATTTGTGTTAAACGTCATTGCTGCAACTCTGTGTAAACATGTGACTACATTTCCAAAATACTATAAAATATGCTGTATGTCTTTGTTCATTAGAGTGGTGGCTCAGGGAGAGTTAAGGTCTGTTGCATACTTGACTCTCTGACACTCTCCCTGACACTCTCGCCGGCTGATGATCAGTAAAGCTTATGTTGGTTTACCTAACCTATTGTGAGTTGTCTGTCTTTTAAGAAATGAACCTAAACAGTGGAACTTCATAGTGACTGCCACAAAAGTAAATTTTCTCAGGCCTCCTGCCAGGCCTGGTCATTTCATAAATTATAAATGGTCTGGTAGAATAAACATGTCAAACCACACGATAGACAACACAAAAATGTGACTAAATACTTAACTGCAGTAAAATGCTCGCAAATTGCTAAACCAAGTTATGTAATATTTCTTCATTCAGTTTTTTCTACCTTATTTAACATGTGCAGGATCATGCCTTTTTAAAATATGAAAGAAACTATTATGCAATCTCAAATTTCATAGGCAGCAACAACTAGGTTCATAGTAAGAAATTATTGACCCGAATGTTGTAGTTTATCCAGAGCATGTTTGCATACTTGAATCCAATTTTTTAGGACATTAATTTTGCTGTTATTTTTATAGTTAAAAGTATAAAAATAAACAATATTGTTTTTTTAAATGGGTACAATTAGCACTTTGGTTGGAAGCTGGTAGGATGACACATATGCATCTAAATGATAGTGTGCTCACAGTATTAACACTAGCAGCTGTTACACGATGTTGATGTAACAGAGAAAAGCTCCATTACGTTTTAATGGGTGCAAAATGGTATTGGTTTATTAATATTTTATTATTGTCACATGTACCAAGATGCCATGAAAAACCTTGCATGCTATTCAGTCAAATCAAGCTCTTCCTGAATCTGGTGGTACATGTCTTTGTATCTTTTGCCCAATGAACGAGGGGAGAAGAGGGAATGACCTTTGTGAATATGGTCCTTGAATATGTTAGCTGCTTTCCAGAGGCAGCATAAAGTGTAGATGTTGTCTGGGCAAGGGGAGGGGGGGGGAGGGGTTTGTGTGAGGGGCAGGGCTACACCCACAACCCTATGCTATTTTGCGTTCTCTTGGTCCAGGCAGTTACCAAGCCATGCTGTGATGTATCCTGATAGAATGCTTTTTACGGTGGACCTGTAGAAGGTGGTAAAAGCCGTAGGTGATATGTTGAACATCATTAGTCTGCTATGGAAGTAGAGGCATTGGTGTGATTTCTTGGCCATGGCTTCAATGTGGTCTGCCGTGGTTAGATTGTTGGTGATATTTATGCCTAGAGACTTGAAGCTCTTTAGCATCTCCACTTCAGCTCTATTGATATTGACTGGACTGTCTCATGAGGTCAAAAATTTGCTCCTTTGTCTTGCTGACATTCAAAGAGTTTATGTTGCTATCCTGCCATCATCCACCGCTCAGCCTTATGGACTAAGCCTCTTGAGTCAAAGCCTCAACACTGACCCTCACATTCAACACTTGGAATGCAACACACAGCCTCTCCCAAAATGGTCACTCCCAATAGTTTGCTCCGCTATGCCTTCACTTCTTATAGGCTGCAGTGCCGGTGAAAGGGTGGTCCTTTAAACCTTTCTATTCCACATTTTCCTTGACCTCCAACCCCTTTGATGTCTCGTTCCCACATCGTACACTTCCTTATCTCTCCCTCCCCTGACTCCCAGTCTGAAGAAGGGTCTCGACATAAAACATCACCCATTCCTTCTCTCCAGAGATGCTGCCTGTCCAGCTGAGTTACTCCAGCATTTTGTGTCCATCTTCAGATGAAACCAGCATCTGCAGTTCCTGCCTACACGCTCTTTTACACCTTCCCACTGCTGCTCTGCGCTACCTCCTGACTGGAAACTCACTACCTGAGTCTTCTCGAGGTAGTGCCTCATCAAGATTCTTTCAATAGTGGGGAGGCTTTGCCGGTAATGGACCAGTCAGAGAACACCACTCTCTGAAGACTCTTGCATTCCTATGCTTTGGAATTGCCATACCAGGCCATGATACAAGTCTTTTTACAACCCAGAAGTATGACTATTGATTCCTCTAACATCAGAAGGGTCTCGATCCGAAACGTCACCTATTCCTTTTTTCCAGAGATGCTGTCTGACCCGCTGAGTTACTCCAGCTTTTTGTATCCATTTTCGGTTTACACCAGCATCTGCAGTTCTTTCCTATACTTTCTACAATATACCTATGGAAGTTTGCTGGAGTATTCAGTGACATATTAAATATTTTTAAACTGCTTATAAAGTTTTGGTGTTGGCATGCCTTCATCATGATTACATTTATGTGCTGGGCCCAGGATAAGTCATACGGGCTGTTAGTGCCCAGGAATTTAAAGCTGTTAACTCTCTCCACTGCCGACTCATCAATGACACTTGGTCTGGCTGCATTCCCTGACAGAGCACTGCATCAAGCAGCGGGGTACTGAAGCTATAGGACAGACTGCCAATCTCAGGGCTATCTGCATGTCATTGAATGGCAGTTCAAAGGCAATAAAGTCCTGAAAATTCCCAATTCCTATCAAGCATCTGACCTCTGCTTTTACTTGCAAGTCTATATGTATGTCTGAAGGCAGTCAATTTAAAATGTATAGTCTTTTCTGGGCATATCTGGACATCTGTAACAAGAGTATGAGCCAGGAGAATATCAAAATCTTCTCTGACTTCACACAAATATATTGTAGATGTAGGGTCTGTTTTGACCCTGGAAGGAAACCAAAAGAATTCTATATGAATGCAGTGAATCTGGCTATATTGTCTGCAAATTTTACTTCCAGGAATAAAAAATTAATAACATTAGTCCTAAAGTACTACGAATGTAAACGTATCTTTCAATGTTCCAACCTGATAGCAGAATTTAACATTTATTATCATTCCACTTTCCCCCATTTGTTATTAAAACCAATTATTATCAAGGTGAAAGTGGCAGTGCATCTCAAAGCAGAAATGATTAAGAATAGAAATATTTAAGTATGCTGCTTTTTTTAATGCAGTGACATGTTCAATGTGTGCCAAGTAAACAGGCTTCCTGGTTCACCAATCGAGTTAACAGATGTCTTGACCAACTGGTGATTCAGTAACTGGTTTGCCCACTGATCTTCATAAGCTAACACTGAAGTTTGGATATTCAAATTCCATTCAGGAAGTACATTTACCTTAGCTTTTGCATAATTGCTGTGAAGTAAAACTCATTGCTCTGCCTTCCAGCCAAAGAAATGGCACAATGCTACATAAGTGAGATTTTTATTCTATTTCTGATATCTTGGTGAGACTGATAATTTAGTGACAATGTTTAGTTTAGAGATACAGCGCGGATACAAGTCCTTCGGCCTATCAAGTCCGCTCCGTCCAGCGATCTCCGCACAATAACACTATCCTGCACACATTAGGGACAATTTGCACTTATAACAAGCCAATGAACCTACACACCTGTACGTCTTTGGAGTGTGGGAGGAAACCGATGATCTCGGAGAAAGCCCGCGTGGTCATGGGGAGAACGTATAAACTCCGTACAGACAGCACCCGTACTCGGGATCGAACCCGGGTCTCTGGCATTGCATGCGATGCAACCGTAGCCGCAACAGCAATGTGTCCCAGAGCCAAAGTTATTAAGGACGAGTTTGTGACTAACAAAGTTTCATATCTAGCATTCCTGATATTGATAGAGAAAGGAAATTCATTCTAACAGTCTGAACTGGATGTAACCTAAGTTCCAGAAATTAAAATAATGTACGCTACATTGCCTGTAAATTCTGTTTGATATAAGTATTATGCATTTATATTTTAGGAAAATAATCAGGGTTGGGCCCATCGTTATATTTTATGCTATTATGTTATGTCTGTCACACCATTGTATGATAATGCACACAATAATAATCAGTCTTTCCAAGGCATTCATCTATTCCTGGTAAAATATATTTCAAAGGATCAAATAACTGATTTACAAATATATTCAACTGCAGTTCACGGTTCATATGTCTGGAAAACCCTTGCTTTCTCAAAGGCATTGCCATAGGGGAAAGAGCATTGAGGTTAAGAAAAAAGAATTCAATATGTGGTTTGGTGGAAAGAACGAGACAGTCATGGGACCTAGTCAGAAAACTGAGGTCAGCTGATCACCCTAACAAAGGGCACCTGTGATTGGTAAAAGACAGGGCAAGAGTTTGCTTTTGGGACAAAGGGCCATTTTGTCATTTCCTGATCCTTAAAGGATGGCAGCGTAATGCAGCAAATTGTACTGTTGTCTCACAGCTCAAGCAATGGGGAATTTGAGTTGACCTTTTGTGTTATCAGTGTGGAGTTTGCAAGATTTCTCTGCATGTGTTTCCTCTAAGTGTCCTAGTTGCCTCCCAAATGCTATGGCCATTACACAGACCTGGTTGAAAGCTCAACACTGCGGGGATTAAATGGTCCAGATGCGATAGGGAAGGATGTAAAAAAAGTAGGTGGGGGTTGGGGTGTGGATAGTTGCTCTACTGATCAGGAAGACAATACTTAGTGAGGTTATCCTGGTGATCTCATCCAATGAGGCACTCAGCTCAGGTGGTGTTCAGGAATATGAAAGGTGAAATATCTATGATGGAATTATACTGTGAGCCTCCTCTGATAGTGGTAGATAGAGGAACAGGTATGTATGGTTCTTGAAACAGTGTGTAGATAGTTCAATCAGAGAAGGGGGCCACTAGACCATGCATTGGAAAATTAGCTTGGCCAGGTGATTTGAGTTTCAATGGGAGATTCTGGGAACATAATCATAATTCCATAAGTTTCCAGATAGTTATGAATAAGGATATAACCGGACCTTGGATAAAATGCTAAATGGAAGGAAGGCTAATCAGGCTAATTATTTGTCATGGCCACCAGATAGGAACAATTAAATTCTTACTTGCTGCAGCTTTATGGACACATTAGATGTAACAACAGAAAATACATTCAATAAATTACCAATTTCAAAGACCCTGAAAATGGTTTTTAAAAAGTACACAGAGAAACCATAATAGTGCAAAGTTCATAGTGGTTTTGTGCTGAGGAAGTGTTATGGTAAGGTGAACAAGGTCGTTCAAAAACATAATGGTTGATCGTATGAAGCTAATCTTAAACCTGGAGGTAACAGAGCTCAAACTCATGTACCTTCTTCTGATGGTAGTAGTACGAAGCAAGCATGACCAGAGTGATGTAGGTTTTTGATTGCCTTCTTGAGACAATGCTATCTGTATATTATTTCAATGGTGAGGAAGTTCATATCGGTAATGGACAGGGCAATATCCACCACTTTCTGCAGCCTCCTTAGTTTCTAAGTGTTCAAACCATAATGTTACCAGTTAGATCTCCATACACTTATAGAAGTTTGATAAGTGTTTGATGATATGCTGAATTCCCTCAAACTTCTGAATAAGTAAGTGTGCTGGTGAGCTTTCCTAGTGATTGCATCAATGTGCAATGGTTCGGCCACAATTGGAGTACTGTATGGAGTTCTAGGCAGATCACCAGAGATATGTATAATAGTATCAGGTTGGAACTGGGAGAAGGAAGGACCATTCAAGAATAAAGAGGTGAATTTATGCCTGAAAGAGTGAGCAAGGTACTAAATGGGTATTTGCACTCAGATTCACCTAAGAGAAGGACATGGAAGATAATGAGATCAGAGGACTATGCCTGTATTGTAGGACATATTGATATAAAGAAGGAGGAAGTGTTAGTGCTCTTGAAGAATATTAAGGTGGATAAGTCTCCAAGGCCTCATGGGATCTATTCCAGGTTATTGAGAGAGGAGATTATTGTGGCCGTGACAGTATGCTCTGAGCAAAATCCCTTTATTTAAGAAGGGCAATATGAAGGGCAAGAAGGTCAAATTTTTAAGGAAATTATTTGACTATATTCTTAGTATAGCGGCAGATTTTTATATCATTTAAGAGATTACTCCCTCTAGCCACTAAGTAGACTACATTGTTAAGGAGAATGTCGTAATACGCACGTGAGCTCTTCGTGAGACCTTCAGAGCTTCTTCACAGATAAATCTTCATAACACAGTCTTTTGATTAATAGTTTCCTTATTGTTGAAGAAACACAATAAGATATACATCCGACCTTCTTCTCCGACTCGTACACTTTAATCTTCATCAAACTCCAGCATATCACTTAAAAGTTAGAAAACTCTTCATGTCTTGGTTACACTTCACATGGTCGAAGGGTATGCCTTCTCAATGTAACTCCAAAACTAAACTAAAAAACTAAGCTTCTGCGCAAGAAACCCAGCTCCAAACACGTCCTTGACTACATAATAAATCCCACCCACTTAATAACGGGCAGTCTAAAATTTAAAGAAAAATGGCATCATTAATGACACACAAAATAAGCCAAGTAGCCACTACATACCGGCCCCTAATTGTTCTGAGTATATAACGAGGCAATTATTAATAAACATAAAAAAAGTAGCCATGAAGGCTTAACATATATCAAAAGCAAAAAATAGCATGCACTATATATCCCCATTCAAAATTCTTCATCGACTCTTCCATCTTCACCTTTGCCTTCCAGAAGCAAGCATAACTTGATTATTGATCTTATTAAAACACTGTTTTTAGTTTAAAGTCATACCGTGTGCACCAAACCCTTAACATAAGGCATGATACCCAGTATATAGTCCAAAACATAACAGTCCAAAGCTTTGATAGCATGAAACTTCTTCCACTATGTCCAATCAACTCATGGATGTGTTGTAACAACAATGTTGAAACATGATTTAATTTCCAGATCATTAGCAGAGATTTCAAATCTCAGCTCAAGCTTTGGCCATTCCCTGTCTATCTTACAGAGAGACTTTAGTTCATTGATCCATCTCTTATCGCTTAACAAGCGGTTCACTGTCAGTGCTCTAGAAACTTTTATGATAACATATTTCAATTGTGCACATTAGTAACTCCCAATGCTCTTTCCATTGGCAGACTGTCTCTGTCCAAATCCAACTCGCTGGTTTCTTTGGCTCTATCATCTGGTGGAATGCTTTCACAATTGTTGCTTATCCACTTGGAAAGTGTGAATCCTCCCTTATTGTAAAACGAAGTCGGATGTTTTACTGGTTGAATTACTTTCTGCTCAGTAGACATGGATTTTAAGCAATCATCCATGTAGAAATTATATTTCAAAGAGATTATTACTTCATGGAATTTAGTATTCTCACCAAACTTGCGTTTCAAATTCTGGGTACGTTGCTCTGCCATACGACAATTATTCGGCGGTTTAACACTTTCTGGTATGAAAGGTAAGTCCAGGCAATAGTGTCTGTCAATCTTTACTGAGTAGTTCATAATATCGCCGAACTTTAACTCTTCTCTAGACATTTCTTCAGATTCCTTATTGGTACTTTCATTGAAGTCATGATCAAATTGCATCATCACCAGTTTTTCTAATTTATCAGTACATATGTGATTAACAGCAATGGTGGGGTAGTTCTTCTGATTCCCGTTTTCGTTGTTCCTTCTCAAGGAGCCATAGATAACCCATCCAAGTCGTGTTTTCGCAGCATACAATCAATCACCTTGGCTCCTCACAAACTGCATAAGTTGCAATGGTTTTAAAACATTGGTTCAGATAAGTAGGTCAACGCTAGAATTTAATTCAGAAATTTTGACATCCTTCAGGTAAGGCCATTGTTTCAAGTCTTCATGTCTGGGTATATTTTGACGACCAACAGGCATGATTCCATGTGTAAACACTTCAGTTATTGGTAAAAAATTGTCTTCATCCAAACTGGATATCTCCATACTTAGAAACAGAGAAATTAGGTGCAGGAGTAGGCCATTCGGCCCTTCGAGCCTGCACCGCCATTCAATATGATCATGGCTGATCATCCAACTCAGTATCCCGTTCCTGCCTTCTCTCCATACCCTCTGATCCCCTTAGCCACAAGGGCCACATCTAACTCCCTCTTAAATATAGCCAATGAACTGGCCTCAACTACCCTCTGTGGCAGAGAGTTCCAGAGACCCACCACTCTCTGTGTGAAAAAATTCCTTCCCATCTCGGTCCTAAAGGATTTCCCCCTTATCCTTAAGCTGTGACCCCTTGTCCTGGACCTCCCCAACATCGGGAACAATCTTCCTACATCTAGCCTGTCCAACCCCTTAAGAATCTTGTAAGTTTCTATCAGATCCCCTCTCAATCTCCTAAATTCTAGAGAGTATAAACCGAGTCTATGCAGTCTTTGTTCATAAGACAGTCCTGACATCCCAGGAATCAGTCTGGTGAACCTTCGCTGCACTCCCTCTATGGCAATAATGTCCTTCCTCAGATTTGGAGACCAGAACTGTACGCAATACGCCAGGTGTGGCCTCACTAAGACCCTATACAACTGAAGTAGAACCTCCCTGCTCCTATACTCAAATCCTTTTGCTATGAAAGCTAACATACCATTCGCTTTTTTTCACTGCCTGCTGTACCTGCATGCCTACTTTCAATGACTGGTGTACCATGACACCCAGGTCGCGCTGCATCTCCCCTTTTCCTAATCGGCCTCCATTTAGATAATAGTCTGTTTTCCTATTTTTGTCACCAAAGTGGATAACCTCACATTTATCCACATTATACTGCATCTGCCAAACATTTGCCCACTCACCCAGCCTATCCAAGTCACCTTGCAGTCTCCTAGCATCCTCCTCACAGCTAACACTGCCCCCCAGCTTAGTGTAATCCGCAAGCATGGAGATATTGCCTTCAATTCCCTCATCCAGATCATTTATGTATATTGTAAATAGCTGGGGTCCCAGCACTGAGCCTTGCGGTACCCCACTAGTCACTGCCTGCCATTGTGAAAATGACCCATTTACTCCTACTCTTTGCTTCCTGTTTGCCAGCCAGTTCTCTATCCACATCAATACTGAACCCTCAATGCCGTATGCTTTAAGTTTATATACTAATCTCTTATGTGGGACCTTGTCGAAAGCCTTCTGGAAGTCCAGATACACAACATCCACTGGTTCTCCCCCATCCTACGCTACTAGTTACATCCTCGAAAAATTCCACAAGATTCGTCAGACATGATTTACCTTTCGTAAATCCATGCTAACTTTGTCCAATGATTTCACCACTTTCCAAATGTGCTGCTATCCCATCTTTAATAACTGACTAGCAGTTTCCCCACTACAGATGTTAGACTAACTGGTCTGTAATTCCCCGTTTTCTCTCTCCCCCCCTTTTTAAAAAGAGGGGTTACGTTTGCTACCCGCCAATCCTCAGGAACTACTCCAGAATCTAAAGAGTTTTGAAAGATTATCACTAATGCATCCACTATTTCCGGAGCTACTTCCTTAAGTACTCTGGGATGCAGCCTATCTGGCCCTGGGGATTTATCGGCCTTTAATCCATTCAATTTACCCAACACCACTTCCCGACTAACCTGGATTTCACTCAAGTACTCCTTTGACCCGCGGTCCCCTGCTATTTCCGGCAGATTATTTATGTCTTCCTTAGTGAAGACGGAACCAAAGTAGTTATTCAATTGGTCCGCCATATCCTTGTTCCCCATGATCAACTCACCTGTTTCTGACTGCAAGGGACCTACATTTGTTTTAACTAATCTATTTCTCTTCACATATCTATAAAAACTTTTGCAGTCAGTTTTTATGTTCCCTGCCAGTTTTCTTTCATAATCTATTTTTCCCTTCCTAATCAAGCCCTTTGTCCTTCTCTGCTGGTCTCTGAATTTCTCCCAGTCCTCTGGTATGCTGCTTTTTCTGGCTACTTTGTACGCATCATCCTTTGCTTTGATACTATCCCTGATATCCCTTGTTATCCACGGATGCACTACCTTCCCTGATCTATTCTTTTTCCAAATTGGGATCAACAATTTTTGTAGTTCATCCATGCAGTCTTTAAATGTCTTCCATTGCGTATCCACCGTCAACCCTTTTAGAATTGATTGCCAGTCAATCTTGGCCAATTCACGTCTCATACCCTCAAAGTTACCTTTCCTTAAGTTCAGAACCATTGTTTCTGAATTAACAATGTACTTGTAATGTAATGACTCATACTCTCTATATTTTTATTCATGGTATCCAATCGAATCTTAGTCTCTTCTCCTGTGATGTTCAGCCTTCTCGTCAGGTTGTCGAACTTCCGTTATCCAAAAAAGCATATGTTTGCAACACTGTATTCATCTTGCTATTCCTTACTTGTACTGGTAAGATAGAAAAAATACAGTTTTCAACCCCGGCCCCAATATGAGCAGTTAATTGAGGTGAGGTGATAGCATCACTAATAATTGGCTTCTCCTTTTGTTCCGTTTGCTACAGTTCCTCCTTTTCTATTTGCTCTGGTAGCTATTCTTCTATTTGTTCTGGTTCTTCCTCTATCCAATGCTCTGGTAGCTCCTTTACAGTGTGAAGTGCTTCAGGATGATATTGCTTGCAGTATCTCACCATGTGTCCTTTTTTCAAACATTCAAAACAAATTACCTTCTCTTTCAAGAATTCCATCTTATCTTCATATTCTTTCATCTTGAATCTTCGACACCATCTTATGGGGTGACCAACTTCATCACATAACAAACAAAATCCTATATGCTTGATAGTAGATACATCTCCTTTCATTCCATCTGTCGCTTCCACAGGTATTATAGTGGTAGCAAAATTACTTCTCTTAGATTATGATCTTTTTTCAGTTTTGGTAAAGGTAGAACCTTTGTTAGTTGCAATTGGTTTATGATCTTCAATAGTCCCGTGGTGTGACTCTAACATGTACCGCACTTCCTTTTCCAAGAAGTGCACCAGGTCTGGTAGCCTGACTACTTGCTTCCTCTCATCCAATATTCTGCCTGCTTTATATCTCCACCTTTCTCTCAGTCTTCTTGCTAATGATGACTCTGGTATTACTTGTAAGATTCATCTCCTCCATATGGCCGAGCTGCAACAACCTCTAAGAAATATTGCATAATTACTCAATGCCTCCCCATTTTCTGGCTAGATTTCTTTCCAAGCATGAGCGTTCTCCATGTATGTGTTAGCAATCCTCTGTTCATCACCAAAACGTTCTTCAAGTAATCTTCTTGCTTCTTTACAGCCTTGGCTGTCGGGCTCATTCTGACAACTTTCTACAAGTACCTGAACTCTTCCGCTTGTGTACTTCACCAGAAATCGTAAGCGCTCGTTTTCATCCGTAATTTTTGTTTCTTTTACTTCTTCTAATGCCCTTACGAAAGCTTCATACCACAAAGGATCTCCATCATATGTAGGAATTTCTGCTGGTGGTAGAGTGAGAGAGGTATTTTGTCAAGCTATGATCTGGTTGAATTCAGCTTGCCTATTCGCCCATGCAAATAATCCATCCTGATAACCTTGGCCTGGCTCCATCGGACGATAGACAGGCCTTGGCTCAAACTGGCTTGCTTGAGCCTGTGCACCAGGCATTGGAAAAGCATAGTCCGCTATTGGTTTGTCCTGAGCCTCTCCAGTGGCTCCATAAGTAGTTTGTTTCGATCTAGCACCCACTTTGCTTAGATGAAGTTTTACCCATCTTCCTCTTCTCCAATGGGTTTTCAAAACCGTGAAATCCGGTGAACCTCGAATGTGGAATTGATCCAACTGCTGACTCAATTGGAGCAGTTTTTCCTCTTGGTCAAGAGTTCATCATCTTTGATGCTCTAGAGCTGCATTTTGAATCCCACTTTCCAATATCTCCTTCTTTGATTTGGCCACCGCCATCTTTGTGTCTAATTCCAGCTATTGCTTTCGTCACCTCATCTCTTCTTTCTGTCGTATCATCTCCTCTTTCATCTGTTCTTCTTGTTGCACAATCTCATGTTTCTTCTTCATGGCATCCGCTTCTATTGCGAGAGTGGCTAGATCAACTTCAACTCCCAATCGAGCAGAAGCCCTTGATAAAGAACGGGCTATAGAACCAAATTTCCTTCCTGATCTTCATGTAGATAGGTTCGAGATACTTTCCCGTGGTGTAATTTAATCTTCCATTCCAGCTTAAAGCTTAAAGTCCCTTCAAAGCCACCACGGAAAATTTCCCTCGGGAAAAAGTGAACATTGAGGAATTTAAAGGCTTAGCTAAAAAACTGGCAAAAGATTTCTTCAACCTGCAACCAGATAAAAGATCCGTAGAAGACAACTGGGTGTGGCTGAAAAACTCTTTAAATAATATTGTCACAAATCATGTTCCTCAAAAACTAATCAAGGGCGTATGCATCCTCCTTGGTTTTCAGCAAAACTGAAACGTCTCTGCAGTAAGAAAGAGAAGTTTTATATCTGTGCCAAAAAAGGGGGTACAAAATTGGACTGGGACAATTTTACTAGTGTGCGAAAGCTAGTCGATCGTGCAATTAGGAGTGCTCATAGACAACATGTTTCCTCTATTCTTGGGAGAGAACAACCCAAGGCTTTTTGGAGATATGTGAAATCCAGACGGACAAACAACACTGGTGTCCAGATGCTAAAAGTGAACAAGTGCCTGATCACTGAGAACCAGGCGAAAGCAGAAGCTCTTGTGAACCAATTCCAACATCTTTTCACCAGGGATGATGTGGAGCCTTCATCAATTCCAGTCCTTCCGCCCAGCCCATATGCTAATATGCCTGCTATTAAAATTGAGGTTGAAGGTGTCAAGAAGTTATTGCTCAACGTTAATACCACAAAAGCAATTGGACCAGATCAGATACAAAATCAAGCCCTCAAGATCGCAGCCGAAGAACTGGCTCCAGTTTTACAGTTCATTTTTCAACAATCGCTTGACTCGGGCGATGTGCCGCTGGATTGGAGGAAGGCCAACATCACTCCTCTCTTTAAGAAAGAGAGGAGTGATGTTCAACCACCAACCCAGTTCAACCACCAACCCAGCGAATTATCGTCCTGTTTCAATAACAAGTACTTGCTGTAAATTGCTGGAGCATATCATTGATATTAATCTGATGCGTCATGTGAGCAAACATAATATTCTTGCCGACAACCAACATGCATTTAGGAGGCATAGATCATGCGAGTCTCAGCTTATCCTGACAACAAATGACCTGGCCAAGCACCTTGACAGTAACGTCATCGTGGATTTAGTTGTACTGGACTTTTCTAAAGCATTTGATGTCATCCCACACCAGAGACAGCTTCGGAAGCTTGACTTCTACGGTATTCGTTCCAACACAAAACAATGGATTTCCAGTTTCCTGACAAAACGTCTTCAGCACGTGTGTGTGAACGGAAAGAGCTCCAATTGGCACCCAGTGTTGAGTGGTACACCCCAGGGCACAGTACTTGACCCACACCTATTTTTGCTTTACATCAATGACATCCATGAAAAAGTCGCAAGTACAACCAGACTATTCGCTGATGATTGTTTGCTGTACGATCCAATTAAGTCAGCTGATGATGAATATGCTCTCCAAAAGGATCTCGATACTATGGTTGAGTGGTCACAACAATGGGGCATGCAGTTCAACCCTTCCAAATGTGAAACCATGCGTGTCACCAGAAAGAGGAATCCAGGCATCACATCTTACAACATACTTGGTGTCACCCTTGAAGAATCCAAACAAACCAAGTATCTTGGCATCAAATTGCAGAATGAACTACGTTGGAATGGTCAGACTCATCATGTAACAGTGAAAGCAACAGGTGTCCTAAACTTTTTGAGGCACAACTTCCATCATTGTTCATCTTATGTCAAGGAGAAGCTGTATTTCTCCATCGTTAGACCTCATCTGGACTACGCAGTTGCAGCTTGGGACACATACACAGATAAAAACATTTCATCCATCGAACATGTCCAAAGACAGGCTGCTAGATTTGTTACTAACACCTACGAGAGAGAAACGAGTGTCACCAAACTTCTGAATTCTCTGGGGTGGAATCCTCTCCAAGACAGACGTGAAGCTCACCGTTTGACCTGTTTTTACAAAATGTTAAATGGTCAGCTAGACAGATCACAAGACCTACACCAACCACAAACCAATAAGGAGCAGACGAGGGCATTCGATCCAATTTGTGGTCCCAGCCTCAAAGACAGATGTGTACAGCAATTCGTTCTTTCCACGCACTATTAAAGCATGGAATAATCTCCACCAAGCCACGGTTGCCCACAGTTACTACATTTAAAGTGGCACTTTCTTCCCAATAACCCTCTCTGGCTAAACCCCTCCCTTCAGCACCTCCAGTTTAAATTCCAGTTGGAATATTTTGGAGGACCAAGTAACCAAGAACCAAGTACCTTGTTGCATCACACTTCCAGCTGTTGTCCGCGTAAGTGGTGGTATCATTTCAGATAACCATTCCTCTGCCTCATCCATGTAATCATTGAATATCTTCAGCTGTACAGCATACCACTAGGTGAGTCTTTTGCGTTCTTCCAGAGTTGGCTCTGAGTCCATCACTGCATTATGTTTATCTTGAACCTCCTGGCAGAGGTTACAGATGGCCCAGATTAGATTCTATTTTGACTGTGTTCTTATCCGATTCCATTAATTTCTTCTGTTTCTCAATTGATCTGGAAACCTGTTTCCATAATTTGTTTCTCTCAATTTCTTTTGGGTAGGCAGCTTGGGTATTTTCTGCATCTTCTCGATACTTTAGCCTGGCTCAGCCATCTTGTGGTTCCTCAGACGTGACACTTTCTTCATCATCTTGCTCCATGGATTTAAACAGGTCTTGGCAAATTGCCAAGTCTTTAAATTGAACGAACAAAGTCTTCTTCGTTCTGCTTAAAATTTGTATAAACATCTTTTCTCTGGAACAATAAGAAACTGAATATCCAGACAACATCCCTAAACATTTATTAAATTAATAATGATGCTAGTTCAAAAGGAATGTGTCTTATCTTGACTTCAAAACAATCCAAGGACATCTGGATTTCTCCAGACAGAGTGGAAAAACACTTAACTGGCTATCTTCCAAGCCAGTGGCTAGCTTTCACTTATCTGGCTCGTCTTACAGAAGCCGTTTAAAATTAAAGCTTTGCACCTTCAATTCAAAAGGATTATGGTGGATTTCTGCTCACGAGTTCTTGATAATGTCTTCAGATAAGTCGTGTGGCTGCTGATAAACCTCTAGGCAATCTCTGGCCGAGATCTATTGTCTTCAGTTCCTCGGCTGGAACCGGTCTTCTGGCTAAAACCTCTTTCGAGATCTTAGCCAAGTCTTCTGTCCCACTCTCTGGGACTGGCTCTCGCCTCTTGTGAGAAGTATCCTTCAACTTTGTGTAGCGGCAGATTTTATATCGTTTAAGACATTACTCCTAGCCACTAGGTAGACTACATGGTTAAGGAGAATGTCGTAATGTGCATGTGAGCTCTCCGTGAGACCCTTAGAGCTTCTTCACAGATAAATCTTCATGACACAGTCTTTTGATTAATAGTTTCCTTATTGTTGAAGAAACGCAATAAAATATACATCCAACCTTCTTCTCCAACTCTTTACACTTTAATCTTCATCAAATTACAGCATATAGCTTAAATGTTAGAAAACTCCTCATGTCTCGGTTACGCTTCACATGGTCGAAGAGTATGCCTTCTCCATGTAACTCCAAAACTAAACTAAAAAACTAAGTTTCTGCGCAAGAAACCCAGCTCCAAATACGCCCTTGACTACGTAATAAATCTCACCCACATAATAACAGGCAGTCTAAAATTTAAAGACAAATGCCATAATTAATGACACACAAAATAAGCCAAAATAAGCACTAAGGATAGAATTTGCACATCCGAACAGCATGGACTAAGGGAGAGTCAGCATGGCTTTGCCTGTTGAAGGTCATCTCTCACAAACATGATTGAATATTTTGAGGTGACAAAGAGGATTGATTAGGGTAGGACAGTGAATGTTGTATACATGGATTTGAGTAAAACATGGCACAACATCCCTCGTGTATAGACTGAGGCACATTAATCATGAATCTCATGGATTCCACAATGACTTGGTAGATTTGGATTCAAAATTATCTTGGTCTTGTCAGACAGAGGGTAGTGGTAGATGGGTTTATTTTGACTGAAGGTCTGTAATCAGTGGTGTTCCACAAGGCTCAGTGCTAGGACCTCTGTTGTTTTCAGATGTTTAAAATAATTTGTACAAAAAGGTAGGAGGGTCTTTTAGTAAGTTTGCCGCAGATACATAAATTGGTGGAGCTTTGGATAGTGAGGATGGTTGTCAAAGGATATAGATCAGTTGGAAATATGTGTAGAAATGTCAGATGACATTTAATCCGGACAGTGTGATGGGAGATCAAAGGGTAAGTAGACGATAAATATCAGCATATTCGAAGTTGCTGCCTTACAGCGCCGGATACCCAGGTTCGATCCCGACCACAGGTGCTGTCTGTACAGAGTTTGTACATTCTCCCCTTGACCACGTGGGCTTTCTCCAAGATCTTCGGTTTCCTCCCACACTCCAAAGACGTACAGATATTTAGGTTAATTGGCTTGGTGTATGTGTTAATTGTCCCTAGTGTGTGTAGGATAGTGTTAATGTGTGTGGGGGTCGCTGGTCGGTGTGGACTCGGTGGGCCGAAGGGCCTGTTTCCACGCTGTATCTCTAAAACTAAAAACAAAAGCATTGATGTAAAGTGGGATCTCGAGGTGCAAATGTCTAGCTCCGAAAGTGACAATACAAGAAAACAAGACAGTTAAGGCGTACATCATACTTTTCTTCATCATTCGGGGCTTTGAACATAAAAGTTGGCAAGTCATGTAGCAGCTGTATAAAACTTTGGTTCGGTAACAATCAGGGTACTGTGTGGAGTTCTGATCACTGCAATACATGAAAGATGTGAAGGCTCTGAAGAGGGCACAGCACGTGTTCACCAGAATGCTGCCTAGATTTGAGAGTGTTAGCTATAAGAGTAAGTTTGACACACTTTGATTGTTTTCTTAGAGCATTGGAGGCTGAAGGATGACCTGAAATACGTATATATAATTATGACAGGCATTGATTGGGCAGATAATCAGACTTTTTCCCAAGGTGGAAATTCAAAATACTGGGGGGCATAGCTTTAAAGTCAGATGGGAACAATTTTAAGGATTTTTAAAAGGTATGATTTTTGTTACAAAGAGTGGTCAGTGTCTGGAATTAACTACCAGAGAGCTTGTGTAAGATATAACAACATTTCAGAGGTATTTAGACAGGAAGATGAACAGGAACCAAATGTGGAGATGTAGGCTACATACAGACAGATGGGATTGGCTTAAATTGACACTGTGGTCAGCACAGAGCATCTTGGCTGAAGTGCTTGTTCCTCCACTGCACTATATGTTCTATCCTGAAGACATGTTAATTGGTTATGACAAATTACCCTAATGAATGTGTGTGGTAGCAGAATGAGTAAGAAAGTGATGGATGTGTGAAAGATAATAATGGTGTTGGGGATAGATGTGAAAGCCGGCATAGACATGACGGTAAATAGTCTCCTTCTACGATTTTTGGAAATGTAAACATATAAAGTAAATATAAAATGCAACGAGTTATTCATGTCTCCATTTAGCTGTTAGATTTCTCATGCTTTGGAAAACCCTTCCAAAAACAGACTCTTGATTGTACTGAAAGATTTAAATGTTACAACAAAACTTTATACCTTTTTTGGAACACACATCTTTCTATCTGGTACTGCAAAAAATTGTATTAGATTGTATTAGGCTGCTAAATTTTCAATTTTTAATGCACAATGTCAGATAATCCAGTGAGTGGAGGAGGGGATGGCAAAGGAGGGAAAAGATCAATCCAAATATTTACCGTGTAACATTAAGAATGCATACTTGACTAAATATAAAGTATTAACTAGCTACCAAATTTTAAAGGATTTTTAAAATGTGAAAATAGATTAATTGCTTAAATAAAGATTTAGCCACTTGTTCATCTTGCTTTAATTGAGTAATATATCTGCATTAGATGCCTGGAGAGATTATAGCATATATGCAGCTTGCTTTGCAGTTGTGTTTTATGATCTGCTGGAAGGAAGAAGATCATGCATAATGAATTAGATCAGACCCAATGAGAATATCCTATTAAGGCTTGGTGAGAAATTGTATACCTTTCCACATCTAATCTCTTTGAGAACTATGAAGTTTCCTTAAAGTGAAAAACTAAAAGCTGGAAAACAAAATACAAGCTTCAAAACCAATTGTTGAGATAGACTTTATTCTTCTTATGAAAACATGAAAATAGCCATTCAAACAAATGAAAGACTGCATTTTAGGTTTCATGATGTTATAAAATAATTTGACCACACATTATTAATTTTGATGATAATTGAATATTTCAGTCACTTGGATGGACAAAATATATTTGGAAAGTTCAATTTAATTGATCTTTTATAGAAATTTCCATTCTTTTAAAATAATTATATATGGTTATATAATGATTCCTAATTAATAAATGTTTTTATGACCTAACAAATGAAATAAATTATATCATTCTTATAAACTGAAGTAAAGGAGAATCAGTGTGTCTGACGGTGAACAAAACATTGATACATTGAAATAATATTAGATAAAGATCAGCCAGGTTTCTGTGATAATCTTGAAACAAAAGACCCAATTTTATCATATCCCATTACTTATCTTCCAATGATCTCGATTCACCACATACACCAGGAGTCGGCAACCTATGGCCCCCGGGCCGAATGCGGCCCATAACCCGAAATCATCGCGCCCCAGCCATATATTTTTTTCCTTAATTATCCGGCCCGCCGACTTCCATCATCTCCGGTACCTCCTGGGCCCGAGGCCACGGCGTCCAGGCACGGTGATGTAAGGACGCAAGGAGGCCTGCACTGGCGGCCGCAATGGCGGAGCCGCCAAGCGCCGAGCAGCGCTGAGCTTTGGCAGTACCGCATCCTGCGCAAAGCCGCCGGCACAACCGTGCACCTTCTGTGAATGGGCTTCATTGTTGGGATCAAAGATCCGCTCTATGATCTTTGGTCGGAATCGGGGTTGTCAATAGGCTAGGGACGAGTGAGTATAAGTGGCGTCCTCGAAGGGGTGGGATCCATGTGTACACGTGATGGATGTTGCCCGCCATCCGCTCACAGACATGCGTCCTGGCCCCTATGCAGAATAAGGTTGCCGACCGCTGGCATACACCATTGGACACCTCCCATCTCAAAGCTTGCAACTGTGACACACATTCATAGAAGAAATACCTTACATGATTATTATCACTCCACAAATCTTGTGGAGTGAATGATAAAGAGAACCTCAGTGGAAATTCACTTTTTATTAGGCAATATCATCTGGATATATGGTACTTCGTTCAATTGAAAGAATATGTCACATTTCTGAAATCTCAGCGTGGATTTCATTCATATTTTTACACTTAATAGCTTGCAACTTTACTTTCAGTAACAACTATAAAAAATACATTTTTTAGTTATCAATACTCCTGCAATGTAGTACAAAATGCTGCATCATTATTCATCATGTTTGTCCCATATATGAGATGTGGTTTTTAACAAATATTTGTTGGCACTTTTGTTGACAAAAATCCTATTACTAAACAATGAATTGCATTTACTTCAGCCTTTCATGAATAGTGTGAGAAGAACAGAGAGGGGAAGAGAGTGCTAAAGTAAAAAAAAAAAAAACTTTCTCCCCGACAGACTATTTAATTCCTGCACAAGACTCCCTTTCTGCAGGGCAGCACTGAACATTAACTATTGTTGAATCCAATCCTGCATATTAGTACCACATGATTGCATTCATAAAAAATATTCCACAATGTTGCAAATGTTGCAGTGTTGCCCAAGAGATAGCCCATCAGTGCAGTGACCCCAATGCTACTAATGCTGTTTATCATGCTCATTTGCTGCAGGCTTACCTGGTGAATGGTGATGGCAGGATTGGTAATCAAAAAGACTCTCAGGAGCGGAGGCATAAGTGGCTGAAAATGCTGGAATCTGTGGCAATATACAATCTTCTGGAGGTAGTCAGCAGGTCAACCAGTATCTGTGGATAGAAAGGCATGAACGTTATTTCCGGTTAAAACCTTCCATCAGGAGTGAAACTGGAAATGGAAGAGAGTCAGTATAACAAAGAGAGGGGGTGTGGTGAAATGGAAGTGAGAGATGACTGGGGAAGGGTTACACCTAGGTAGAACCTTGTTTTCTTGTTCAAAATTGATGTACAGTAAAATGCATTAAGCTCATTCGGTAAAGATTGCCACCATTTTGTCTTGTAATCCATGATGGTATTCAGGTCTTGCTAATGTCACCTGACATCGATTGATTGAATTGAAGCTTGGTTGATTTGTAATTCTCTCTTGTCATCCCAAATAACTTTGCGGAGTTCATACTTGTCCTTGGAGACACAGGGAACTGCAGGAGCTGGTTTACAAAAAGACACAAGATGCTGGAGTAACTCAGTTGGTCAGGCAGCATCTTTTGGGTTGGGACACTTCAGTCTGAAATTCCAGTGCATGAAGATCTCTGTCAAAGACACATTCGTCAGGGATTGTGATTGCAATCAATAATACATAAGAGAACAGATATCCCAGAGAATTGTGGAATCAAAGAAGTTACAAACACAGGGAGGAATAAAACTACAAAGGGGTCTGAAAATAGAAATGAAAATTTAAATTCTGGAATTGCATAACTGAAAACAGACACAGATAAGCTTTACAAGTAAGATGGACATGTTTAGATATGGATTCCATATTTGTAGATGAACTTAAGCGAATGGGAAGTTGGTAGGTTCAGAGTTTAAATAGCAAGTTTAAAGGAAGTTGGGAAATCAGCAGTTTAGTTGGAATAGGATTAATTATATAGAAGGGTCTCGACCCAAAACCTGTCTGGCTTACTCCAGCAATTTGTGTCTACCTTCGATTTAAACCAGTATCTGCAGTTCTTTCCTACACATTAATTATATAGGAAGTTGTTGTTCCTCAACTCCATTCTCTCCAAACTGCTGATCATAGACACTCTTGTTCCCCCTCCAATCTGGCAGGTCTCTTTTCCAATTCACTTAAAATGAGCACTTTCAGAATCCTAACTCTCCTTGCCCCCACCCTGATGCTTCGTGAAATTTTAGCAGTCTGCCTTTCTCCCCCCCCCCCCAACCTTGCACTCCCTGGCCCTCAACACAAATACATTGGTCACACTTAGCTACTGCAGAACCAATGAGATAAAACGTGTCCGTTATGAGGCAGAGTGGACCATGATTGATGGTCAGACCACAAGATGTGAAATCTCAGGTTGTTACTGGAGTATATTCTAAGGGATTAAATATGTACATAGTTTAATACAGGAGTGTGATGTGCTGCAACTTGGCAAGTCTAATCAGGGTAGGACCTACACACTGAATGGCAAGGCTCTAGGGAGTGTTGTTGTAGAGCAATGGGATCTAAGAGTGTAGGTACATATTTCCTTGAAAGTGGCATCACAGGTAGATAGGGTGGTCAAAAAGGCTTTCGGCACATTGGCCATCATCAGTTATAGTATTAAGTATAGAAGTTGGAAGGTCATATTACCGTTGCACAAGACATTGGTGATAACACATTTACGGTATTGTGTTCAGTTTTGGTCACCCAATTATCAGAAAGATGTTGTTAAGCTGGAAAGGATACAAAGAAAATGTATGAGAATGTTGCCACGACTCAAAGGCCTGAGCTATAGGGAGAGGTTGAGTAGGCTAGGACTTTATTACGAAGCACTTAACGATGAGGGTGATCTTATAGTGGTGTATAAGATTATGAGAGGAATTGATAGGGTGAATGCACACTTTGAACCATGGTAGCAAAATCAAAAACTAGAGGACAGGTTTTCAGGTGAGAGGAGCAAGATTTAATATAAACCTGAGGGGCAACTTTTTCACTCAAGAGTGGTGGGCATATAGAACAGCACGTTCTAGAGGAGGCAGTTTAGGCTGGCACAATAACAGCATTAAAAAACACCTGAACAGGTATATGCATAGGACCAATTTAGAGGGATATGAGCCAAATTTGGACAAATTGGACTAGCTTGCTGGGCCATTTTGTCCGGTATGAACGAGTTGGCGCAAGGGCCTGCTTCCGTGCTGTATGATCTATGATTTCTCAATTTTCTAAGGAAGTAGAGGCATTCATGGGCTTTCTTTGCGTTTGCATCAATGTGCTGGGCTCAGGACAGATCTCCAGGGATATGCATGCCCAAGAACCTGAAGCTGAAGTTGACTCTCGCCATCGCTGTCCTATCGATGAAGACAGGGTTCATGAATCCTTGGCTTTCTCTTTCCGAAGTCAACAATCAAGTCAACAAGTTCCTTGGTCTTGCTAATGTTCAGAGCAAAATTGTTGTTCTGGCAACATTCAATCCAATTATCAATTTCCCTGCTGTACTCTACTCATCAGTATCCATTATTTGTCCAACAACAGTGGTATCATCTGCAAATTTAAAGATGGCATTGGATCTGTAATTTAGCTACACAGTCATGAGTACAGAGGGTGCAGATTCAAAACCCAAGACTTGACCACAAAAATCCAGTGTGAAAATTCCAGGGCAATGGTGAAGGACTATCAAAAATACTTTCTTTCAGATGAGATGTCAAAAAGCTCACCCCATGATGCAATTACAAAGAAGCAAACTATCTTCAGTTCCCTCGTCATTATCATATGTCAGATTAATGGAAAACGATCAAATTCTATTTGAAGCGCCTGTGTGAAGTTGATGTTGCAAATTAATAGCTACGTTATACAGAACTGAAACAAGACCACAGATACTTCATTGTTGTGCAATGTCTTTTGAGATATAAAAAGTGTGGTATAAATGCAAATCTGTCTTTGACTAGTCTTTCATTAGTTGTCATTATCTTAGCTAAATTCTGACCTCTAATATCCCTCATTTTAAATGCCTCATGTCACCAGCAGCTAAGAGATCCGAAATTCTGGAATTCTTTGCATAAACCCCTATTGATTTATTTTCTGCCTCAAAATACCCTTGAGCTCTAGTTCTCTGGTGGTGGCTCAGTAAGGAAATCCGTTTGGCTACACTCCTGCGGAAAGGCTTTAGGATGTTCCAAATGAAAGATACTTAAAAACAAGTTGTTGTTCATACAAGATGGAAGAACGGCATGGGGTTCTTTGGAATAGTCAAGGTTACACATAACAAATTCATGGATGAACTGGAAGATGGCCCAAGCGATTGCCAAAACAGAGGAGCGGAGCATGGGCACTGTCCAAAAAGCTCCTCACACCTGATGATCAAATTTTTCATGGTTATCGAGAAGTAGCGCTGTTTCCATAATTCCAATTTTTGTTTGGCCTTGGCTGTCCGCTCCAGCACGCCTTGGCCCCTGCATCCCCACCATCCTCAGGTAGTCAGACATGATGGCGAAGTGAAGGGATGATCAGTTGAGCTGCATTTGTTCTAGTGGGTGGCACAGTGGCGCAGCGGTAGATTTGTTGCCTTCCAGTGCCAGAGACCCAGGTTCGATCCTGATCTCGGGTGCTGTCTGTATGGTGTTTGAATGTTCTCCCTGTGACCGCGTGGGTTTCCTCCGGGTGCTCCGGTTTCCTCCTAAATCAGAAAGATGTGCAGGTTTGTATGTTAATTGTTCTCTGTAAATTTCGCTAGTATGTAGGGTAGAAATAGTGTATGGTTGATCGTTGGTCAGTGCGTCTCGGTGGGCCGAAGGGCCTGTTTCCATGCTGTTGCTTTAAAACCAAAACTAAAAACTGAGCATGGCATCGCTCTTCTTGGGGTTTACTCTGGGCCCCAATGCCAACTCAAACGAGTTACTTATTCTGATACATCTGGGGACCGACTGGGGATCTGAGTAGAAGACTCTTCCATGTACAGGGAGGCTTTGATCTGAGTGAGCCCACTGCCTGGCAATGTCACCCCTCTTATGCTCTCATTCTGCCCAATGGATTCTATACAGCACACAAACAAGACTGGGGGAGAGTGAGTAACCCAGCCAAAATCCAGATAGGTAGTTATTTCTTTCCAACCCATTGTTTTGGACTGCCCTACAGATGACTGTGTAAAGCAGTTGAATCTATTTCCTGATTTCCTCCCAGCATGTACATCATGTATGTGTTAAAGAAGGAACTGCAGATGCTGGAAAATCGAGGGTAAACAAAATGCTGGAGAAATGCACCCGCTGAGTTTCTCCAGCAATTTGTGTACCCTACATCACGTATGTGTTTAATATCCTGTCCGATGCCTTCTCCTGGTCCATGGTGGTCCGGCACGTGTCCACCTCTCTGTCTGCAGACAATGGTATCCCTGAGCAACACGATGCTGCCTGATACATTTTGGGGTCAAGGATGGATTAGGGTTGATGGGTCACAATGTTCAAGTCCACAGCCAAAAGGGGCAAAAGTATATCCATCATCATCCTCATTTAGATGTGTGGCTGCAACAGGCTGTTTGCAGACCCAAAGCTAGTCAATTGGACATTAGGGTGCCACCTGTCCTTTGTGGAAAAGTGCTTCCAGACCAAAACCTTTGATAAGTACATTGTGCGGCACTGCAAGACAAGGACTTGGTGGATCCTGTGGCATGAATTCCTGAGCAGACAGCTGTTTGTCTGGCAAAATGCCTCATTACCAGAACTCACCAACAAGCTTGGCTGGTAGTGAGAGTGGCCGCTCTACCGACCTCACTTGGCTGGTAGTGAGAGTGGCCCTCCCAGTCAGATCCTTCCTGTACCGTTGAAGTCTTAGTACTGATGCACACTGCCCTATGGATAGCTGTTATGGAAAGGAGATGGTTGCCCACCTCTTTACACAATGTGGATCTGTAAAGAGGGTATGAAGAAAGATGCAAGGATCCTTGCTACAGTTCACCCTGAATAGCTCCTTAATAAAGGACTGCCTGGTTTACGGGCTGCTCCCATGGACATTCAGTGAAAGATGCTCATTGGTCTGCCCTCAACTTGTTGATCTCCCAGTACTGTGAGATGTCCGTCAGGGAATGTTGCCAACTGACCCATTCCAGACTGCAGGAGTACGTGCTGAGGGTTTACTGAAGCTTGGTACAGCCAACGCCAAGAGTCTGTGGGAGAGGACCACAGTTTATGGTCCTTCCGCTGCTTGACATTAAGGGGCAGAGTACAGTTGGGGCACCCGTCAGGCAGGGGAAGGGATATCACCCCAGGGGGCCACATGAGGGGGAGAGAGTTTTGTTTAAAAGTAGGTGTGAACACTGCTGATTACACTATTGAACGTATAACCTATTCAACGTATGGACACTGAATTAAAATATGAAGAGTTTCCACAGTTTTTTTTGGTACAGATTCTTTATTCTGAATAGTTTATTTTTGGAAAAAATAAATTCACGGACAATAGTTTCAGTAATATTTGCTCTGTATACAGAACTCATACTCATGTAACTATCATCAGTCATGGATAACTCTAGCATTTCCATATCTTGTAAAACCATTTCATAGTTTAAATGCAAGGCTTTCATAGAATAGTAAGTGGAAAGAAATATGTATTATATGCCAACTTTTGCAACCAATATAGTACTTTTGAAAATGCAACCACTGGTGCATTATAGGAAAATGGCAGTGATTGACAACTCTCATAAAGAGCAACATAATAATGACCAGAAAATCAGTGCTTTTTAGTGATATTGAAATAAAAAATGTTCGAAATATACATCAAGCAGCATCTCTGTTGAGAAATTCAATTCTGGAGTTGTGGTTTGAGGGAATGAACCCTTATTTCTCTTCATGGAAATATTATATGATCAGATAGATGCACCCTATCCATATGACAGCAGTTCAAATACTAATATACTCCTCCAATTCTGCATTGGAGAATCAAACTTCACTATTGTGACCACGTTGCTTGATTGGGAGATGAATCCATAACCTCCATTGTTAAACTCAAAGCCATAAAGCTATCAGCTGAGCTAACATTTACACTCCTCATCATGTTTAATTTGGCACAGTACAAATGTGTATTATGTTGGAAGTTCTAGCCAGAACGCTTTTATTCGTATTAAGTCTCATGCAAATGTCACAATGTGAAAGGTGGCCAAATTGGCCAGTTTCTGAGAATTATTTAATTTGCCCAATTCAGAATCCAGATAAAACTGTTACCCGTGTTATCAGATAGTTAGATATACCAGAATACCAGGGGCTCACCTATGGCATTGTACGTGCAAAAATGGCACTGAATAAGTGTGCAGCATCCACCAGTAGCCTTGAGCTCACTGGGAATATTGGGTGCTGCACAGGCTGGCGATCACATTGAGTGATATTTTTTGTTTATTCATTTACATTGTTTTCTATTGATCCTGGCTCTTTTCCGAACAATTTTTCCTTGTCTACCCAGGTGTTATGTAAGGAGAATGTATGCCATTATCCAATAGACCAAGGTAATTGAAGTGGCCCAATGTAGATCCCTCCCACAAGGAAAAGGGGGAATGACGATGGGGCATTGGTACAAGAGTCAGGAAGCCATGTCACAACTTTATAAAACTTTGGTTAAGCAACATTTGTAGTTTTGCGTGCAGTTTTGATCGTCCCATTGCAAAAGGATGTGGAGGCTTTTGAAAAGGCATTGGTTTATCAGGTTGCCCAGATTTCCGCCCGGTTTCTCCCACACTCCAATGACGTACAGATATGTTGCTTAATTGGCTTGGTGCATGTGTAAATTGTCCCTAGTGTGTAGGACAGTGTTGATGGGCGGGGATCACTGGTGGTGCGGACTCGGTGGGCTGAAGGGCCTGTTTCCACGCTGTATCTCTAAACTTTAAAAAAAACTAAATTAGAGGGAATGTTTGGACAAACTTGGGATTGTTTTCTCTGGAGCATCATAGCTTGATGTGTATATAAAATGGAGGTTGATGAGTATCTGATAACTGTGATAAGTATATAAAATCGGGATAGGTTTGGGACAAAGACCCATCATATATTTATTTGACTGTACTCCACAATTTGATATTTGTAATAGAAAAAATTACATGTGGTTAGAGTGCACATTGTCAGATTTTAATAAAGGCCATTTTTATACATTTTGATTTCACCATGTAGAAATTACAGCAGTGTTTATACATAGTTCCCCCCCCCCCCCCCCCCCCCATTTCAGGGCACCATAATGTTTGGGACACAGCAATGACATGTTAATGAAAATAGTCATGTTTAGTATTTTATTGCATATCCTTTGTATGCAATGACTGCTTGAAGTCTGCGATTCATGGACATCACCAGTTGCTGGGTGTCTTCTCTGGTGAAGCTCTGCCAGGCCTGTATTACAGCCATCTTTAGCTTATGCTTGTTTTTGGAGCTAGTCCCCTTCAGTTTTCTTTTCAGCATATAAAAGGCACGATCAATTGGGTTCAGATCGAGTGATTGACTTGGCCACTCA
This sequence comes from Raja brachyura, assembly GCA_963514005.1. The sequence continues at coordinate 82,269,863 of OY740787.1, forward strand.
CGAATTTACCATTTTTAGCTTTGAAAAACTCCTTTGTTGCTTTAGCAGTATGTTTGGGATCATTGTCTTGCTGTAGAATGAACAGCCGACCAATGAGTTTTGAGGCATTTGTTTGAACTTGAGCAGATATGATGTGTCTGTACACTTCAGAATTCATTATGCTGCTACCATCAGCAGTTATCTAATCAATGAAGATAAGTGAGTCAGTACCTTCAGCTGCCATGCATGCCCAGGCCATAACACCCCCACCACCGAGTTTCACAGATGAGGTGGTAAGCTTTGGATCTTGGGCAGTTCCTTCTCTCCTCCATACTTTGCTCTGGCCTACCTGTCCCTTTGCAATTAGGAAGGTCACCAGTGCTCTCTTTCTTCTTAATGTTCCAAATAGTTGATTTTGGTAAGCCTAAGGTTTGGCTGATATCTCTAACAGTTTTATTCTTGTTTCTCAGTCTCATAATGGCTTTTTTGACTTTCATTGGCACAAGTTTGGTCCTCATATTGACAAACAGCAATAAAAGTTTCCAAATGTGATGGAAAGACTGGAGGAAAGACTAGGTGCTGAGAGCTCTCTCATACCTGCATTAAGGAGGCAATTAAACATACCTGAGCAATTACAAATGCCTGTGAAGCCATGTGTCCCAAACATTATGGTGCCCTGAAATGGGGGGACTATGTAAAAACACGGCTATAATTTCTACAAGGTGAAATCAAAATGTATACAAATACCCTTTAATAAAATCAGACAATGTGCACTTTAACCTTATGTAATTTTTTTTATTACAAATCTCAAATTGTGGAGTACAGAGGCAAATAAATAAATGATGGGTCTTTGTCCAAAACATTATGGAGGGCACTGTAGCTCCTGCTCTGACAAGAGCCTCAGACCAGCTGCAGCAGCCCAAGGATGCTGAACGCATCCGGCCTCATGTGGCCGCCATTATTTCTGCACAAGGAATGGGTCAAAGCTGAGGAAGACGGGTGGACAAGAGAAAGGGGAAGAGGAGGAGGGCGGTGGTACGTGCGGTTTGCTCGTGTTGTAAGTCGTCGGCAGTTATTTTCAATGGACGGGGAGCGGGGTTAAACAGAAGATAAACACAAAAAGCTGGAGTGCATCAGCGGGACAGGCAGCATCCCTGGAGAAAAGAAATAGGTGACATTTTGGGTCGAGACCCTTCTTCAGACTAAGAGTCAGGAGAGAGGGCAACGAGAGATATAGAACAAAGAAATGAAATATATATGCAAACAAGTAACGAAAACTGGCCCGTTGTTTGCTGTGGGCTGGGTTAAATTTAATTGCTTATAACTCGTTTTCACTTAGCCCACAATGGACCGTTTCCATGATCATTGTTTCTTTTCCACATATCTTTTATTTATTTGTTCTGTATCACCGTCTATATCACTCGTTTCACTGTCCAGATTCTCAGTCTGAAGATGGGTCTCGATCAGAAACGTCACCCATTCCTTCTCTCCAGAGAAGCTGCCTGAGTTACTCCAGCTTTTTGTGTCTAACTTAAAAGAAAAGTTATTCAGTAGCAAGTGGAAACTATTGTTAATAGTCATAACCTGCAGTTCATGTTGGAATATTTTCAGCAATTAATATTTTGTTAGAAATTTATTAAGACATAGCAGACCAGCCAATTCAGCAAAATTCAAAGTTATATATTTATTTGTTAGCGTGTTTTACAAGAGATTTTTTAGAGATAGAGTGCTAAATAACGGCATGTTAAAGTTCAGCATTCATGAATCACTAATGCACATGGAGCAAAAAATATAAGAATTGAAAACATGCATATTTATTGCACCTCTGAGTTTAAAATAAAATGTTGAATATTGACTGTGGAGTGTTTTTCATTACCTGAAATCACCTCAGAAAAAGCTATTTTCTTGCACTGGTGCAAATAAGCCAGGATTTTGCCATAAATGCCCTTTCATGCCTTTTTTGATTTCTCCAGGATAATGCCTTTTTCATGATCGAGTGCCCAAATCAGCCTTTTTTTGCCGTTTTGCTAAAAGGATATGCTATTTTCTCTGGTTGTACCATGATTACAATGACGTTTTCTATGTTAACACGTTAATATTAATGTTATTAAAACGTGTTAACATAGTATAACTTACAAGAAAACTTCCACCGGGGCGAAACCCGGGGCGCCACCATCCGTCATTTATTCGTTCGCGCCACTGCTCGCTGGTTCAGCCTTCTCCAAGATCTATTTAAGAAAGAACTGCAGATGCTGGAAAAATCGAAGGTAGACAAAAAAAATGCTGGAGAAACTCAGCGGGTGAGGCAGCATCTACGGAGAAAAGGAATAAGCAACGTTTCGGGTCGACACCCTTCTTCAGACTGATGGGGGGCGGGAAAAAGAAAGGAAGAGGCAGACAGTAGGACTAGGAGAGCTGGGAAGGGGGAGGGGGAGGAGGGAGAAGGCAAGGCCTATCTAAAATTAGAGAAGTCAATGTTGATACCGCTAGGGTGTAGACTACCCAAGCGAAATACTCAAGCTTGTCTCCTCACTACGTTTACTGCCGGCTCCAGTCGCAAATCTGAGTTTTCGAGTGATCTGTGCAAGGCATTCATTTATGCTGGAATTCCTCTGTGGAAATTGGAAAACAGACCTCTTTTTAGAGAAATACACAGAGGAACATAGACATCATTACGGAAAAGTTATGTTGACAGCAACTTCAACATTGTTGTGCAGAAAATTAGAGATGAAGTTGCATGCAACCAATGATGGATCTCTATAGACGAGACAACCGATGCAGTGGTGAGTTGTGTTGTCAATGTGATCATCGGTACACTTGAAGCAAGTCAACCATCAAAGGAATATTTTTTTGACATCGGAAGTATTGGAGAAGTCAAACAGCTCATCTATTGCTCAGTTGTTTACATCTTCACTTGCTCTACTTTGGCCAGAAAGTATAAAACACGAGAATGTTCTTCTGTTTGTGACAATGTTTTATTCCCCAAAATGTTGCATTTGATATGCTTAGCTCAAGGAATTCATAGAATTGCCAAGCACATACGTGGCTTGCTTCCAATGTCGATCGCCTAGTTTCCAATGTCAAGAAAATCTTCCTTAAAGCACTGTAACGTGTGCAATTGTTCAAGGAAATGGCACCCAAGATTCCGCTACCTCCTCAGCCTGTTTTGACTAGGTGGGGTACATGGGTCTCTGCTGTACTCTACTATGCTGCACATTTTGGAAAGATAAAATAAATCGTCAACAGTTTTGAAGAAGAATCTGCTGCAGTCAGGATCGTCAGTGAAATCATGCAAAAAAAAGTCCCTCCACTGTGGTCTTGTGTTTATTGCTTCCAATTTTGCAAACTTCCCACAACCTATCACTTCGCTTGACAAACGTGGCGAAACATCAGTGAATAACTTGTAGGTTTCAACAAAGTAACTGACGATATTCGTAAAGTTCCTGGCGATGTAGGTAAAGACATACAAGGAAAATGTGAGAGAGTGATTTTAGCTAACAAAGATCTTGAAGAAATAGAAAATATAGCTAAAATTCTCAAAGGTAGTTGTAATGCACAAGATATCAACATGAATATAGAGTCTGTGGCTTGTTTTGGGTATGCACCAGTGACCTCAGCTGAGGTAGAAATACGTTTTTCACATCTGAATCATATTCTGTCTGACGCAATAGTTTAATACCAGATAATTTGAAAAAATGCTCGTAATTATGTGCAACCAGGCAACTTTGGTCATTTAATGCAGTATACCTTTATATTACCATTTTTAACCATATTTTGGTGGTGGAAATAAATGCCCTTTTTGTCAATAAATGCCTTTTTCGTGCCTTTTTTTGTAATTTTATTATGCCTTTTTGCCTGCCTATTTCAGAGTTTTTTTAGTGCCTAAACATCCTGGCTCTACAAATAAGCATCGGTCAGGATGACACGTATTTAGTAAACAGCTGGTAGACATTTGGGAAGGCGTGAAGAGCCTGGTTGATATTTTACGTTGAAGATAGGCACAAAATGCTCGAGCAACAACGGGACTGGCATCTCTGGAGAGAAGGAATTGATGCCATCTCTTGAGATGCTACCTGTCCCGCTGAGTTGCTCCAGCATATTGTGTCTACCTTCGATTTAAACCAGCATCTGCAGTTCCTTCCTACTGATAGTTTACGCTAGTACCTCTGCAAGATAAGACTTGGTTCTCCCAAGTTACTCCAGCCTTTTGTAGATGTGTGTGTCTATCTGAGAAAAATAAGATGGAGTCTGAAGGGTCTCGACCCGAAACGCCACCTCTTCCTTCCATCAGTGATGCTTCGCTGCCTGTTTCCCCCCTGAGTTACTCCCGGCATTATTTACGTCTACCATTCAGTGTAAACCAGCATCTGGCAATTAACTCCTTCCTACCCTAGTCCTTGTTCTCCAGGGGCCGCTGGCCTGTGTGTCCCCGCCGAGTTACTTACTTCCAGCATTTGTTGGTTGTTTTAACACACACACAAAAATAAGATGGCGTCGGGATGGCGGTTGGTCGTGGGCTCGCGTTCGCGCGCGTGGCTGTGGCCGTGGCGGAGCCGTGCGCGCGTCCCCGGCGTCCAACGGCCCCCCACACCACACCACACCACACCGGCCGGAGACGTGCGCGTACCCCCGCGCGGCGGCCAGGCAGGCCGGCCGGAGCCGTGCGCGTGCTCGCGGCCAGGCGGGGCGGGGCGAGGGGAGGAGGAGGAGGCGCGGCGCGGCCCTGGCGGCTGGCGGCGGGCGGACGGGCGGGCCCGCCTCATGCTCCTTGTGTTGGTACCGAGCGGAGAAGGATGCACACGGCACTCGAGTGAGGTATTTAAACACCCCATTTAGTTTTTTGCTTCTCACAACCGAGATTGTTGGGCTCTGGATGGCTGCTTGTCGCCTCCTGCTCTCTAGTCTTTACCCTCCCGCCTCCTCACACCGGGTCCATCTCTAACGCTTTTTTATTTAAAAGGAACCATGCAGGCGCGTGTTCAAAGGAGGGGGGGGGAGAGAGAGGGAGATAGATAGATAAAGGTTATGTGTATGAACCGGGGCTTGCAGAGAGCTTCAATCAATGGCTCCAGCCTCACGGATAATCCGCCGTTGTCTCTATTTTAATTCCCCTTCCAAAATAATATTTTTTTGATTTATGTGCCGGTTGTTGCGGCTCAAGACGCGGGTCCAAGGGTGATTATTGTGCCCACTTTGACAGGGAGGGCTCTGGGGAAAGGGTGGTGGTGGTGATCCTTGATCTGTTGCCGGCTCATTTTTCCCCCGCTTGGGTTTAAGGATTGCAGCTATTGCTTGTTCTCCCCCTACAACCTTCAGACTGCATGGTTCAGAGCGGTGGGCATGCGGGTCATTCGGTTTTTTCTCTTTATTTTTGCAGCAGTTTTTTTTTTAACCCACAGTTTGGCGCATTGTTAACGCCAGCCCCGACCGCGGCTGCTTCCTTTTATTTTCGCCCATGAGGCTTTTCCAAGTTTACCCCCACGTGGGAAATGAAGATTAAACTATGTTGCAGTTAAACCACAATTTGTGGAAAATGACGCGCAAAACTGCGGTATTATCGTTAAAATGTCGTTTTGAAGAACAAGGAAATCTTTGGTTGATGGCTTCACGAGGTTAATTTATTCTTTCCGAATTGCTGACAAACGCAAATTGTTGCATCATTCTTCAACAGAATTAAATTATAATCCTTCTAGCGATGGTTTGTTGGTGAGCGTTTTCGCACGGAGGGCATACCACGCATTATGTAGCAGTTGCATGTTGAATCTCAAATTGTTGCTGTTCTCAACTGCGGCTTGGATTTTGATCTTCCATAATGCTTTCTCTGTTGCAGACTGAATAACGTTCCCATGTGGGTACCTTCACTTAAATGCCCTATCAGGGTTGGTCCAATTTTACGATGTTATAAAAGTTTCTCAAATGCTAAATCTGTCTCATTAGTTATCTATAAAAAAATATCAGAAATAAAAAAAAGTGAAAATAATATTGTGTGCCAGAAGGTTTTTAATTTCTATTTGATGATTCTAGGTAATGTAGTTGAACTTGCAGTTTTGAAATTGATACCCCAAACATCAATTATCTTGCTCTATGGTAGTTATTAATTTTAGTGTGTGCATTTAAATGGTTATCTGAAGAGGCGAAAGTATAACCCATCTAAAAAGTATGGGTAAGATAAATCGCAACCATGGTCCTTTTGATTAGACAGCGGTAGTGTTGGAATATAATGGCTGTTTGAATTTGTATTCTGGGCACTGCTGAGTATAAAACCGATGGTCTCATCTGGTTTGCACTAACCTGTCTAAATCCCATAATTTCCATACACTTTTGGAAATTCAATGAATGAACCAAGAAAACTTAAATCATTTAGTACCTTTTATTTGTGGCTGCATGGCAAGAATGTTTGCATTTGAATTCCCATCTGGTGGAGGTGCAAGAAGTTGGAGATGTAACATCTGCAGCTTGGATTTTGTATTGTCCATTTACCTGTGAATGTTTTCAGCCTGTAAAGTTCAGTTCAAGATACTAATCCAACAAGTGTTCCATGATCCATTTGCTAAAATGTACATCTATTACATAGTCAGCATAAAAATGGAAAATTAGACATGTTTGTAGCTGTTCCACACAAGCTGCTTTTCCATTTTAAACTTCCTACCTTGATAAATCCACCATCCTCACTGCTTCTAATCCTATCAGTTTTCTAACTCTTTACTCACTTGTGCTTATCCAGCTTTGTCTTAAATGTATCAATGCCATTTCATTTCAATTACTGCTAGTAACAAGTTGCACATTCTTGAGTTTGTTGGTACATAAGCTCTAGAATTGCTAATTGAGTTTATTTGTAACTTTTGTCTTTGTCTCCTAGTTTCAGATGCCCTCCAAGTGAAAACATTTTCTGTCTACGCTTTCAAACATTAGTATCCACGGTGACAGTATTAGGAAATACAGAGTTTTAGTTTATGTGATGATTCTTTTTGCCGTTGTGCTTATCCATTTAATCTGATTTGTTACAATTTATAAAATCTGAAGTTTGAAATTCTGGACATAATTTGCTCTGGTGGGGAAAAATCTGATTTTTACCCTATTGTGCAATTTCCAATTTCAGTGTGGGCCAAATTATTGACACAAGCCAGGAGCAACTCAGCTGGTCTGACAGCATCTCTGGAGAAAATAATTGTGACCTTTCGGGTCTAGACGCTTCTTGACCTGAAACGTCACCTATTCCTTTTCTCCAGAGATGCTTCCTGACCCACTGAGTTACTCCAGCTTTTTGTGTCGGTTTAAACCAGCATCTGCAGTTCCTTCCTCTGCAGTGGGCCAAATTATTTATGGCACCTTCATTGCATTCATTGTGCTTTCACATATCCTATCATGGAAAGGATTTATGTTGGTGTCATTTTAATCCGCTTCTCCATCAGATTAAAAAAATATATTCCAGTACAAAATGTGGTTTCCATAGCACCAGCATGTGCATTTGCATTTATTAATAATAATAAACTTAATTGAGATTTTATATTGAGGGTATGGAAAACTAAATTGTTATCTGATCTATAGATAAGAAGTGATGGGTGGGAGGGGAGACCTATTTGTATAAAGTTGCCTGGTTTAAACAATGCACATTTAACTAGTGGTCTTGCACCCAAAGATTAAATGAGTGCTGTCTTGAAGTGATGAGACAATTTCAATTCCTGATATAATGCAGTCCCTATTTTGAATTTGATCATTGTGTCTTTCTACCATTATTTTCTATGTCCACACTTGTAATTAAAATTCTTGTGTAAACCTGTCATTCTATAATTACACTCCCACCTCTTGACAGCATTCTTGTTGAAGATGATGTGTAATATATAAACAGATGGTAATGTGGTTGAAGCAGGAGAGATAAGCGATGAAACTGCTGCTGATTCATAATTAATTTTTTAACGAAGATATAGAGTGCAGCGGGCAGTCACTTAAAATGGCATTCTTTCTCAATCTTTTTATAGTGAATAGTTGGTCATTGATTGCCGTATTGCGTATATTGTTGCAGGTTGATCAGATAGCACATTTAGGTAAGTCATAAGCAAAAAATTCATTCAGAACTGAGAACTAATGACATTGCTACACTGGACGTCCATAAAGACCCTGGTTAATCACCATTCTGCTGATAAGTCCAACTTTATACTTGGGTTGAGGATTGGGTGTTACATTGCTACTTGGTAACCTTGCATTCTTTGTCCATCTAGTACAGATAAAACCAGATTTGGCACATTTTTCCATGACATCAACAATCCACTTTATTTTTCTCGCAACAAGTTGCTAGTTTTTTAAATTGGTTTTCATGAATACATAATAATAGTCACATAAATAGCCCCTTAAGTATGTTTGCAGTGTTGGATTTCAAGTATTTTGTTCTAGCATCACCCCATACAACATACAATTAGTTGAAACTATTAAAAGGTTCAATTGATTTATTTACTGTTTGTGACCTGTCTTTGACTGGCTGCAAAATAAAGACATTCAAGTAAGTTTTGGTCTGCTTTGCTGCAAGTGTCTTACACTAAGTTGTTTTCACTTTAATATGTTTCAGTGTAACAGATGCTCAATTGCAGAGATTTGAGGTGTGGTTTATGTATCTCTGAGTTAGCCTACACTTAATGTAAAACGTAGAAATAAATTGAGCTAAGTCAAATAAGTTGACTACTAAGTCAAATAGTAGGTAAAAGGGTCGTTGTTTTTTAAGCAAATTAAATTTGCACTGCAATGTTTTCCAGGAAATGCAGCCTTCTCCTCCATTCACAAAAATACAGTGCTGGAGGAACTCAGCAGGCTGGGCAGTAGCTATGGTGGGAAATGAGCTGATGTTTTGGGTTGAGCTAATTCTTCAGACGGATCGAGTAGAGGAGGGGAAAAATGGTAGAGAAGTGAGGGGTGGGGATGGTGCAAGAGGTGACAAGTGATGGGTGGATAGAAGTGAAATGGGGTGATTGGCTGTAGCAGATATTTAAAAAGGCTACAGTTGCAATGGAGTAAAAGATTGCAGGTTTGAAATCTGATAAGATGAAGAGTGACATTTAAAACCAGAGGGAGGAATGGTGGGTGGAAGGGAACAAGGAGTAGAGGATATGTGGGTGGGAAGATGGCGGAGCTGTGGGAGAAGGGGGGGGGGGGGGGGGGGGGGAGGAGGGGCAGGGAACACGAGTAAATAAGATGGGGTTGGTGTGGATGCGAAAGGGGTGGGGGAATCGCCCTGAAACTAGAGAGTTCAATCTTCAAGTTGGGTTGTAGGCTACCTAAGCGGAATTAAATGTGTTTCTAGTTTGCGCGCGGCCTCATTGTGTCAGTGGAGGAGACAGAGGTTAAAGAATTGGTTGGGGAGGGCAACTATGATCTCCAGCATGCCTTGGACAAAGTGCAAGTATTCAACAAAATAGTTACCGAGTCTACGCTTGGTCTAGCCAATGCAGAGAAGTCTTCATTGTGAGCACCGAGTGCAATAGACGAGGTTGGAAGATTTGCAAGTGAACCTCTGTCTCACTTGAAAGGGCTGTTGGGTTACTTGAATGGCGGTGATAGAGGAGATGTAGGGACAAGTGGTGCTTTTCCTGTGCATACGAAAGTGCCAGGAGAGGGGAGTATAGGAGAAGTACAGATGAGTGAAACAAGCAGTCACAGAGGGAGGTCTTAGCGTAAAATGATGGGGACAGGAGGATGGTGGCGTGAAATATGATGACCAATGGAATTCTATCCCAGTTCTGTCTGGGAAGGGTTGGCTTGAGAGCAGAACTGCCGGAGACACAGATGAGGGCTCCATCCACAACTACCAGGGGAGCCATATTTACTGAAGAAAGGGGACATCTCGGATGTTAGAGAGTGGAAAGCCAGATTAGATCTCTGTTTAAAGAAGAACTGGAGAGCCCTGAGGCAATTTCTATGGCAAATGGATGTGTAGAGGGACTAGGGTTGCTAACTGCCCGTATTAGCCGGGACATCCCGTACATTGGGTTAATTTGGTTTATCCCATACCGGACTGCCCTTGTCCCGTATTAGACTACTACTTGGGTTGAGGGAACTGTCAGAGTGCCGCATCCGGCCCCGCCACACCCGTCCCGATGTAGTGCAGCCCATGGAGTGCAGCAGCAGCGCCTTACTCGTGGCTCGGTCGGCAGCCCAGCCAGCTGTCCGACCTTCACTTACCGCTGACACTGCACCCCTTCTTCTCATGACCAATCATCAGTTCATGTGTTGGATGGGGTGCCAGACTTTGCGCGCGACATTGCGAGCAAAGTCCGGCGCCCGGGCCAAAACTCCTCGGCTGGCCCGCCGGCTGGGCTTTGTGTACAGTCCCGCAGCTAGGCCAACTCATCATTCATCCAGCCACGACCAAGTTGGTCAACGAATTGCCGTTGGGAATTTGTCCCTTATTTTGACCATTTGTCCCTTATTTGGGAGTGAGAAAGTTGGAAACCCTATGAGGGACTGAAAGTCCAGGGTAAAGATAAGGTGGTGGGGGTCTAGGAATTTGAAGGGGCAAAGAATGAAGTGTCTTTAATATAGGTTGGAAGGGGAAGGCAGCTGTGCACCTACCTTTTCCTTCCCCTTTTCCCATATTTCATTTTATTACCTTCCATCCGTATACCACCCTTTACATTTAAATCTTATCTGAGTCTTGTATCCTTTTCACCTCTAGCTTTTATCTTTATCTCCTGCTAATCAATCCCCTCCCCCATTTGTTTCCACATATTGCTTGGCAGGCTTTGCCCCATCGCCACACTGCTTTACTTGCTTTCTACCCCCATGTCATCAGTATGACGAAAGGTTCTGACCTGAAATGTCATCTGTCTATTCCCTCCGCAGGGGCTGTCTGACCTGCTGTTCCTCCCGCACTTAATGTTTAATTCAAAATTCCAGCTTCTGCAGTTTCTTATACTGTAGATCAATGTCGGAAATCTTGTTCTGCATCAGGGGCAGGACGCATGTCTGTGAGCGGATAGCGGGCCACATCTATCACGTGTACACATGGATCCCGCCCCGGATGACTGCATTTTTGTCTGCCTTCAATTTTTCCAGCATATGCACAGAGGGTGCACGGCCGTGCCGGCCGCTTTGCGCAGGATGCTGTACAGCTAGAGCTCGGCCGCAGCTCGGGGCGCTGCTTCTCGCGGCACTCGGGCGCTGCTGCTTGGCGGGCCGGATGATTACGGGGGGGGGGGGAATCCACTTGCGGGCTGGATGATTTCGGGTTATAGGCATGTTCGGCCCAGGGGCCGTAGGTTGCCGACCCCTGCTGTAGTTGTACTGTTCTATGTCTACATGGATAATTATGCTGCACTGACAACTATAGGTTAATTTTCCAGATTTAATTTAAATATTCTTACTTGATTAGACCTATGAATTTTAAACAGCACTTTTTATACTTTTTAATGCATTATGTACATGGCATTGGACATGGAGGGAAAAAACTAAATCTGGTCTAATTGTTTGGTGGAACACATAGGGTTCAATGTCTTTTTGGTAAAGTTGTTTTCACAGAATGGAAATTAATTACACACAAGTCACAAAGGTATAGTTATTTATCATTTACATAATGATAACAATTTGTTATACAATGAGATAAGGGTGGGCTCTCCTGTTTACAACCATTAAGTGCTTCATTTTATCTGACTATTGGTTTTGTCTGTAGGAAGGAATTGCAGATGCTGGTTTATACCGAAGATACAAAATGCTGGAGTAGCTCAGCGAGACAGGCAGCATCTTTGGATGGAAGGAATGGGTGACGTTTCGGGTTGCGACCCTTCTTCTGACTGAGTCAGGGCAGGGCGTCCTAAACCTACTTGACCTGCCAGTTGCTAAACACTTCAACTCCCCCTCCCCCTCCCATTCAGACACTGACCTTTCTGTCCTGGGCCTCCTCCATTGTCAGAGTGAGGCCCAGCACAAATTGGAGGAACAGCACTTCATATTTAGCTTGGGTAGCTTACACCCCAGTAAGAAAGAACTGCAGATGCTGGTAAAAATTGAAGGTAGACACAAAACGCTGGAGTAACTCAGCAGGGACAGGCAGCATCTCTGGATAGAAGTAATGGCCGTTTCGGGTCGAGACCTTTCTTCAGACTGATGTCAGGGGAGGGCGGGACAAAGATAGAATGTAGGCGGTAAGACTGGTGGGAGAACTGGGAAGGGGGAGGGGATGTTGAGAGAAAGCAAGGACTATCTGACGAGAAGTCAATGTTAAGTGAGGCCCAGTGCAAATTGGAGGAAAAACACCTCATAATAGCAAGATTAAACGAGAACTTACCCGTTTGAAGTTTGACCTTTATTTTCTGAGGAGTTCCAATGAGCGTCATGAGCATGTGCGTCAACCTTCAAAGCAGCGGTGTGAAATCGCAGATAACAGTTGTTGAACTGAATATAGGAAGATTCGAGAAACTAGAACTACCAGCTCACCTTTATGAGAGGGTTGGGAGCGGAGGGCACGTAATCCCTCATCATAACTCCTCATAAAATAAAGATCAAACTTCAAACTGGTACGTTCTCATTTAATCTTACTATTTTACTTCGGAGTCACGTGAAGATTTCAAAGCTCTGTGATTTCATTCGTGATTGAACACGAGTCCATGCCACACACTGCATCAGTTGACCAAGGATGAGTGAAAATTAATAATGCATTCTGACATGACATAGATTTAAAACATGCTGATGCTTTTTAATGAACAAATGAAAACAATAGTGACCTCTCTCATCCAGGAGGAAACTATAAAACAGAACTTAAAATAGAGTTGGCAAATACCCCCGGTCTGGCAATGGGTTTATTATATACAGTTTGGGAAGTTTGTTGGTTTGACCATCCTGCAGCCGCTAGGATGTGGTCCAGCGGAACATCCATAACCCTCGCTGCTAATGTTGTTGCAGTCCTGGTGGAGTGAGATTTGAAATCATCAGTGTCCACTCCTGCACAAGCCAGAACCCGTTTTAACCACCTGGAGATGGTCTGTACTGATACCTTCTTATGAGGTTTTTTGTAACTAACAAACAATGCTAGTTCAGAGCCTCTAAGGCTCTTGGTGACCTTAATGTATTGTTGTAGATGTGTGACCACACACAACTGAAGGTCCATGGGGTATGCCATGAAAACTAGTTTGAGACAGGACACCCCTGGCCTGCTCTGCTTGACTAAGTCATAAACATAAAATGTTATTATTTGCAGATGTAACCATCCTGTCCAGTCGCAGCTTATGCAAAGACTGGACCCGTTGCGCTGAAACCAGCGCCATGAGCATAACCACTTTGTAAGTGAGTTTGACCAAGGACAGAGATGTAGCTGGAGCCCACTGGCGAAGCAGTGTCAGTGCCACGTTAACATCCCATATCTCCGAGTACCTGGGCCTGGGGAGATTTGAGTTGAAGATACCCTTCATAAACCTGGATATCAGTGGGTGAGACCCGACAGTGGTGTCCCGATCCCAGCAACAAGTTTGACGATAAGGCACTTCTGGCACAATTTATGGCACTATAACTCAGTCTCTCATCAAAATATAGTTTTGAGAGGAATTCCAACACATCTGTTATACGTGCCGTGTCATATGATATGTTGGACTGTAAACAGAACACTTCCCATTTCTTGATATAGGACTACTGTTTCTTGGCACTATCTCTGCAGGCCGCAGTGATCACGTCCACCGTACGATCTGACAGTCCGAGCCCCAGGAAAGGTCTTCTCAGAGTCTGCAAACCAACAAATTGATTCGATCATGCAGTGGATGGTTCTCCCCAGTCACGGGGTGAACCAGCAGATTTCTGCATTTGGGAACAGCCATAAAAGGCTCTGTTATCATTCCCAGTATGAGGGGGAACCATGGCTGTGTAGGCCAGTCAGGCACTACCAAAATGCCTGAGGCGGAGTCTTGCTGGATCTTAAGCAAGCACCGACCGATGAGGCAAAAAGGGGGGAATGCATAGAAGAAGATTCCTCCCCAGTGTAGCGAGAAAGCATCTACCGCCACTGCCCCTGGGTCTGGTTCCATGCAACATACTTTGGTAATTGGTGATTGAGTCTGCATGCAAACAAATCGATATCCGGTATTCCATACAGAGCGACAATGTCATTAAACACTTTATGATTCAACATCCATTCTGTGTTGTCATTGAATTTCCGTGACCTGGTGTCCGCCACCATGTTGAATCTACCTGGTAAATAGGTAGCTGAAATCCAAATGTTTCTTGTAATACACCAGTGCCAAATAAGGTTAGCCAATTTATCACAGGATACTGGCTTGATTCCACCCATGTGATTAATGTATGCCACCGCTGTAGTGTTGTCAATCTGAAGTTGAACATGCAGATGATCCATATTCCCACAATTAGCTTTCAACTGATAGTGCTTCCAGCAACTCTAAGTAGTTAATACCATGTAACTGAAGAATTGATGACTCAGGCACATTCTATCTGCCACCGCAGCTAGAGATGGTATTAGTAGCTCCTCATCCAAGAGCACTAGCATCAGTTTGTAATATAACCAAAGGTTTGTTGACCAAAATGTTACTGGAGCAATGCCGAATATTAGTCATCCACCCGTGTAACTCAGAAATGGCTTCAGCTGGCAATCGCATAGGTCTGTTGATGTGACCTGCATGGAATTTGAGTGCCTGCTCCTTTGTACGTTGTACATTTTGATAATGCAAAGGCCCAAACTGTGTAGCTGGAAAGGCAGCCATTAATTTGCCAATAATACTGGCTACTTGTCGAATAGAAGGTTGCTCCTTAACAATAAGATTGGTACAGGCTTCTATTAATTCTAATCTCTTGCCCCAAGGCAGAGTCACAGACATGTGAATAGAGTTAAAGGTAAATCCCATATAATCAATAACTCTAGATGGTATCAACTTGGATTTAACTGGATGGATCAGAAACTTCAATCTCTAAAACATGAGTTTAGTGGCTGAAACAGCTAATTTGACTAATTTCAGAGTTTTCCTTATGATTAGGATATCATCCAAGTATGCCATCACAATATGATTTTGAGCTCGAAGTAGCACCAGTACTGGTTTCAATAATTTTGTAAATAATCCGGGGGTTGAAGTTAACCCATTAGGCAACGCTTTAAACTGCTGCAGTTGCCCCATCCTGCTAAACTTCAAAAATATCCGGTGATCCCAGTGAATGGGTACCGAATAGTATGCATCTTTGAGATCGATGCATGCCATATAACATCCTTTGGAAACCAGTTGTTTGGCAGTAACAAAAGTTTCCATTTTGAAATGTTTATACTGCACAAAGGAGTTAAGTCGAGTCAAATCAAGGATGATTCGGCATCCTCCATCCTTCTTTTGTCTTGTAAATGTATTAGAAACAAATTGGTGAGGTTCATGACACGACTTCTCAATTACCCCTTTGGTGTATAACGATTGAGTTCCAGCTTGTACATTCAAACCTTCCTGTTGTGAATGAACAAATGTCCAGTTTGATGTATGCTGTGTGGGTGGAAACGAATTGGGTAGGAATTCGATTTGGAACCCTTGTATTCTGTGCAGTATAAACGGATCTGATGTTATCCAACGCCATCCATTCAAAAACAAGTGTAATCTCCCACCAACTTGTAACTGATCCTCACACCCTATGTGAGACCCAGACCCACCTACCTCCATGGTTACCGGTGGATGTATGGTTTTTATTTCCTCCACCGGGGGGGGTGGTGGTAGGGCTGATGCCGCGTCTTTGACGAGGGCCAACTTGGGCCTTGGCCTAAAAAAGACCTCTGCACAGAGTGTTCGGCCTTCGAGCTGCCATCAGCTTCAGCGAACTGCTTGCTGCTGATGAGAGCATATGGGTGCTGCTGCCGAAATGATGAAGCTTTGCTTGTCGATGGGACCTTTATCAGCCCTACAGCTTTCGCTGCTTCATCCAAGTCCTTGACCTGCTTAGGCAGATCTTCTCCGAACAAAAAATTTGGCGGCTGTACATTGCTGGCCCTGCACAGTCCCGCAAACTTGGGGTTCAGGGCAGGTCGGATGGCATTTTTACGGAAACAGTTAATTTCAAACTCTTGTGTTGCACATTAATGCCAGGGCATCCTGTTGCACATCAGACAAGGGACCCCTAGCCACAGACCTGGCAAAGGACGTGATGCCTGAAGCCAGCAATTTTAGGATTCTCTGGAGCTTCACCTCCTGGGCTTTGATGCCCCCTCCGATGTAACCCCAGATGGAGCTGTTGACAGCATTCATAGATGTTTCCACCATTACCTGTTCCTGGAGCTGGTGTGATTGAAGGTAATTAATGCTCGTAGCTAATTCCTCATCCAGCGGCATCGACAGGCACCTAGTGGCACCGCCAGCGGATGGTGAAATCGCCGGCTACCCGCAATCCCGCGATCTTCTGTAGCTGGTTTCCGCGCGACCCGTCTGGACTTCACTCTGGATTTCTCCATAATAGTTTGCACTTGAAGCTCTGCAATCAAGAATTACCGAACAAAAACAACCTCAGAATAAGCTTTAAAACTTACCTGTAGGGTTTTTAAACTTACCGCTGGAGGAGCGACGCACCTGCCAGTCAGTCGTGCGCAATGCGTTAGACGTATTGATGCGCATGCGGGCTGGCGGGCTTTTTCACGTAGTCACGCGACTCCAAAGTAAAATTAGCTTGGATAGTTTACATCTCAGCGGTATGAACATTGACTTCTCTGAAGAAGGGTCTCGACCCGAAACGTCACCCATTCCTTTTATCCAGAGATGCTGCCTATCCCGCTGAGTTACTCCAGCATTTTGTGTCTATATTTGTTTTGTGTCAGCTGAAATGGTAATTTGTCTCTTCAGAATATCCAACACACTCTCAAGTTCTGTCCTATGTGGATTTCAGAATGTAATTCAACTTCTATTCTAAGTCATCCCAAGGCTCACACTCGTGATCAAGCATTTCTTTTTAATCATCCAAGCATTCATTTTATAGTTCTTATTTGTATTTGCAGATCTATTGCCATGCTCAGTCCATTACCTTTGCTCCATTGATGCATCCTCAAATTCTATCTGGTGACTAAGTGTTGGGTGATTCTTTATATAGCAATATTGCATTTTGTTATATTAATTCTTTCTTCGGTTTCTATTACAAGGTGTTCTAATCATTATCACATAACTGGGCAGGCTGGTTAACTGCTTGCAAAGCATGTCATGGGCTGAAAGCAAATTCTCTGAAAGTGAAAGAGGTAATGCAAATTTATCTCTGCGCCATTTTGGAGTGACTGGAAAGTTGGGGTGGAGAATTGCTCATTAATGTTTATTCATTGTTGCAATAAGGTCTGGGTTGAACACGTTTAAAATAAGATTGCATGACATTGTAGAAATGTTTTGTCACATAATTTGGTCAGCTATGTCAAGGTTTTGTAATGCACAGTAAAATGTCCCCTCTCACCTTTGACCATAAAAATAAAGTGTTGAACCTCCTTAGTGTAGTAAAGCTTACCCAAGCAAGAGGTATCAGGAATAGCTAATAAAGAAATTATGAATATTAGGATAAAAGCTTGGTCAGAATGTTTTATATACTTTAAGACAGAGACATGGGTTTAGGGGTCGGTGTTGAAGACCTGCTGTCTGGGCATGGCCACCAGTGGTAGCATTAACGGCATTTGTTAGGGGATTGAGGAAGAGAGTCAGTAAAATAAAAGTGCCAAGATCTTTGTAGGGTTGTTAGAAGATTTCAGGAATAGAATTTAAAAATTGGAAGTTTCAAATGACCATTATCCTAAAATATCATTGTCATTGTCTTGATGGAAATGGAAGTGGTCATGATAATAGAACGTGGTGGTTGAAGTCTCCCCTCCCTACCACCCTCCTCTCCCTCTATCTTCCCCCACCCGCTCCCCCACACCTCGCCTCCTCCCCGTCTCGCCCCCCTCCCCCCACAATAAAATTGCGATGTTTTTTAAAATAAACCTAAACTATGTTAGATGTTAAAGAAAACGGAAGGCTTTGATTAAAACTGATTTTTTTCAAATGTAAATGAGATTCAGGATCCCATTGTGACATCAGTGTGACGTTGAACGCTGTTGACATGCAGGGCAAGTGGAAAAGTGGTTTGAAAAGTGATTTTTGTAAAGTTTAAAAATGTCAATAACGTAAAATATAACATAAATCCAAACAAAACTTGTTTCTCTATCATGTACTGTTTTGGCGGGGTTTTGGAATATCACGCGCCCGCATACATTCAAACAAGATGAGAGTTTTAATAGACCAAGTGGGACCCGTTGGGCCCCGTTCTCCCAACGCAATATTGCACCACTCACCCATTCCCCCAACGCAACCTGTTCCCCCAACGCAATATTCTACCACTCACCCATAGCCTCCAACTGTACAGGTGTGGCTCACACTCAATCCCCTCCTCTTCGCCCTCCTCTTCTCCACTCCCTCCCTCACCTCGCCCTCTCTCTACTTTCCCCTACCATCAGTCCCTCCCTCCCACCATAACCCCTCCACCCTCCCTACCCCCTTCTCTGCCACTACCTGCTCCTCCACTCCTCACCTCTCCCCTATCGCACTCCCCCACTAGACAGTTTAAATATTTCTCCTCCTCCTCTCCCCCTTCTCCTTACAACAATGTAACAAATCTCTCATTGCACTGGGTGGAGCACTGTTGATGGGTAGTTTATAGAAATGAGATCCCATTGTGATGTCATTGTCGGGTGGAGCTCTGCTCACGGGCAGTTCATGTAAATGAGATCCCATTTATGTCATAACTGTAACTGCCACTGCAACTTTGTCATTTTTCACAAAGTGGGGTTTTGTAAAGTTCAAAATGTGAATAACTTGTAAAATATAACACATCAATCTGAATGAAACTTGATTATTTTTTTTAAAGACACCACAGGACAATTGTGGTCCAAAAATTGTAGCGCTATCGTGTACTGTTTTGGCGTTCCGGGAGCACATGGGATCGCAGACACGTGCGCACACAGAATCACAAACAAGATGAGAGTTTTAGCAATAGTATAGATACTAGACCAAGTGGGACCCGTTGAGCCCCATTCCCCCAACGCAATTTTCCCCCACTCATCCATTCCCCCAATGCAACCCGTTTCCACCACTCACCCGTTTCTCGAACTCCACCCGTTTCCACCACTCACCCATTCCCCCAACGCAATATTCCACCACTCACCCATAGCCCCACAACAACGCTTTTACGGCTCATTTCCCCTCATCTCCCCAACGCTCCCTCCCCCTCCTCTTCACCCTCTCTCTTCACCCTATCCTCCACTACCTCCCTCACCTCTCCTTTCCCCTACCCTCAGTCACTTACTCCATAACCCCCTCCCCCCCCTTGAGGTGGAAGCTGCTGATCCCATTGTGATGTAATTGTGGGCTGGAACACTACTCACGGATAGTTTATGTGAATGAGATCCCATTGTGATGTAATTGTGGGTGGAGCACTGCTCACGGGAAGTTTATGTAAATGAGATCCCATTGTGATGTCATAGCTATAACTGCCACTGCAGTGTTCAAGTGATTCTTTCTCAAACTAGGTTTTGTAAAGTTAAAAATGTGAATAACTTGTAAAATATAACCTCAATATGACCGAAACCTGATACACCACATCACAGGACAATGGTGAGTAAGGTGGTCCAAAAATTGTAGTGCTATCAAGATGAGAGTTTTAGTAAATAGATAGATAAAATCATGAGAGGAATAGATCCAGTAGATGCACAGTCTCTTGCCCAGAGTGGGCGAATTGAGGACCAGAGGACATAGGTTTAAGGTGAAGGGCAAAAGATTTAATAGGAATCTGAGGGGTAAATTTTTCACACAATGGGTGGTGGGTGTATGGAACGAGCTGCCAATGGAGTCCCAACATTTAAGAAACAGTTAGACAGATACATGGATAGGACAAGTTTGGAAGGATATGGACCAAGCACAGCAAGGTGGGACTAGCGTAGCTGGGACCTGTTGGCTGGTGTGGGCAAGTTTTGCCGAAGGCCCCATTTCCACACTGTATGACTCCATGACCCGGCCCCACAAGCAACTCTTGTATTTTCTTGCACCATGCAGAAAGTCAGTCCTTTATTTAAGGTGTAATACAATTTAGTACAGTTTAAATGTAGTAGCAATGTAAATGTCACTGCAACAATCAGCTTTGGTCATTGTGATGTCAGAATGGGAGGTGGTTTAGATTTGGGGAGGTGATACCAAGAAGCTAGTAAGAGGTGCAATGGATGATGCTGAATCCAGTTGAGGTATTTTGTCCCGGACTGTAGACCTTTCATCTCCCAGATGTATTAATCCACACACCTGCTTACCCTTCCATTCATCCCTCCCTAGCTCAATATCATACTCATTTTTTTCCCCGGTCTGACTTGTCATTATTTTTTTTTGGCAACCCTTGTGTACTACCTCAGTGTAATTTACTATTCTTACAAACTTGTACCTATCTGTATTGATACCTATATATCATAGGATTTTTACTATGCTGTATATAAATAAAATGAATTTTACTGTACTTCAGTACATGTGACGATAAAGTACCATTGAACCAGTGAACAATGTTGGGGAATATGACAAGCAATTATGTAAAGAATGCAGCTGGTTTGGCAGTGGTATTTGTAATACAAGGTTAGACTCTGACTACTTTTCGGGGGATAGGCACCCAATAAGCGTGCGGCTTATCTTTTTTGGTCGTGTTTCTTTATCCCAGGACTGTTTCTCATTTTTCCCCCCACCCCAAAAGAAAAAGTACTTGTAATCTTGTATTGATTTCTCATAATTTCACTTCTAGCTCTCCCTCGCCGGGGAGCATTCAAGGATACTGGATGTTTGAGATTCCAATCCTCTCCCATGAGGGCTGTTGGGACTCATCCCAGCTAGTAATTTTATGGTTCAGATAACACTCTTTGAAATGGTAAAGCTCAAGCAACCTTTTGCACTACTGATCTTTAACTGGACCCACTGTATATAACATTATATCCTTTTCTGCCATATGAAATCTGTGAGAATTATCCGGATTGCTGAACTGCAGTTGAACTTATAGAATAGTTTTGGAAAAGAACATGTTTTTCCCCTTGAATGTTCAAAGGGTTCGAGTAAATTCAGAAATCCCAGCTCCGTTGGGATCCAGCTCTGTGTGGTCTTCATTAAGCACCACACCTCATTGTGGAGAACTTTCTGTGCCTAAAACCTCTGGCTACCAGTTGTGTTGCAGGTGAAGCTCATGATCATTCTCCTTCAGTGTTAATGAACTGCAACATCTGCACCACAAATAATGAAAAATGCAGTTCTCGGTCATCCTGGGCCAATTCTGCCAGAGCTGCTGAATGCCTGACCTTCATTAAGTGCCCTTTGTTTTCCTTTATCTTAGCATGTTCTTAAATGGTCGATGCCCAAGTTCACCCCTGATGTTATAAAGTGAGCATTTCATCCACATCAGATTGTGCCAAAAACTGAAACTAGTGAAATATGTAAGGACCTAAAGACGTTAAAAGCAGTTATTAATATGACATACGAAATATTAATAAGATCATTCTCTGGGAGCTTGTAGAATGGAAAAATATTTGTCTTTGTTTACCAATGAGTATTAACCCATCATAAAACTGAGATTATTGGTCAATGGGCAAATACTCCATTAGCTGGAGATGTTGAAGGTTATTGGAATTTTTCAGAGCCTTGTGTCCTTGACCCAAGTCAGCTGCTTCAACAAATCCATCCTTTCATGATAAATTGGGATTTTTTTCTGATGATTGTGCGATATTTTTTGTTTTAAATTCTGCAAGTAATGAGGCAGCCTAATGTTCAAAGGATTATATGTGGCAAGTAACAATATGCAAATGACATGTCACTCTTGGCTTTCAAGGGAGTGCCAGTGCCATTAGATTTTTGCGGAGGAGTAGGATGTGGGTTCATCATGAAATATACTTAATTGGACCATCTGCATTAATTTGGCTGTAACACAAAATCAGAGACTAGGATTTGTGATAAGTGACTTGCTTTCTAAATTGGCAAAACTTCCACCTACAAGGCACATGTCAGACATGTGGAATACTTTGCATTTGTTTGGATAAGGACAGCTTCCAACAATTTTAAAGAAGCTTGAACTAGGTTAAAGCAGACAGCTTCACTGGCAGCCATTTCATCTTAAGTATTCACTCTCCATCATTCAACAGTGGCTGAAATGTATAACTTTATACAATGAGCACTGGAGCATCTTGTCAAGGCTTCTTAAGCAACACTTCTAGAACTTGTCAAATCTATCGTGTGATCTTCATTAATAGAGACATGGATTATTAAAATTGAAAATAGCATTGAAGTTTTAGAATGCACTACCATAGGCCACAAATAGTGAAATCCATTCCAGTTATTATAGTTCACGAAGGTCCTCAAGAAAGTGCCAAAAAAGATTGTTAAATGGCTTCAGATTGAATCTGGGTAAAATGGAAGTTATTGGTTATCATGGGCACCCCATTGTCTGGTGATTCTTTTCTCATTGGGGTGCGTGTGTTTGATTGAGATTATATTTGATAGATTAGTTTATTATTGTCACATATATTGAGGTACCATGAGAAACGTTAGTGTACTATCCAGTCAACAAAAGACTACACATGATTAGAATCAAGCTGTATACTGATAAAGGTACAATATTTAATGCAAGATAAAGTTTGATTAAAGGTAGTTCAAAGGTCTCCAAGAAGGTAGATGGTAGTCAGGCCCACACTAGCTAATGAGAGTTGTTCAGTTGCCTGATAACAGCTGGGAAGAAAATCTCTGAATCTGGTGGTATGTGTTTTCAAAGTTCAAACTTCAAACTACAGAGAGCACAAACATTGCTCAATGCTTCTCGGGCTCCACTCTTCGAATAAAGAGGAATTGGTGTAGTTGTACATTTTCTTATCAATAAAACACACCTACCAAGTCTGAATATGGCATGATTAAAAGATTCTATAGCCTTTCAGAATATAGGAAAAGCTGGTCCAAATCAAGATCTTCCAATAAAGTTATTGCTTATCTCTGCAATGTCAGCTATATCTTTCAATCTTGGCTTCTTCATGGCCTTGAAAGAAGCACATGTTAGGACTGCAGGATTCCATCTTCATTTCCTTATTAAAAAGATAACCTGTCCTCCATATTGTTTTCTATAAAATTTGCAAAGTTATTCGGACTTGGCACAGAGCCATTCTTTTGTTCTACCAGACCATGCCTTCTTTATAGTAAGCTTCCATCTTATATTAGTAAGAAGAACAACTTTATTTTGTAAATTATATTAGATTTGACTTGTAACTCTTTCACTGTGATCTCAATTAAACAAGTTTTGTTCACATTAATGGTATAATTGACATTATTGACATTTTAAACTTTACAGAAAACACTTTTCCATTTGCCCTGTTGTCAGCAGTGTTCCAGCCCACAATTGCATCACAATGGGATCTTGTTTACATAAACTGCCTGTCAGCAGTGTTCCACCCCACAATGGGATCTCATTTACATAAACTGCCCGTCAGCAGTGTTCCACCCCACAATGGGATTTCATGTACATAAACTGCCCGTTAGCAGTGTTCTGTCCCACATTGACATCACAATGGGATCTCAAAACTCAGTTTCAAAAAAACACAGCAGCGTTCCACCTCACAATTACTTCAAGAGGGGTAGGGAGGGGTTATGGAAGGAGGGAGGGAGTGACTGAGGGTAGGGTAGGGGAGGGGGATAGGGGTAGGAAGAGGTATGGCAACGCACAGTTGGGGAGGGTTGCTGTGACTCTCGTCACAACGGGGATCTCTGGCGTCACTAAGGGAACCCGTCAGCCGCGCCAGCGCAGATGGGGACTATGGGTGAGTGGTGGAATATTGAGTTGGGGGACCAGGCCTCCTGCGTGACAGGGACCCAATGGGTCCCACTCGGTCTAGTTTCTTATATTGAACAATGAGGAATATAAAGGGAAATGAATAGGCATTAGGGTAAATGATTTGCAAGGTCAGGAATGAAGAAAGTTAGTTCACAAAGAATCAACTTTGACTTGGGTCAGATAGCCATCTTCAAAACGATCAAGGTTGGGCAAGGCTGCAGGTTGTCCACCTATAGCACCCCCTTAAAATTAACATTGCCCGAACTTGGAAATATATAATTACCTAATTGATTGATCTAAATCCAGGGACTTCTTAATACTGAAGTGATTCAAGTGAGTATCTCCCTTCTAACTTCTAAAGGGCAGATAGGAGCAGGCAATAAATGCTATATTTGTTTGTGTTATCCACATCCTGCAAATGAATATTAAAACTCCTTCCAATTCCTTTACAGGTTTGCAAGACTACTTTGCCTGCATCACTACTTGTGCAAATAAACATATATTTCTGCCTTGCGACCGTATAACTTCTGATCCGTGAATGCAGCCACAGTAGATCTTCGATTTTTGATAAAACCTTGTAAAAGCTGACCAATTTAGCTCGGTCAAATCTTTTCTATCTTGTTTGTACAAGATGTATTACTATGACCAAATTGAACTATTTGTTCTTTCTTGAGTTAATATTTAACAGCAGTTTTGAAACTATTGGGTGAGGTAGGTGGGTGCTGTAGTAGCAAAAGATATATTTTGTTACTCAACCTTGGTCGTAATACCATTTGGCTAGTTGGTGAACATCATGTTTTCTCTGCTTTCTCAACAAGTGATGAGATGACATTGATGTTTATAATAACAAAAGGCACAAAGTGCTGAAATAACAGCAGGCTATGCAGCAACTCTAGAGAATGTGGATAGGTGACGATTCAGGTCAGGATCCTTTTTCAGACTGATTGCAGCAGGAGGTAGGAGAGAAAAAGTTGGAAGAGACAGTGGGCGGGGGGGGGAGAGGGCAAAGCCTGGCAAGTGTTAGGTGGATCTACAGTTGAAGGGGGGTTTGTTTGGCAATGGGTGGTCAAAACCCAGAGATGAAAAGACAAAAGATAGCGATATCTCTCCACATCACCATATATATCTCTCATTTCCCTTATCCCTAACCAGTCTGAAGAAGGATCTCAACCCGAAACGTCACCCATTCCTTCTCTCCTGAGATGCTGCCTGTCCCGCTGAGTTACCCCAGCTTTTTGTGTCTACGGTTTAAACCAGCATCCGCTGTTCCTTCTTACACATAAAGGTTAGTATGGGAACAGAAGTTAAAGCGGTTAGCAACCAGGATATCCTGCAGGCCTTAGTAGACCAAGCAAAGTGTTTGGCACAAAACGGTCGCCCAGTCTTTGGTCTCCCCAATCTAAAAGAGAAACAGTCTATTACACTTAGGCAGCTTACAACTCAATGGTATGAACATTGATTTATCCAATTTTGGGTAACTAACCAAGAAACCCTCTCTCACCCCTCCTCCTGTGCCCCACCTGGATGTGCACCAATTTAACCCAGAATTTAGCCCCCCTCCCCCCCCCCCCAAAAAAAAATAATCTTCCACTGATATCCCTTCTTTCCACATCACTATTCAGATTCAGATTCAATTTTAATTGTCATTGTCAGTGTACAGTACAGAGACAACGAAATGCATTTAGCATCTCCCTGGAAGAGCGACACAGCAAATGATTTGAATAAATAACAATAAGTGTCCGGGGGGGGGTGATTGGCAGTCACCGAGGTACGTTGTTGAGTAGCGTGACAGCCGCCGGAAAGAAGCTGTTCCTGGACCTGCTGGTTCGGCAACGGAGCGCCTCCCGGATGGTAGGAGGGTAAACAGTCCATGGTTGGGGTGAGAGAGGTCCTTGGCGATGCTGAGCGCCCTCCGCAGACAATGCTTGCTTTGGACAGACTCAATGGAGGGGAGCGAGGAACCGGTGATGCGTTGGGCAATTTTCACCACCCTCTGCAATGCCTTCCGGTCGGAGACAGAGCAGTTGCCATACCAAACTGTGATGCAGTGGGTAAGGATGCTCTCGATGGTGCAGCGGTAGAAGTTCACCAGGATCTGAGGAGACAGATGGACCTTCTTCAGTCTCTTCAGGAAGAAGAGACGCTGGTGAGCCTTCTTGGTCAGAGTTGAGGTATTGTGGGTCCAAGAGAGGTCGTCGGAGAGGTTGACTCCCAGGAACCTGAAGCTAGAAACACGTTCCACCTCCGTACCGTTAATGTGGATGGGGGTGTGCGTGCCGCCCCTGGACTTCCTGAAGTCTACAATGAGCTCCTTGGTCTTCTTGGAGTTAAGGGTCAGGTTGTTGTCAGCGCACCATGCTGCTAAGTGCTGGACCTCCTCCCTGTAGGCCGATTCATCGTTGTTGCTGATAAGGCCAATCACCGTTGTATCATCTGCATACTTGATGATGGTGTTAGTACCATGTACAGGTGTGCAGTCATAGGTGAAGAGGGAGTAGAGGAGGGGGCTCAGCACATTCACATTCACTTTTAGGTTTTTTCATCACTGTCCAACGTGCAAATGAAGCCCCCTCTCACATGCCTATCACTTTCAAGGATGTGTTATGCCCCCCACTTCTTCCAGGCCCCATTTTATTGAACTGTCTGAAGAGAGAAACCCTTTTATGTGCCATGACATTCTTAGGAAATAGAGAGCTGATTCTTGTCAGAACATTCCTGGGTTCTAGACTTGTAGCCTAATGAGTTTGTGAGTAGACTTTAAGTCCCACAGATAATTCTTCATACAACATTTATTTAATGTATTAATGAAATAATGTTCTGCGTAATCGTGGTTCATGCCTTCCACCAGAACTGTATAAAGTGATATGGTACAACTGTGCAGTATTGTGGAATTCTGTCTTGGGTATCAATCTATTTGTTCACACAAATGTAAGTTTGATATTCAAAAGGAACCAGGAGTTTGTTGTATAGATTTTGCTGGCATGATCCCCGACCCCCTCCTTCTCAACGCTCCTGCCATGCAGTGTCACCCAGCGCAGTAAATTAGGCCATGTCCTGCTCCCGGCGGCAGTCGGAATTTAAGGATTTGTGTGAAGAGGCTGACATGAACGAGGCCAGCGAGCGGCAGGAGAGAGCTGTTCAGACGCAGAGCACTGCCAGAGGTGAGCGGGCCGGCAGACGGTGCTGAGGTGGCGGCCGGTTCCGCTGTCCAGTCCTGAAGGCCCCTTGCAGCCACCCGAGCTACTTCCCTCCCCGGCCACAATGAGGTGGCTCTGCGCCCGGAGCGCCACAGCAGCGGCGAGTGAGTGGAGAGTGAGTTGCTGGCATGATCCCCGACCCCCTCCTTCTCAACGCTCCTGCCCGTGCTGACCCGGGCCAGACTCCCCACACGCTGTGAAAGGAACACTTCCCCCCCCCCCCCCCAAGCGGCGCTGTCCTTTTACAGCCGCTTCCCATCAGCTGCCAGCAATGAGGGATAGACTTGGCTAACAACTTAACCTTTGGCCTCCAAGATGCAGGTAAATATTTGTGCCTCATTTTTGGGTAAAAAATAGCGTCTTCATTGCCGGGAAATACGGTATATCCGTCTCCTTTTCATTTTTCTCCTTGATTACTTACCTCTGTGGCCTTTGTTTTATGCACAAGAAAACATAATTTCTTCAATTGTACTAATCGGCAGTGTCTCTCCATTGAGATATATCTGCTTTTAGAGTAATTCTACAGTTGAAGGGGGGTTTGTTTGGCAATGGGTGGTCAAAACCCAGAGATGAAAAGACAAAAGATAGCGATATCTCTCCACATCACCATATATATCTCTCATTTCCCTTATCCCTAACCAGTCTGAAGAAGGATCTCAACCCGAAACGTCACCCATTCCTTCTCTCCTGAGATGCTGCCTGTCCCGCTGAGTTACCCCAGCTTTTTGTGTCTACGGTTTAAACCAGCATCCGCTGTTCCTTCTTACACATAAAGGTTAGTATGGGAACAGAAGTTAAAGCGGTTAGCAACCAGGATATCCTGCAGGCCTTAGTAGACCAAGCAAAGTGTTTGGCACAAAACGGTCGCCTAGTCTTTGGTCTCCCCAATCTAAAAGAGAAACAGTCTATTACACTTAGGCAGCTTACAACTCAATGGTATGAACATTGATTTATCCAATTTTGGGTAACTAACCAAGAAACCCTCTCTCACCCCTCCTCCTGTGCCCCACCTGGATGTGCACCAATTTAACCCAGAATTTAGCCCCCCTCCCCCCCCCCCCCCAAAAAAAATAATCTTCCACTGATATCCCTTCTTTCCACATCACTATTCAGATTCAGATTCAATTTTAATTGTCATTGTCAGTGTACAGTACAGAGACAACGAAATGCATTTAGCATCTCCCTGGAAGAGCGACACAGCAAATGATTTGAATAAATAACAATAAGTGTCCGGGGGGGGGTGATTGGCAGTCACCGAGGTACGTTGTTGAGTAGCGTGACAGCCGCCGGAAAGAAGCTGTTCCTGGACCTGCTGGTTCGGCAACGGAGAGACCTGTAGCGCCTCCCGGATGGTAGGAGGGTAAACAGTCCATGGTTGGGGTGAGAGAGGTCCTTGGCGATGCTGAGCGCCCTCCGCAGACAATGCTTGCTTTGGACAGACTCAATGGAGGGGAGCGAGGAACCGGTGATGCGTTGGGCAATTTTCACCACCCTCTGCAATGCCTTCCGGTCGGAGACAGAGCAGTTGCCATACCAAACTGTGATGCAGTGGGTAAGGATGCTCTCGATGGTGCAGCGGTAGAAGTTCACCAGGATCTGAGGAGACAGATGGACCTTCTTCAGTCTCTTCAGGAAGAAGAGACGCTGGTGAGCCTTCTTGATCAGAGTTGAGGTATTGTGGGTCCAAGAGAGGTCGTCGGAGAGGTTGACTCCCAGGAACCTGAAGCTAGAAACACGTTCCACCTCCGTACCGTTAATGTGGATGGGGGTGTGCGTGCCGCCCCTGGACTTCCTGAAGTCTACAATGAGCTCCTTGGTCTTCTTGGAGTTAAGGGTCAGGTTGTTGTCAGCGCACCATGCTGCTAAGTGCTGGACCTCGTCCCTGTAGGCCGATTCATCGTTGTTGCTGATGAGGCCAATCACCGTTGTATCATCTGCATACTTGATGATGGTGTTAGTACCATGTACAGGTGTGCAGTCATAGGTGAAGAGGGAGTAGAGGAGGGGGCTCAGCACATTCACATTCACTTTTAGGTTTTTTCATCACTGTCCAACGTGCAAATGAAGCCCCCTCTCACATGCCTATCACTTTCAAGGATGTGTTATGCCCCCCACTTCTTCCAGGCCCCATTTTATTGAACTGTCTGAAGAGAGAAACCCTTTTATGTGCCATGACATTCTTAGGAAATAGAGAGCTGATTCTTGTCAGAACATTCCTGGGTTCTAGACTTGTAGCCTAATGAGTTTGTGAGTAGACTTTAAGTCCCACAGATAATTCTTCATACAACATTTATTTAATGTATTAATGAAATAATGTTCTGCGTAATCGTGGTTCATGCCTTCCACCAGAACTGTATAAAGTGATATGGTACAACTGTGCAGTATTGTGGAATTCTGTCTTGGGTATCAATCTATTTGTTCACACAAATGTAAGTTTGATATTCAAAAGGAACCAGGAGTTTGTTGTATAGATTTTGCTGGCATGATCCCCGACCCCCTCCTTCTCAACGCTCCTGCCATGCAGTGTCACCCAGCGCAGTAAATTAGGCCATGTCCTGCTCCCGGCGGCAGTCGGAATTTAAGGATTTGTGTGAAGAGGCTGACATGAACGAGGCCAGCGAGCGGCAGGAGAGAGCTGTTCAGACGCAGAGCACTGCCAGAGGTGAGCGGGCCGGCAGACGGTGCTGAGGTGGCTGCCGGTTCCGCTGTCCAGTCCTGAAGGCCCCTTGCAGCCACCCGAGCTACTTCCCTCCCCGGCCACAATGAGGTGGCTCTGCGCCCGGAGCGCCACAGCAGCGGCGAGTGAGTGGAGAGTGAGTTGCTGGCATGATCCCCGACCCCCTCCTTCTCAACGCTCCTGCCCGTGCTGACCCGGGCCAGACTCCCCACACGCTGTGAAAGGAACACTTCCCCCCCCCCCCCCCCCCCAAGCGGCGCTGTCCTTTTACAGCCGCTTCCCATCAGCTGCCAGCAATGAGGGATAGACTTGGCTAACAACTTAACCTTTGGCCTCCAAGATGCAGGTAAATATTTGTGCCTCATTTTTGGGTAAAAAATAGCGTCTTCATTGCCGGGAAATACGGTATATCCGTCTCCTTTTCATTTTTCTCCTTGATTACTTACCTCTGTGGCCTTTGTTTTATGCACAAGAAAACATAATTTCTTCAATTGTACTAATCGGCAGTGTCTCTCCATTGAGATATATCTGCTTTTAGAGTAATTCTACAGTTGAAGGGGGGTTTGTTTGGCAATGGGTGGTCAAAACCCAGAGATGAAAAGACAAAAGATAGCGATATCTCTCCACATCACCATATATATCTCTCATTTCCCTTATCCCTAACCAGTCTGAAGAAGGATCTCAACCCGAAACGTCACCCATTCCTTCTCTCCTGAGATGCTGCCTGTCCCGCTGAGTTACCCCAGCTTTTTGTGTCTACGGTTTAAACCAGCATCCGCTGTTCCTTCTTACACATAAAGGTTAGTATGGGAACAGAAGTTAAAGCGGTTAGCAACCAGGATATCCTGCAGGCCTTAGTAGACCAAGCAAAGTGTTTGGCACAAAACGGTCGCCCAGTCTTTGGTCTCCCCAATCTAAAAGAGAAACAGTCTATTACACTTAGGCAGCTTACAACTCAATGGTATGAACATTGATTTATCCAATTTTGGGTAACTAACCAAGAAACCCTCTCTCACCCCTCCTCCTGTGCCCCACCTGGATGTGCACCAATTTAACCCAGAATTTAGCCCCCTTCCCCCCCCCCCCCCCCCCAAAAAAAAATAATCTTCCACTGATATCCCTTCTTTCCACATCACTATTCAGATTCAGATTCAATTTTAATTGTCATTGTCAGTGTACAGTACAGAGACAACGAAATGCATTTAGCATCTCCCTGGAAGAGCGACACAGCAAATGATTTGAATAAATAACAATAAGTGTCCGGGGGGGGGTGATTGGCAGTCACCGAGGTACGTTGTTGAGTAGCGTGACAGCCGCCGGAAAGAAGCTGTTCCTGGACCTGCTGGTTCGGCAACGGAGAGACCTGTAGCGCCTCCCGGATGGTAGGAGGGTAAACAGTCCATGGTTGGGGTGAGAGAGGTCCTTGGCGATGCTGAGCGCCCTCCGCAGACAATGCTTGCTTTGGACAGACTCAATGGAGGGGAGCGAGGAACCGGTGATGCGTTGGGCAATTTTCACCACCCTCTGCAATGCCTTCCGGTCGGAGACAGAGCAGTTGCCATACCAAACTGTGATGCAGTGGGTAAGGATGCTCTCGATGGTGCAGCGGTAGAAGTTCACCAGGATCTGAGGAGACAGATGGACCTTCTTCAGTCTCTTCAGGAAGAAGAGACGCTGGTGAGCCTTCTTGATCAGAGTTGAGGTATTGTGGGTCCAAGAGAGGTCGTCGGAGAGGTTGACTCCCAGGAACCTGAAGCTAGAAACACGTTCCACCTCCGTACCGTTAATGTGGATGGGGGTGTGCGTGCCGCCCCTGGACTTCCTGAAGTCTACAATGAGCTCCTTGGTCTTCTTGGAGTTAAGGGTCAGGTTGTTGTCAGCGCACCATGCTGCTAAGTGCTGGACCTCGTCCCTGTAGGCCGATTCATCGTTGTTGCTGATGAGGCCAATCACCGTTGTATCATCTGCATACTTGATGATGGTGTTAGTACCATGTACAGGTGTGCAGTCATAGGTGAAGAGGGAGTAGAGGAGGGGGCTCAGCACATTCACATTCACTTTTAGGTTTTTTCATCACTGTCCAACGTGCAAATGAAGCCCCCTCTCACATGCCTATCACTTTCAAGGATGTGTTATGCCCCCCACTTCTTCCAGGCCCCATTTTATTGAACTGTCTGAAGAGAGAAACCCTTTTATGTGCCATGACATTCTTAGGAAATAGAGAGCTGATTCTTGTCAGAACATTCCTGGGTTCTAGACTTGTAGCCTAATGAGTTTGTGAGTAGACTTTAAGTCCCACAGATAATTCTTCATACAACATTTATTTAATGTATTAATGAAATAATGTTCTGCGTAATCGTGGTTCATGCCTTCCACCAGAACTGTATAAAGTGATATGGTACAACTGTGCAGTATTGTGGAATTCTGTCTTGGGTATCAATCTATTTGTTCACACAAATGTAAGTTTGATATTCAAAAGGAACCAGGAGTTTGTTGTATAGATTTTGCTGGCATGATCCCCGACCCCCTCCTTCTCAACGCTCCTGCCATGCAGTGTCACCCAGCGCAGTAAATTAGGCCATGTCCTGCTCCCGGCGGCAGTCGGAATTTAAGGATTTGTGTGAAGAGGCTGACATGAACGAGGCCAGTGAGCGGCAGGAGAGAGCTGTTCAGACGCAGAGCACTGCCAGAGGTGAGCGGGCCGGCAGACGGTGCTGAGGTGGCGGCCGGTTCCGCTGTCCAGTCCTGAAGGCCCCTTGCAGCCACCCGAGCTACTTCCCTCCCCGGCCACAATGAGGTGGCTCTGCGCCCGGAGCGCCACAGCAGCGGCGAGTGAGTGGAGAGTGAGTTGCTGGCATGATCCCCGACCCCCTCCTTCTCAACGCTCCTGCCCGTGCTGACCCGGGCCAGACTCCCCACACGCTGTGAAAGGAACACTTCCCCCCCCGCCCCCCCAAGCGGCGCTGTCCTTTTACAGCCGCTTCCCATCAGCTGCCAGCAATGAGGGATAGACTTGGCTAACAACTTAACCTTTGGCCTCCAAGATGCAGGTAAATATTTGTGCCTCATTTTTGGGTAAAAAATAGCGTCTTCATTGCCGGGAAATACGGTATATCCGTCTCCTTTTCATTTTTCTCCTTGATTACTTACCTCTGTGGCCTTTGTTTTATGCACAAGAAAACATAATTTCTTCAATTGTACTAATCGGCAGTGTCTCTCCATTGAGATATATCTGCTTTTAGAGTAATTCTACTGAAAAACGCTAAGTATCTATAACAAAAAAGCTCCGTTCATCTTGGGTACTCCATGATTTCATGGCGAGCACTGTTGTATCACCAAAAAATCATGTGAGGCTTCCTTTTCGGGACTGCAAGGTACTGGCTTTGAGTTTCCCTTCCAAATCATTTTCCAAGTTTTTGCCCACTCCTTCAGCAATCTATATACAATGCCAGAGTTCAAATATCCTCATCGCAGCATGTCCACTAACCAATTTTCATGTCGTCAGCAAACCTGG
Organism: Raja brachyura; assembly: GCA_963514005.1. Next base: position 82,303,011 of record OY740787.1, read on the forward strand.
GCTTCTGTAAAGAACATCACTGCACATTTTAATATATTAAGCAGTAACTTTATAGTATCGTGTAATATGATTGACTGCTTGGAGGATGGGAATGACCTTTTTATTTGAGTTTGGGCTTGGGCATTTAACATGCCTGGCTGCAAATGTAAATTGGAGAGTGACTTACCTGGGATAGTTTTGCTTTAGTGAATTGCAGTAGATTTTATAATTGAAAATCAGATAAATATTTAATATAATTGAGAATAGCAGTCAAAATGTAATCTTTATTCTCAATTTTTCTATTTAATGGTTTGGGTGAATCATAATTACTGTTGCACTCAGCCCGAAAAGTCCAATACAAATGTAATATTTTTCTTTGTTGAGAAGTTATAAATACCACTTGAGAAAGTATGTTAAGAGGCAATCCCTTGGTTAGGCAAAGGCTCCTTGGTAAATCAGAAACCTATTTAGCGGCTCATGGGGGTCATACTTCAGCACAGAAACAATCCCTTTGGCCCAACTCGTCCATGCCAACCAGGATGATCCCATTTAAGCTAGTCCCATTGGACCTGTATCAAGTTCAAGTGAGTTTATTGTCATGTGTCCCTGATAGGACAATAAAATTCCTTTTGGCCTTTTTGATGCCCTTACCAAGGTCGTATCTGGACTTCTTGTAGGCCACTGTATCATCGGACGTGAATGCCCGGTGTCTGGACGTCAGAAGAGTGTGGATCTCAAAGTTCATCCAAGGTTTCTGATTGGGAAACACTCGGAAGGTTTTTGTAGGGATGCAGTCCTCCACACATTTATTTAAGAATTCTGTAACGACTGTGGCGTATTCGTTCAAGTCCGTTGCCGAGTCCTTGAACATTGCCCTGTCTACAGACTCCAGACAGTCCTGGAGTTGTTCCTCTGCCCCCCCTGCCCCCCACCGCCCGACCAGCTCTGTACTGTCCTCACCTCTGGGGGTGTGCTCTTTAATTGCTGCCTGTAGGCAGGAAGAAGCAGCACCGCGGTATGGTCGGATTTACCGAAGTGAGGGCGAGGGATAGAACAATAGGCATTCTTGATGGTGGTGTGGCAGTGGTCGAGGGTGTTTGGTCCTCTGATGCAGCAGGAGACATGTTGGTGGAAGTTAGGGATTGATTTCTTGAGGTTTGCCTTATTGAAGTCCCCAGCAATGGTGGTAAATGCCTCGGAGTAAGACGTCTGGTGTTTGTTGACCACGGCGTGCAGCTCCTCCAGTGCCAGATGGACGTCTGCCTGGGGTGGGATGTAGACCGCGATCAGGTTGATGGAGGTGAATTCCCTTGGAATCACTCTAAACCTTTCTTATCCATGTACCTGTCTGAGTTGTTTAAATGCTGTTATAGTACCTGCCTCATCCTGTGGCAGCTCATTCCATATGTCTATTTTTACAATACTGGAGAGATTTTGAGGTACAAGATTATTATTCCGTTTTTTACACTGTTCTTAACAAATATCTGCCCATCATGTAAAACCTTATAAATAACAGATATCAATTAGATAACTTCAAGACCGAAAGTCAAAAACCTCTTTCTTGGCAGGCAAATTTTCATCGTTTTACCACAATTTGGACAACAAAAATGTGACATGAAAAACTCTGCCACATTTAGTCATAAATATTTAATTCATAAATGCACTTCATATGGCCCTTCATACATATACGTTTTGATAATGATCTAGGGTAATATCTTCATAAATACCAGGAGAAAAATACAGTAACATGCCTGGTATTTCGCCTCGCAAAGATCCCGTAATGGTCGTTGTGCTTGGTATCCATTGTCACAACGACCGTTATTGGGGTCGGTACCTCCGTAAGTTAAGCCACGGAGGCTCCAAACTTCTACTGCTTTTCAAAAACCCAACGAGGTATCCTATGGTAGTAATGAAGAGTTAATTATTTGTTCTTATTTTCCAATTTAATATATCAACAACATTGTGGTGTCAAAAACGCAACGACCGTTTACGATATATATTTTTTAAATCATTAAAAAAAAAAGTCTGGTCATTAAAACTAAGAAACGGAGTTAATCTTCAATTTGGCAATATACTGTCTCTTGTTTATCTTTTGTATGGACCAAGTCGCTAACTCCAATCATTCGTGTCGACTTCCGGAAGCTCCACAACGACCGTTACGGAGCCATTTTATTTACAAAAAAATCATCCCAAATCAAACCTTCTGACGAATCATCGGCCATCAATATACCTCAAATCCATAAGGTTATGTACCATTTAGATCACATTGGTGAAAATGTTTGGTTTTCGCTAATAATGGTAACGTTCGTTTTCTGGGACACCAAACCTTTGTACGTTTGTGTGTGTGTGATGTGTAATGCGCGTTGTGGTGTCCACTCAGATGGATGCAGTATTCTACTACATGATCAGGTGAATGAAGTGGAAACGGTGTTTGCCATCAGATAAAGCATAAAAATAAGTTTAATTTGACACCTAATTCACTTTCATATCTTCAGTATTAAAAACGTTATGGCCCTTTTCATACTCAGAAATTAGCATCTTGTTCCCTATTGATTTTCCATTGACAACACAAAAGCTGTGATCAAGGACAGTCAAAAGCCCATAACTTTCTTAAAAATTAAGAGACCTGAATGAAATTTTCAGTTATTATAGATTGAAGCATCCTGAAACAAATATGAAACAATCTTACTTGGATATTCCAGTTGGAATATTTTGGAGGACCAAGTAACCAAGAACCAAGGATGACCTGAAATTAAAGCATATAATTAGTTACCTAATTGTAGCTAATTACAAAATTCAATTACTAGATCTAAACATCTATCCATTTCTTAAAAAAGGTTAACATTTTTAAAAAGCCTAAGTGTCCAAATAACATTCACACAAGAATTCACAATATAACATGATTTTAAAATCTCATTGTCAATTTTCTAGGCCAAATGGAAGGAATTTAATGTTTAATTCCCGTAAATGAATGGCCATTTTAATCATCTTGCGAGTGGGATTTTGTGGAACGCGATCGCTTGGAACCTCGCGGTTGCGGTGAATTTAAACCCCATATCGGCAGGAAAAATACTGCCAGTTCGTATGGGTCCTAAGTCACCTTTTCGCAACGTGAAATTTTGATTAAAGGTCTCCTAGGAAGCAAGTTTATATGAAAAAATAAACGGTGTACCTTGCCTTGTCCCCTACGTGAGATTCGTCCCGTTGACGGCATTAGAAGATGATTTTAATTTTACTCCTATTAAATTATCCATCGCTAATTTTAATAAACTTAATAAAACTGCAATCTAAGCGATTTTTCTTCAGCAACTAAACAGCCTGTTCAAAATCGATTTGAACAAGCTTAAGAAAAAACGCATTTTAAACCCACCCCCCCTCTCAAAGGCGCCAAAGTTGCACACACGGCCAGTGACAGAACTGCAGCACCGCTTTTGGTAAGTTTTGTACCATACCTACATAAGGTCAAATTCAGGTTGAAAATCTAATTATTTTACTTATTGCGCTTACTACAGTTTCTAAAGCATCCTAATCTATCTTTGTATTTATCTGGCCTTAGATTGCCAGATATTCAAGCTTTATTCTAGGTACAGTGTTAAATGTAAGAAATAGATAAGGTTTACAAAAGATAATGTTGCAGTACTGCGCTCCTGACCCAAAGTGTGTCCAACCTTGGAAGTTATTTCTGCATCACCTTTAAGTGATATTTGCAAGACAATATAACTGCCTTCTGGAAGTTCTGTGCAACTACCATTTAAAAATTGAACTTTTTATCAAAGAACTTCAGAGAGGGACTCGGTGATCTTCCATTACAATGTTTTATAATAATATGAGGGCAGTTATTAGACATGAATTTGCTGCAAAATAGCAAAATAACAATGACGTATTACTGGAAAATAGCATTGCTAATATGTAAACTTTAAAAGAAATGGTGGAACAAATTTCACAACATGTGATTTAAAACAAATGTTTTTCAAGGTCAAAGGCAGGATTTAGTTCCTATTCATAATTCTTAACTGCTATTGATTTCTTGGTGAGCCACCACTTTGAATTTCTGCAGTTCTCTTGATGAAGGTATTTCCACAGAACAATTGGAGAGAGACTTTGAGAAGAGCATCCTGGTCTTTATGTTCATATGCGTCTGAACTTCGTGACCGACGTGATAGTTTGTGGGTTTGGAATGTGTTCCAAGAAGAAAAGTGCAGCGTTTATCTGTAATGGAGAAGTGAATCATTAGGATGTTAGATAGAGTAACAGTCAGACAAATTTATCCTGGGTGCTGTAAAGCCTGCAATGAGCTTTAATAGTCTCCTCTTGCAAAGAAAAAATATGTTTTCCCAACGTGTTATGAACAAACCCCTGCACCCCCCTTCACCTATTACCTGGCACACCTTGTCCTGCCTCTCCTCTCTTCTAGCTTAATTTCCCACCACACAATCAGTCTGAAGAAGGGTCCTGACCCAAAACGTCGCTATGTTCTCCAGAGATGCTGCTTGACCTGCTGAGTTACTCCAGCACTTTGTGTCTTTTTTTTTGTAACACTGGTACATTTTATTTTTATATTCTTTTCAAAAAAATTTTAAAATTGGTCCTGAATTTCCTCAGAAGTCTCCTGAGGTTGCCGTGTACCACCCTGTAAATCTGCTCTTGGGTCGGGTAGGTATCTGGTCAAAATTTCTCAGCCTAATTAACGTGACCCTGAATAACACAAGACCAACACAGACCACCAAAAACGTTGCTTTTCCCAGGTTGAACAAGCTTTCAAAGCTGTCAATCTTTTCCACCTTTAAATAATAATGTCTGACTTCCACAAATATTCCATAAATAAGAATTTTTTTTTTAAAAAGCAATTGTACAAGAATAAAACAATCGGCATGACAGTTATACAATTTTCGTGCAGCTTCATTTTTAACATTTTTAAAATTGATACATAAATTAAGAAAAATTAGTTGATACATAAATCGAGAAAAAGAGTAGAAAGGAAAGATTGAAGAAAAAGAAGAAAGATACAAAAAATTGAGAAGAAAAGACCCCTGAACTGCCAAAGAAATGTAAGAAAAACGAGACGAAAAGAAAAGAACAAAAAACGGAGATATGTCCCACTGTCCTTCCCCCCCCCCCCCCCCCCCCCCCCCGCTCACCCAATCCATAGTGTCGGTTTAAAATTATGTTCAACCATTCTGTTGTTGAAGAAATTCAGTGAATGGAGACCATGTTTTGGAGAATTGGTCTGCTTTATCAGCCAAAACCAGCCTATTTTTTTCTAAATGAAGTGTCTCGGTCATTTCAGTGGGCCACATCTTCACAGTGATATTCCTAAAATTATTAGTTTTACATCCGACACCAGTTTAAGTGTTTTAGAAATGATATCCAATATTCCCATCCAGTAATGTGTCTATATACAGGATGCAAAGGAATGGGTTAAGGTAGCTTCTTGAAGGTGACATTTATCACAGATAGGGGACACAGTTGGGAAGATCTTTTTCAATTTAGTCTTTGCCTATGCAATATTTGTAATAGTATCAGGGAATGCCTGACATTTAAAGAACAGTAATGTATGTATAGTAGGCTTTCCTCCCATATATCTTTTGAAATAGATAAACCAAACTCGTCTTCCCATGCTTGTCCATACATCTCAGAAGATGGGGAATCAACATTTAAGAGAGTGTTATAAATGTAAGATATCAACTTGCTTGTATCGGCGTGTCTATTCAATCGTCTAATATATCTGCACCCATAAAAGGGCAATCGTGTGTATGTTTTCACATAATCTCGGATTTGAAGGTATCTAAAAAGATTGCTTGCTTTCAAATGGTATTTCTCCTGTAGTTCTTGAAAATAAAAGAAAGTCCCTTTTTTATAAAGGTCTCCCACAGTATTAATTCCTAGGTTTTTCCATTCAACAAACACCTTATCTAAAGTAGACGGTTTAAACAAGGGATTGTCAGCGATAGGCAGCAGGAGAGACAAAGTTCTCAGTTTAAGGCTTAATTTCAACTGTTTCCAGATACATAAGGTATTGTGTATTATCGGATTTTGCTCATACGTCGACTTGTTCAGATGTATTGGAGATAGACTAATCGAGCCTATGTTAAAAGGCAAACAATCTTCCCTCTCCATATTTAACCAATTTACCTGTTGACATGTATTGACATAAATAAGAGTGCTTGTTGAATTTTTTAAACCAAACATAGTTAATTGTTTTAAAATCATGTTTAATATACATTTAATATATTTTTACTTAATTGAGTTAATCTAAATGTAAATTATCTGTAGCATTCTCCTCTCCATTGAAAAATGAATGAAATGGATTTCCCTGCACCAGGCTTAAGCAGAGCTAATGAGATTTCACCAAGAGACAGCAGATGTTATACGTGTGAAATCAAAACTGAAAATGCTGGAAACTCTCAACAGGTCAGACAGCATCAGTGGAAAGAGAACCAGAATCAATGTTTCAGTTTGAAGCCCTTTGGTGAAAATCAGTGTGAAAACTAGGCTAATGGAATTCGGCATTACAGGACTCGAATTGGGAGGGAGAATCTTTGCCAGAATGGAAGAGGAAATAAAAACTTGTGTCCTAAAAGACTGAAGGTAGATGAGATGTCCTTGTGATCCGGGTCCTTAGGTCAGAGTACCCTGGCGATCTACCCAGCCAGATTGCATTTGATCTGACTTGCCTCCCCCACTCCTTGCTTTATATTTATCCTGAGGCGAGACTTGTCTTTTGCAACCCTAGAGTTGCAAGGGACCTACAATCTTTATTTGGTTGTCCAACACAGAAAAGGACAGCCTACTTGCAGACTTCCATTTTGTAGATAACCCTTGGACTGCTCCAATAACTTATTGTCAAGTGAGGAAGTGGAAAAGTTTTAAATAATCGTTGGCATTTAAAAACCGTTAATGTAGATTTAAATAATTACTATATATTTTAATTATTTTGTAATTTGTTATATTTTATGGTACTTTGGAGTAAAATAGTTGTATAGAAGCTTGTTAATTATATACAAAATGCTGGAGTAACTCAGCAGGCCAGGCAGCATCTCTGGGGAAAATGGAGAGGTGATGTTTTGGGTCGGGACCCATCTTCAGACTCAAGTTCTTCAGTCTGAGGAAGGGTCTCAAACCGAAACGTCACCTATCAATTTTCTTCAGAAATGCTGCTTGACCCACTGAGTTACTCCAGCATATTGTGTCTATCTTTGGTATAAACCGGCTTCTGCAGTTCCTTTTTATGATTTGTTAATTATACTTTGGTTTTCACTTGAGGTCAGCAACCTATTCAGATGAATAAGATGGCAAGACTGTGTGTCAGTCACAGCTGGGATAAAGATCCATATATATGTGCTCTTCCCCGCTTCCTTGCTGAGTTCAGCAGCAGAATGGTACACCACATATGGCAGCATGCTTTCTCCTTGCTGTTGCTCATGCCCTGGAGTCACCACCAGTTTTTACTGACCCACCATTGAAATGTATGTATGTTTTGGACCATTTTTAAATGCAACTAAATTGGTCCAAATCTGTAGAGTTCTTGTGATGTAATTGTTCTATGATCAGTTTAGATTTCCATAGATCCATTAAGTTACAAGTCAAGATGTCTGTTCCAATGACGTTGATATTGTGAACAGTAGATGTATTAGAACTTTAAAATTCAGCATCTTTGGGAAAATCAAACTCAATGGCTCCATGAATATTTATCATTCTGAAATAACCTTTTCTGACGCAAAATTGACTATGTACTTCAGTACATTTTTCAAACCAAGTGCCTTTGTGTACTTGGTCGAAATAAAACATTTTGCTTGACAAGGAAGTATTAAGGCTTTTGCAAGAGCCATTGTGTTTTTTAAATAAAATCATTATGCTTATACGTGACAGTTTTATTTTGGAACATCTTTAAAATTCACCTTAGTCACGCAGTAACAAGATGTTGTAAGGTAGCAGGATGATTCGGGCCATTTTTCTGAAACTCTTTTGTTTTGTTTCAGGTACAGCATTGCCACCATGAAGGTACATCTACATACAAAATTTTGTTTCATTTGCTTACTCACTTTTCTCTTTCACCATTGCAACCATTGCCATGATGACCATGACCATGAACATAATCATGATCACAAGACCAACCATATTCCTGAGAAGAACCATATACACAATGACTACCAGATATCTCAAGAATCGTACCTTCAAAATAATCCCAGCAAGAGCTCTGTACACAATGCAGCAAATAGACAAATATATTACATTCACAAACTGTTCAGCCGCTATGGTGAGAATGGTAAGTTGACTTTTCATGGTTTTGAGAAACTCTTGTCAAATTTAGGTCTTGGGGAAGTTAAAGTTGTTGACCTGGACCATGAACACAATGATCATGATCATGTTTCACATTTAGAACTTTTAGAGACACCAGAACATAAACATGAGCACTCCCATTCAGACTTCAATCATACGGCACATGATCAACCAGCCCCGAAGGTGAACGATAGGCATTGCAAAAACTCTGACAGTAAGCATATACATTCCACAACACCCTCTTCCATTACTCACCATCAACCCCGTCATCATCACCACAATCACCATCGAAGCATTGGCCATTCTGGAGGCTCGCATGTTCAGAAAGAGGGCGAACAGTCCTCTGACCAATCAGACCCCAACACGCCACAACACCAAGCCACAAAAAAATCAAAGAAACGCAAAAAACATAAAGGTATAACCAAGCAGTCGGAAATGGCATTCACTCCGTCTCCTGGTGAATCCATGAGTATAATGTCCAAGAATGAAGATTATCCCGATGAACATTTTCATGATCCCGATGAAGAAATGACTTCTCAGCACAGAAGAAGAAAAGATTTGAGTTCGTCAAAATTGAATCATGAAGATCACCCAGGACCCAAGATTGTACATGATGAGGTAGGACTGGTTAAATCAAATTATATAGAATATAACTCGTTCCATAAATGAAGACTCAATTAATTCACTGCATTAAAAGCTAACTTATTTCAAGTGTTCTTTCTTGTTCACTAGTTGCTTATGCTTAGAGTCAGACAATGTGGAAACAGGCTCAACTTGCCCATGTTGACCAACATGCCCCATCTACACTAGTCCCACCGGCCTGCATTTGGCCCATATCATTCTAAACCTATTCTATCCATATACCTGTCCAAATGTTTCTTAAACTTTATGATAGTACCCACTTAATTTGCTGATTTCAGATCTTGCTGTAGGTAATGCAAAATTCAGCTTCAACTTAAGTTGGAACATAATTATAAATTATAATTAATTATTATTATTATTAATAAATAATGATAAATATGCTGTCAATACAGGAAAAAGTAGAAAAACCATGACTGAAGTAATATTTTGTGTGTGCTGCGTATTCACACCAAGACTGTTTAGTTGGGTGGCCATTCGTGGAAACAATTGAGGTCTTTGTTCAAATTTTAGATTGACATGTTAATAATGAAAACTGATGTTAACCAGAATTTAGTTGTAGTTTAATTTAGTTTGGAGACAAAGCGTAAAACAGGCAATTCGGCCCACCAAGTCCGTGGCAACCAACAATCACCCGTATACTGGTTCTATCCTACACACTAAGGACAATTTACTGAAACCAATTAAGCTACAAACTTGCACATGTTTGGAATGTAGGAGAAATCCGCAGCACCCGCTCAAAACCCACATGGTCAATGGGAGAACTTACAAATTCCACACAGACAGCACCCTTCCTCATGATCGAGCCCGGCCCACCGATGCTGTAAGGCGTCAACTCTACAGCTGCCCTACTGTACGTAATTTAGTTAATATTCAACTGGTTTTAAAATCAAACTATTGACTGCAGCGTACTGGATGTGTGCCGTGTTCGTTTTCTGATCCGTGATGTAAAGGAGGAGCAATGAAACGTCAGAATGGTAGAAAACGGCCAACTTGGTATCCATGCATACCGTTTAGAGTTACAAATAGAATAAGTGTAGCTCTATCAGCTAACGGATTCCTGCTCATTTTGAACTGTGTTGTGGCTTCGGCAGCTTCTTCAGAACAAATATGGATGTGGGGCTGGGATTTCCCCATTCAAAGTATACAGATCTTTACCGTGTCCAGATGGTAATATAAACTTGAATAAACCTGCCTCAGATTACTTTAAACAGACTGATAATTTTAAGTGTTTCGTTTTTTTGTTTGTCTATTCCCTTCCGGTATTCATCATTTAGACTTCCATGAGCCTCAAATCCAGTTGATATGTTTCTTTGTTTCTTTGGCTGCAGGTATGTTTCTTTGGCTGCAGTTTTGTGTAAATTGGTGCAAGAGGGATTAAACTAGTGATTAAACTCTCAAGTAGCAATGCAGGAAGGGGGAGTCTGAAATACAGAATGTCATTAGCTCCCCAAGAGATCCTGGTGCTGGCACTTGCAAATGCCATGGAAAATAACAGCCAAGAAATCTATCCCCGGAGAGTTGCATTAATGTACTGTGTCACAGTGCTGCACTACATACTTTGTCTCTGAAGTTCAGTTCCGGTGGAATGAAGGGAATGACATTTCACAGACAGAATACTGTGCCCACTTCTTATCGCATTTAGCAGTACTGAGGGGAGTGAATTATATAGGAAAACATCCTTCATTGTAACCCAGATACCCTGGATTATACATTTATTCTGACCCAAGGACCTGTTTTCAACAGCTCTCCAGGGTACTCTGACTTAAGGACTCAGTTCACAAGGACATCTCATCTACCTTCAGTCTTTTAGGACATAAGGAGATGCAAGTACGAAGAGAAGAATGAAATAGAAAAAAACTGAATGCTGAAAATGGGTGATAGAAGCCTGGAATTGTTGGCTATCTAAAATATCTGAGTTCAGTTTTCTTGCTTTGATTTGCATAGTGGAATGCACACAAGAACATAGGAGCAGGAGTAGGCCACCTGCCTTCCCAAGCCTGACCCTTGTGTGATAACCAATCTTCATTATGATCTGTTTGATCTAACCCAATCCTCAACTCTTCCTTAGATCCTCATAGATCTCAATAATTCCAACATTCAAAAATGTATCTGCCTTCACAACCCTTCAGGGAAGAGAATTCCAGAGATTCACTAACCCTTGCGAGAATAAATTTTAAGTGCATCGGTTTCAAATGATCATCCCCATGAAACCATGTCCCCTTGACAAGACTTGCGTTCTGGTGTAAGCAGCTCACCCTGCTAAACCCCCTTAGCATCGTATTTTTCACTAAGATCATCCCTCATTCTTTTCAACTGTCGATTCAGACCCAACGTCTCTTGATTGTTAAGTCTCTCTTGATTGTTTAGCCTCTCTTGATAGAGCAATGCTCTCATCCCAGGAATTACAATACGTTACGATAAAACTTAATTGATCCCCGGAGGGAAATTGGTTTGCCAACAGTCACAGGTATATGAAATTAAAAGTGAAAACAAAAAGAAAAGGACAAGTGACTGTTGACTGGCTGCCGTGGGCTCAGCGCCTTCATCGGAACAAATAAACAAACAAACAAACCCATGGCAGAGGATTCTAAACTAGAGTGCGCCCCCCTCCCCTACACCGGGTCCCCCTTTGTTCTCCCACCGTCCCTCACAGCGATCCCCCCACGCCGGGTCCTCCATTGTCTTTCCCTCTTCCTCTCCCACTGCCGCTGAGGCTCCCGTTGCCGCCGAGGCTCCACCACCGCCGGTGCTCCTGATGCCATTGAGGCTTGTGGGGCAAGTTGGGCTTAACCGGTATGTTCTGCGGTGGTGCAGTTGTTCAGCGGGTGAATCGGGCACCCACAGCTCCCCAGGACCCTCTCGCCGTACACGCGGCTCCCTGGGACACTCCCTTTGTATCCTTTTAAAATTAGCCTGGTGAATCTCGTTTGGACTGCCTCCAAAGCCAATAAATCCTCTCGTGGGTAAGTGGACTAAAAGTATTGCAGGCATAGCCTCACCAAAACACTATACAATTGTAACTAAACTTTCCTATGTGTAATCTCCAATTCCTTTACAATAAAGGCCAATAAGGCATTTGTCCTGCCAAATACTTGCTGCACGTACCTGCTAACTTTTTATGATTCATGCACAAGAACACTTGGACCCCTCCATACTTCCGTAATTTGCACTTTCTTTTAGTAGCAATGTTACAAAATTTTGAGATTTTAAAAATCAAGTCTGCAATTTATCCCATCAGATAAAGCATAAAAAGAAGTTTAATGTGACACCTAATTCACTTTCATATCTTCAGTATTAAGAAAGTTATGACAATTTTCATACTCGGAAATTAGCATCTTGTTCCCCATTGCCTTTCAATTGACTTAACTCAAAAGCTGTGATCTAGAACCGTTAAAAGCCCATAACTTTCTTAAAAATTAAGAGAACTCAATGAAATTTCCAGTTATTATAGATTGAAGCATTCTGAAACAAATATGAAAATCTTACTTGGATGATCTGAATTTAAAGCATATAATTAGTTAGTTATCTAATTGTAGCTAATTACAAAATTCAATGAGTAGATCTAAACATCTATCCATTTCTTAAGAAAAGATAAACTTTTTTAAAATTGTCTAAGTGTCCAAATAACATTCACACAATAATCCACAATATAACATAATTTTTAAATCTCATTTTCATGAATTTCTGGGCGAAATGGAAGGAATTTAGTGTTTAATGCCTGTAAATTAATGGCCATTTAAATCAACTAGCGAGTGGGTTTTAGTGGAATGCGGTGGATTGGAACGTTGCGGTTTGCGGTGAAGTCGGTATGAAAAATACAGCCGGTTCATACATTTTTTTTGGACCCCATTTCGCAACATGAAAATATTATTAAAGCCTCCATTAAAACCAACTTTTAATACAAAAATAAACTGTATCCCTTTTTTTCTCCCCTACGCAAAATCCTTCCCGTTATCGGCACTCGCGGCTTTTGAAGGTGATTTTTTTAAATTTAGATAATAAATAATCTAGCATAATTTAAAAATACCTTCATTAATGAAATGTCGGAGCGATTTTTCTTCCGCAATGAAATCGCCCGACATTGATCGATTTGCCCAGTCTGATGAAAAACGGCACTTTAAGCCCGCCCCCCTCTGAAAGGCGCCAAAGTCGCGTACACGGGGAGCGGCAGAACTGCAGCGCTGCTCAAGGTAAGTTTTGTAACATACCTACTTTTAGTTAATCTGCCTTTTGATTACTCTTGCATGATCTCCTACTTTCCCCCATCACAACTTGCCTGTACACTTTGTTTTCATTTAAATTTAGATACCTTGCATTCTGCCCTTACCTCCGTCATTAATAGTAAATAATTGAAGGCCAAGAATTGATCCTTGGGTAATTTACTTTGGTCCTTTGGTTTAATTTCCAACCCGATTAAGATCCATTTATTTCAACTCTCTGTTTTCTGCCCTATAATCATTTTTAAGTCCGCGCTAATACCATGAGCTCTTTATGCACCAGCCTCTTATGTGGCACCTTGTCAAAAACCCTTTGGATGACCCAATGCACCACATTAACGGGCTGGTCTCTATCGACTCTGCTTATTGTTTATTTCAAAATCCAAGCAAATTTGCCTTTAATGATGGTTTAATTATATTGTTTTACTAAATGATCAGCTGGATTATTGCCTCATGGTTCCATGCTAATCTTAGTCTCTCGATTCCTTTAAATATATCTCTTAAAACATTTTACTTTTGGTTTTTGATATCACACGCACATTTCATCTCAAGTTGACTTTTTTCCTTATGAGCTTTTTATTCTTTTGCAGTTGTTTCTTGGAAAAAGTACCAATCCACTGGTTTACCATTAGCCTTTGCTGCTTCTACCAGCCTTGCCACTTTGGTCCACCAGTAGTCCTCCATTTGACATTGCCTTTGACCTCTTTCGACAACCAGAGATGGTTCCTCTTTCTCATGGAATAGTTGGGATAAATGTCTGCTGAGTGTTATTCACTAGCTGTTTAAAAATGTGCCACTGCTCATCTACTGACTATCTCTTTGATTATTTATCCAGTCTACTGTAAACAACTCCATCTCCGTACCATTGTAATTGCACTTATTTAAGTCGTACGTACTAGTTTTGGACTTGAAGTGTGCATCCTCAGACTATATCTGAAATTCATGTGGTCATTACTTCTTAGGAAATCCTTAACCACAAGTCTATTAGTAACCCTTCCTCACACACATGACCAAATCTAGAACGACAGGCTCTATAATATGCTGATCAAAGAAATAATCCCTGACAATATCCACACAATTTTCTACAATACCCTTGCCAGTTTTATTTGCCCAATCAATATATTGATTAAAATCGCCCCCAAAAAAATCTCAATTTATTTGTCCCAATTTATATTTTGCCCTATCAAGCACACTTTGGGGACCTGTGGATCACTTCCACCTGTGTTGTCTTTTCCCTGCTATTCAATATTCCCCTTCCCCACCCCCCCATACTGATTCCAGATCACTATCTACTGCACATAGATTACAATGTGATGTATCATACCAAGCTGAGAATATAAGCAATGTTTCAGCCCCATCCACACACTGACATGAAGGCCTACACTTGCTTACATTCAGTGATTAGTAGACCTTTTTTAATGTGATTAATTTTAAGTAAATTGTGATGTACACTCAACTGCTGAGTTGTGGGAATGTGTATTATATTTCACTTTGTATAGATATGTAAAGAAGGATTAAAATTCTACCACGTATTTAAATAAAATCACTCAAAGTATATGATGCTCAGTGGCACATTTAAATGCTAGATTCAATATGACTAGTTTTAATTATGTTTTATATTTAGGTTAATATTAGCATGTTTTCTTATCCATATGTGACTATACCATTTTAGATATATTTTCAGTCCTAAATTTAAAGGCTGTTTGTGAGTTGCCATGGGAATAGGTTGGAAATGTTTTTTTGATAAATTAACCTTGGCCATAACATCAATTATCTTATTGTGGAATTGTATCTGATAAAGCAAGATCTGATGATATCTTGCTGTTGTAAGTCATCTTCACTTATATGATGGGTGATTATTGTGCAAACTTATACATTTGTCTTTCTAGTGCTTGAATGTCTCCCAACTGCTGCTAAGCTATGGTCTGAGCACAAATTCTGGGATTTCTGCGGTCGAGTTTGCATTCCTATGTCCTGCCTTGCTGTACCAAATAGATAGCAGAGTTTGCATCCATCACCCCGAGGAACTGAAGATGGAGCCAGTAAATAACCAAGATTCTATTCTTACAGGTGAGACTAAACATAGTTTTTTTATTCTGCATGCATACCTCCAAATTTGATCACTTCAAGCATGTTTAATATGTACGCTCGATCATTTTTGTATTACGAGAGACTCACCAAAGCTACTTAGTCAAAAGTTCAGCAGTTTTCATGCCCTTGCCACCCCACTCCAAATATCTTAGGAGCTGTAGAATACAAAGTAAGTGTGCAATTCAACTCTAAATACTGCCAGAGATCCGAGGATGGAAGCAATAAAACTTAAATGGGAAAGATTTACTGTACAATCCATCATTGGGATAAACTTTGAGAAACATTTGTATTCTTGTGATGTTCTTGTGATATTCTTATGATCTAGTAATTTCCTTGATGCTAGCAATGTATTCTGTAATCACTCATGAAGCCTCCATTCCCATTGCACCTTCAGCCTGCTAGCCACATGTCTCTGGTATCTCCTTATGCATCATCTATACATAACTAAAACTGATCTTGAGCTCTTCCGGTTTGCGCTATTTTTCTATTTACGCAAGAACGGTACGTGATAGGGCCACGATTGTTCGTCAGCTCACCGTTCTATTGTGCTACGAGTGCAACAAGTTTCGTTCTGATCAGTAATATATTGTAGAAGTTAGAGAGGTTTAAAAATCGTAAAAAAACGTGCGTGTGCAGATCGATCTCCTCCCCTGCCTGACAGCGCCGCGCGGATAAGTCTCTTCTCCTGTTGCTCCCCGGGACGGTCCGCCCCTTCCTGCGCCATCGCGTCTTTACTGGAGCTGAGGAATGCTAGGTTGGCCAGCGGACGTCTCCAACCGGACACAATTTTCGAAGGGACCGGAAGCGAATCGGAGATGTCGCCAAACGGAGAGCGGAGAGTATGATCCCGGCGTAGGAGTGCGTCCAGCGCCCGCTGTGAGTCCCAAACGTACCGCATTGCAATACCCAACAGCTCCAGCCCCTTCCCCCCTGGGCCCCCTCACTGTCTCCTGCCCCCCTCTCCCCCATGGCTCTTCCCCCTTCTTTTCTCCGAGCTCCCCACCCTGCCCCCCCGCCCACACGCTGGCGCTGCTGGTGCTTCGAGGCCGAGCTGAGGATCACGCCGCTGGCTGATGCTCCTACGAGGCACACACGAAGGGAGAGGAGCGGCAACCTCGAGATCCTGGGGAGGGAGAGGGAGGGAGAGAAAGGGATAGAGGGAGAGGAGTTAGGAAGGGAGTGACTGAGGGTAGGGGAAAGGAGAGGTGGGGAGGGTAGGAGGAGAGGGAAAAGAAGAGGGATGAGGTGAGGAGGGAGAGTGGGGGAGGAGGGGGAATAGAGGGAGAGAAGGGGGGTAGTAGAGGATGGGGAGAGCGGGGAATAGAGGGCAGCGGGGGAGGTGAGGAGGGATAGTGGGGGGGATAGGGAGAGGTGAAGAGTGGGGGATATAGGGATAGGAGGGGGGTTGGGAGGGGAGAGGCGAGGAGTTATGGAGGGAGGGAGTGACTGAGTTTAGGGGAAAGGAGAGGGATGGATTGGGGGAGGGGAAAGAAGAGGGAGGGTGAAGAGGAGGAGGAGAGAGTGCTAGGGATGAGGGGAAATTAGCTTTGCCTGTGCAGTTTGGGGCTATGGGTGAGCGGTGGACCAAGCCTCCTGTGTGACAGGGACCCGACGGGTCCCACTTAATCTAGTAAGACGTTAAAGTCACCTATTGATTAAGAAGTTTTAATATTTCCTCCTTTAGCTTGATATCAATTTTTGATTTGATTTTATGTTCTTCTGAAGGGCCTTAGCATTTTACCTTGTCAACGGCCCTTTATAAATTCAAGAAATTATTCATGCACCAAAAAGTTGTCACTTGAAATTATTTGATATCATTAAACAGAAAAAAACATCCTTCATTAGAATTTTTTTTTTTTGTTTTCAACTGCTTTGAAGCAAACTTTCTATAATTTCAGGTTTCTGCTCATTTTTTTTGTTTTTAATTGTAAGATCTCATCTTGAGAGAGGAAAACGTTCCTGTACTTAAAACATACTTATTGAAATATATTTTAAATCAAGTCAAGTTTATTGTCATATGTACAAATACACGTGAGGTTCAGGTGCAATGAAAATCCTACTTGCTGCAATATCACCGGCACATACCCTCAAATGAGTCCAGCCAGATGGTAGCAGTGAGAAGAATGCGTGTGTGGATGGTGAAGGATTCTTGATGACACTTGTCACTTTCTTGAGGCAGTACGTCACATAGATGCTTTTGATGGAGGGGGGGGTTGTCTCCATCATGAACTGGTCAGAGTTCACCACTCTGTAACATCTTGTGTTCTTGTGTGTTGCAATACATAGCAGGTCATGATGCAACCTGTCAGGATACGTACAGCCCATCTGCAGTTTGGCAGAGAATTTCCGCTGGTATTTTTTGTGGTTTGCATTCATAATTTATTTACAATTTTAATAACAAAAGGGCACAAAGTGTTGAAGTTACTCAGCAGGTCAAGCATCATTTCTGGAGAACCTGTTCACAAAGGCATTAAAATTAAATTTGACTAAAGCAAATGTGGATTAAAGAGAGGAAATGTAAATCTAAAATGTCTAGAAATGAATGCAAACTTTGAGAAATGAAAATGCTTAAAAAAACATTGCAGAGAGCCTAGAAATTGAATGGTGTTTTTTTTTGGGCACATTAAATTGTCAATTTGCAGTGGGCATCAAATATTTTGTTTGAGGGGCCAGCACTTGTATATTTTAATACATCACAGGGTTCAAGGCGGAAATAACTTTACACTAGCTAAGGTTCACTTCACTATGGTTTGGCACATAAAGGAAGCAAAGTTCCCTCCGCAACTCCCTGGCAACAGCATATAATCCTCCAATACTTTCGCCACCTCCAACAGGATCCCACTACTGGCCACATCTTCCCATTGCCGCCCCTTTCTGCTTTCCGCAGAGACCGTTCCCTCCACAACTCCCTGGTCAACTCGTCCCTTCCCACCCAAACCACCCCCTCCCCAGGTACTATCCCCTGCAACCACAGGAGATACAACACCTGTCCTTTTACCTCCTCCATCAACTTCATCCAAGGACCCCAACAGTCTTTTCAGGCGAGGCAGATGTTTACTTGCACCTCCTCCAACCTCATCTACTGTATCTACTGTTCCAGGTGTCAACTTCTATACGTCGGCGAGACCAAGCGCAGGCTCAGCGATTGTTTCACTGAACACCTCCGCTCAGTCCGCCTTAACCTACCTGATCTTCCGGTTGCTCAGCACTTTAACTCCCCCTCCCATTCCCAATCCGACCTTACTGACCTGGGCCGCCTCCATTGTCAGAGGCCCAGCGCAAATTGGAGGAACAGCACCTCATATTTTGCTTGGGTAGCTTACACTCCAGCGATATGAACATTGACTTCTCTAACTTCAAGTAGCTTTCCCACTCTCTCCATCCCCTCCCCCTCTCCGGTACGAAAGTGGCCGAATCAGGCATCCGTCCCGACATCGGAGCTTCGATCATCCCGACGAGAGGGCTTGTACATCGGGCCGTCTGTAGCGGCAACTACGGAGGGTCAAGGTCCCAAGCACGGCTGAACAAAAGGAGGAAGACTGACTGAACTTTATTGCCTTCCATCACAGTGATCTCTGCTGTGGATGTTTATGTTAAGTTCTATCGTTCTTTTTAATTGTGTGTGTTCTTTTAATTGTATGGCTGCATGGTAACTCAAATATCACTGTTCCTTGGTGCATGTGACAAATGTGAATCTGAATCTGACCCATCATCCATTCCTTCTCTCCAGAGATGCTGCCTGTCCTGCTGACTTACTCCAGCATTTTGTCTACCGATTTAAACCAGCATCTGCAGTTCTTTCCTACAAAGTTTATCTGGATCAGCAATTATGTGTAATGGAGGAGAGGAGGCCAGGGAAGAGGGACAGGGTTAGTCAAAGACCAAACATAGAGCAAGACCTAGAATAAATAGCATTTATTTTATTTTACAATGTATAAGTAGAAAGTTATTTTGATCGTATGGAGGGAATTTTGCTTTGTTCATGTTTAGCAAAATCAGATAAGAGAGATCTGCAATATGAAACTTACAGCAGCTGTGCATACATACAATGAAACATATTGCCAATGGGGTGAGAAAAAAAAGTTGAACTGTTCAAACATAATAGCAAAATGAATTCAACATTCACAGTACAGTTTGCACGAGCTAACACCTACCAGTTACACTTCCACTGTTCAATGATTCAGTGGGATATATTCTTCCTAAAATTTGGCTGATCTGTTTAAAAAAATCTTGTTTTCTTATCACGAGGTCCACTTAATTATCTGTCAAAAAGCAATTGTTTAACATATTTTTTTTAAAAAACTAAACTGCATAGCCTGCTAATTAGATTAGTCTTTTATCGGTCTGTGCTTTTACATTGGCCTCCAATGTTCAGCAGTTTTTCTCATAATTCCCGAGCGAAAGTAGACACCAACTGACCTCTAGGCTCAACCCAATACGTCACCTATCCATGTTCCCCACAAATGTTGCCTGGTCTGCTGTTACTCCAGTACTTGTGTCCTTTCCTTCATTAAAGCTATAGCTGGTACTAATGTGTTCATGTTTTGTTGATATCATTCCAGAGTTTCGGGTTTCATATTAGACTAAAGGTTAAGAGTGACAATATCAAATCCAGAACAACTTTACACAGATTTAACATGTCTTGATGTTTATTTTTTATTTTCTGCGTAAGGTTTTATAATTTAAATCTTGTCCACTGCAAACAACAGTTTTTTGAAATTGCTATCACATAAATGCTGGTTGTTGTAAATACTTTAAGCATTCCACAAGATATTAAATAATTGTTCTTTTTTTATTAGCAGATAATGTAGAAAGTAGAGGTGGGGATGAAACAAATATAATTAGAAATTAATCAGTTTCAGCTTTAATATGGTACTTAAATCATATGTCATGATACCATTTATCTTGTTTATTTTAATTTTATTCCTTCAGTTTCATTAAAAATCTTTGTGCGCGGTGCTCTTTTCCACACTTGCTTTGGTCACCATTAAACATAGTTCACCCAGTGTACATTGGCTAAGTGGGTTTGATGTGTGCCATTGTTTGAAAAAGAAGATTGGGTTCTGTGGAAAGTAAATTAAATTGCATGCATAAAAATCGATAAATTGAATTTAAGAGATCGTGCAACTCAAAAGAAAATTGGTGGATGATTGCTGACTTGAAATAATGCCATAGCAAGCTATCAAATTGTTTTTAGCAAGAGGTCAACAAAATTCAATATGCTTAAGCATTAATGAATTATATTCCAAATGTGTCCAAAAATTAGGAAAATCGTGTCTATTAGTTAGTATTAGGAAAATGTAGATTTAGAATGCACCTGATTGACAAAGTATTTGTAAAATCAAAATGGAGGACACTTTTCAGATCCACTATCAAAAAACAGATCCAAAAGATTAAATCATGTTTATCTGCAAAATTGCTGATGTTTTCTGATTGTCGCGCAAATTCACCCGTTGAGTCTGTAACCTTGGCAGCATTTTTATTTTGCAGAGTAATGCTATTTTGTTGAACTATGTACCCCAGGAATGTTATTAAAATACATATTATCAATTTTGGAAATGCTCTTAAATATTTTGGGGGTTTTTTGTTGAATATTTACACACATCGATTCAAAACATTCACTCCTTCGCTGCCTCTCTTGAGAACAAGAATAGGTTATGTTTCTTTATAAAGTTTCCAGAAAAGAACCAAGTTTTATGAACTAAAGAATGTAGATTGCATGGAATGGCAGATACTGTATTCTCATGGATTTTATTACACTTGACAGGTTTTAAAACTTCCGTTCACACATCAAGTACTTCAAATCATGAAATTTAACTAACAGATTTGTCTCCAAGTGAAAGTTAGAAGTATTTACAGTAAATGTCCTCATATTTCATGAGTGTATCATTGTCAACTGTAACTTTGATCGTATTTTAATGTGTTTGAGGTAACCTAACATATTCTTCTGAATCTGTTGTTTCTTACACAGTTTGGATTTGGGGACTCCTCTCAATCACCGTTATAAGCTTGTTGTCATTGCTGGGTGTCGTCCTTGTACCAATCATCAATCAAGTATGTTTCAAGTATCTCTTAACATTCTTGGTGGCTCTGGCAGTGGGGACGCTCAGCGGCGATGCATTACTGCATCTACTGCCTCACGTAAGTAGACTTAGAATTGACAGATCTGTTGTTTTTTTGTTTTTGGGGGAGGGACATGCAGGATTAGATTTGATGCTGTAATTTCAATCTTTGTTAGTTATCCTTGACGCATATATGTAAGAAAAGAACAGACCAACATATTTTTTTTCTTTTCAATTTGTGGCACAGCTGGTAGAGTTGCTGGCTCGCAGTGCCAGAGACCCAGGTTCAGTCCTGACCTTAGTTGCTGTCTGTGTGGAGTTTAAGTATTCTTGTGACCCGTGTGGGTTTCCTCTGAGTGCTCCATTTTCCTCCCACACACCAAAGACCTGAGGGTTTGTGTGCTGATCGGCCTCTGTAAATTGCCCCTATTGTGCAGAGAGTAGATGTCAAAGTGTTATAGCGTGGAACTCGTGTGAATGGGTGATTGACGCTTAATAATTGCCCTTTGGCAATTGCCGATGGGCTGAAGGTCCTGTTTCCAACTGTGTCTTTCAATCACTGTTATTCTCTGATTTGTGTAGGAACACATGATTTTTTTGAGTTTTCGTGGTTTTTCTACATGGTGCAACATTTTGGCACTGAGGTTTGGGTGTGGTTTTGTTTAACGTGACCTGATCTCTTGTACAGCTCAAAGAGAATTTGCTCTGGAATTGGTGTTAACATTTACATGTGGTGTTGGAGACCTGCACTGTCTTGAGTTTCTAATCAACTATGACAGTGAGTGAGTGACCTTAAATTCAAGTCATAACATCTGAAACAAAATATTTGTATCTGTACTTGAGATTGGAAAATTATTAGATTATCATTGAATCCTGTCTGATTTTTGCTTCAAAAAAATAAATCAGTCAATATTGCCTGATCTGTCCTTTGTGATTCTAGTCCCACGAGTATGGCAAATTCTAAGTTTCCTACTTATAACCTTGTGAGCTACTCAGTTCATAGGGCAATTATCATACAGATAAAGCATATTTTTCCATTTGACAACTTAACAAAACTGGTCTTAGTCTTGAGAAACCCTGCTAAAGACGACTCATCTGATTCTTAGGTAAAAGTAAATAGTCAATTTCTTAACTTTCTGGCAATCAGATAATACAACATCAAGGCTTTCTGTAGTTGACTCCAATTATATTTTGAATATAAAACTATTCTTAACTGGAAGCTCTGGAGACATTCACTCTTCTTTTTATAATCCCTGTTATGCTATTATTTTGTCATATGTTTTAACGTAATATGTTTAATGTAATAAAGTAACATGTTTTAGATCATGGTTAAACTTTATGTTCAAGTGTGAGAACTATTCCAAACAAAATTTTGGGAGTAATATGCAAGATCTTTGTTTCATTATTATTTATCTTTTTTGCACCAACAGGCGCAAGGCGCACATGATCATGGTTATCATGAGCACGACCATGACCATGATCATAATCATACTCATGGAAATCATGAACGTTCTGAAGATCTCCTTACAGTATATAACGGATTGTGGAAAGGACTTACAGCACTTGGTGGTATCTACCTTCTTTTCATCATTGAACATTGCATTGGACTCTTCAGAGATCACAAAGCCAGAATGGTAACCTTAAAATATATGAATTGTTAGAAGTAATTTAATGTTCTTTCCTATCATTAAATGATCAACTTGTTTTTAATTTACAGAGGACTTCTCCTTTTGACCATCTTTATTTCAATTGTAGTTTGTTTATAAACAAATTCTATACAATTTAGCAGAAGTTAGGATATAACTACACCAGCTCATTGTATTGTATTAAAGTGTCTGTTTGTGCATTTCATGCACAATGTGGTGTGAACAAGTAAACACAGATGTTTCTGTCAAATAAGCATGCTACTTTTATAATAGGCAACTTTGACATTGGCATTGCATCAAGTTACATGAAAAGCTTTTGTTTGTATGCTATCAGTCACTATACATGAGTTTACAAATACAACAGACCGTGTAAACGGAAAAACGGTACATAATATCGAGTTGCAATATTATAGCATTACAGTTCCAGAGAGAGTGCAGATTTAAAGTGCAAGGTTTAAATGAGATAGGTTGGAAGATCGGGATTATGTAGGAATATAGGAGAACTATTCAGTACTCTGATAACAGTAGGGAAGAAGTTGTTCCTGTATGTGATGGTACATGCTCTTACGTTTTGCATCTTCTGCTGACAAGGGAGGGGAAAAGAGGGAATAACAGGGTGAAAATGGTCATTGATTATGTAGACTGCTTCCCCAAGGCAGCATCAAGTGCAGATTCAGTTAATGGGAGGAGGCAGGTTTGTGAGATGGATAATGTCCAGAACTCTGCTATCTCTTGTGGTCTTGAGCAGAGCTGTTGACAACACGCTGTGATGCATCCTGATAAAATGCATTCTACGATGCATCTAAGAGTCATAGATACACTGATCTTCTCAAGTCTTCCGAGGAAGTAGAGGTATTGGTGTGCTTTCTTGGCTGTTATTCTTGAAAATCAGTGCAAAATTATCATTTCTAGCAGCTTTTAACATGGGGATTTGGTGATGTAGATGGTACTCTCTTAGTTTTATTCCAGATGTTAATTAATCTTTGTTCTTTTTTTAAAATAAAATGAGGTACATGAAGACACAAGAGATTTGCAGATGCTAGAATCTGCAAACATCCTGCTGAGGAACTCCATTATTTTCCCCCATGGTTCAGTTTTTAAGAATCATGTAAATTATAATAAATGTGTATCCTCTAATGCACCAATTAGTTAAAAAGTCAGCAAACCAAAAGTTTGATACCTAACCATGTGTGAATCATTAAAGCTGATCACTAAGCGTTCAGTCAAATAGCAGGTGTTATGGCGAGTCTTAAAGACAAAAAGTGAGACGGAAAGATTTTGTGGGTCAACTGGCTAGACACATGTATGATGAGACCCTTCTCAACCCAAAATATCACCTATTCCTTTTCTCAAGAAATGTTGTCTGACCCGCTGGGCTGCTCCAACTTTTTGTGTCTGTCTTCGGTTTAAACCAGCATCTGCAGTTCCTCCCTACTTGTGTCTTAAAAGCCTCATTCAGAATTCTTAAACCAAGGCATTTCAGCAAGCAGAAGGGTGATAAGGCAGTGCGAGCAAAGAGACAGGCAGTAGATTTTTGAATGACTTGATCCCTCCAGAAGGATGCATTTAACTTTGGAATATTCCTTACGGCTCCCTCAGTACCTGGCAGGTAGTTTATGAGAGAAAATCTCAGCAGACTAAGCCATCCAGATATTCTGATTATGTCAATGGGCACCCAAAACTAATCGCAACTTCTACCTGCACCGTTAGCTGTTTGTGGCGACAAACTTACCCATGTGTTGACTGCATGAAAGTATGTGCTGAAATAAAGCTAGCTGAGCCAAGTTGAAATGTATGCGGCTGTGTGAAGTTTTTCCATTGATGTGTGGGGTAATTGCTCCAATGTAACTGGATAATGTAAATGAGCCAGCGATAGGGCAAAGTAGTAGTGTAGTTAGTAAAGATGCTGCCTCCCCTACCCAGCTCTAAACCCTGACCTCTGGTGCTACATGGAGTTTGCTTGTTTACCCTGTGACTTTGTGCATTTCCTCGAGAGCTGCAGTTTCCACCCACTGCCCAAAGAGATGAGGTTGGTAGGTTAATTAACTTTGTGAGTTTCTGTAGAGAAATTGATGGAAATGTGGGAAGAATAAAAAGGGATTGGGGTGGCATTTATATTAATTCATACAAGTGTACAAGCTTGAGGCCCGTTTCCATGCTAAGATCAAGCTGGATCCAAGCTCAGCAGTTTCCTATATGTGCCCAACAAGGGCATCTGATGAGCTGTTTTTATTAACCTCGGTCTTGTGTGAAAGAGAGGAAAAAAATCAGATACATTTCCTTGTTAGCTTTATCATTCAATGGATCTTCCTGAATAATGAGTACATCTTGTCATTGATTAGAGGAAAGGATATCAGAGCTCAGCATTGGAGCTTCCCAAGGTTGCTAATTGCTTCTCATGAGGCATGGTCATTGGCTGAAATGCCAGAGTTTGATCTTTGGCAATAGTGTCGTTTTACTCCTGTTGATGCACCACTAAGCCAAGGCTGACGATGCAGTAGGAAATTACTATTTTATATAATAGTAACAATGCCTATTTTAACCTTGTAGTTCAAAGAAAATAAGGAATAAATGGCAGAGGACAAAATAAAGTAACAGAGGACATTAATAACTTAGTAAGTTGGATAATGAAAGATGGGTCTAAAAAAACTGATTAACCATAAAATTAGAGGAAATTCTATTAAAAACGAATTAAATAATAAAGCAGGCAGTGTCTGTAATATAGCAGGGAGCTGGCAGTTGGGCATTCGTGGAGCCCTCGCAAGAGGACAAGAGGTAGAGTGGTGTTGCCGATTAGGGACAAAATGGAGACTAGATATGAAGGAATGTAGCTAATGGAAGGCAAAAATACAATTGATATAGATCAAGATAAAGGGTAATGGAATCGTTCATTTGATTTGTATAGTCTACGAACCATATAAGAATAATGGGAGGGATGTGGGGAGATAACTGTCATGGTAAAGTAGGAAAGAATGAGCAAAAAATAAATTTGTAAAGCAATATTGGGGAAATTTCAACTCTTGCTTGGACAGATAGAGTAGGTGGAATTTCTGCAATGCATGCTGGGCTCCTGACCCAGTACATCAATTGCCAACAAGCAGGATTTGGCTGTTTTAATCCAGTAATGGGGAATGATCCAGAGCAGATTGGAGAAGTAGTTGAGTAAAACCAAAATCACAGTAACCATACATAAATTACAATTAAAACACAAAGTACTTGTGCTATAACTCCAGGATAAGCATTCGACTAAGAACACCAAGCCCAAAACCAATTATCTAACTAAATACACCAACTTACAATAAATGACTCTATATGCAAAAAAAAAGCTACCTACATATTAATTAGCTCTTTAAAAAAAGCTAATCCTGTAGATGCAAGTATATCATTGGGGTTATCAAATGGGCACCTCCCATCACTGGTGTTTCGTTGCGTTAGGCCCAGAACACCTCGGGAAGGCTCAACAGTTGGTTCTGGCGTCCCTGAACAACCCCCTCAATACCTGCTCTCACCACCTATTCTTTTTGTATGTACTAAATAAAAGACGCTGCAGCCAATTAGCTCACTCCAACAAATGCGAAACACATGCATCTTATCTTCTGCTAATCCTAGCCCATCATTAAGCTTGTAACACCACAAATATCACCCTTGCATAAGACCGAGATTCACTTGCACAGACAACAATTACAAAGAAATGCACATACTGCATGTCATATGTTTCCTTTCTGCCCCCAGCTGACACAAATTCTTCTCCACCAAATCCACCTACTTGCTCTGCAGTATTTATGAAGATGATAAAGACCCAAGTCAGTGGAAAATCACATGAATAGAAAAGGGAAGATTGGGAGATTGAATGGAACAAGTCTGCTGGCATAAAGGCTTTACAACCCTTGACCGGAATCTATGCCGCATGTCTATAATCCTCTGAATTATTGAATAATTCAATCCCTTGTAATGCAATGTATTATCTTGAGTAAACTGCAAAGTTTGCCAGCATCAGCTGAATACAGAATTGATCTTTGAATTTTCAAATGCAACCTCTTGTTTTTCTAAAATTTAATTTCCAGGGCAAAAAGAAATGGCGTAAGCAGAGCATTCTGAGTGGAGAGGCAGCAGTTGGACGAAAATTGTCAGACCACAAATTAAATCGCAGGTCAGAAAGTGAGTGGCTCGACCTTAAGACCATGGCAGGTAGGAGAATTTGTTTCTTGCTCAATACAGCAAAGCTGACAAGGTTGAGTGCTACAGTGTAGAATAGACTCTCTATAAAGAGTAAGTGTAAAATGTGTTTCTATATTAGAAATTTATTGTTTCAACAGATTTTCTGAACCACATTGACAGGGTGGTAGCAGATATGATAGTGCCATTTAAGAGGTTTTTAGATGGGCACGATATTCAGGAAATCGAGGGATATGAATCATGAGGAGGCAGAGGAGTTTAGTTTACCTTGACATCATGTTCGGCATTGACATGGTGGTCGAAGGTCCTGTTCCCGTGCTGTGCACTTCTATGTTCTAAATTTACAAAAAGGCTTCATATGTAGCTCCTTATTATCTGATTCTAGACTAAGTGCAGACCCGTTGGGTCTGCTCCCCCAACACAATATTCCACCACTCACCCGTTCCCCTACTGCAACCCTTTTTCCCCAATGCAATATTCCACCACTAACACATAGCCCCCAACTGCGCAGGCGCAGCTCAATTCCCCTCATCCCCCAGTACTCTCTCCCCCTCCTCTTCACCCTCCCTCTTCTTTCCCCTCTTCTCCCCACCCCCATCCCTCCCTCCCTCCCTCTCCTTTACCCTATCCTCAGTCACTCCCTCCATGTTCTCTCCCCATGTTCATTCCCCACTCCCTACCTCCCCCACTCCCTCCCTCTATTCCCCCTCTACCCCCACTCTCCCTCTTCACCTTCCCCACTCTCCTCACCTCCCCAGGATCTTTCCCCTCCCCCAATCCCTCCCTCACCTCTCCCTCCTTTCCCCTACCCTCAGGCACTCCCTTCCTCTCTCCATAAAACGTAGCATCTGCAGTTCCTTCCTCCACAAGTCATTCATTGTTAGCTGTAGTTTAGATCCCGTTGACTTGACGATTGGACCAGTTTACATTTGTGTGTGTGTGTGTGTGTGTGTGTGTGTGTTACTCAAAGTTGCGTAAACTGCTCAGCCACCCTGCAACCTGACTCTCCCTCCCTCCCTCCCTCTGCCTACTTCGGGTCAGCTGCCTCTCGGCCCATCCTGCCCGACCACCCGCTGCTGTCGCTCGGCCTGTCCCCGCCCGCCCGCTGCTGCTCGGCCCCTCCCCACCCTGCCTGCCTGCTCGCTGCCACCACCAGGCCGGGCCGGGCCACAGGGGGGGATGGAGTCGGTGGTCGTCACGGTGGGCACCATGAGTTTCGATGAGCTGGTGGAGAAGATCTCCGAGAAGGCCGTGAGGGTGAGCAGCGGCGGAGGAGACGGACGGTCGCAGCCATTTACCCGGCGGGACGGGTAGACGGGACCGCCATTGCTGCAGAGGGAGGGCGGGGGAGAAGGGTGAGTGAGGGAGAGTGAGGCGGGACCAGAGCCTCCACTGAAAACAAGTGGTGTGTTCTTTTGCTAAAATGAAATATCACAGATAGTGGAGACCTGAAACAAAGTACTGTAAATGCCTTGCAAGTCAGGCAGCATCTGTGTAGAGTGGAAGAACAATTAACATTTCTCTTGTTATTAGAGCTCTATCTAGTTTTTTTTTTACTTCTCTGTGTTTTATGTTTTCTCTGCTCTCTTTCTGTATTAGTTTCTTTAAGTTGTAATTGCTTTGGCTCTTCTTGTAGCCTCCTCTCCTTCCTTCTTGACCATTGCTGCATCTCCCAGGCCAGTGCTCGGAGCAGCAGAGTCTCTGCCCCCAGAGTTTTTGTGTTGGTGGGCGGGATGAGGTTGGGCCTTATTTAAAGGAAATACCGAGATATGTAACAGTGTCCAGGACTGTGGATGCACCGAGCTGGTGAAGGGTGCTTTTCAGTTTTTCAGGGGACTTCTATGGATTCAAAATCTTTGACACACTTTATGATGGAAATCTCAAATGGAAGGATTTTGCATAATGATTTGGCAGTTAAAGTTGAAACAAATGTAAATTTTCAATTGACTATTGATATCTGGATTTATTCTTTTCAGGAGCAGACCAGCAGGATAGTTTGTATGAACAACACGAAGTAACCCAGCTTACTGATCTGGATGGCACTCTGGGATCCCCGTCAAAGGCCACCGATGCCCCTAACTTGAAGTCTGTTTACATTCACGATTCTCAATATGAGACTGATTGTTTGACTCCGAACCATGAATGTAAACCCGTGTCCAAACAGCATAACTTAAATTCTGAGCAACATTCTCATGGTCACTGCCATTCTGATAAAGAGATGCAAGACGCTGGCATAGCAAACATTGCTTGGATGGTTATTATGGGAGATGGCATGCATAACTTCAGTGACGGACTTGCGATAGGTAAAGAACAAAATCAGTTCCTTTAATCCCAACTTATTGCTTGAGCTGTGTCCTAATTGTTATCCACTGTGAATGAATATAGGAAGAGTGTCAATTATGTTATAGTAATGCACACAATTGGGAAGTGGGACTAGTGTTCGCGAGTTGGGCCGAAGGGCCTGGTTCCACATTGTATTACAATGACAATTTCCTAATACTTTATGATTTTACTTCAAACATTTAATGTTAAAACTTTGGTGTTGCAAATTTGTTATACTTCAACAGATTTTTGTTTAACATGTTCATCTCCTTCACTGTGGGATTCTGCTTCTGTCTCTACAAGCAAGAGGATGGGCATTATGATCTGCAAATATCTGGAATCAACAGCATGGAACATGGATTATAGGCAGATCTTCTGAAATTCTGAGCTGCTTGACAGTTTAGAATTGCGTAAAGTTTCCAGTAATCTACAAATTGAGAGGAAGAAGGGAAAATCAGAAGTGTCAGTATTACAGTTGAGCAAAGGGAACTATGGGGCCATGAAAGAGGAGCTGGCGAAAGTTGACTTGAAGGAGACCCCATCAGGGATGACAGTGGAACAACAATGGCAGGTATTTCTGGAAATAATACAGAAGATGCAGGATCAGTTCATTCTAAAGAGGAAGAGGTGACCGTGGCTGACAAGGGAAGTCAAGGACAGTTTAAAAATAAAAGAGAAGAGGTATAACATCGCAGATATGAGCGGGAAACCAGAGGATTGAGAAACTTTTAAAGAGCAATGGTAGATAACTAAAAAGACAATACGGGGAGAAAAAATGAGGTACGAAGGTAAGCTAGCCAAGAATATAAAGGATGATAGTAAAAGCTTCTTTAGGTAGGTGAAGAGGAAAAAATTAGTTAAGACAAATGTGGGTCCCTTGAAGACAGAAACAAGTGAATTTATTATGGGGATCCAGGAAATGGTAGACGAGTTGAACAGGGACTTTGGATCTGTCTTCACTAAGGAAGACACAAACAAAGGGTGACGGAGAAACTGAAGGAAATTCACATTAGGCAGGAAATTACATTGGGTAGACTGATGGGACTGAAGGCTGATAAATCCCCAGGGCCTGATGGTCTGCATCCCAGGGTACTTAAGGAAGTGGCTCTAGAAATCGTGGATGCATTGGTGATCATTTTCCAATGTTCTATAGATACAGGTTCAGTTCCTGTGGAATGGAGGGTAGATAATGTTAGAGAGAAAATTGAATTTTAGGCCAGTTAGCCTGACACCGGTGGTGGGGAAGATGCTGGAGTCAATTATAAAAGATGAAATAACGGCACATTTGGATAGCAGTAACAGGATCGGTTCGAGTCAGCATTGATTTACAAAGGGGAAATCATGCTTGACTATTCTTCTGGAATTTTTTGAGGATGTAACTAGGAAAATGGACAAGGGAGAGCCAGTGGATGTAGTGTACCTGGACTTTCAGAAAGCATTTGATAAGGTCCCACATAGGCGATTAGTGAGCTAAATTAGAGTATGTGGTTTTGGGTGTAGGATACAGACATGGATAGAAAATTGGTTGGCAGACAGGAAACAGAGTAGCGATTATCGGGTCCCTTTCAGAATGGCAGGCAGTGACTAGTGGGGTACCGCAAGGCTCAGTGCTGGGACCACAGCTATTTACAATATACATTAATGATTTAGATGAAGGAATTAAAAGTAACATTAGCAAATTTGCAGATGACACAATGTTGGGTGGCAGTGTGAACTGTGAGGAGGATGCTATGAGGATGCATGGTGACCTGCAGTTTGGGTGAGTGGGCAGATGCATGGCAGATGCAGTTTAATGTGGATAAATGTGAGGTTATCCACTTTGGTGGCAAGAACAGGAAGGAAGATTATTATCTGAATGGTGTCAAGTTAGGAAAAGGGGGAGTACAATGAGATCTGGGCATTCTTGTTCATCAGTCATTGAAAGTAAGCATGCAGGCACAGCAGGCAGTGAAGAAAGCGAATGGCATGTTGGCCTTCATAACACGAGGAGTTGCGTATAGGAGCAAAGAGGTCCTTCTGCAGTTGTACAGGGCCCTAGTGAGACCACACCTGAGGTATTGTGTGCAGTTTTGGTCTCTAAATTTGAGGAAGGACATCCTTGCTATTGGAGTGCAACGTAGGTTCACGAGGTTTAATCCCACGATGGCGTTACTGTCATATGTTGAAAGAAAGGATCGGCTGGGCTTGAATACACTGGAATTTAGAAGGATGAGAGGGGATCTTATTGAAACATATAAGATTATTAAGGGACTGGGCACGCTAGAGGCAGAAATATGTTCCCGATGTTGGGGGAGTCCAGAACTATGGGCCACAGTTTAAGAATATTGGCCATTTAAAACACAGACAAGGAAAAACGTTTTCACCTAGAGAGTTGTGAATCTGTGGAATTCTCTGCCTCAGAAGGCAGTGGAGGCCAATTCTCTGGATGCTTTCAAGAGAGGGTTATGGGCCTGTCCCACTTAGGTGACTTTTTAGGCGACCGCAGGACACTATGCAGTCGCCACATGTTCGCGGGTGGTTGCCAGGGAGTTGCCTTCATGGTCGTGAGGAGTTCCCGCATTCTGGGAACTAGTCGCTGCCTCATTATGGTCGCCGAGAATTTTTCAAAAATTAGCGGCGACTAGAATGAAGCCACCATGGAGAGTAGCGAGAATTCTCGAGCTGTAGGTGGATCACCAGGAGGTCCTAATAGGTTGCCAGGAGGTCGAAAGTTCTCGTAGGTTGTAGCCGGTGTTGATTGGTGAATTTTATTGGCACATTGGGGGGGAAAAAAGGTAAGCAGTAGTTTTCAGAACCAAGGATAACCAACCAGTAATGTTAAATGGGGGTTACACAAAAAGCTGGAGAAACTCAGCGGGTGCAGCAGCATCTAAGGAGCGAAGGAGATAGGCGACGTTTCGGGTCGAGACCCTTCTTCAGTCTGAAGAAGGGTCTCGACCCGAAACGTCGCCTATCTCCTTCGCTCCTTAGACGCTGCTGCACCCGCTGAGTTTCTCCAGCTTTTTGTGTAACCCTCGATTCTCCAGCATCTGCAGTTCCTTCTTTAACACAGTAATGTTAAATGTCCGCCGAGCTTCACAGCCGTGTATCTCTGGCTTTTTAAAAGTTGTCTGCACTCCTTCTCTCCCCCTCTTTTAAAGGACTTACCGCACACTGTGCTTTAGCCGTCTTTTTACAGCGCCAACCTTCCTATTCGTCGCGATGTGTGTGTTTCACCTTGGCTTTGCACTGTGTGAATTTTTTAGATAGCGTTCCCCCCGCTTGCCTTGTCCCCCGCCTGCATAGCGGGCTGGTGAAGGAAGCGATGTGTTTGTGTGTGTTCAACTCTGACAGTCGGCGTTCCAGTTACTCCTGCACCTATTGTCTATTGAACACATAAATCTGATTGTTCACAATTAGAAAATAGGTGCAGGAGGAGGCCGTTCGGCCCTTCGAGCCAGCACCGCTCGAAATTGAGATAAATTAAATTTAAAGACCTTGCATTAATTCCCAGAATCACTACACATTTTCTCCAAAAAACATCTAAGATATACTCAATTTTAGAAAGGGTATTGGAAATTAGAGAATTAAAAAATATTTCTAGTATACTCGAGTAAACACAAAATGGCCATTTTATAAACCCACTAACAATCCGAATGCTCCAATATTGAGGATTCATGGATTTGTCTAAAACTACTGTATTTTGTAAAATGATTTAGCGCCAGTGAGGCATACCTAATGTGAATGCTCTTTATACTTGCAGCCAAATTGTAATTGTATACTGTGATACATTCTGAATAATCACTTTTATTCCGACGGTAATCTTAAAACTCACTAGCAAGTACTTTCACCTTTGCCACAAATTTTGCATTAAAGCTAAGTAAATATTGTGCTTTCGTATACTCAAGATCCCTCTCAATGCATTGCAGCTATGGTTCAGATATTGTTAATTATGCACTGGCATATATTGTTTCCATCAAACCTGACTAATAAATGCAGTTGTGTGGTGCATAACTTGTATACTGTTGAATTTTGAGCTTTTTTTCCTTCCCTCTAGGAGCTGCCTTCAGCGCTTCCAACTCAGGAGGACTGAGTACTTCTATCGCTGTGTTTTGTCATGAGCTCCCTCATGAGCTAGGTATTTATTTTGCCATATATCCTGTTTGAATAAATTGTCTTGCAATTTCACTGTTTAAAAGGAAATCGCCATATTTTGCTAACCTCAATAACAGGAGCAAAGGAAGCAGATATTCCAAATTCAAAGGAACTTAAAAGTGCACAGTTCAGTTTTGAGTAACCTATTTTCGGAAGGATTTAAGAGGTATTGAGCATGCATTATGGATGATGCTAGGGATGAAAATGAGATAGAATGAGATAGTTTGATTAATTCCACCAGCAAAGAGAAATCTTGAGATGAAACTAAATGGAAGATTTTGATGGGGGATAGTAACAATACTTGCTCTGGGAGGAAATCAGTAAAAAGTGACAAATTAATGGAGGATAGAGATTATGAAAAAAAGTCCTTTTGATGAAGGTTGCAACATGGAATTCCTTCAAGTAGTGATTAATGAAGAGCTGGATAAGTAAGTAAGTTTATTGGCCAAGTATTCACATACAAGGAATTTGCCTTGGTGCTCCGCCCACACGTAACAACATGACATAGAGTAACAGTTACGAAATGACTCAGAAAACACTAAACATTAATAATAATAAAACATTAATGATAAAACACCATTGACCAAGCATGTGAACCAACAGAATACCAGATCAAAGGGAGGCTACAGATTTTTGGCTGTTGAGTAGAGAAACTACTCATGGGTAAAAACAGTTTCTATGTCTGGCTATGGCAGCTTTGACAATCCGGAGTCGCTTCCAGAGGGAAGTGATTCAAAGAGTTTGTGGCCAAGGTGAGAGGGGTCAGAGATGATCTTGCCTGCTCGCTTCCTGGCCCCTGCAGTGTACAGTTCATCAATAGAGGGAAGGTTGCAGCCAATAACCTTCTCTGCCGATCGGACGATTCGCTGCAGCCTCCAGGTGTCGTGCTTGGTGGCTGAGCCAAACCAGACCACGATGGAGAAGGTGAGAACAGACTCTACGATGGCCGTGTATAATTGGACCATTGTGGCAGATTGTGCATCCTCAGCTGCCGTTGGAAGTACATCCTCTGTTGTGCCTTTTTGACTTTGGAGTCGATGGTAGCCCCCCACTTAAGGTCCTTAGAGATGATGGTTCCCAGGAACTTAAAAGACTCCACAGATGTGACTGTGGTGTTGTTGATGGTGAGTGGGATGAGGGGAGGGGGAGCTCTCCTAAAGTCTACAATCAATTTCACTATCTTAAGAGCAGATTCCTCCCCATCCTGGATCAGTCCAATCAGGATCGTCCACAAACTTGAGAAGCTTGACAGAGGTGTCTGTGGAGGTGCAGTTGTTGATGTACGTTAAGCACGATGTATTTGAAAGGGGATGAGATAAAACATTGCTGCAGGAACTTTGCGGGTTTGAGGAGGGACAGAAACAAAAGACTGGAGTAATTCAGCTGGTCAGGCAGCATCCCTGGAGAACATGGACAGGTGACGTTTTCGGGTCGGGAATCTTCTTCGGTGATTGCAGGGATTGGGGTGGGGGGGTGGGAGAGAGCTAGAAGAGTGGTGGCTCAAGACAAAACTGATCATAGGTGAACATAGGCAAGGAGGGGGCTTTGATAAGGCAAATGCTTGGACAATGACCCTAGACGACCACACACAAAGTGTGAGACAAAAGGATTAGAGGGTTGCAAATCATGAAGCTAGGATAGGGAATGTGGGGAGGGGGGGAGGTAGGAGCAATGTCAGCTGTGGCTCAGGGGAGGGGGTTATGGGGGAACATAGGAGAGTCAGGATGTTTTATAGAGGGTTACCTAATGTTTGAAAATTCAACATTCATGCCATTGGGTTGTAAACTATCCAAGTGGAATAAAAGATGCTGTTTGTCCAGTTTGCACGTGGCCTCACCCTGGCATTAGAGGAGGCCCATGACAGAAAAGTCCGAATGGGAAGGGGAGTTAGAATGATGAGTTTCCGTAGGCTTTGGCGGATCAAATACAAGTAATTGGTGAAACGGTTGCCAAGTCTACGCTTGGTCTCGCCAATGTATAGGAGGCCATGTCGGGAATACTGGATGCAGTAGATTAAGTTTGTCGAAGGAATGGACTAGAAACATGTTGGGTCAGCACTCTGCTTCAGACTGATTGTAGTAGGGGGAAGAAAGTGGGAAAGAGAAGTAATAATGGGGTGTGCAGGAAGGAACTGCAGATGCTGGTTTAAACCGAAGATAGATGCAAAAAGCTGGAATAACAGCGGGGCAGGCAGATTCTGGAGAGAAGGAATGGGTGACGTTTCCGGTCGAGACCCTTGTTTGGGGGTAGTGGGTTTAATCTCCAATTGCATTAGCAAGGAGTAAGCTCCAATGCAATAAAGTAACAGAGCTCTCTTTGTCATACCAGAACAGTTTAGAGCATTGTAGGAGATGTATCATGAAATTTTTAGTTTGTTTAAACTTGTGACAAATGGTAAAGGAATTTAGAAAGTTATTTATTTTTATACAAGTGCTACCTTTAAAATCCACCCAAAAAATATTCAACCACCCTAGAATATTCTCCTCCACTCCCCATCACCCAACTGCC
The DNA here is from genome assembly GCA_963514005.1 of Raja brachyura. The sequence continues at coordinate 82,339,068 of OY740787.1, forward strand.
ACGGTTATTCGTAGGTGAAAGCTGCTTTTGTTGATTTGGCTGAGCTAGTTGGAGGTGACCAGGCTTGTTTCTTGGGATCTTTTCATCCACAGCAGTTTGGGAAAAATTAGATTCATAGATCTGCACACCACAGAAACAAACCCTTTGACACAACTCATCCATGTCCAACTTGCCTGTGCCTGACCAATATCCCTCCTACCATTTCCTATACATCTATCTATCCAAGTAGTGCTTAAATATCATAATTGTACCTGCCTCTACCATTTCCTCACCACCCTCTATCCAACTTAAAGACTTTGAATTTAGACAAAAAATGCTGGAGTAACAGCAGGACAGACAGCATCTCTGGAAAGAAGGAATGGGTGCCGTTTCGGGTCGAGACCCTTTTTCTCTGATTAAAGACTTTGAATAGTTTCCAGGTGAACCATTTACTGGGAAAATGTTATCTATTCCTTGGGTCATTTTTGTACTGATTCGTAGCAGTATAAGAGGGAAATTCATCTTCTTTGTGAATCTTAACCAATTTAAAGGATGAAAAATGCCAGGGAGTTTGTCCCGCCTTCCACCAGTTAATATCAGTGAACTTTCTACTGTGCATCCAAGCCAGCATATTTGCTTAATGAAGGCATCCCTGTCCATGAAGTAGTTCCTCCATTAGAATTGACCAAACCCCAAGTTTGCTGTGAAAGTCAAGCCCCATCCAGCTGATTGCGTCAACTCAGGGAAATTGACAGCACTTAGAGTTGACTTCAATATGCTAACAACACAAAAAGTTAAAGGACAATTCTGCTGCCAGCACTTTCCTGCAGTATAAATCCTTTGGCTTAAGGGCTTGCATATCACTTTTATTAGTTGTCTCAGCAAAATGCGGTTTTGTGCACTTTCATTTCCCATAGTTTCTGTAATGGGAATGTTTTGTTATAGCCACAGATTGAACTCAAAATGAGTGCAACCGTTCTTATATTTGGTCTGGACCCAGGGATTTTTGTCAAATTTGTCATCATTTTGCATGCTCTGTCAGCTTTTGCTTCTTATTTATGGTTGGCAAAAGTATGCAGTTATCAAAAAAATACTAAATATTTCATTCCCTTTGGCAGTGTTACTCATAATTGGATGGGACATCATTTTTATTGTATCTACACAACTACTTAGTAAAACAAGAGATTTGTGAGGAGGCTCAAAAGGTTTTTTTTAATCTACTATTTGTATCTCTGGAATCTGCTTCTTTTGACCTTTCTTCAGTGTTGGTAATATCTAGGGAAATATCAGAATAGCACGTAGTTAGGGACAATGTGTCTGCCCTGTTTCCACTTGGCGGTGGACGTAAAGCGGTTTCAAGATCCAGGATTAGGTTCCACACTTCAAATGCAACATTATATTGCAATAGTGTAAGTTAGACAAAATATTGATCTTCAGCAAATCCATCTCTTCATTTAAAATGGAATAACATTGATTTATTTCCACAAAAGCTTCTGTAATTGCCTCAATTTTTCCCTTGTTAATAAAGTAGTATTATTAAAAATGTTGTTCTGGTCACCTGCTATGGAGAATGCTGAAATGTCTGCCGTGAATAAAAATCGATTGTAGGAGGTGTATTTTGAAAGCTAACTTTCCATTCTCCTTCTACCCTAATAGGAACACAAGTGTTCAATTTCCTTCTCTCCCTGATTTAATGTTAAGTCTTCAATTCTCATCAGACTGTCCTTCATTCCATGTTGTTTCTGGCTCCCAAAATGAATTTTGAGAGGAGAGAACTACACTATTTAATAGCAGAGACTAGCTGTTACGCCAAAAGTCTAAGGATTCTGAAAAATTAGGGATGAGGATTTGCATTACTTAATTACAGATGTTACAGTGTGAGTAATACATAAGCCATTTGTCTTGTGGGAGGTAAAACATTAATGATTTTATCGCACTAAAAATACCTTCCTTGTTGGCTGTAGGAAAATGATGTATTGATCCTAAAATAATTATTTTTGCAGCCAAATAAAAAACCAGCACCTGTGTTATTTCCTGGGCTTCAGAGCTGTTAAATGAATTTGCTATTTGTCTTCTACCGTAGAATACACAAATAGCAAATTAGTGTTTAGTTTGAGTTACTGAAATTAACGCATTACCATTACATTACAATCCAACCAAAGTGCCAGTTTGAAACAAAATGGAAGCTGTCTATGCTTAATACATTTTGAGTCAAGTCTCTCTGAACCTGCATGTTGCTCTGTCAGAAAGGTGTGCACAGAATGCACAATTCTCATCCTAAGTTGTTGATTATGTACCTTATTTAGAAATAATATTTTGGAATCTAATGCCTGCAATGCCTAATATAGGCAAGAGCTGAAAAAAATTGAAGGGCTATATCTCCCATTGTTGTCATTCCTTCCATTGGCATGTATAGTATTTAAAAAAATGGAAGTTTAAAGAAAGCACACACTTCAAAACTGATTTCTAATCATTTGCCCAGATCAGTTAACTTGGTCTTTAAGTGGCATGCATTACTGATATTTGTGTTATGTATACAGCTCTGTTTTACTGATACAGGATACTGATCATCAACAGAACATAACTCCGGGGTTTTGACTTTTGGATGTATTTCTATTCCTATCTTCTGCACTCTGTAAAATTCAGCTACATCATTAATCTTGTCTTGCAAAGCTACCAAGTCTTTCAATGTAATTTGCTATTAATCTTTTCTATTTTCATTGCCTTTAAGCCTCGTCCCACTGTTGTTAACACCCTTCATTGCTGCCACTTAGATGTCTTCTCTCTTAAGATTCTTCATTCTTTAGCTTCGGAGGTTTCATACAAACTCCCCATCCCACCCTAACCTCACTTTACAACGGGCATTGCAGCTGTATTTTGGGAAAGTTGGCATATCACATTTCTCCATACATTACACTGTGTACTATGCAGGAAAACCAGCTCTTTCTGTAAGTTAATGACACAATAAACCACCCACAGCAATTTAACCTGTGTGTGGAGCGTCACTGCCATGGTAGTGTCATGACATTCACCATTTTTCAGTGACTATCATGAAGCAATGAAGGGTATTTTATTGTATAGGAACGAACTGCTGATGCTGGTTTACACCAAAGATAGTCACAAAAAGCTGAAGATAGACACAAAAAGCTGGAGTGGGACAGGTAGCATCTCTAGATAGATCTGAAGAAGGGTCTCGACCTGAAACGTCACCCATTCCTTCTCTCCAGAGATGCTGCCTGTCCCACTGAGTTACTCCAGCATTTTGTGTCTGTAATCATTTTACTTTTGTGAACTTGGTTCAGATGATGAGCACATGGAAATATAACAAGGGAAACATTAAGGCTTCTCTCTCGGAGCTGTATGTACCTGCAGCACATGCTGGGAAGTTGTTACTTTTCAGCGTTCCCCTCATGTGCTTCTTGACACATGAAGATCTACATGTTGAACGGCAAATACATATTTCTCCCTCCTTGTTTATGGGGTCACCTTGTGGTTAGATCATGCACAGTGGTGGGAAGTTAAAGGATTTCTGTAATAAAGGTAGTTGAATTGTAAGTGAGCAGTTATCTGATCTAAATCAAATGGAACTGACGACAGTTAAAACATAGGCCTTGCAGCTTTGTAATGTTTAATTTTTGTCCCCTCTCCAGGTGATTTTGCTGTTTTGATTAATGCGGGGATGTCTGTGAAACAAGCTATCGTTTACAACCTCTTGTCAGCTCTGCTTGCCTATGTTGGTGTAGTGATAGGTATAACCGTAGGACAATACACTGCGAATTTAACCCAGTGGATCTTTGCCATCACTGCAGGAATGTTCCTATATGTGGCATTGGTGGATATGGTGAGTAAGAGTGGACAATACATTCCGTGTAATTGTACTTTAATAAGATATGCTCTTCAGTAACTAAATAAAACTTAATTGTAATGTAACTTACAGAGTTTTAATAAATCAGCATACTTAAAAACATTCTTTGAAATTAATAATGCATGGAACTTGTTTATACTGGAAGTTTTTATTGCAATACCTAAACTTATGGTCAATTAAGAGTGTGCTTTATTAGCAATTTAAGTAAATTGTAATATGTATACAAATTGGTTATAAACATTAAGAATTCACATTACAACTTACTCCAAATCCAAGCTGCGGGGAATGAAAAATGAACAGCCACTGTTGCTCCAAATCACTTCACTATATGATGATACTCAATTTTCTTTAACCTGTCTAAAGTGCTCAACTTGTTTTTAGCAGTTCCTTTTTTCATTTCATGCTAAATTTACTATGTAGTTTAGCAGTTATTTTTAATTGCCAATTTTGAAATGAACAGGAAAATTAAAAGTGCAATTAAAACCTTCCAAATGCCCACATTCAATTGAGATAAGCGTTCTTCCTCTACTGCTCACCAACATCTCTCTCATTATGTGCATGCTGATTTGGTTGAATTAATTTAGAGGAAATACATATAATGATGTTTCCATCAACAAGTTTGCAAGAAAGTTGAACGCATGATGAAAATTCTCCAGGTCATATAACTCCTGCAAAAGCTTTATGGCTCTACAGTATTTTATTTTCTGGAAGATTATTTCTCATTGTGTTATTAAATACCACCCCTCCGCCTCCACCCTGCGCTGAGAGTTTGAAGCAAAGGAGTGAGGCGGGAAAGCAGAGTCCAGTCCTGATGCACATTGAGGAGAGTGTAGAAAGATCCTGATGTCAAGTGAAGCTCTCCATTCAAGTTCCGCTTCCTCTGATAGTAGTTGGTATTGTAGATTCAGTCCAGTATCACCCTTGCACCATATGCATGTTCTCTCCTCGCTGTTCGAGAGACTATATTGGTGAAGCAGATGCTGGCACTCTCAGTGGGAAAGGTTTGGTTGAAGTCCCAACTTGACTCTTTCAAGAGGACTGAAACCTGCCGAGCCCAGAGAACCCATTGCTGTAAATTAGCTCCAATTTTTCAAAAACAAATTCAAAAGACCTTCAATTGGAAAACGATGTTAGTGATTCGAAGAGGTAATAAAGTATACACGTCATTAAATGACTTTGTTTGAATATTTGAAGACCACTAAGAAATAATAATTCTTGTTTTCATATCCATAGGTTTTCAATTATATATCAAAAGAATAGCATTATATAATTTCATCTTATTGAAGATATTACAATTCAATAGTTAACTTTGTTTCATTGTTTTCTGATGTTTTTCATTCCATTTTCTGATTTGCTCTTCAGTTAGATACATTGCTAATGCGAAGACGTTACCCCATATGTGCTTAGTCTTAGAATGTAATTTGTTTTGAGAGCTTTACAGTACAAATTAAAGGTAACCTAATTCAAAGCAGAAAAGACTCCCAGGTTATTGAGCAGTCAACCAATCTACACGTAACCAGAGAGTTTCAAAGAAAATTGATCCTCTAACCTGTTGCTAAACCTGATCCCATTAGCCACTACTGGTCTCTCTTCCACTGCTTGCTTAAATAGAAGATTTCCTGCTGCTTTCCTGCTATGCCAGCAAATGGCCTGGGAGGGGGTTAGGAGGATCAAGGTGGGCCAGAATCCATCAGCAGATCCCTTTCATATGCAAAAAATTGTTTCCAATGCCTGTTTTTCACCCTCATCCTGCTCAGTAAAAGAAAATAGCAACATTTTGACTGTTGGATCAGCACAGATTAGGGGCAGAAGTCATCACAACACAGCATTTATTACTCAAATATTGAATGCCATTATCTCTAGTCCCAAATGTCTTAATGTTTGCTAGCTAATATTTTTCAAACATTATCCATATTTCCCCATATGTAATGGTGTGAGTTACAACCAAGTTTTATTTGAGTCTGCAGTAAGCACTGATAAATTACATCTGCTTCAGAAATTTCAGTTTAATTTTCTCTGCAGACGGAAAAATTATGAATAGGAAAAAACAAAATTGAGTGATTTCATTTATAACGCGTTGACATGAAATTAACGTCAAGGATCAGGTGTGCTACAGTTAATGTTTTATGAAATCTGCAGGATTATTTGTGCAATATGTTTTTCTGCAAAGGCCACAAAGTGAAGAAAGTAAAAGAGCTGCCATTTGCCTCCAGGCAGTTGTTTTGCATTAAACGCTAAGACCTGCTGAATATGGTTTTGTCAAAACGTGTGTAACTATATTGAAAACCCTCTGATATGTTCAAGGAAACCAGATTAGAAACACAGAATTCAGATTAAGCACAAAAAATGGACCTGGCCTTGAACCTGATCTGTCAGGGCTCTCAGAAGAGTACTAATTGTAAGAATTTAGAGAGGATGTATTATCACCTGCATTGAAATCTAATACGTTTCTGCCCGTGCTAAACTACTTAGATTACCTTACTCCCAACTAGGAAGTTGAAAGATTTCAATTTGTCTTTGTTAATATTGAGCAACTGCTCTGGCCTTTGGACAACAGAGGAAAAAAATGTATTATTTGAAAAGAAGAATTATCTTAATCTAATCCCTAAAAAGTTGTGTACGGCATGCATTATCCACTGTCAGTACAAACTCCATCAGAGCTTCAGTAGGTTTGGCTATTTAAGGTGTGCTTTCACCCAAAGAGATGACACATGCAGTCTCCTGCCATAGGAGTTCCTGGTAAAGTGAATGCATTTGTCAAGTATGAGTAAAAAGTTCACCAAAATAAGACCGAATTTTGCACTTGAAATTTACGAAACAAAATTGATGAGTACACTGCACTTCAGTAAAGGTGGAATTTTACAATTCTGTCCTTATCGCTCCTTGCATTTGTTTCCAGATTAAAAGTAATATATGGGGAGCATTTAGTTTGACTCTCAAAAGCATGTCTAGTTTCACTGTCCTCCTGATTACATTTTACTGATTGTACGCCCCATTGTCAGCTTCCCCTGAGCTAACAATGGACCATTCTACATTTCCCTTGATCATTGTCCCTTGAGCTGTCGTTTTCACACCTTACCGTTCCATTTCTCTGTCTCTCCCCGTATTCTCAGTCTGAAGAACGGTCCCGACCCGAACCATTACCCATTCCTTCTCTCCAAAGATGCCACCAGTCCCACTGAATTACTCCAGCATTTTGTGTCTATCTTCGGTGCAACTCAGCGTCAGCAGTTCTGTGCTACACTCGTTCAGGCATTTTGCTGGTTCCATTAAGATTCTAGTTATGTATACTTGCCGCGCAGTATGATTTCTAGAAGCTGAAGTTTGTGGCATCTGTACAAAATTTACTAAAAGCAACTTCATTGTTACAGCATTCTTCTGAAAATAATCTTGGTTGCAACATATGTGAAGAATTTTATGTGTTCATGTGGTCAAGAACCCACTAGTGATGGCTGAAATACCTAATGGAATTTTCATTTCTCCAGATGAAGATGCTGCTATATTAATAATAAAAGTGAAATTCTGGATAAGCTACAAATAAACAATGAGATATGCAGGTTTTGTTGTATTTACAATAGCTAAATCACAAGGTCCAGATGGGTTATACCCTGCATTGCTGAAGAAAGGATAGCAGTTGCAAAAGTGCAGGCTTAACCTTAGAATTACGGAAAACCAAAAGGGTGCATCCTTGTTCAAAAAAGGGGAGCTACCATAGACCATTTATTTTATTTCCAGGGTAAAATTCTGTTTGTTGGATGAGTATGAATTATTGGAAGCCAGCACGAATTTATACTAATTTTTTGACCAACGTGACGAACGTCATTCAAACTGAAAGAGGTGATGAGAATAATTTGATCGATGAGACTTTAAAAGATTTTTTATAAAATGGCTTGTCAACCAAATTGAAACCCACAGAATAATGCTAATGACTGCATGGGTAGAAATTAGCTTGGCTCCTAAAAGGAGATTCTGTGTGAACAGTTTGTTTAAATAGGAAGGTAGAGATAGTGCTACTGTTAAGGGATTAGTGTTGGGATCACTAACCTTCCTGAACTATATTCATGAATTTATTGCAACTAGAACGATCACAACATTTGCAGATAATATGTATCGGAAGGATCTGCAGGTGCTGGTTTATTCCAAGGATCGAGCCAAAATGCTTACGTTGAAGAGGTTCACGTGTTGTATAAACACTCAGTTGAATAATTAAACGATACAACTCAGCAATTAGTACAAAAAGGGCGAGGTGTGTGTGTTAACGCGTTGACTCTGAAGTGATGACTAGCTCCGTCGTCTGCTGCACCCCATCAGCTGTTCACCCAGATCAGCGTTGCTTGGTTGGCCCAGATCACATCAGGTCCAGAGCGAGACCTCGACGAAGGACCATTCGAGACCAAAGTGGCTCGGCAACATGATGGCTCCACAAAGTAGCTCAGCGGGTCAGGCAACATCTCATCATCATCAGGAAAGGAAAAGTTGATGTTTTGATTCAGAACCACTGAGTTACTCCAGCATTTTGTGTCTATTTGCGGGTAGTACTAAGGGGATATGTATATATATATATATATATATATATATATATATATAGATGGTGGAATGGGCAGAATGTGCCAGATGACATTAAACAGATCCAATTGATTAAAATGCTAATTGATACATTTTGGTAAAAGTAATCAAGGAGTCAATGTAAAGTTCTAAAAAAAAAGGTGCATTGTGTTATAAATGAGAGCCCTCTGTGCATACGTGCATAAATATTTGAAAGTAACGGGGCAGGGTTGAGAACTGAATTAAAGATTACAAATATATGTATATCATAGAGAGGTGGGCAGTACAAAAGGAAATGAAATGGTTATTGGGCTACAACTAAAATATCTTGGCACTAAATTGTTGTGGAATCTAATGCATGTGTCATGGGAAAAGGCTGGAGAAGCTGGGAAATCTGAAAGGGATGTGGTAGAAGTCTTGGTCATTGTGGTCAGCATGAACTAATTGGGCCTGTTTCCGTGATGTATGTCTCTCTAATTCTACATAATGAGTTAAGGCAGAATATAAAAAGACAAACAATTCTCTTTGGTGGAAGAGATGGGAGCAAGAGGACACCATTCACCAAATAATAGGCAGGGAAGATTTATATAATGGGTGGTTGGTTTAGGTGGAGATAAATTCAAACATGGCTTTAAAAAGGCAATTTTTCTCATTGGACATCTTTGGAAAGATGAGTGTTATTGATCTTCCCTAATTGCCTTTGTGCCAAGTAAGCAGCTAGACCATTTTAGGCAGCAATTAAGTCACACTGGTCGTTCTGAATTGAGTCTGAAGAAGGATCTCGATCTGAAACATCACCTATTCCTTTTCTCCAGAGATGCTGCCTGACCCACTGAGTTATTCGAGCATTTTGTATTTGTATTTGTTCTGAAATGACATTCAGGCCTGAGCAGTATGGGTTTTTAGAATGATTTTGTAATTTCATGTTCCATTGTTTACTTGAAATTAAGAGATCAAGTGGCACCTACCTATGCTTAGAGACACACGGAAAACTACAGATACTGGAATCTTGTGCAGAACACAGTGCTGGAGTAACTCAGCGGGTCAGACAGCATCTCTGGAGCACATGGGTACGCGACGTTTCAGAGACTGAAGAGTCCAAAACGTCACCTATCCATGTTTTCTGGAGATGCTGCCTGACCTGCTGAGTTACTCCTCCACTTTGTGTTCTACTCATGCTTGTTGTTATTCTACAATTCATACCCCATCACAAAGTAGAATATCATCAACGTCTACAGAAGGGTCTCGATCCAAAACGTCACTCATTCCTTCTCTCCAGAGATGCTGCCTGTCTCACTGAGTTACTCCAGCCTTTTAGTAATACTATTTCTTTGTTTATATACTTCTACTGTGAATGGGCATTTACATGGTTTGGATTGGAGGGAAAATGTGTATGAATTTTTAATTAATATTGCCAGGAAAAATGTATTGCTGAAAATTCTTGTTTCAGATTAAGTCCTGATTGTTTATCTCCTCCCTTCATTTTCAGTTACCAGAAATGCTACACCGTCCAACGGATAATCGTATCAAGGCTAAGATTGGACATTTTGTTCTACAGAATGCTGGGATGCTCTGTGGGTTTACCATCATGCTTATAATTGCTATATTTGAGGATCAAATTGTAATCCACTTCTAACATTTAACGATTTTGATGACAAATGAAGTATGGTCCTGTTTGGCTTGTATGTAACAATTCAGTGGTACGTATTTTTCAGAGCAAATTGTGATATTTGTTAGCACATTAGATTACTTTCCACAACAGCTGCTCTTTGTCAGTTGGTTTGGTGCACGGTTACTCCATGGTTCAGTATGGAAACGTAAATAATCAAATTTTTAAATATCTGTGATGACAAAATCAATGCTTGAATAAGTATTTAGCACAATTAGATCAGGAAAAGTGATGAATGTGTAACAGCTGTTTGGAGAACTTACTTTCGCATGCTTTGTGTTAGGTGTTTGTTTATGGGTGGCAGTCACCAACTGCAATGCCATCTGGATTCATGGGACTGTTTTTAAGACATCTTATCTTCAGCGTTGCACACAACACAATTCACTGATTTAGGTTTGACAAATTGTGTATATTATTGCCTAATTGCTGATGGTGTCAATTGGATTCACTTTTAACATTCCTCCTCCCCATTGTAATACCTCAGAACCATGTTTACGGTCCTAAGTGATCATCTAGATTGCTTGCTGTATGTGTTAGTTTGGAGTTGATTTTTGTATGCCCACATTAGCCTGTCACTGTGTGACATTTCCTTTTGTCACTGTGTAAATCAATGTATAAACGATCATATGTGATCAAGTGCAACTGGCCAAAATATGATAAATGTAAGTTGTGGAACCCGTGATTCTTGTGGATATTGATTATTCAACTTAATTCATTGTTAAAGCCAAAGATTATGGAACCTGACCAGTTAATTTTGAAGTTTAGTGGGGGAAAAGTTCAGTGTTAAGGTACCATAGACTTTGTGTTTGTTACAAGTGAAATCAAAAAGCATTTTGATAAATCACTAAACAAAAGTTTTGATGTTCTAAGCCTACTAATATGTATGAATGAAACTGGTTATTTGAAGTTTTACTTAATAAATTCCTGACAATGCAAACCATTGCTTTTATTGTAATTGTTGTGTATTCAATTATACGTTTTTAAATCATCAAAACATACCAATAAAAATAATTAGAAAGATTTATGGAAAATGGAAACCATTGTTTCTTGAAACCCTGATTGTTATACACTTGAGGCAAATATTGTAAACATTTTACCAAATCAACATTTGCCAAATCCAAAATGCAGTTTGTCAATGAACAGGTACATGCTGTAGCTGAGAAAAACATTCTTAAGAATTAAGCTGACAGAGTAAAGCAACACCACGACCAATCCAGTGTTCAGAAGGCCGATCAGAGGGGACTCTCATTGCAATCACAAAATTAGTGGAATGTCCAGTGGTGGACAATGTACCCCTTCTCTCGCTGGTTTTGTAAACTGGAGCGATGTAAACCTGGTGTGGAGAAATTTCAGACTTCTTGCAAGGCTTCAGCCACATCTGTCAAAGTAAAGTAGAATATAGATTACAAATAGTGGAATTGGTTCTGGGACAGTGTATCAGTGAAGGAGACAGGCATATCTGCCAATTCTTGCAGGTCATCAGTCTTGCCTCCAAGGCACCTACCCCTTTCATCTATCTTTCCCCTCCATTGTCCACACAACCTTTCTGCATACCTTTGCCTCATTCCCATGTAACTTCTTCATCTCTGCCCTCTTTTCACCTCTCTCCCTTTGCATATACTTTCAGACACCCTTTCTCCCAAACCCCAACAGTTTTGTCCCTTCCCCTCTGTCATCACCTCATTTGCCCCTACTGCACTCCACCCTCCCTAATCCCCATTCCCATCCCTGACTCCCCAATAAACTTACCACAGGCATTGTATCATATAGGATTTTGGGATACGACTCAGCCAGTTTACGTTTCTCCCTGTCCCAGCGTGCTCCATCTACAAATAGGCCTCTTATGTAGACACCTGCAGAGAGAACAGTTCATTTTAAATTTGCTAAACAAATGCATAACATTTTAATTATTTTGTCATCTCCATAATGACAAACACCAAACTAGGTCAAGTTCATTCCAACTCTGGCCTCCTTTTGCCATCATACATGTTCACGCCCATTTATTTGCTCCTTTTTACTCTAGTCAATACTGACATGGCCACTTTCCTGTAAGTGGATCAATGATTCCATTGCTGTGCATTTACCTCCAGAGTATTTCAGCATTTTTTGAGCAAGGCCTATTCTAGATGACAAAACTGGCAATGTCTGCTGGGTGTTCTTCTCTGCCTAATCCTTCACTGCTTGCCTGTTTTTCCTGGAGGTTTGGAAGCTGAGAGGAAATCTGACAGAAGTGTGTATAATTGAGGGGATAGATGGGAGAGATGGTAAAAATCGACTTCCCGTGGAGGGAGTGGTCTAGCGGTGGGAGGTTTTACAAGGAAACCAAGAGGAAATTTGCTCCGTGAAAAAGTGTTTTCAGATCGTTTAAAAGCATCTGAGCATCTGTGACAAAGAGGACTGTGGGCTTAATACAGGTCAATGGGATTGGTGTAGATCAGTACAATGTAGCAATTTATCCCATCGGATAAGCATAAAAATAAGTTTAATTTGACACCTTATTCACTTTCATATCTTCAGTATTAAAAAAGTTATGGCCAATTTCATACTTGGAAATTAGCATCTTGTTTCCCATTGCTTTTCCATTGACTTAACTCAAAAGCTGTGATCGAGGACAGTCAAAAGCCCAAAACTTTCTTAAAAATTAAGAGAACTCAATGAAATTTTCAGTTATTATAGATTGAAGCATTCTGAAACAAATATGAAACACTCTTACTTGGATGACCTGAAATTAAAGCATATAATTAGTTAGTTACCTAATTGTAGCTAATTACAAAATTCAATTACCAGATCTAAACATCTATCCATTTCATAAGAAAAGATAAACATTTTTAAATTGCCTAAGTGTCCAAATAACATTCACACAATATAACATGATTTTTAAATCTAATTTTCATGAATTTATAGGCCAAATTGAAGGAATTTAGTATTTAATTCCTGTAAATTAATGGCCATTTAAATCAACATGAATGGGTTTTTGTGGAACGCGATGGATTGGAACGTTGCGGTTTGCGGTGAATTTAACCCCCAGTCGGCAGGAAAAATACTGCGGTTCGTATATTTTTTTTGTCCCCTTTTCGCAACATGAAATTTTGATTAAAGGCTTTCTAAAAACCACGTTTTTATGTAAAAATAAACTATTTTCTTTTGTCCCCTACGTAAGGTCTGTCCCGTTGTCGGCGTTCACGGCGTTAGAATACGATTTTTAATTCACTCTTGCTAATAAATGATCCAGCGTAGTTTAAAAATAGAGATTGATCGATTTGAATTGTCTGGAGAAAAACGGCATTTTAAACCTGCCCCCCTCTCAAAGGCGCCAAAGTCGCGCACACCTGCAGTGGCAGAACTGCAGCGCCGCTAAAGGTAAGTTTGTAACATACCTATACAATGGCAGCATCAAAGAGAGCCAAATGCCACATGCTGTGCTGTATTATACGACTCTAAACTATACACTAAGAAAACTAAAGGAATATATATGTATGTGAATTAAAGAAAATAATAAATAATTTTGTGGGTTAAAGGAACCATATGCAGATCAGAAATCCAGCCCATTCTTTGTTTGCTGAATGTACCTTATTGATTATTCCTTTTTATATCATCCTGAATCACAATAACAGTCTTGCTATTTTTGAATGCTTGACAGCATAATGAGTGTTCTGATCAATGAACGTATCCAGCACAGCAATAAAAAAGGTTTATGTCACCTGGATCAATTTAATTATCCCTTGTTAAAATGCTTAGCTTCCCAAAAACTCTTCATAAAATATTAACTCAAAACAGTAAATTACTAAATTTTACAAGGTGATTAAAACAAATTAATCAAACTAATTCTTAACATCTAAATAAATAACAACTCAGTGAAAGTTTTATATTTATATTGAATAGTGACCTAAGGAAGTACCAAAATATTTTATGGCAAGAAGTGTTTTTTGAAACATAGTCACTGTAATATTGTCAAAACGCAGTGGAGTGGCCAATTTTCAAACAGCAAGGTTTTGGGAATGAATGTTAGCCAGGACACTAGGAGACCTGAAATAAAACAAGAATTGCTGGGCATATCCAGCAGATCAGGCAGTGTCTGTCAAAAGAGAAACAGAGCTAATGTTAGAGGTCGCCCTTTCACAATGACTTGCAGTATGGTGTCCAAAACATTTCAAAAGATGGGGGGGGGGGGCAATGGTTTGCAGGGCATTTCCAATTGTCTGTTGATCTCCTTAATGCCACAACTAAAGCAGAGGTTACACTAAGCAATTGAAAAGGGAGCAACCTGAAATTGAAGTGATTTAAATATATCTTGGAAAAAGCTCAGATTTCAATCTGAAGGTAGATGCTGATGGGCTAAAACCTGTTAAAGACAAGGTTGATCCCAAGAGTCTAGCAAAATCCCTCAATGTTGTTAGGTGGTTACTTAGTTTAGTCAGTTTAGTTTATGGCCAAGTGTGCAGTGAAAAGCTGTTTGGTACATGCTATCCAGTCAGCGGAAAGACAGTGTACAAATACAGGATAAAGGGAATAACATTTAGTGCGAGATAAAGTCCAGTAAAGTCTGATTAAAGACAGTCCAAGGGTCTCCAATGAGGTAGATGGGAGGTCAGGACCGTTCTCCAGTTGCTGTTAGGATGGCGCAATTACCTGACAACAGCTGGAAAGAAACGGTCCCTGAATCTGGAGGAACTGAATATTTGGCATTACTTGTTCTTCTGAGATCACCTAGTTTCCCTTTGCACCTCTTCTGTCTGTTTTGACCACTTTCCTAAAATCACATGGCCAAAGTAGACACAATATTCTAACCGTCCTCTCTCCGTTGCCCTTTTGCTTTGCTTCTTTCCTTGTTCATACTAAAGCTTCATTGAATCTCAGATCTCCAGAAGATTCTGTAATATCTACCAGCAGAGCAATTTTAAATCTTTCAATTCCCACACAGAGGAGTTTTCAAGGAAGTTGTAAGAGAATAACTCAAGGTTTTACCAATATAAAGTTACAAGTAGATGGAGATGAGATCAGTTTAAATAATACGAAGGAACTAAATCAGGGAATTAAAAATACTGAAGTCCCATATAGGGAACTACAGTATTTTCAATAGAGAAATTGACAGTATCAGTGAATAAAATCCCATGGCTTGTTCTAATTTTTGAACTGTTTTCATTCATGGTATTAAAAAGATGTTGAGGCAGAATGTTTTCAGGACTGAATTTGTGGTCATGATTTCAAATTGACCAGTAAAAAGTACTCATGGCCTGCAAATCACTCCCTCCCCACCCCAAATACGTTAATCGATGTATATCATAAAGTAAGGTAAAGTTAAACCCTTTGGTTAGTAATTGGATAGAAGTTCAATGGTAGCTTGAAGGACTGAAGGTGAAATCAGCATCTGCGGATGCAGAAAGGTGGAATCTATGTTTCAGGTCGAGACTAGGTGATAAGTGCAACGGGATGAGAGGGGAGTGGACAGATGGAGCCATGTGGGGGGAATTCACACAGGTGAAGAGACCATGGGAGCACCTTGAGTGTGTGTGGGATGAAAGCACTGGTGTGGCTTGTCTGAAAATACTTCAATTCATCCAATTCAAACGTATGCAATACAAACTGTTCTACCTGTCTGTATTTGGCCTCACCATATAGCAGGGGAGATGCTATACACCATATAGAGATAAAGGCAGGGGACTGGTCAGTGTGGAAGAGTTAAATGACAAACAGCCAGAAGCTTGAGATGTTGTAGATGGAGCCCAGGTGATCTTTAAAATAGTGCCTTTGTAGGGTCTACTGAATCCCACGACAGAAAGCTAAGAACAAACGACACTTAGCTGAGCCAGACATCTTGTGTCACGTTTATTCCAGAAGCCCCTTTTACCTACATTCTCACCAATCATAACCTGTGTGCAGATAAGACCAACTAGTGCATCTGGCCTTGGTGTTGTTATTGAGCTCTTGTGGCTGGACCTTCCCCTGAGGCTGCTGGCGAATCGCCTGCGGTAACAGGCTGTATGCAAAACCAAATTGGCGTGAAGGCGCAACAGCTTTAGCTACAGTTACATTCTCTACATCACAAGTACTGAATACAATAGACCAGGTTAGAAGAGGTGCAGCTGAATCTCTTCCACATTTGGAGGGATTGTTTATGTCTATGGGTGTCGGTGAGGGACGATATGAAAGGATATCTGGTACACCTCCAATGGTTGCAGGGAAAATGCCTGGGGACAGGGAAGGGTGTCATAGAGTGATACAGTGTGGATACAGGCCCTTCGACCCAACTTGCCCACACCGGCCAACCTGTCCCAGCTACACTAGTCCCACCTGCCTGCAAATGGGTGGGAAAGGAAGATGGGTTTAGGAGGTCATGAAGAGAGATGTCCCCGAGGAAAGCAGGAATGGTAGGGAGCGGAGAGGGGGAGACGTGGCAAGTGGTGGGATCACATTGGAGCTGAAAGGAATGGAAAGAGATGATATGTTGGATGTGGAGCTTGGTGGGGTGAATGGCGAGGACCAAGGGTGCTCTGTCTGGGGGAGGGGGTGGGTGCAGGCACGTTGGAAATGGAAAAAATGCATGTGAATGAGTTCCATCAACTACAGCAGAGGATATGGCATTTTTCCAGAATGAGGCAATTCCAGGAGCCCGAGAGCAGAAGGGTTCACCTTGAGATCCAAAGGGCAAATGAGGCAGAGACAAAACAATTGAGAAAAATGGGAAAGCGGCCTTACAGGATGATTTGATTTTATTATTTGTCATTCGAACCTCAGAGAGGCTCGAACGAAACTCCGTTTCTACATGCCATACATAAATCATAAAAAAAAAATACACAGACAATTCAATTCACACAAACATCCATCACAGTGAATCTCATCCTCACTGTGATGGAAGGCAAAGTCTTCTCTCTCCCCCGCACCATCTCACTCCCGAGGTCGAAGCTGCAGGCGGGCGGTGTTAAGTTCCACGGCCTTTGAGGTAGCGCCGGGCGATGTACGGCCCCGCTCTAGGCCCAAAGGTCACAGTTGGAGCCCCCGGCGGGCGCTGGAATGTCCCGCGGCCATGAAAGCCGCGCCGGGCGATGTACGGCCCCGCTCCAGGTCGCTCCAACCCCGCGACACGAGCTGGAGATGTTGTGTTGCGGGAGCTCCGGAGAGCGGTCTCCCACCCAGACCCGCGAGCTCCCGATAGTCCACCGGTCTGCAGCTGGAGCTGAAGCTCCAGAGTCGGGCCGCAGCGGCGAGCCACCACCGCTCCCCGCGCTCCGAGGCCAGCCAGCCCCATGACGGTGAGTCCGTAGCTCCGTGAATGGAACACCCAGGTCGTCTCGGTCGGAGGCCGCTCCATGGTGCTAGGCCCCAACAACAACGGAGACCCGACAAGGAAAAAGTCGGGTCTCCCGTGCAGGGAAGAGATTTAAAAGTTTCCCCCTCTTCCCCCCCCCCCACCCCCCACATATACACAGTTACAAACAATACAAAAAAAAACACGAACAACTACATTTAACTAGACAAAAAATAAAAAAAAGACAGACAGGCTGTAGGGGCCGCTGCAACGTGCGTCGCGCCTGCCCACAGGATGCAGGGTGGCAGAGGGCATAATTGAGGTAGCTGTGGGAGTCAGTGAGTTTATAGGAAACAAGACCAATGGGGACCCGTTGGGTCCTGTCCCCTCAATGCGCGGTTGCGGGGGGCAGCCTGCGGTTGCCCTAATGAAGAATTTGTCTATCTCTGCCTTAAAAATATCTACTGACTTGGCCTCCACAGCCCTCTGTGGCAATGAGTTCCACAGATTAACCACCCTCTGACTAAAGAACTTCCTCCTCACCTCCTTTCTAAAAGAGCTCCCTTTAATTTTGAGGTGTTGACCTCTGGTCCTAAACTCTCCCACCAGTGGAAACATCCTTTCCATATCCATTATATCTATGCCTTTCATTATTCTGTAAGTTTCAATGAAGTCCCCTCCAACCTTCTAAACTCCAGCGAGTAGAGGCCCAGTGTTGGAAAATGCCCATCATATGCAAACCCACTCATTCCTGGAGTTGACTGAAGCTCATTTGCAAACTACTTTATAGCATAACATTTTGGTCAATACCATGTGTGTTAATATTGGCTAAATTAAAGAGGTCACAAAATGGAGGATCTTTGCATTTGCAGGGCCTGCTTGGCCTCTTTCTGTGAAAGTTGCAAGTTGAGAGTCTGGACCCCAGATGGAAGTTGATGATAAGGGGAGGTCCAGATGTCCTTACCTTGTTAAAATGTATGAGGGTTTGCAGAAAGAGATAAGAGGGTCTGCAAATGCATAGTGGGGATTGGTTAAAGAAGGGTGTGTGAAAAGGTATTGTTAATAATGTTGCAAGATGTTTGTGCTGCTGTTTGATGATTGGCTGAAGTGTGAAGCCTTGTTTGAATTGTTCATACTACCTGGGAAAATGTTGCATTACTTAGTTAACTGACTTCCTTCCAGAAGCTTTTGTCGAAACATTGTAATGGAGTACTTTGTAATTTAGTTTGGGAACTATCAATAACTGCATAATGTGATCGATATGTGTGATTGGTTTGTAGGGGTTGCCACCCCAAAGTAATGTCACGGCCTTAGTTTGGAATGGTATAAGAGGGTGAGTAATTATTTGGTGTGTGTCGGTTGATTGTGACTTCTGTTCTGTTTGCACGAGAGATGGTTGTCTTGTGTGAGTGGATCAACAACTGTTCCTGCAGTTTGTTCTTCAATAAAGTAGGGTTTTGGAACCAGAGTTTGACTTAGTGTTTGACTAAGGGCGTAAGTCTAGAACCGGAATTTATATTGGGGGCTCGTCTGGGATCTCAACGGAGCCCCAGACATACGTTTGCGGTCAGTTGCAGTGAGTTGAGTCGTTCCAGATTGAGAGAGGAGGAATCGGCGCCACAGTGCGGGTTTCGCATCGGTTTTCCCTGCTTCGCTGATCAGGACGAATCAATCATTCACGTGCTTGTGTTGAGGATCCTGACGAGATAAGAGAATAGTAGGCTGGCAAACTCTAGTTTAGTGAGGGTTCGAGTCTCTGGAGAGGGTTCAGGTCAATAGGGTTATTAGTTATGAAGGTCGGTATTAATTACTGGAGGTCAAAATATGAGGGTTGGATTAAGTCAGCAGCTGTCTGAGGATCGGGCTACATTTCTCTACATTTGTGGTGTTCAGTGAATATTCCTTTAGATCTTGTAAAATTTTAAAATAACTCTGTAATTGTAATATGATGACTTGCTAAGAATTGTGTAAATATTTTTCTTTAAAAAACTGTTTGCTTAAATTGTACTGCTTTGCCATTATTTGAGTTGTGGGATTCTGTTCTTGCAATTAGTTTAGTTCTGGTAATGTAACTAATTCTGCTCCTGTATTGGTAGAACTCTTTGCTTGAATTGGGTGATCTAGTGCAATTTTAAAAAGTGTGATTTACCTTAGAATTGTATTGTAATTGAATGCTTACATTTTATATTACAGTATGTTTATGCATTATAATTATTAGCTGTATTATTTCTTGTTTGAGTGTGTTTTTGCTCTTGTGTTACAACTGTATTTGGCCTTGTTTGAATCCAAGTGTTTAAGTGCAGGTAATTTGCTGCTGTGTGGTGTTTGCTTGTTCTTTTGAGAAGGTGGTCCTGCCTGGAGTTGAACTGTGGTTACCGCTTTAAAAAGCCTGGGTGGATCTCTGTGTATGTAGGATTTGTGTGACTGGTTCTTGGGTACCCGTCTGAAAAGATAGACTTGTGTGGGAGACTTGCTAGATGTTGGGAATTTTGCCTTTGTTTTGCGAGAGAATTATCTGTGAGGGACTTACTAGTGTGTTGGAAAACTTTTGGCCATTGTTTGAGAACGAGTTTAATAGCCTAGGAGATTGTGGGATTTGGCAATGTAGCAACAGTGAGGCTGCGAGGGATTTCATGGGATTGTGGAGAACATATTGTGAGGAGTGGAGGGTGAATGGAGAGGCTGTGAGAATGGCAAGTTCGAAAGAAGCAGCTTCAAAGCGTGGGATAGAACTGAAAGATGATGAAGTAAATCAACCTCCAGGCACCAGGGGAGAAGGGTGGGGATATATAAGAAATGATAAGGAACAGGAAAGAGATAGATCTCCTGAAGGGAAACTGGCACCTGTAAATTTAGAGTTTAAGGACCCGATGGTTGGAATTGACTTCCAAGAGGGAGAAGACGAATATTTGAAAGATTGGGAAAGTTTTAAAATTAGAAGTTCGCAGCCTCCACCATATTCCTCTTGCGTTCCCAGACCTCCACCCACATATTTTATAGCTTGTGCACACAACAGACACTCAGAGCCTACAGCACCTTTACCACCACCTGCAGATTCCACAATAAAGCCTGCTTTACACAACTACAGGATTCTTTAACCCCGACTGCTCCACTGATGACAGATAGTCCAGTAGCTCACGGTACCAGGCGTGAAACAAAGAAGATAGTTCCAGTAGTTAAGTACGAAGGATTTAAAGGAATAGTACAACCACCAGAGTATTTTTGCGAGCCCAAGCCAAGACGAATTAGACGAGTAGCGAGAGATCAGAGAGAGTCGTTTAGAAAGTACCGTAATCCCCCTAAGAGGAAGACATATCTGAGGGTGAGACAATAGCTGGAGACATTGAAGGAGATCCCGATATGGCAAAAATTCTGATGGCAGTCTTAAGCAAGATCCCTGACAGAAGGAAGTCACCTGCTTCCTTTGTAGATTACTTAAGAACTACAATGCGTGTGTATCATGCAGACTCCCGAGATCTATGGGCTGTGATACAACAGATAATTACTGATGGTAGAAAGAGGGAAGATACAGTTTTAACTGCACTTGCCAATACTCTTCAGAAGCCTACAGATATCTGAAAGATTCTGGATGTGAGACCGAAAAAGGGAGAGGGAGCAGGTGAATTCTTGGAAAGATTTTCTGAGTTATACATGGTTCAATCAGGGGATCTGAATTTCAGGAATGGGACAAATTCTCCTCAGTATTGTGCAACCTTACTGAACTGCCTTCCAACTAATGTGGCTGAATCGATTAAAACTAATAATATGGACTGGTAAAAAAATAGTCCCAGTCAGATGGCCAGAGCGGTAAGATACCACTAGAAAGATGTCAAAAAGCAGGAAGGTCAGCCTGCAGTAAAAACAAAAACAGAGTACGTGGTTAAAAAGGAAGCACCAAACTCCGATTCAGGACCATGGAGTCTTCAAATGTTGGCAAAGAATGGAGTGGGAGAAATTAGAGTTCCAGAGTATTTAGATCGTTATTGCAATAATATCCCTGCCTTAGAGCCAACTTTAATGGGACCAAATTGTAGAAGGCATCGAATGAGGGGGGCCAGATCAGTGCTATACCTGTGGAGGGGTAGATCACTGGAGCAGGGAGTGCCCATCAAGAAGACAGAATAGAGCAGAGTATGAGAAGAACAAACAAAAATAATCAAGAAACTAAGAAGGGAAAGAAAGTAACTGTTAGTGATGCGAGAGAACGAAGTGGGAAATCAAAATGTTGGAACTAGTTGAAGGAAAGGAGGGAGCTGCAGAATACACAGAGGTACCAGTAAGATTAAAGAAAATGATCCAGCAAGTGCAAGAGACTCAGGAGCAATGGTGGAAAGGACAATTCATGGCAGACCCGAACAATCATAAAGCAACATGTATCTAACTAAAATGTTGTTGAGTTCTATTAGGTCTCCAGGACAGTGCCACGTCATCATCTGGGGAGTGAGGTATACGAGTATATCAACCCTCAAGAATGGGCAGAAGACACAGCTCAGGTAGAACATCAATCCCATCCAAGCAGCTCCTCAGAGAGAGATAACACTTTTCCTTTAATATCCAAGAAGACCACAGGCTATCAACAGCATTGACAGATTGATTCAGGGAATGCCAGAATAAGACTGCCAGTCAATCTATTTGAACTATACAGGTTGCTCCTCACGGTAACATCCCTACTCTTGCAGTTCCGAAACCAGAAGAAGGTCGATATAGACTGGTACAAAATCTAACAGCAATTAACTGAGTTGTAAAACTGCTTCATGCATGCACTAGTGCCAATCCCTGCTAACATCTTAACTCAGAGAAATTAAGGAATTAACACTTCATATCAGTGCAGAAGATGAATCGAGTCTCAGTGAATTAGGAAGGTACAGTAAGCCTCCAAAGATTAAAAGAGATCACTGAGGCAGGCTCCAACTTTGGAAAGATCATTGTACAAGCTTCCAGCTCTACTGCGTTGTTTTGTCTGAATGGACTACCTCAAGTCTGACACAAAAACATGGGAATGGACAAAGCTCTGTAGCCAGGGGACACCCACTCTGCACCCAAATTCTAACTGCCATTTATAACAGTTTACAGCCGGCTGCAAATTTGACCCTCTAGCAGGAAATTGTAGGACATAGCTCATATCCAGTGGCAGCATAAATTGGAACAGCTCCAACACCTAGCAGTTAACAATGGCTCACCAGAACAGTATGGGATCTATCTCGGAAATAGTTGAAAACATTGATTTAGGCACTGTACATAAATTAACTCAGCATCTTTTCTTGTCTCACTTCCAGAAGAGCAGTCAGAAGTGGGACAGGACTGTTTAGTGATCATCAAGGAGAGGACATCTATGAGACAGGACTTAAGAGACGCACCCATGGAAGATCTGGATATGACTTTGTATGTAGATGGAAGTTTATCTATCGAACCGTGAGGAGAGAAATTTTCTGGGTATGTAATTATTAATTAGGATGGGAAAAATTTAGAAGCCACCCTATTCAGCACAATAGGCTGAATTATTTAATATAATTTGGGATTACATTATTGGAAAATTTGAAGATAAATGCTTACACAGTTTTTCGATACGCATTTGGAGTAGTGCATGATTTTAGACAATTACATGAAAATAAGAGTTCTGGCTTCAGCAGGAACTCAAATATCAAACAAACAATTGGTGACAGAATTATTGAAGGCCTTAATGCTACCCAGACAAATTTCTGCTATGAGATGTAAATGCAAACAAGAGAACATACCCTAACAGATATCAGGGATCGCGGTGCTGATCTGACAGTGAAATTAATACCCTGGGAACATAGGATGGTGGTACAAAAAAGAATGATGAGGCAGACTAAAAGTTTGAATAACAAGTCCCCCTCGGAGAAGTTGATGCTAACCACCCAGGAGGTTATTTAGTTGCAGGAGGAGGCTAGTGAAAAGAAAGAACTACTATTGCCTATGGGTCTGTTCAAAATATTATAGAAGGATTACATCAAATTAGAGAAGGTGCCAGGGTTATAGTCACGTGTTTGTCAAAGTCGATGCATTCGGCCGGTGGATCAAAACTTACCCAAGCCTTGATAATAAAGCGGCTATTGCTATCAAGGAGTTAAACAAAAATTATCCCTAGATTTGGCATCCTTATTCGACTTAGATAATGGTCCATACCTTATTGGAACAAATTAATAAAAATTATGTGAACAGCTGGGCATCCAGCAGCAATTACACTGTGCTTATCGACCACAAGCTGCTGGACTTGTAGAAAGGGAAAATCGGACCCTTAAAATTAAATTGGCTAAATTGAAGGTGGAGACTGGAATTGGTTGGATTAAATTACTTCCCATAGCTTTATTTTAGTTGCAAGTCACGCCTGCAGGGAAATCGAGACTGAGCCCAGCTGAAATTGTTTATGGTAGACCACTAAGAACATCTTGGAACCAGAATGCAATGAAAGTTATACATTTCCATCATATAGCTGCAGCGATGACCGACTACATTCTAGCTTTGACTCAAGCGTTAAAAGAATTCCATTGTAGATTAAGAGCAGCATATAACAAGGTGCCTTTGTTGACAGCTTTGACTAAAGTGTTGCCTCAAACCTGTTCTTTTAAAGAACTGGGTGAGGAAAGGGTTGGAGGGTCGCTGGGAAGGACCTTACCAGGTACTCCTAACAATTCCAACGGCAGTGAAAGTAGAGGGCAAGAATGCATGGGTGCATCTCCACCACTGTACTAGTATCAGTGGGGTTGCAGGTTGTTAACTGGCTTTACTTCAGATTCTCTTATGAACTTTATACTCTGCAACGAGTCAGCAACGACTTATCAAGATGGATGGAGGGGATACACGCCCACTGAAAACTCAGAAGGTGAAGGCTCCTCAGACGGAAATTATTAAGCTACGCCCATGTACACTCGGGAAGCTTGATGAAATTCTGGGATAAACACATCATCATCATAAATGATAAAATGGATGAATGTAAATATTGGCTAAATTAAAGAGGTCACAAAATGGAGGATCTTTGCATTTGCAGGGCCTGCTTGGCCTCTTTCTGTGAAAGTTGCAAGCTGAGAGTCTGGACCCCTGAAGTTGATGATAAGGAGAGGTCCAGATGTCTTTACTTTGTTAAAATGTATGAGGATTTGCAGAAAGAGATAAGAAGGTCTGCAAATGCAGAGTGAGGATTGGTTATAGAAGGGGGTGTGAAAAGGTATTGTTAATAATGTTGCGAGGTGTTTGTGCTGCTGTTTGATGATTGGCTGTGTGAAGCCTTGTTTGAATTGTTCATACTACCAGGGAAAATGTTGCATTACTTAGTTAATTGACTTCCTTCCAAAAGCTTCTGTAGAAACATTGTAATGGGGTATTTTGTAACTGGGTTAGGGAACTATCAATAACTGCATAATGTGATCGATATGTGTGATTGGTTTGTTGGGGTTGCCTCCCCCAAGTAATGTCACGCCGTTAGTTTGGAAGGGTATAAGAGGGTGGGTAATAGTTTGGGGTGTGTCTGTTGATTGTGCCTTCTGTTCTGTTTGCACGAGATATTGTTGTCTTGCATGAAGGGATCAGCAACTGTCCGTGCAGTTTGTTCTTCAATAAAGTAAGCTTTTGGAACCAGAGTTTGACTTAGTGTTCGACTAAACCAGACTAAGGGGGTAAGTCTAGAACCGGAATTTACATGTGCAGATCTCGCAAAAATCTTAGTGACAAATGTTATGTTTCACTTACCATCTTCTGGTGGATACATGTAATTACGGTCCTCCAGCACTTCGTAATCAAATGTGAGCAGATCAATGGGAATGGTATATTTTCTGGCATAGTTTTGCTGTCCCCCTGTTAGAAATGCTTGCGTGAAGAAAAAACCTGACAACCAGAAGATGGAAGGAGCTCCAATTTCAAACCAGTCCTAGCACATGGAAAATAAAAAGCAGAATGATCAGTGGGGAACATTCATCCCAACAATTCCAATTAATGTAGGAGTTGAATTATGATTAGTGCTTTCACTCCACATAGTTCAAACTGATATGGTTCTGTTATTCCAGGCATAGCATAAAAGTGGTAGAGCATATCTATTATCAATCAATTGTTCAGCTACTTCAATCACCTAGATCATTAAAGTTATGTTTAGGAAGGAACTGCAGATACTGGAAAGATCGAAGGTAGACAAAAATCCTGGAGAAACTCAGCGGACGAGGCAGCATCTATGGAGCGATGGAATAGGTGACGTTTCGGGTCGAGACCCTTCTTCAGACTGATGTAGGGGTGGGGGAGCCGGGAAGAAGAAAGGAAGAGGAGGAGACAGTGGGCGGAGGGAGAGCTGGGAAGGGGAGGGGAAAGAGGGAGAAAGCAGGGACTGCGTGAAATTGGAGAAGTGAATGTTCATACCGCTGGGGTGTAAACTACCCAAGCAAAATATGAGGTGCTCTTCCGCCAATTTACTGTGCGACTCACTCTGGCCATGGAGGAGGCCCAGGACAGAAAGGTCAGATTCAGAATGGGAGGGGGAGTTGAAGTGCTGAGCCACCGGCAGAACAGGTTGGTTATTGCGAACTGAGCGGAGGTGTTGGGCGAAACGATTGCCCAACACCAAGGACCTAAGCAGTCTTTCCAGGTGCGGCAGAGGTTCACCTGCACATCCTCCAACCTCAAATATTGCATCCGCTGCTCTAGGTGTCAGCTGCTCTACATCGGTGAGACCAAGCGTAGGCTTGGCGATCGCTTTGCCCAACACCTCCGCTCACTTCGCAACAACCAACCTGATCTTTTTCCAGAACTGTGGTTGCTCTTTTAAGTACTTATTGGCAAACTGTAACCTGGTTATCCTACTTCTGCAGCTAACCAGTGGTTTGCATCTTGCAGTGTAGCCTCTGTATTTCTGTTCATGAGGTCTTCTGCGTCCGCAGGTGTGGTCATTGATAAATCCACACCTGACTCCTGAGGAGTGTTTCTGATCTGTCGGACAGGTGTTTGGGGATTATTATAGAGAAAATTCTTCTGTCATCAGCTGTGGAGGTCTTCCTTGGCCTGCCAGTCCCTTTGTGATTAGTAAGCTCACCAGTGCTCTTTTTCTTCTTAATGATGTTCCAAACAGTTGATTTTGGTAAGCCCGAGGTTTGGCTGATGTTTCAAACACTTTTATTCTTGTTTCTCAGTCTCTTAATGGCTTCTTTGACTTTCACTGGCACAACAGCAATAACAGTTTCCAAACGTGATGGAGAGACTGGAGGAAAGACTAGGTGCTGAGAGCTTTCTTATACCTGCATTAAGGAGGCATTTAAACACACCCGTGTCCCTGAAATGGGGAGACTATGTCTCAACACAGCTGTAATTTCTACATGATGAAACCAAAATGTATATAAATACCCTTTAATAAAATCTGACAATGTGCACTTTAACCACATGTGATTTTTTTCCTATTACAAATTTCTAATTGTGGAGTACAGAGGCAAATAAATAAATGATGGGTCTTTGTCCCAAACATTATGGAGGGCACTGTATGTCTGAATCCCCAAGTGGAAATCCGAAAACCCAATGTTCTCATGAGGTTTGATACCTACTGTGCACCCAGGTATTGTTTAAGTCAGGGGCAGTCAACCATGGATCAGTTTCTGAAATTGAAATTGGGGGCGGCATGGTGGTGAAGTGGTAGAGTTGCTGCCTTACAGGGCCGGAGTTCGATCCAGGCTACGGGTGCTGTCCGTACGGAGTTTGTACGTTCTCTCCGTGACCTGCATGGGTTTTCTCCATGATCCGCGGCTTCCTCCCACACTCCAAAGACGTACAGGTCTGTAGGTTAATTGGCTTGGTGTAAATGTAACTTGTCCCTAGTGTGTGTGCAAGATAGTGCTAGTGTGTGGGGATCGCTGGTCGGTGCAGACTCAGTGGGCCGAAGGGCCTGTTTCTGCTCTGTATCTCTAAACTAAACTAAATGCTTTGTAGCTTCACATTGATTAGATTTAGCAACACTAAAACCATAACCTGTGGCATGTGCAGAACATTGGAAACGGATCATGCAGAGAGGTTGCAATGAAAACTCAGGAGAAAAAAATAATTTAATCACAGGAAAGCACTTTATGAGAATCTGATATATGAATGAAACTCCCTATAAAAATCAATTATTGATTTTTTTTTCAAAGCACAAAGCCTCAAAATTGCCAATATCCCTACATTGATATGCTCTGGAATGAGAAGAAGGTTATTTACATACTCCTGTGCTAATATAACATAAAGATAGATGCAAAATGCTGGAGTACCTATCCACTTTACTTTTAAATGTTAAAATCGATCCTGCCTCCACCACTTCTGCAGGAAGATTATTCCACACAGCCACCACTCTCTGAGTAAAGAAGTTCCCCCTCATGTTACCCCTAAACTTCTGTCCCTTAATTCTCATGTCATGCCCTCTTGTTTGAATCTTCCCTACCCTCAATGGGAAAAGCTTATCCACGTCAACTCTGTCTATCCCTTTCATCATTTTAAAGACCTCAATCAAGTCCCCCCTTAACCTTCTGCGCTCCAAATAATAAAGACCTAACTTTTTCAACCTTTCTCTGTAACTTAGTTGCTGGAGCCCAGGCAACATTCTAGTTCGATTCCCATTCTTCAGTTTGCCTGGGAGCATCAGGTATTTCTGTTTTCTCTCCATTTCTACTGGAACTTAAACCGTCCTATAATACGCTCTTGCAAAATCTCTGATTCCTTTTCGTTCAGGAGTTAGTGATTATAAAAACATACCTTAGAGATCAGACCATATCGGACATGCATCTTTATAGTCTACCTTCATTTTTGCTTAGTAATTGCATTCCACAAAGATAATTCAGTCCTGGCTTTCAATAAATCAAAAATTCTTCATGGTGTTACAGTAATGTCAACCGTTTAAACCTTTACACTGATGTATTCATATATTTATTGGAAAACCTAGCTGTGTTTGTTTTGCAGATCAAGCAAGTGGCTCTAATGCAAATATATACAGCTGCGTTTTGTATGCAATGTTGTCGTCGGTGTATGTTTAGTTTTATTCACATGGGACCATTGACTGGATGACCTGACATAAATTGTCAGCAAAATGCTGGATTTTGTTGAATAGAATGTGGAAATAAGGCCACTTAAGAAATCAAATACGATAAGACAATGTCAACATGATCCATGAAAGGGAAATTGTGTTTGACAATGCTAAAAGTATTCTTTGATATGTTAACAATTATAGAAGAATGATGGGAGTTAGTAGATGTAGTATATCTTGGTTTACAAAGACATTTGCTCAGATACCGTTCACCGAAATGTAATGCATTAGCAGAGATTAATCTGAAGCAATGAAATAAATAATTTATCGGATTCCTACAGAGGCACATAACATAGAAATAGGCCCAACCACCAACTGAGTCCATACCAACCAACACATTCCCATCAATGTGAAGTGGGACTTTATGTTTTTGAAGTTTCAGCCTAATGAATGCTTTGACGATCTTGCTCAATTCTAAATACACAATAGGTGCAGGAGTAGGCCATTCAGCCCTTCGAGCCAGCACTGCCATTCAATGTGATCATGGCTGATCATCCCCAATCAGTATCCCGTCCTGCCTTCTCCCCATATCCCCTGACTCCGCTATCTTTAAGAGCCCTATCTAGCTCTCTCTTGAAAGCATCCAGAGAACGTGCCTCCACCGCCCTCTGAGGCAGAGAATTCCACAGACAGAAATGGGTTACAGACTTAGCAGTATGGAATTAGTAAATCGATCCTTGTCTGTTCTTCTCACAAGAAAGTTGTTGTAATTCGTTAGGCACAATCTCCTATGTACAAAATCATGCTGACTATCCTTAATCAGGCCTATCTATCCAAATGCATATATATATGTTTTATCCCTAGAATCCTCCCAAGTAACGTACCTAGCCTTATCACATTCTCCACAGCCAACAATGGACCATTGTGGGCTCCACCTTTCCTTGCTCATCGTTGCTGGCTTTGATTTGTTCATTTGCATACCTTTCGCCCATTTGATTTTTGTACTTTTTCCACGTCTCTCAATCCCTCCCCCGACTCTCAGTCTGAAGAAGGATCTCGACCCGAAACACCACCTTTTCTCCAGCGATGCTGACTGACTCGCTAAGTTACTCCAGCATTTTGTGTGCATCTACCACAGACGTTAGGCTCACTGGTCTATAGTACCCAGGCTTTTCCTTTAAATAGAGTCACAAATATAGCCGCTCTCCAATCATTCAGCACCTCACGTGTGTCTAACGATGGTGCTTATATCTCTGCCATTTCCTCTCTAGCTTCCCACAGTGTTCTTGGATATGTCTCATCGGGCCTGGGAGATTTGTATCGACCTTCATATGCACTAGGATGTCCAGCACTTCTTTGAATGGAATACAGATTGTCCTCAAGACACCTCCATCAACTGTCCCAAGCTCCCTCACCTTCATGTTTCTCTCCATTTTGGCACATGCCATCGATTAAGTGTTGATAACTTTCTGCAATGAATCCTACAACAGTACACAATGCAGCCAACTTTTGCCGGTGATAGAGGTGCTGAATGTTTATCCTAGTATCGATTAAACTAGAGGTTTTCCATACGACATGCAGCTGCACCCAACCAGAGATAGAACATTCAATTTGATTTCTGAATCGTCCCTTCGGTCAATGGGGAGACGTTGGAGGAGTCACATCTGTCCTGTTCTAACAGGCACACCATTTGTGTGCCTGATACAGGCGAGCCTCTGGTCATTGGAACCCCCAAAATACATTGATAGTCAACAATTCTGTTACAGCAATACAATACAATGCCGTTTATTGTCATTTGAACCTCATTGAGGTTCAAACAAAATTTAGTTTCTGCAGCCTTACAAACAAGAAAAGAACCAAGACACAACACAATTTACACAAACATCCACCACAGTGAATCTCCTCCTCACTGTGATGGCAGGCAAAGTCTTATCTCTCCCCTGCACTCCCCATTCTCCTCCCGATGTCGAGTCAAAGCCCCCGGCGGGCGATGGTAAATAAGTCCCGCGGCCATTCAGGTTACGCCGAGCGATGCCAGGCCGCGCTCCGGGTCTTGATGTTGGAGCCCCCAGCGGGCGCTAGCAAGTCCCACGGCCATTAAAGCCGCGCCGGTCGATGTAAGGCCGCGCTCCGGGTTATTTTCAACCCCGCAACTCAGGCGGGAGAAGTTGCCGCCGCGGGAGCTCCGAAAAGCGGTCTCCCACCAGGGACCCGCGAGCTCCTGGTGTTACCGTCCACCGGCCTGCAGCTGGAGCCGCCGAATCTCTGGGGTCGGGCAGCAGCAGCGCGCCACCACAGCTCCTCCCGTTCCTAACTCGGCCAGCTCCACGACGGTGAGTAGCCCGCAGCTCCGCGACTGGAGCCCCAGGTCAGTTTGGGGGCCGCTTCACGGTGCTAGGCCCCAACGGCAACGGAGACCCGACAGGAAAGAGGGAAAATATTTTAAAAGTTTCCCCCACCCCCCCACCCCCACACACACATATATCCAGCTAAAAAAAAACACTAACTACACTCAAACGAGACCAAAAATAAAAAAAGACAGATGGACTGCAGAAGCCGCTGCGATGAGAGTTGCGACTCCCACCGGAACAACGGCAGTCAGATAGTATATTCTTCTCTGTTGTTGTACCACGACCTTGCATCCATGCTACACACAACTCAGGGGCGGCACAGTGGCGCAGCAGTTGAGTTGCTGCCTTACAGCGCTTGCAGCGCCGGAGACCCGGGTTCGATCCTGACTACGGGTGCTGTCTGTACGGAGTTTGTACATTCTCCACGTGACTGCGTGGGTTTTATCCGAGATCTTCGGTTTCCTTCCACACTCCAAAGACGTACAGGTATGTAGGAACATTGGCTTGGTAAATGTAAAAATTGTCCTTAGTTTGTGTAGGATTGTGTTAATGTGCGGGGATCGCTACTCGCCGTGGACTCAGTGGGCCGAAGGGCCTGTTTCCACGCTGTATCTCTAAACTTCACTGCCCAGGCCTTGCTGCTGAAATGAACAGCATCACTTTTAGAAGAATAAGAAACGTAGCTGATTGTAGTAATCATCAGCAAATAACTTTGATTTTAACGAATGAAGTAACCGAAAGGTAATTCATGAAAGAATTGAAGATCGTTTTTCGTTTTGCTTGCACAGATGAGTGCTCCAATGTTAGTGTGCCACAACAATGTACCTCCAAGTTCTACACAACTACTCAAATTAGTGATGGAATTCTTTGTTGAAAAAAGAATGGAATCCCGCTGGAATCTGAATGTGTAGGAAGGAACTGCTGATGCTTGTTTAAACCGAAGATAGGCACAAAAAGATGGATGAACTCAGCGGGACAGGCAGAGAAGGAATGGGTGACGTTTCGGGTCAAGACCCTTCTTCAGACTGAGAGTCATGGGGAAGAGAAACGAGAGATATAGACGATGATGTGGAGAGATATAGAACGATGAATGAAAAATATGCAAAAAAGTAACGATGACAAAGGAAACAGGCCATTGTTAGCTGTTTGATGAGTGAGAACGAGAAGCTAGTGCGATTTGGGTGGGGGAGAGATGGAGAGAGAGGGAATGCTTGTGTTACTTGAAGTTGGAGAAATCAATATTCATACCACTGGGCTGTAAGCCACCCAAGCGAAATATGAGATGCTGTTCCTCTAATTTGTGATTAGCCTCACTCTGAATCTGAATGAAATGGACAATGAAGGTTCTGCTTTTGAACTGATTTGATCATTAATTATTATTTAAGAGCGTGTTAGAATGTTGAGGAGTGTTTAAATTATGTGAAAACAAATGTACAGATTTATTTTTTACGCCACATTTAAGAAATATTGAAGCTTTGTATCTTTTATTGGATTTTCCAGCATAATTTTCATTTATTTATTTTGACTGAGCTACGTTTTGACAATATTTTCATGAGGTCAATAAATCTATAATTTTACAGACCTTATTCGAACGTGTGTTCATGTTCACGATGCGCCATCTGTCTAATGTAAATTAAATTGAAATACATCAACTCGACTCACATGGTTGTGTTGTGAGAGCTACATAAATGTATATCATATGCGTTACTGAGCAGATTACAGTGCACAGCAGATGCAGAAATGCGCGGATAATACAGCTACATCCATTATCTAAAATTAAACCAACTGAAGCTAATAACTTTATATTGTACTGCTAATTTTGAAATGATTAGTATCACAAGGGATTTTAAAATGAATGGCAGGTTATAAAACAGAAGCCACTGAAGAATGAAAACATCTAAATCCACTCACCTGCAAGAATTTCAGTCTGTCTAAGAAGTCATGCATGTAGCTACCAAGTGGCTTGAGACTAGGATATGATTTCTTCATCCACATTGCTGGAATCCTTCCTGTCAACATACTCTGCGCTACCTCCTCTAATTCAGATGACATTACCACCAGTCCCTAAACAATTGCAGAATATAAAATGTCAAATTTACAAGATTTTGCACGGGCATCTGACAAGAGAGGAGATAACATTTTTTTTTAGAGAGCTACATATAGATGCAATACGTTGGAAGTATTAAAGGACAAAAAGAACTGGGGTTACCCATTTGACTTCTAACGCTTTGATAAAATGGTTGATTTGTATCATAACTATCTCTACACCTTCCTTCCATGAGACTTTGTGTTCTCACCTCATTGTTTATCAATCTCAGAGCCAACATATTCCAGATATTACCAGAAAAGATAGTTATCAAATTAACTTGGTATTAAATCACTGAAATTATTACACGAGTTTTATTAAGCCTGCAGATTCACAGTTCAGTTAAAATTGTTTCCTTAAAACTCTCATGCCATATATTGCTAATGTTATAACAAATATATTTTGGCCTTCATTGTGAGCTATAAGAAAAAAATCGGAGTGAAGAGTACGGAAAGGCCATTGAATAATTGCCCAGGAGAAATTTGGGTAAGGAAGTGTGCATTTGAGGACTGATCTCCAGAAATGTAGATGGAAGAAATATGTGAGGAGAAGATAAATTCAGAGTGCTACCTCAAAATAAGCAGTAGGAGGAGGAGACGCAAATGCTGGTTCAAATTAACAAAAAGTAATATTAGGATTGATATCAGGAAACATTTCATGCTTGGAATGATAAACACTCAGGAAGGTCTCTTGGGCACAGCGATAAAAACAAAAACAAATCAACTTCATAGAGAAAGCTTTTGGATAATATAAACAGGATGGTGGACCAAATGATCTACAAAACCTGGTTAAAAACATTGTATAACATCAACTCCATTTGCAGTAAATGACCTGTGGTATTTTGGACGTAATCAACTCCAAGGTCCACCAACCCTTTTGGTCTATAACTTGTTGCGATTAGCCTAGTTCTCTGAATACAATGTGTTACACATTTCAGGTATAATACAAGACAAGAGGGCAAACTCATTATACATTTGAAAATGTGTATTATATTGCTAAGGATAACTCTGTGCATTGGAAAAAATAAAAGTTTAAATTAATAAAATTAATAAAATTTAATAAATTGAAGACTCATTGGATTTCTTATGAGATAAAGGTCATTCTGCTACCAGGGATAGTATGACTACAATATGAAAGGATATTTTATGTTTGATTGTTTCATTCGCTTTCTTTCAGCAATGTCATCTTATGAGCTGTCTTAACTGGTATTTGACAGAGGCGCCGTGCTTCAGTACAACATGGATGCACTCCTTTGCACATTAGTTGCTTGGAACTCAAAAGGATAGGCAACTTAAATTATCTATAAATTATCTTAAATGTTACTATAAAAAAAACTACCAAATGTGTATTTTAGTTTAAAATATAAAATATGTAAAATATTGGGAACAGCCTTTTGTACAGTGTCCAACTATTAAATATTGAAAGTGAACTTTTTTGCGTTCTGATATCAAATGTGCCTTTTAATTTAGTTTTGAATTCAAACAAATTATATCTGCCATCTAGGGTAGTTTACGTTATTCATTATCATAAGCTAATGTTCAAGGAGTGGTTTCTTTATTTCCAAATGTTTGTGATGATTAGTCATTGAGAAGTAGAGGAAAATAAAAATAACCAATAAATAAAAATGATAAATTAAAAAAATGGCCACTGTTAATTAATTAAAAACATTGATTTTAATGCACGTTGACATAAAGAAAAACAAACAACAAAAAATCCAGAAGTAGAAACAAAGAACTGCAGATGCTGGTTAATCACGAAAGAACATGAAGTGCTGGAGCAACTCAGCAGGTTTGGCTGCAGAAGGGGAGATTTGGGGGAGATTTCAGAGTTTGACTAAAATTGGAGAATTCAATGTTCATACCGTTGGGCTGTAACCTACCCAAGCAGAATATGAGGTGCTGTTCTTCCAGTTTATGTGTGGCATCACTCTGGCAATATTTCAGTTACTAAAATGTAATGTTTCCGGAAAGAAACAGAAAATCTTTGCAAAGAAATATGAGTTTGAAAGTTGCAAATCTATTTCGCTCTGATTTAAAAAGGCAGAGTTTATTTATACGAACACTAACCTTAATAGCTTTCTGTATGTTGATGCAAGAATCCCTAATTGTTCTGAGCAATATATTGAAACGACCCATCTCTTGCACCAACACCGTATTCATGCTCTGGTTGTATGTAGTTGGGTATTTTCTCATAGCTGCCTCGATGTCAAAGTCTGCAGGCAGCCTACCAAGGATATCCGTTGACACCTCAAAAACAGTCTCATCAGTTGACTTCCCAGCTGCACCAGAGGTTCGAGACTGTAAAAGTAAACAAATGATGGGCCATTAATTATGGTTTCTCCTATGATAATCCAAGACATAATAATCAATAACTCAGCAAGCTTTCAACTTCAGTAAAAGAGGATTAAATAAAATCAAGCCACAACAGCAAACCTTTAATAACTTAATGTTTTCTTATTGGCTTTGTGCATCTTTAATTGGCTGATCAATGCAGGATTATAGGTGAAAACTTCTTGCATTGTAACTGTTGGCATAGTCATTTATCATAGATTATATATAATAATTTCAATAAGTTAATAATTTCAAATTTCTGAGGATGTTTGATTGGGATTACAATACATAAATATTCACGAGTGTAATCAAAGTTCATTGCCTGTATCTGACAATTTATTAACATATTTGCAAAGGCTACAAATGCAATTGTAAACGAGGCATGAAACCATATCCATTTTTTAAATAGACACATTAGTTTAATATATTTAATTAGCTATAGTGTGTCAGGGGTTATGAGGAGAAGGCAGGAGTATGGGGATAAGCGGGATAGATTGATCAGCCATGAGTGAATGGTGTAGATTTGATGGGCCAAGTGGCTTAATTCTACTCCTATCACATGAATTTAATGGTATTTGACAGATTAAAGCATTTTAGAATGTCTTTCAGAGTTTAAAATGTTGCATCTCTTTCCTGTTATTGTTCCCGTTTATTTTGCTCCTGTCTTTCATGTACAATTGATTTGCTTTTAAAGGAAGACACCAAATGCTGAAGTAACTCAGTAGGTGAGGCAGCATCTATGGAGAACATGGATAGGTGACGTTTCGGGTTGGGACCTTTCCTGTTCAGTTAAATCATACTTTAATAGCATCCACAAAATATCAAACCACGCAGCTCCACAGCTCCATCAGTAACATTGTGGAACTATTTAGAAAAGATAGCAATAGATGAAACTATTAGACCAATCAATCAACCTTCTGTTATAGCAAATGAATCAGTGCACCAGCTGTCAGCGGAACTAACCAGCCAAAGCAATTCCATTTACTGTCATAAGGATAACAATTGCAACCTGCGATGTAGCCTGATTCAGAAATACATTACTCTAATCATTTTTCCTGAAGGAATAATAAAACATATGACTATTTTCATAACATGTCAGAATTTGATGTGTATTATTTCTTGTTCGTCAATTGTTATAAGTTTAACTATCTAACTTACATATTACATTTGCATAATTACAATCTTTAGTAAATGCATAATTTTGGGCATACTCATTCCTGCAATCAAGTTTAAAGAATCTGTAAAGAATCTGTGCAATATTGGTGCAAAAGACATGGAACCAATCCTTTTACTATTACAAACTACTTCTGATTTTCATAAAATTCATGCATATATTTTCAAATAATCATAAACTGAAGAAAATATTTCAGGTTCACAATGAAACAGTAACATCCTGTGACGTTTGCAAGTATAAAGCTTTATGGCCTGGGTTTTGCCTGTGGTTGGCTCATACGGCCTATTTTTCACCATTTCCCTAAGACTCTTATACGTTAACCAAATGATCCTAGAAATGAGCTCGAAAGCTCTAAATGGCAGCAGGATTTTGCAAAACATAAACATAAACATAAAGCAGAAAAAGGAAGACAAGCCCTGGTCTTGACAGGTGGCAAAACTCCATCCTCTGAATTGTCTGTTTACAAAATAATCTAGGACTTTCCAAACTTCTTAAAAACATTTAACTATTACAAGTATAACAGCCAATAAAGTATGGACATTTTAAAGCGGTTTTAGAAATTAAATAACATCAACAAGGCTAGATAATTAAAATGTTCGTACCAAATGCCCTCTTTTTTAAAAAAATGTCTTCCGCCCAAACTATTCCAATATTAATAAGCTCACAGATCTTGCACCAGGTCTAATCTTGAGCAAAATCTTAAAGAAGGTTTCCCTGTGCAAACACTGGGCTATGTTAACAAGCTGCTGTCCTGCCATTGGACTGCATGTTAAGTCTAGCAGAGGAGACCAACATAGTCATCACCAAGGCCTAGGATGGTAATTTTAGCACCTGCAAAACCTTACCCTTGTCTGCACTTATGCTGGGAAATGCTGGCCATTCCGTGTGTGTTACCAGGAAAGCCCAACAAAATCTGGGCCAATGGTATTTTGAAAGATGCTCATTAGTTCGTAAGATATAGAAGCAGAATATTGAATACAGAAACTTCCGGTGGCGCCATGTTCTAGGAGAGAACAGCGCCAGACCAGCTCTTAAAAAATCTGGAAAAAAAACGGGGTTAGAGGAGGCTGCTAACACTACTTACCGTAGGAGATCGATTTTAAACGGCTCCGGGTGCGATTGTAAGCTGCGTGACGTCATCAGGCGCGCGACTTTAGCGACTCCGGTAAGAAATTTAAAATGAATCCCTCCTCCCCCACACAGCCGAAGAAAGGTTCCAGAAGGGAGGTAGGCCCCACCAAAGCTTCAGGCTCGGGACAGGCTGCCTCCCAAGAAGAGATTTCACTAAGAAAAGCTGAGATGGAAGATCTTAAAAAATCTCTGCTGGCTGATATGAGGAAAATGCTGAAGGAAACACAAACAGAAACACAAAAAGAAGTGAAGAAAGATTATAAAGAAATTAAGGATGAAATGAAAGCCTTAAAAACGGATATTCGAAAAATCAAAGAAGAATTAATGAGAGAAGTTAAAGAAATGGTAAAAATCATGATGAATGAATGGAAAACAGAACAGGAGGAGGAGATACATACTCAAATGATTGAGGTAACTGATAAAATTGCTGGGATGGAGCGAATGATGGAAGAGATGATGGATGCGAAAATAGAGGCGAGGTTAAGCCCTATGTCAACTGTACTGGATCAACAAAATGATACGATTAAAGAATTAACTGATGCCGCTCTGACAACTGCGAGGGAGAATGAGAAGATAAACGAAGAGAACAAACGCCTCTCTGAATTAGTACGTAAAATAAATGAGAAATGTATTGATTTGGAGGGGCGGCAAAGACGTAAGAATTTGCGCATAGTAGGTTTGCCTGAGGGACGCGAAGGAAACCATGACCCACGTAAATTCTTTGCTAAACTCCTGAAGGACGTTTTGGATCTGGATGAAGAACCCCTGTTGGGCCGAGCCCACAGGGCTTTAAGACCGGCTTCTAGGAGTGGTGCACCACCAAGACAAGTAATTGTAAAGGTGGTTTATGACAGCGTCTTTGAAGATATGATGAAGATAATAATAAGAAAAAGAAATCTGAAATACGAAGGAGATAACATCAGTATCTTCAGAGACTACCCGGCCGAAGTGGCTAAAAGAAGAGCTCTATTCACAGAAACAAGACGCATCTTGAGAGATATAAAAGGAAAAAAGGAGATCAGATATGGTCTGGTGTACCCGGCAATACTTAGAGTTACCTACGAGAAGAAGGATCTTCGTTTCACCAAGCATACATCGGCACTGGAATTCGCTCGGAAAATACAGAAGAAGGTAGAAGAAGGAGAAGAAGGAGAAGAAGGAGAAGCAGAGGAAGAAGGAGCAGACCCGACAGGAGTAATTGATGAATGAACTTTATGGACCTGCGGTTATGAACCACTCACTGAGAAAAAGGCGAAATAACGGACATTGAATTGTAGTATTATATTGCTTGCTAATTAATTAATAAATACTAATTTGTAATTATTAATTGCTAATCACTAATTAGTTTGATTTCCCTTACTCCACTTATATAGTATTACTAATTATGATACTAATTATAGTTGAAATTAACAACTAAAAACTATTAATATGAATAATAGAAAAAGTTATTAAGAATATAAAGTTAGCACCCCCACCCCAATATATACAGTATTCCAAATAAGAGCTGGAATATTTAACATCTTTTTTTTTTAGAAAACGGAAGTCGCTAGATTAGTAGCCATGTTAGCGTGGCTTTCACCTGTGCACACTACACATTATAAAAGTGTAGTCTCTTTTTTTTCTGATCACCTTTTTATCACCCTTTACTTTTTTTATATTTACACTCGTTATTATTTTTTGTATAACACATACTTGATTTTATATTATATATTATATAATCATGACTTCTATCTATTTTATATAATCAGATTAAATGGATATGGTTTAATGGAATTGGAAATTCGCATCGGATTGAAGTTGGGGTGTAATGTCGGGCTGGAGGAGCCAAGAAGGCTACTCCAAAAAAAGCCACCCTAACAATAAAATGCAAGATATGAATGTAAGGAATGGGGGTGATGGAATCACCTTCTGTAGTTGGAATGTTAAAGGAATCAATGAACCAATTAAAAGGGGAAAGGTATTAGCTCAGCTGAATAGATTGAAATCTGGAGTTACGTTTCTTCAGGAAACACATCTTAAAAAAGATGCTCAATATAGATTAACAGCTAAATGGATTTCAAAAGTATATCATTCTTCGTTTATACACAAATCTAGAGGGGTTGCAATAATTATTCGTAAAGGTATACCTTTTAAACTTAATTCGATAATAGAGGATAAGGAGGGTAGATATTTAATAATTACAGGGGAACTATATTTAAAAAAAGTAATTCTTATGAATATATACGCACCTAATTTTGATAATCCACTATTTTTTAAGAAAATATTTAATAGTATTCCTATATCCACCCAATATAATTTAATAATTGGAGGTGATTTAAACTGTACTTTAGATAATTATTTGGACAGATCTTCTACAAAAAGTAAGGCTCTTTCTAAATCAAGTAAGCTTATAAATTCTTTTTTAAGACACCGAATGTTAAAGATATTTGG
The DNA here is from genome assembly GCA_963514005.1 of Raja brachyura. The sequence continues at coordinate 82,378,855 of OY740787.1, forward strand.
AGATTGGATAATCCAACCGGACGGGAATATTCATTTTTCTCGCCGGTATTCGGAACCTACTCGAGGATAGATTATTTTTTAGTCGACTCAAAATTACTCCCCTTTACGTATGATGCAAAGTATCATAATATTATTATCTCAGATCATGCTCCATTAACATTTAAGATAAAATTAAAAGATATAGTTAATAAAACTAATATTTGGAGATTCAACACACAGATATTAAAGGATAAAGATTGCTGTAACTATGTGGAGAAACAGATTAAATTATTTTTTGAAACTAATGATAAATCTGAGACTTCCCCATTATTATTATGGGATACATTTAAAGCATTTATGCGCGGTGCAATAATATCAGCACAAGCTCATTTTAACAAAGTAAATCGAAAAATGGAGCAAAAGTTAGAAAAAGAGATAAAACAATTAGATAGTGAAAATATAATACATCCTTCTAAAGAGTTGAGTAATAAAATTGCTATATTAAAATATAGATTAAATAAAATTTACTCTGATCAAGTGATAAAACTATATCAACAAACTAAACAAGTTCATTTTGAATTTGGTGATAAACCTCAAAAATTATTAGCACGACAACTCAGAAGATTAGACGATGAAAAAACTATACATAGTATTAGATCGGTACAGGGAAATACATTGACTATACCAAAAGACATTAATGACACATTTTTACAATATTATCAAAATCTTTATTCATCTAAATTAACAGGGCAAACAGATGAAATGGAAACATTTTTAGAAAAATGTCATTTTAATAAGCTAGATTTTGAGAGTAGGCAATTATTAAATGCTGAAATATCGGTAATAGATATCGAAGAATCAATTGGATCGTTAAAAAATGGTAAAACAGCGGGCCCCGATGGCCTGAGTGCAGAATTTTATAAAAAATTTCATGATTTACTTTCATCAAGATTACAAACAGTGTATAGACACACCTATGAGTTAGGAAAGTTACCAGAGTCTTTAAATGAATCTACAATTACATTAATTCCTAAATTAGATAAGGATCTGGAAGATCCTGGATCATATCGAGCGATTGCCCTTTTAAATACTGATCAAAAAATATTAACTAAAGTACTGTCTCGGAGGCTAAGCTTAGTGATTTCCAAAATAATACATTATGATCAAACAGGTTTTATTCCAAAACGTTATTCATCACATAATCTTAGACGCTTGTTTAACATTATATACTCGAGAAGAAGGAGAGATATTGAATTAGCAGTTATATCGTTGGATGCTGAAAAAGCATTCGACCAGGTGGAATGGTCATATTTATTTAATATAATGGAAAAGTATCAATTGGGGGATGGATTTTGTAAATGGGTAAGAATATTATATTCTAACCCTACAGCAAGAATTTTAACCAATCAAATACTATCACCTAAATTTAGACTTTTTAGGGGATGCAGACAGGGATGTCCGTTATCCCCTTTATTATTTGCTTTGGTGATAGAACCTCTGGCCGAAAGAATCAGATCAGAACCCGAAATATATGGGTATAATACTGACACAACAAATAATAAGATATCTTTATATGCAGATGATATTCTGATTTATATTACTAAGCCGGAATGTAGTATTCCCAAGTTATTTAATGTTATAAATGAATTTAGCGTATTTTCAGGATATAGGATTAATTGGAATAAAAGTGACATTATGCCTATAACTGGTATAAATGTAAATATATTACAAAAATACCCACTAAAAATAGTTACAGATAAATTTAAATATTTAGGAATCAATGTGTCTAAATCCTATAAATTATTAATTAAAGCTAATTATTATCAATTATTAGAGAAACTTAAAAAAAACATTTTATATTGGAAAACACTCCCTATATCTATGATCGGTAGGATTAATGCTATAAAGATGATTTTTTTACCACAATTGTTATATTTATTTCAGGCAATTCCTTTTTTTCTCCCAAAAAGTTTTTTTTTTTAAATTGATACTATAGTTAATAATTTTGTCTGGGATTACAAAAGTCATAGAATAAGTAAAAAACACTTATGTAAGTCTAAGATAAATGGAGGGCTGGCACTTCCAAATTTTCTATATTACTTTTGGGCAGTCCAGATTAAGAATATGAATTTTTGGTGGGTAAATATGGATGTTGAACCAATGTGGTTAAAAATGGAAAAGGAAGACTGTTTACCTTTCAATATAGAGTCGATTATTTTCGCACCTAAGGAAGTACAAAAAAAGACTTATAGGGACAACCCTATAATTCATAATAATAGGTGTATTTGGAAACAGATAGTTAAGACCCTATATCTGGATAATCTTTCTTTTAGGTTACCAATTAGGAATAACCCACTGTTTAAACCCTCATTCTTAGATGCGGGGTTTAGACTGTGGGAGGATTTAGGAATTAAAAGGATAGGACACCTTTATAGAAATGGAAATTTTTTATTATTTGAAGAGTTACAAGATATTTTTGGATTACCTTCACAACACCATTTTAGGTATTTACAAATTAGAGATTTTATTAAATGTAACACACAAGACTATAAAAAAAAAGAACCAGGCTTATTAGATGAGCTGTTTAATTTACATCCAAATACGGATAAGCTTATAGCTTATATATACAATATTATTTTAGATAAAGAGAACCCAACAACTGAAACATATCGTCAAGCATGGGAAAATGAAATCGGATTACCTATAACAAAAGAAACTTGGGAAGAATGCTTACAAAGAATACATTGGTGTTCTTTGAATGCCAGACATACACTGATACAATTTAAAGTTATATATAGATTACACTACTCGAAAACCAAATTAAAAAGTATTTTTCCTAGTCTCTCCTCTATTTGTGATAAATGTAAGAATCTTGAAGCAAATTTAATACATAGTTTGGTAACGTGTCCACGGTTGAATTATTATTGGATTGAAATTTTTAAAGTTATTTCGGAAGTTCTTAAGGTTGAACTCGACCCAGACCCAAAATTAATAATATTTGGAATCCCGGAGCCAAATTTGGTACTCACGGTTAATCAAAGAAATTTTTTTGATTACTGTTTAATAATAGGGAAAAAAATGATACTTAAATTTTGGAAGGGAACATTATCTCCAACAATTAAAATGTGGAAAGCAGAGATGTTGGAGACGTTGAATTTGGAAAGAATTAGATTTGTCCTTTTGGACAGGTATAATTCTTTTGAATCGATATGGTCTCCATATATTAAGTATTTAGAAAAGTAGCTATTCTTGGAATCACGGCTCGACGGACACCCTATGGATCCGATGCGAATAACTTACTTATAATTGATATTATTGTGCATTTATTAGAGATATTTCTGAATGAAATAGTATTTCGTATAATGACTTTAGTTTTTGTTTATATATATGTAATATTTTTGTTTTTCAAATTTTCCCTTTTTATTTTCTTTTTATTTACGATTGAAGTATGTGGGAAGAATTTTTTTTAATTCTTTTTTATTTACTCTTTTTTCTTTTCTCTTTTATATATCTTTTTCTTTATTTCCAAAAAATAGAAGATATTAAGTATTGATATGTTATTTGTAGTAATATTGAATTAAGGTGTTAGTTTATAAAGTAAGCTTTACATTGTAAACGGTTTACTTCAAATAAAAAAAATTACAAAAAAAAAAAAAAGATATAGAAGCAGAATTAGACCATTCGGCCCATCTAGTCTGCTCTGCCATTCGATCATGGCCGATCAATTTTCCCCTTTCAACCCCATTCTCCTGCCTTCTCCCTGTAACCTCTGACCCCCTTGCTAATCAAGAACCTATCAATTTTTCTCTTTAAAAACACCCAATGACGGCCTCCACAGTCATCTGTGGCAATGAAATCAACAGATTCACCACTCTCCTCATCTCCATTCTAAAGGTACGTCCTTTTATTCTGAGCCTGTGCCCTCTGGCCCTCGACTCTCCCACTACTGGAAACATCCTCTCCACAGTCACTCTATGCCTTTAATTATTTGGTATAATGATAACAGTTCACTTGCAATGAAAACTAAAAGCGTAAGATTACATTGTTTAACTGCCAACATAGCAAATGACCCGAAAAACTGATTCCCTTATCAAAAGCAAGTAGACTCTTGGCTCAACGAATTGAGTCCCAACTCCAGAGTATAGATACAAAATCTAGGCTAAGGCTTCAGTGCAGCACTGAGGAGCAATTCAGTGTCAGAGGGACAACCTTACAGATGAAAATAATGTAGATCAAAACAATGTATAAAACACTATGATCTAGGTTTTTCATTTTTGCGACCCACTGCACATATAAGTTTCCATTCTCCATTGACCTAAATTTACCTTTTCCAAAACGAAAAGACCTTTAACCAGCCTAGCTGATCCTGGAACTGAGCAATAAGGTTCTGAGTGGTGGCAAAGCTTTGCTACAATGTCTACCATCTAAAAATGCACTGCAGTTACTCACCTAGCCTCCTCCAGCAAGACCATCCAGACCCATAAAATCTACCACCAAGAGAACAAGGGCACTTGTTGCATGGGATAGCAACATCTGTAGCCCCCTGTTAAGGAACTAATTAATGGCTTTTGCAGTAGGTCATCATTCAGTTATCATTATTGGGTCTAAATCCTGAACTTTCCTCTACAATAGCCCCATAGGAGCACTTTCGCTGCAGTGGTTCAATAAACAGCGCACCAGTACCTTTTCAAGGATTTACAGTCCACCAATTACCGGTGGACTGTAAAAGCCAGCAATACGCTGTTCTCAAAAAATAAAATGATTTAAAGATTCACTTACAGTTCCATTAAATTGTAAAGCATGTTTTAGAACTACATTTATACTATCAGATAAATATTCTTGTCAGTGACTTCTATCACTGTATGTCTCTAATTTGTTTGCGCTGCTGTTGGTGAAGGTCCAGAGGAGGTTTACGAGAATTATCCCAGGAATGTGCGGGTTAACCTATCATGAGCGTTTCTCGGCACTGGGCCTCTACTCACTGGAGTTTAGAAGGATGAGGGGGATCCTCATTGAAACTTACCGAATAGTGAAAGACCTGGATAGAGTGGATGTGGAGAGGATGTTTCCACTAGTGGGAGAGTCTAGCACCAGAGGTCATAGCCTCAGAATTAAAGGTTGGTTCCTTTGGAAGGAGATGAGGAAGAATTTATTTCGTCAGAGGGGGTGAATCTGTGGAATTTATTGCAACAGAAGGCTGTGGAGGCCAATTGATATTTTTAAGGCAGAGACAGACAGACAGACAGACAGACAGACAGACAGACAGACAGACAGACAGACAGACAGACACTTAATTTGTACGGGTGTCAGGGGTTATGGGGAGACGGCTGGAGAATGGGGTTAGGAGGGAGAGATAAATCAGCCATGATTGAATAGCAGTGTAGACTTGATGGGCCAAATGGTCTAATTCTGCTCCTACCACTTATGAAAACACATAGGTTTGAGCCAAGGAAGAAAAAACCTTCAAAATAATTAACTCGCTGACAATGTTTCCAATTGCCACAATTCACCATCCCATGATAACTTTGTGTATCAACAGCAGCTCATGACCATGACCACATGGATTTATTCACAGTGCAGTGCAAAGATACAGGCCAAATGCAGCACTCAAGGAAACCAATGCAGAGCACAAATTTAACATTCTGTCTGTATTATAATCAGAATCAGAATCACACTTTATTCGCCAAGTATGTTTTGCAACATACGAGGAATTTCGTTGGCCAGGTCAGTCATACAATTAAAAGCAACAGACTCAAAAACACATTTTAACATGAACATCCACCACAGTGACTCCTACACATTCCTCACTGTGATGGAAGCGAAATAAAGTTCAAGTCCTTCCTTTTGTTCTTCCTCGGTCGGGGGCCTTGAGCCCTTGTTGACAGGACGGTCTTGACTCCCGTAGCCGGCGGCATTCGGGCCGTCCGTATCGAGGCGTTCAGCTCCTGCATCGGGGGGGGGTTGTCAGCTCCCCTGCGCCGGGCGATCGAACCTCACGTCGGGGTTGGTCGAACCTTCCGTGGCGTTGGAGCTTCCCGACTAGCCTCTCCCGAGACCTTGATGGTAAGTGCGCAGGCCGCGGTGGGAGCGATCCCAGGCAAGGGATCCGCTCCGGTGGTAAGTCCGCGCCCCGCGGTGGGGCTCACGACAGTCCGAGGCGGCTTCCAGCTCCAGCAATGCCGCAGAGCCTGGAGAATGTGATCCGAAAATTGATCACATCTCCAGGAAAGTAGGAACTTGAAAAAAAGTTTCTCCCGATCCCCTCCCACCTCCCCCCACATAAAACAAACCAAAGTACATTAAAACAAATTTTTAACAAACGCTAAAAATAACAAAAAGATGAAAAAAAACAAACAGACTGCCGGCGCCCTTGGTGGTGACATGTATTATAATGAAATGGGGTAGGTTAACTCCATGTGTAGGAAGGAGCTGCAGATGCTGGTTTACACCGAAGATAGACACAGAATGCTGGAGTAACTCAGTGGGACAGACACCATCCCTGGAGAGAACGAAACGTCACCCAATCCTTCTCTCCAGAGATGCTGCCTGTCCCGCTGGGTAGTTAATTTAATTTAAATTTGGCATTCAAGTATAGATTTCCTGAGTGTTAGCATTTCGAGAGGCATATAGTAATAGAACTCATTTAGTGATCTCACAAATTTCCGGATGCTTGGCTTCAACGTGTGAGATACCTTGTGAGAAATAGATGTGAGAAATCGCTAAATGTACTTTATATTGCAACATGTGCTCCAAACTAAATGATGGAATGATTGAGGTCTATATACAGTGCTTTTTTTTACTTAGCAGAAAATGCTGAGATTTTAAGATTTTCTTCAGTCCATTGGTGTAATGTCTTAACATTTTTACTATCCTTTTGCAGCATATTGAATACAAAATACTAAATGCCTCAATGTGTATAAACAATAATACCGGGTATTCAAGGAATATTATTTTCAGGTCATCAATTGGCTTGTTGCTCTCAATGAACGAGCAGATTAATTGCTGTAAAAAGAATCTTTGAAAACGCAATGGAAATAGGGTTTCTCCAGTTTTGCAGTGTCCATAATGAGAGATTATTGAAATTAAAAAAGTAAAATAAGTGTCTCATTTATACAGACTCCTTCAAGGCCTTAGTATAACCCCGAATAAATTTACAACCATAAATAACACCTTTGAAGCATAGTCACTATGTAATAATGGTCTGAAGAAGGGTCTCAACCCAAAACGTCACCCATTCCTTTGCTCCATTGCTGTCGCCTGTTACGCTGAGTTACTGCAGATTTTTGTGTCCATCTTTGGTGTAAACCAGCATCTGCACTGCCTTCTCAAGTCATAGAGTGATACAGTATAGAAACAGGTCCTTCGGCCCAACTTGCTTACACCGGCCAACATGTCCCAGCTACACTAGTCCCACTGGCCCACATTTGGTCCATATCCCTCCAAACCTATCACATCCATGTACCTGTCTACCTGTCTCTTAAATGTTGGGATAGTCCCTGCCTCAGCAGCTTCTTCCATATACACACCATAGAAACAGAGAAAATAGGTGCAGGAGTAGGCCATTTGGCCCTTCGAGCCATTCAATATGATCATGGCTGATCATCCAAAATCAGAACCCCATTCCTGCTTTCTCCTCATATCCCTTGATTCTGTTAACCCCTAGAGCTATATCTACAATAACTCTCTCTTAAACACATCTAGTGAATTGGCCTCCACTGCCTTCTTTTGCAGAGAATTCCACAGATTCGTAACTCCTGAATGAAAAGGTTTTTCATCATCTCAGTCCAAAATGGCCTAGCCCTTATTCTTAAACTGTATCCCCTGGTTCTGGAATCCCCCAACATTGGGAACATTTTCCTGCATCTAGCCTGTCCAATCCCTTAAGAATGTTATATGTTTCTATACGATCCCCTCTCATCATTCTAAATTCTAGTGAATACAAGCCCAGTCGACCCGTTCTTTCATCATATGTCAGTCCCGCCTTCCTGACAATTAACCTGGTGAACCTACGCTGCACTCCCCCAATAGCAAGAATGTCCTTCCTCAAATTAAGAGACCACACAATACTCCAGGTGTGGTCTCCCCAGGGCCCTGTACAACTGCGGTAGGACCTCCTTGCTCCTATATTCAAATCCTCGCGCTATGAAGGCCAACATGCCATTTGCTTTCTTCACTACCTGCTGTAGCTGCATGCTTACTTTCAGTGACTTTGTGTGAAAAAGTTGCCTTTCAGATTCCTGTAAAAATCATTTCCCCTTCACTTTAAACCTACTGTATGTCCTCTGGTCCTCGATTCACCTACTCTGGGCGAGAGACTCTGTGCACCTACCTGATCTATTCCTCTCATGATCTTATACACCTCTCTAAAATCACCCCTCATCCTCCTGTGCTCCAAAGAATAGTCCCTGCATACTCAAAGTCTCCCGATAGCTCAGGCCCTCTCGTCCAGGCAACATCCTTGTAAATCTTCTCTGTAACCTTTCCAGCTTGACAACATCGTTCCTATAACACGGTGCCGAGAACTCAAGACAATACTCTAAATGCGGCCTCACCAATGTCTTATACAACTGCAACATAACCTCCCAACTTCTGCACTCAATACTCTGGCTGATGAAGGCCAATGTGTCAAAAGCATTTTTGACCACCCGATCTACCTGCGACTCGACCTTCAAGGATCCATGCACCTGCACTCCTAGATCCCTCTGCTCTACAACACTCCCCAGATCCCTACCATTCACTGTGTAGGCCCTACCCATATTAGACTTCCCAAAATGCAACACCTTACATTCCTCTGCATTAAATTCTATCAACCATTCCTCAGCCCACCTGGCCAATCGCTCAAGATCCTGCTGCAATTTTTCACAACCACCTTCACTATCTGCAAAACCCACCCACTTTCCTTCTTACACATAATAATCTAGGAAATGTGCAGCTCCAACAAACAGCAATAAGATTGTGATGAGATGATATCTTTTAGTGTCATTGGTTGAGAAATAAATAGTGGCTACCCTACCTTGCTTTTATTTGAATGTGTGCCAAATCTAGATTTGCTTCAGAGAGTTTATTGTCACGTGTGCCGGGGTACAGTGAAAAGCTTTTGTTGTGTGCTATGCAGCCAGCAGAAAGACAACACATGGTTACATGAGCCGTTTACAGTGATAGATACATGATAAGGTCATAACATTTAGTGCAAGGTAAAGCCAGCAAAGTTCGATCAAGGATCGTTTGAAGGTCACCAAAGAGGTAGATAGTAGTTCAGCACTGCTCTCTGGTTGTGGTAGGATGATTCAGTTGCCAGATAACAGCTGGGAAGAAACTGTCCCTATATCTGGTGGTGTGCGTTTTCACACATCTATACCTTTTGCTTAATGGGAGCGGGGAGAAGACGGAGCGACTGGTTCTTGATTATGCTGCTGGCCTTGCCGAGGCAGCGTGAGGTATAAATGGAGTCAATAGAAGGGAGGTTGGCTTGTGTGGTGGTCTGGGCTGCGTCCACAATTTGCTGCAATTTCTTGCGGCCTTAGATGGAGCTGTTCCCAAACCAAGCTGTGATGCATCCTGATAAAATGCCTGATAAAATGATAAAGAGCCTATGCAACTTCTGTTTACCATCTGACCTACAGACAATGCCTGTGACAATGCTCAACCCTCTCTTTGTTGCACTGGATTATAGGTCATGACTATTAAACCCTAGTCTCTGGAGTAGTTCTTGATTCCCAGCCTTTAGACTCAGAGCACTAGATTAAATTGGCACTTAACTTCCATTTAGCCTGAGCTGGATGCACCACAGAAACAGTACTGCGGAAGGAGCAGCTTGACAGGAACGACAGATTAGTTTACCAGTTTAATTCTGAATCCGATCGGCAAAACTGCAATTTTAAATTGCAGGTGACAAAGCTGAACTAGTGGTTTTATCCATAAACTACAAGTTGATGATATAAATGGAGCTCAATGGGCTATTTTAACGTGTACTCTGAATGGAAGAGATGTGCTTCTAACAGAACCAGTAGGTAAATTAGTATTTTTTACTATTTTCCTCTGGCATGGAGTTAGAGGTGTGCTCATCCATGTCAATAAGAAAATCTTAGGTCTCACCTGTCTAAAACTACTCCCTTCCAAGGTAGTACGCAGGACTATATTTCATCATTTGTAGGCGCACTAACCCTCAGTGTTACAGGGTGATTGTTTACATACGTCTGTTTCGGTATTCTGAATACCATTGAGGAGTTTAATATCTCTGCTTGCCTCATTCCTTACCTCTCTCTCAGACTAAAATTTATTTTACAGCCATTCATTTTGTAGAGAGGAGGCAAGATTTTCACCACCAGGTACCCATTTATTAATAATTGACCAGGCTCTTTGATCAGCTCACTGGTGAGGCTTGCTAAGGAACCTTAAATATTAGAAGCTCCACTCTTCCCCTGAACAGATAGGCTATTTACTTGTAGAGACAAGAAACTACAGATGCCGGTTTACCAAGCAAAGACACGAAATGTTGGAGTAACTTAGCAGGTCAGGCAACATCCCTGGATAACATGGACAGGTGACGATCGGGTCAGCAGCTTTCTTCTTTCTGTATAAAGATCCTGACCCAAAATGTCACTTATCGATGTTCTCCAGGGATGCTGCCTGACCCGCTGAGTTACTCCAGCATTTGGTATCTTTCCTAGGCTATTGTGGACAGCACGATGGCGCAGCGGTAGAGTTGCTGCCTTCCAGCGCCACAGTCCCGCATTCGATCCTGACCACCGGTGCTTGTCTGTACGTTCTCCCCATGACCCGAGTGGATTTTCCCAGTGTCCCCTCACATACATAGATGCACAGGTTTGTAGGTTAATTGGCTTGGTAAAGGTGTAAATTATCCCTAATGTGTGTGGGACAGCGTTAGTGTGTGGGGATCACTGGGTAGGTGTGATTCGGTGGGCCGAAGGGCCTGTTTCCACGCTGCATCTCTAAACTAAACTAAATTAAATTAGCTGACCGCTTTCGCCATGTCCGTGTTTCTACCTGTCCAGCATCCTCTTTACACTAATGCTGTTTCTCATCTTCGGCCTGATTGTATATTACAATTTTGTTCCATATCACCTTATCAATGCATTTCTGAATGTTGCCTGCCCAAAGTTACAGCATTTCTGTTTATATTTAATGCTTTTTAAAAGTAAATTGCTGCCAGTTTTTTTTTACAAATCATTCAGACTGTAGTTAATTACAGAGGGTAAATTCCTTCCAACCTGGCTGGAAACCATTAGAACTACCAGGCCATCTGAGTGATTTGACCCGTGTAAAATTGTCCAGTATTTTGTTTAGAGATAATATAGGTCCACCACCAAATGTCCGGCAACTAGTAGTCCGGGCCCACCTCTTTAATCCGGACACATTTCCTCCCCCGGCTTGCCCTCCCTCCCCAGCAAATGTGGAGCCTAGTTTGGGTAAGACAGCCAATCTCTACCTCATTGTAGCAATGTTACAAAATTTTGAGATTTTAAAAATCAAGTCTGGAATTTATCCCATCAGATAAAGCATAAAGGAAGTTTAATTTGACACCTAATTCATTTTCATATCTTCAGTATTAAGAAAGTTATGACCATTTTCATACTCCGAAATTAGCATCTTGTTCCCCATTGCCTTTCAATTGACTTAACTCAAAAGCTGTGATCTAGAACCGTTAAAAGCCCATAAGTTTCTTAAAAATGAAGAGCTCAATGAAATTTTCAGTTATTAGAGGTTGAAGCATTCTGAAACAAATATGAAATAATCTTACTTGGATGACCTGAAATTAAAGCATATAATTAGTTAGTAATCTAATTGTAGCTAATTACAAAATTCAATGAGTAGATCTAAACATCTATCCATTTCTTAAGAAAAGATAAACTTTTTTTAAATTGCCTAAATGTCCAAATAACATTCACACAATAATCCACAATATAACATAATTTTTTTAATCTCATTTTCATGAATTTCTGGGCCAAATGGAAGGAATTTAGTGTTTAATGCCTGTAAATTAATGGCCATTTAAATCAACTAGCGAGTGGGTTTTAGTGGAATGCGGTGGATTAGAACGTTGTGGTTTGCGGTGAAGTCGGGAGGAAAAATACTGTTGGTTTATACATTTTTTTGGACCCCATTTCGCAATATGAAAATGGGATTAAAGCCTCCATAAAAACCAACTTTTAATATAAAAATAAACTGTGTATCTTTTTTTCTCCCCTACGCAAAATCCTTCCCGTTGTCGGCGCTCACAGCTTTTGAAGGTGATTTTTAAATTACTCTAGTTAATAAATAATCTAGCTTAATTTAAAAATACCTTCATAAATGAAATGTCGGAGCGACTTTTCTTCCGCAACGAAATCGCCCAACATGGATCAATTTTCCCAGTCTGCAGATAAACGGCACTTTAAGCCCACCCCCCTCTGAAAGGCGCCAAAGTCACGCACACTGGGAGCGGCAGAACTGCAGCGCTGCTCAAGGTAAGTTTTGTAACATACCTACTCATTGGGACATCCACGACGATCGGCGGGTCGAAATTGCCCCCTGTGATCAGTGCTCTGGAACTCTGGCCGAGCTGGAGCCGGCACATTCATTCCCATTGGCAACTACTGGGGCCAAGTGACGGGGTGAATTTTGCGCTTGCGGCCAGGGCTCTGCATCACCAGCCCGGCCAGAGCCGACAGATCCATTCCCCTCTCTCGTTTTCCTTTCCCCTGACTCTCAGTCTGAAGAAGGTTCCCGACCCGAAACATCACCCGTTCCTTCTCCCTTTCTCCAGAGATGCAGCCTGACCCGCTGAGTTACCCCAGCATTTAGTGTAAACGGCATCTGCAATTCCTTCCCACACAGATTCATTCCCATGGCCGACTTCGCCAGTCGGTATCTCGGCCCCACAAGGCCATGACCTCTGTTAGTCCGGCAAAACAGATAATCCAGAAAGGGTCCAAATAATGCAAAAAGGCAATTGAGTAGGGCCAGTGCCCCAAAATCACCACCCACCAGTCCTGCTGTTCCAATGCTTGCCTCGACAGTACAAAGATGCTTTCTCACTGGGCCCTCAGACACAAATGTCTGGCAATATCGGAAAGCCTTGCACACCGTGGTGTAGAAGCTCTTCCCTTGAAACACCTTTGACAGAAGCTACAGGTGGAGGGGATGGTGGAGGGGGAACATTGCCATCTGACATAGTTGTCATTGATATAAATTACTAAATATTTGAGTCAGAGATATCGAAAAATGATTAAAATTAAAAAATATCGAATACAATTAGCTGCTTAAAATTTGTAAAGTACTTTAAATAAATAAAAGCATTAAACTGATACCGAATTATTTATTTTAGAAAAAAATGTATATTTTGTCTCTGCCAGAAGAAACCCATTCATATCAATAGGTTCTTGCCACCACAGGAGTCCAGCAGCAAGGTTCAGCAACCCTCCACAAATGTGACATAAGGTCATAAGTGATGAGCAGAACTAGGCCATTCGGCCCATCAAGTCTACTCCGCCATTCAATCATGGCTGATCTATCTCTCCCTTCTGACCCCATTCTCCAACCTTCTCCTCATAACCCCCGACACCCGTACTAATCAAGAATCTATCTAGTGCTGCCTTGTAAATATCCACTGACCAGGCCTCCACAGCCTTCTGTGGCAAATAATTCCACAGATTCAACACCCTCCGACTGAAGAATGTGTTGTCAACAAGTGCTAGACTCCCAGTAATTGCACACCATCCCAGGATTTGCTTCTCACTGAATGGCTGAGGCCAGGCAATTCCTTGTGTTCTTTCATGAGTGATGACTGGATTTTCCATGAGTATTTTCAACTGACTGTCAAGTAATGCACAGGCATAATGTGTAGCATCAGTGGATGTGAATAGTCAATCCCATCTCTCCTAGAACCTGGAAAACTCTAGATGTACAGTACACTGTGTGGTCTTCATAGATAAGCCATTATTTCATTAAATATATTTATCAAATTTATTACTGCTTTTAAGATTGAGATAATGGACAGAAAGGGATTAGTAACTATGTGATAGTCCACAGGAGGTTGTAAGTAAACTAGTATTATGAGGAAAAAGCATTAATTGTTTGTGCTTGATGGTCATTTTTTTCTGATGTATCCAAGACCTGTATCAGATGCAGGTTATTTGCTATTCTTTCTGTATTTCCCACAACATAAGCTATCAGGACCAACATTTGTAGAGAAATTTCAAGAAAATTTACAAAGCGGTATTATGTGTAAAACAAGTCCATATTGTAACATTGAGAAAGCTCCCTGGAAAAAACATAGGTGAAGGTTTGAACAAGGTAAGCAATCTGCCAAGTTAAACATGCATCTGAATCAGAAAGGAGATGATGAGGCCAGAGAAATTTAATGTAAAGACCTGGGTTAAATGGATTCGCCAGGCTGCATGTAGATAGGTATTGAACACATTAAGTCATAGCTGATCCAAGTACCAAGAGAAAGCCTCATCGCATGCAGGGTCATAATAATGAAGGGGAAAGAGAGTCCAGACCCAGCAGTCCACTCCTGACCCCACACCACCATCATCCCACAACAAAAAATAAATACAAATTGATATTTTCAGGGCTTTTTAGCTTATTCCCTTCATGAAACACATCAGACATTGCTCAGCACACATTCCATATTTTTCCTTTTAAAAATGTCATTCAGACCAACATATGCAATTGGTCACCCAGTGGCCGATAATTGGAGTCAGTGGAGCAGTAAGCTACCAACCGTTTTTTGAGGAAGTTGTCATTCCAGTAACACCAACTTAGACAAGTCATTATCAACCCCTGCAAAACAAATATTCTCGTGGTCTTTTGTTTGACTGAACTAATATGACAAAAAAAATATTTGTATTATGTATAATAGATATGGTTTTAAAAAGGAGAGTTCTCGTATACTTTAGTCATGCAGGTGTAAAATCATTTAGTACATGATTTCATCTAGATGGTCATTTATAAGACCAATAAACTAAATTCCATTAGACACCAAAAGCTGGAGTAACTCAGCGGGACAGGCAGCATCTCTGGAGAGAAGGAATGGGTGACGTTTCAGGTTGAGACCCTTCATTCCGAAACGTCACCCATTCCTTCTCTCCAGAGATGCTGCCTGTCCCGCTGAGTTACTCCAGCCTTTTACCCCAGCCTTTTCAGTTTAAACCAGCATCTGCAGTTCCTTCCTACACAACTAAATTCCACATACTGTACTTCCAACATGCTATTCAGCTCAACTCTTGAACGAGTATACCCGCTTTTATTCAAACTATAACAAACATCGGAAATACCTGAGTAAGTAGGATACTGTCAAACAGATTATGGGTCTCGGATTGGTCTTTGGTGATATCTGCATTAGTGTGCATTCCAAAGATTTCTGGAGTCGGGTTCAAAGGAAGGGTCTTCGTATATTCAATATAGCTGATGTACTGTAAGGAGATTAACAAGTTTATTCGATGGCTACATTTCAGTGCAACTTTTACTTTTTACCGCCATAATTTAAATAATTAACCTTCCAAAAAGTCCAAAAGGAAAGCAAACAACAGGTAGGAATATTTTTGTCTAAACTGTGTTGATATTAATATTTAAAATCGCATTCTATCCATCAACAATGCAGATTTACTTTACCTCTCCTTCTGCAGGTGGATAATAAATTCCACTGATATCAAATGTGTATTTTGGATTTGCAGTAATTTCCTTGTTGTAGAATTTATTAAGAATTGAACGTAGAGTGCGCCGGTCCCAGTCATCCGTCACCCGGCCACCGTAGTTACATTCACCCGTCATGTATCGTAAAGCATCAAGGGGGACTTCCTGAATAAATAAACACATGCAGGTGAACCTACTGTAACAAAACTGATCATGACAAATCAATATTTATAACACCATTCTTTTTCCAATACTTCTTTTGCTGTACATTCCTGATCATAAATTATTTAAAAAAATTGAGGGATTATGCAAAAGTCCACTCCATAAGAATTGATAATGTGCTTCCCCTATATATTTAATATCGGTGACAAATTTTCCAAGTAGCTTGGACAATGGATAAGGTGATTAACTAAGCTGCAGCAATACTGAAATTTTGAGAGCCGAGGTAATTTAAATAATTTGAAGAAGGTAGTTTCGTAAAAAACTGCTTTGTAGCACTGCTCTTTAATCAAAGAAGATGAGCCACCTTTGAATGTAATCAAAATTATGTATTACTGGCTCATTTCCTTTCTCCAATTAATTACTGTAAATTCTCAGCACTTTGTATAGCAGGGTTCTAAGAGTAAACCTAGCAATTATAAACCTGTTAGTTTGACGTCAGTGGTGGGCAAATTAATGGAAAGGATACTTAGAGATAATATATATAATCATCTGGATAAACAGGGTCTGATTAGGAACAGTCAACATGGATTTGTCCCTGGAAGGTCATGTTTGACTAATCTTCTTGAATTTTTTGAAGAGGTTACTAGGGAAATTGATGAGGGTACAGTGGTGGATGTTGTCTATATGGACTTCAGTAAGGCCGTTGGCAAGGTTCCACATGGAAGGTTGGTTAAGAACGTTAAATTGTTGGATATTAATGGTGGAGTAGCAAGATGGATTCAACAGTGGCTGAATGGGAGATACCAGAGAGTAATGGTGGATGGCTGTTTGTCAGGTTGGAGGCTGGTGACTATTGGGGTGCCTCAGGGATCTGTGTTGGGTCCACTGTTTGTCATATACATCAATGATCTGGATGATGGTGTGGTAAATTGGATTAGTAAGTATGCAGATGAAACTAAGATAGGTGGTGTTGTGGATAATGAAATAGATTTTCAAAGTCTACAGAGAGATTTAGGCCATTTGGAAGAGTGGGCTGAAAGATGGCAGATGGAGTTTAATGTTGATAAGTGTGAGGTGCTACATCTTGGTAGTACAAATCAAAATAGGACGTTCATGGTAAATGGTAGCGAATTGAGGAATGCATTAGAACAGCGGGATCTAGGAATAACTGTGCATAGTTCCCTGAAGGTGGAATCTCATGTAGATAGGGTGGTAAAGAAAGCTTTTGGTGTGCTGGCCTTTATAAATTAGAGCATTGAGTATAGAAGTTGGGATGTAATGTTAAAATTGTACAAGGCATTGGTGAGGCCAATTCTGGAACATGGTGTACAATTCTGGTCACCAAATTATAGGAAAGATGTCAACAAATAGAGAGAGTACAGAGGAGATTTACTAGAATGTTGCCTGGGTTTCAGCACCTAAGTTACTGAGAAAAGTTAAACAAGATAGGTCTTTATTCTTTGGAGCGCAGAAGGTTAAGGGGGGGACTTGATAGAGGTCCTTAAAATTATGAGAGGGATAGACAGAGTTGACGTGGATAAGCTTTTTCCATTGAGAGTAGGGAAGATTCAAACAAGAGGACATGATTTGATAATGAAGGCACAAAAGTTTAGGGGTAACATGAGGGGGGAATTACACATTTCAGTTTGCACTATTAGGGTCTGGTAATATTCGATAATTTATGGTGTTATTGTTAATTGTATATTTATTACCTGTGTTTTTGTGCTAATGTGCCTGCTGTGACTCAGGAACTACGATGTTGAAAATCCGATCAGCACCTTCTGGCAAAATGAGGCAATGAAATATAGCTTTCTGTCAGATGTATGCTACTTTATCAGGTTGGTGTAAGGCAGTGAGAAGATTTTCTGTGTAGGCTAGATGATTCCTCACTGGAGTGAGGTAATGTTGGGGCTGAAAAATGCCAAGATATTTGCATGCCTCTTGGAAGTGTAGACGTTGTACTGATTAAAGGCAGATGCATCTGTGGCGCCCTTCACACCCACTTTGGTTTTGCATGCAGCCTGTCACCGCTGGCGACTCGCCAGCAGCCTCACGAGACGGTCCAGCCACAAGAGCTCAATAACAACTCCAAGGCCAGAAGCACTAATTGTCCTTATCTGCACACGGGTTATGATTGGTGATAATGTAGGTAAATAGAGCTTCTGAACTAAACGTGACACAAGGTGTCTGGCTCAGCGCTAAGTGTTTTGTTGTTTGCTTTCTGTCGTGGGATTCAGTAGATCCGACACATCTGCTGGTGACAGGGGTGTGTATTTCAGGAAGCTCTCACCTCATATTGGTTAATAAACATGTGGAGCTGCTGCACACTAATTCTCAGATCAGTTTCATTGAACTCGTACGGGATATTCCATCCTAGTGGTCCAAATTTACGCCTTTCCTGAACCAGTGCATGGAAAAAGCAGAGGCCATATAGAAGCTTTTTAAATTCAGCCTGTTGGGAAAAAAATACAACATCCATCCCCGTCAACATGCACACACCATCAACACAGTTCAAATTCTACTGAACCTTTATGTGTTATACTTACTTTAACTTAATTTATATATTATATCTCATATATTTATATATTATTTATTTTCTTGGAAAACCATTGCTTTAAAATACTATGTATTTTCTATGGGTAAATGTCGCAATCTTAAATGGAATCTCAATCTCCACACATCAAATACTTTACTCTTATTTTAAATTTTTATTAGATTTGTTCATAATGTCATAAAGGTTTTTAAACAAGTTGTCAATTTTCTCAATTATTCCTTTAATTTATAATTCACTTCCACGCTTTCAATTAAGTATTACTCTTTTGGAAGCTCTACTGGACTTCTGCAATATCTATGACATGCTTATAACATGTCTGGTTTCAGGAGTTTCAAATTATAATGGATATTTCATATAAAAACAGAAATGTGTTTTTCCAATATCACGTATAAGCATTGTCAGAAACAGTAATGTCCATTTAGTACCAGTACTTAGAATTTCAACATTGTCAAAGAAAAGGCTTCACCAACTTAAATTGATCATGCTGCAATCCGCTACTTAATACATCAATTCACAGATAAACCAGCTGTTACTAGTGTCTACCTAAATAGCAATAGCAGTAAGTGGATTTTACACTACATTGCACTGAAGATTGCTTTGGCTATCCATGTGTATATTTCAATAGTTTCAGATACTTCTCTCCAGAAGATTACCATCAGGTTAAAATAAATACCACAGGATATAACTATAGGAATTTCTTTAGTCAGAGGGTGATGAATCTGTGGAATTCTTCGCCACAGAAAGCTGTGGTGGGCAAGTCAATTGATATATTTTTAAGGCAGAGATAGATAGATTCTTGATTAGTACGGGTGTCAGGGGTTATGGGGTGAAGGCAGGAGAATGGGGTTAGGAGGGAGAGGTGGGTCAAGCATGACTGAATGGCGGAGTAGACTTGATGGGCTGAATGGCTAAATTCTGCTCCTATCACTCACGACCTTATGAAAAAATAGAAATTAGTTTCCTAATCTTAATTTTTGATCCTCAAGTTATGATGAGAGGAAATGTAATGCCGTACATGTCTTTGCATCAAATACTCAAACAGATTTGTTAATCCTTAAATGATTAAGGTTGTACTGCTGGTTAAAGTTGTACTGACCGGCTTCCTGCAGCTGCCAAAGAACTCTGGATCAGAAATGGGATCCATGAGGTAGGATCTGATAATATTAGGCCGAAGCCCTTTCGGAGCTTCATTGGTCATTTTTACACCATTCTGCAGGACAGAAACTGGGAAATTTGCAGACGGATAGCTGGTCAGCCATAGTCTGAAATCAGGGTGTGTCGTTTCCGGATTCAGTTCCTGAAATAAAATGCGATAGATTAAACAATATAGACTCTCGGCAAAGAACAAAACAAGCCAGATTACACAGTCATCTTACAGTTGAACATGTTTTACATTGCCAGGCTTGCCAGAGTGAGACAATGCAAACTGGAAGAACAGCACCTCAAATGACAGTGAGGTAGTCTACAAATGAATGGTATGTTTGCAGGGCTGCCAGCATTGGGTGAGAGTTAAGAATGAGAAATTGCGCGGGGCGTAGCGACCCAGCGTGGGGGGGCATGTGGGGGGGGGGGGGGGGGGGGTTGGTTGGGAGCTTTTGCATTCAGCTCACTAAGTCCACACCGACCAGCAATCTACCGTACACCAGTTGTATCCTACACGCCACGGACAATTTACAGAAGCCAATTAACCTACAAACCTGCACCTCTTTCGGATGTGGGAGAAACCGGAATATCCAGAGAAAACCATGTGGTCAACAGGAGAATGTACAAATACTGTATAAGCAGCACCCGTAGTCAGGATCAAATCTGGGTCTGTGGTGCTGCAAGACAGCAACTCTACCGCTGCGCCACCGTGCGACCCCATTAAATTATTTTTTCTGTAATATATTTATTATGGTGTCACGTCAATAAAGATGAACACATGATTCTGATTTCTGCCCTTAGTTGGATTACACACATCTCCAGGCATTGTGTTTTATGGTTAGTTTTCAACCTCTTCAGTCTGAAGGTCTCGACCCGAAACATCACCTATTCTTTCTCTCCAGAGATGCCGCATGTCCTGTTGAGTTATTCCAGCTTTTAATGTCTATCTTCAGTTTAAACCACCTTCTTACACTCTTTGTTAAGCAAAACAGTCCTATTATCATAATATTATTCACCACAACTAAGTATTTTCTTCACCTCCATTGCTACAGAGAATACAATCCCAGTTGTCAAATCTTTCTTCAAAGTGAAAAAAAAATTCCAGCCCAGCCAATATGTTCATAAGTCACCCCTAGATCCTCTCCAAAGCAATTGCACCCTTTCTACAGTGTGCCATAGCCTGCCAGCATGGAAACAGGCCCTTCATCCCAACTTGTCCATGCAGGTCAAGATGCCCCATCTAAACTAGTCCCATTTATCCGCATTTGGCTCATATCCCTTTAAACCTTGTGTGGGTGTAAGTGTGTGTGTTAGTTTGTGTGTGAGAGTGTGTGTTAAGTTGTGTGTGAGAGTGATTTTCAGAATACTCTCATATATCCATGCATAACAAAAACCCCAATATTTGCTTATTTCATGATTTCATTATTTCTGCGTGTCAGTGAAGCGGCGACAACACCCGGAGTGAGCGGAGACTTGGCGATGTCCAGAGAGCATTTCACTCTCTCCTCCCCCCCCCCCCCCCTCCCCGGGAATGCGGGCCAGCCTAGATGCTCTGTGCCAAGCTGGGGTCCGGGGGAGGTGAGGGCCAGTGACCCGGGGGTCCGGGGGAGGTGAGGGACAGAGACCCGGGGGTCGGGCATCGGAACGGAGCTATAGCCCGAGATTCATCCCCGCGGCTTGGAGGCAGCACCGACGACCCCACTCACCCGATTCGCTCCTGGCAACATGCGGTGTGGACAGAACGGCCGCAGGTGAGGGTGGGAGGTGTGAGCGGTGCCTGTAGGGGGGAGGGGGGGTGGAGGTCGGTGCTGGGACCACCGGTGCGTCTCACCTCTCACACCATCTGCACGGGAATGTGAATGCGGGTGAGGCAGCATCTATAGAGCGGTGGACAAAAATGCTGGAGAAATGCTTGAGTGTGAAGAAGGGTCAAACTCAGGCATAGATGCTGCCTCACCTGCAGAGTTTCTCCAGCATTGTTGTCTACATTGCCTTTTTAAATAGTGTGTGATGGGCTTAAGCCAATTGCTCGTTCTTTACGGGGAGCCCACCGAGAAAAAAACTATTCTCATTGGTGAGTGTGAAGGAGTGTGACTTTATTTATTTATTCATA
Source organism: Raja brachyura (assembly GCA_963514005.1). The sequence continues at coordinate 82,400,445 of OY740787.1, forward strand.
TATTTTTTTTGAGCATGAGAACTTCTGTCATTAGCGTGAGAGCGTGAGAATTTCCTCAAATGCGTTAATCTCACGCTCAATGTCTGAGAGTTGGCAGCCCTGATGTACGGTACATGCTCCAGTTTCAAGTAATATCACCCATCTCCTCTCTTTCTCCTCCATGCACCCCACACCCCACCCCCCACACTCCCACCCCCCGTGTGCATACATTTCACCAACCATCTCCCACCATCCCAGTCACCCTGTTCCTTTCCTTTCCTCCGCACACTCACCTCCCACCCCCAAGTCCCAATTTTCCCTTTTACCCCCCCCCCCCCAATCTTTTCCCATCAACCTCCCTCGGGCTTTACATTTTATTTCGAAGTCACGTGGGTGACTGCTTGAAGAAGCCCGCCAGACCGCATGCGCATTTCTTTGGGTCGTTCTATAGCGGGCCCCCAAAAAAGTAGCCGCTCCACTGGAGCTAGCGTAGGTTATATTTTCGTTGCAGTCTCCAACGTGAGCAAGCTGCTGAAGTTATAGGGCTTCATGCGGCTCTTGCCGTTAGTCTACACGGCAGGGGACGACCCAGTTCAGAGACCGATAGACCCATTTTTTCACTGCGTCTGGGATAAGATCAGGTTTGTGTAGAGACAGTGGCGAGGTGCCTTACACAGTAACCTCTGTAAGTTCCAAGTAGGAGCAGTTTGGTTACCCTGGATCAGGGTAGACCATCATGAAACTGGCTGACTATACGAGTCATAGTGACCAGAGAAGCACTGCTTCATCAACCAAGGGAAGTATCCGACTGGGGCAATAGAATTAAGTAGTTGAAGTTTTTCTCAACATATGGTTTATTTCTCCTCAGTTGGCAGAGTTACTGGTTCATTGGAATGCGTGGTCTGACCAAGGACTAGAGGGGTATAATTCTCAAGATTACAGAAATATGGTGCAGGCCGTCTTGGGTTAGCATTAGGCTAATCACATTTTGGGTTTACTTACCCAGTTTAAGATGGATGATTTGGTATCTGAAATTTAACTAACTCAGAGAATTGATCTTGTAGTTGCATACTCTGTCATATCTATACACATAGGCACAGTTTCTGCTGTTTTATAACAAAACTAGTGGTGAAAGTCTATGCTGCCCTTCTCAGATTAAGGGCATTATGTCATCGACTTTTTGGTATTATGCAAAATTGCAAATGATAAATTTTATGGGTTGTCGGTAGATATTTTTGGCAATATTACATTTAAGGCAACGTGGAATTTAACAGTACCAATTTGCCTATTCAGTCACGCCATGGTAGACGGCTGAAGCAACTCTTATTTACTCCTTCACGTGTGATGGGTGGGACAGCCTTTCTTCTCGGCCAGCTAGCTCTGTACGATTGTATGATAAGCTTGGGAACAACATGTGTGAGTCAATTCTATACGGAAGTAACAAAGGTTGTGTGGCTTCCAGTTTGAGCCTAGAGAAACATTGTGGGACAGCACAGTTGACAGTTCCTGTGCTGCTTTATCATTTCTGCAATACCATAACTGGGACATAAATGATTGGTTCTTCACCCACTGTTCCCTAACGTTATGCAGGGTGTCTTTTGTTTGACCACTCTAATAGCCTACATTCATGGTAGTGTGCGATGTATATCATGTAATTTCATGTAACTACCATGTAATTTGTTTTGCAAATATTCCTAAAAATTTTCCTAATGGGACCAGTATCTTGAGATGATTGGGTATCTTGATATAGAAATAATCTCATAAGCAAATTAGCGGGATTATGTGCATTTGAAGTTGACAGCATACCCACCACAGCAGAGATCAGGGATGTCATTAGCTATACAAGTGCACTCAGTTGCTAGTGCCCATGATATGGAAGATAGTTATTTTCTTTCAATACTCTCAAGATATTGCTGATGGCTCATTAGCAGCCAGTGCAATGGGTTTCCTTTTGATCATACAGCATAAGGTTTACATAATGCAGGTTAATAAATTATAAAATTTGGTGGAATATGTCTGGATGTTTGCAGATAGAATTATACACATTGTTGCATAAGTTATTGTCTAACTTAACAGTCTATTGGGACTACAGGCCAGTTTAGAGCAATGGCCATGTATGCAAGTTAGCATCGTGATATTAATAACTCATGTTTTCCTGCCATTAATGGTTTATCTGTTTTAGTGTTTCACACACAGATTATGTCACAGTATGAAACCACAGAGCTTTGAAATCTTCATGTAGTCACTCATGTGACTTCGAAATAAAATAGAAAGATTAAATGAGAACTTACCAGTTTGAAGTTTGATCTTTATTTTATGAGCAGGTGAGATAAAGGATTACGTGCCCTCCACTCCCAACCCTATTCTTATAAAGATAATTCGGTAGTTCTAGCCTTCAATCTTTCTACAGCTTAGGTCAGCAACTATTCTGTGGGTTCATACAGCTACTTTGAAGATTGACGCGCATGCGGTCTGGCGGGCTTCTTCACGTAATCCCTCATCGCAACATCTAATAAATTAAAGATCAAACTTCAAACTGGAAAGTTCTCGCTTAATCTTTCTATTTTATTCTGTTTTTTCGTTATCTGAAACCCTTTTGTGTCCTTTTTAACCACTTGCCATTTGACCTAAATCCAAACATCTGCTTATCTTCCCCCCTCACCCATCACTAGCCAGGCGATATTCCACCCACGCCTCCTCTTTCCAGCTTTCTCCCCCCTACTCAATCAGCCTGCAGAATGGACCTGACCCAAAATGTTGTCTATCCATTCCCTCCACAGATGTTGCCTGATCCACTGAGTTACTCCAGCACTTTGATTTTTGCTCGAGTCCAGCTTCTGCAGTCCCTTGATAGTAATGTTTTGATTTTAAGTTCACCTGGATAATAATGTTTTGATGTTAAGTGCACTTGGTGTAATTTCTACTATGATGAAATTAGATTGTATATTTATATTCTCTTCTTGAAATTCAAAAAAGCCCCTTTTCATGTTTTCATTAAAGATTTCCTATGTAAATTACAGTAAGCTTTAGATTCTGATTTTTTTTTCCGATTTTGATCAATTTCCATAATTTGGCCACATTAGCATTGAATCAGTGAGCAGTCAACCACAAAGCCACATCTTTTAAGGATAGCTGACTGATCAGGAGGATCAGTGCAACTTCCCTCTGGAAGGCGAATCCGAACTGTCAAAGCCGCCACAGCCAGACATAAAAACAGCTTTTTTTCCACACAAGCAGTAGCTCTACTCAACAGCCAAAAGTCTGTAGCCTCCTTTTGCTCTGGTATTTGATTTCATTCTTCACATGTGTAAATGATAATGTTTTATTTTTAATTGTCTACTGTATATCGTGTTGTTACTTGAGAAGGCAAATTCCTTGTATGTATACACACTTCGCTAATAAAATGTATTCAATTCAATTCAATTCAATTGAATATGTAGTACAGCAACCATTTTAGATGAGCTTGCACACCAGCTTAACAGTGAAGAATGGAAGGGTCAGGAATAAAAGGCAATTACATCTATAAGCATCTGGACGGCATGGTGATGTAGCAGTAGAGCTACCACCTTACAGCGCCAGAGACCGGGGTTCGATCTTGACTACGTGCTTGTCTATATGGAGTTTGTACATTCTCCCCGTGGCCTGCGTGGGTTTTCTCTGAGATCTTCAGTTTCCTCCTACACTCCAAAGGCGTACAGGTCTGCAGGTTAATTGGCTTGGTATAAATGTAAAATTGTCCCTCGCATGTGTAGGATAGTATCAGTGTCCAGGGGATCGCTGGTCAGTGCGGACTCGATGGGCCGAAGGGTCTGTTTCTGCACTGTATCCCTAAACCAAACTAGGTAATGCCCTACAGTAGGAAAAATCTTTACGATTGCTGCATCACCAAGGAGGTTCATATTAGAGGTCCTTAGGAACTGGTGCACACAGCAAATTATGATACAAATGAGTACAAAACATGTTCCCAACCAATCCAACCTGCACCTACGTATCATGGTTTTTGGGGAGGTTAAAAAACCATTGACACAAGTGAATGAAGGGAACAAATGCAATGAAGAACTATTTAATTGCAAAATCCCATATTTTTCTATATTAATGAGATTTTTAGGCTGTTCCAATAAATGCACTGTTAAGCTCGATATATCTTAAGGCAAAAGTGTGCAAGTAGGGAACCAAAAATCCCTGCATTGCTCTTCTCCATTTTGATTTATGATAATAAACTGAGCAATAATTCTTACCGCACAAACTCTTTCTAAAGTTGCCATCCATGATGTTGCCAGGTGGCAGTTTTGTAATACCACCCAGGAACCTTGTTTCACAGCCATCTCAATCATGTTCATGGCTATCGGCCCTTGACCCTGTCCAAGGGACAAAGAGCTCAACTTGGATCCCCCAAAACCCTGTAGAGATATTCCATGTTAGCCAATAATTTTGAAGCAATGTTTTCATTTGATATTAATTTACCAGCACAACTGAAGATAAATAATCTAATATTGTAATATAAAGTGAAATTTTACTTCTCAAGACAATGAAGAACTATTTAATTCAAAAGAAAGATTTATCCGATAACGTATTCGTACTAAAATATTTTAAATATTATCTTTCTTATCTAAACAGACGTTTTCAGTGAGGACAATAATAGATGATACTAATATATGCATAGTGCAAGAAAATGCATACTTAGACCTGTATTGTATACACAGTGAAGCTCCAGTGTTGTATTCCTGAACTCCAAATATATTACAGTATAGTTCCTTAGATTAAGGATAGTTTTCCAACTGCATATCATTGCACCAAGCGTATTCCACTTGGATCTGTGAGAGGATTTGGAAAGCACAGAGGGAGGTGGGAAATTGCAGAGAACGTGCCAGGGTGTTCTCGAGAGGGCAGAAACATAGGGAAGTGACAGACCAAACCAATGTTCAGAACTAAACCTTTGACTGCATAGCTCACTACCTAAACAAGGTGTCCTTCCAGGAATTAGACAAAAACAGTCAACATGGTTAATTTAAACAAGTCAACATTGTTTTTCTCTGAAGAAGGTCTTAAGAAGGGCCTCAACCCCAAAACGTCACCCATTCCTTCCCTCCAGCGATGCTGCCTGTCCCGCTGAGTTACTCCTATTTTTTGGAAATTAGATTGCAATAATTTTATAAATTCTAAGAAATTTTAACATTTCGCCTGTGGTCGAACTTGACCGAGATACATCAGAATGGTTAATACATTTGGACTTACCTGATCTTCAGCAAACTTGAGGAGAGCAGCCATCGGGTCGGCACCAGGTGAGAGGATGAATATCAGGGGTGCAATAGCATTACTGTCACCAAACGCACTGCTCAAATCAAATGGAGGTGGTTCAATGAACCGTCGACCAAGGTTGGCAGTCACATAGTCCTGAGCCATTGGAATGAACTGAAGGGAAAAAAAATGACCCATTCATGATAGTTTCACAGAAGACACTACAAATGAATAATTACAATATGGAAAATAATAGCTCAGAAATTGTTGTGCTGCGTTATTAAGAGACTTCCTGTGATTGGAAGCAACTCTTGGAATATTAAAGGCTGCAATAACTCATGAGAATTGCTCACATTTACACATTCATTTAAGCATTAGTCTATATTAGTCTTTAAGCACTATTTTGAATATTAACAGTAGCACTTTTACCAAATGGCTAGAGCAGTACCAACCATTTCTTTATGGTACCTCAAAGTCAATATAAATTATTTGAGAGTTTGTAGTGTGGGGCATTTCCCTATTGTTTCACATTCCACATGGTATTTACTACATATAAAGAAACCAGGTGTACATTATGGCTGTTTCATTTTTCTGAGCTGTCTTTGGAAATGATTTATCTGATTATGGCAATAAGACAATTTTTGGAAAGTGAATATGCAGTTAGCATCTGATTCCAAATTACATCGATGGACCAGAAGTGACTATAATGGTGTCTGCTGGAATCAATTAAATAGCATTGGTATCTAAACAGCATCCAAAACTAGCAAACCTTAATGTCTCACAGCCATTTTCCTCCATTGATTTCACAGGGGAAAACTTGCATTGCCTGCTACGACCTGAGCAAACTGTTTGAACAACTCCTCGGTGCAAGTACTGGAAAAATGCCACAACATCACACTTTGCCAACAGATATGGGAGTCCTACGGCAGAGTGAGGTTGTGGAACGTGTTACAGCAGCTGTCCGAGACTTTGCACACGACTTGAGAAAACATGGAGATTTCTCGGGAATAATATGAAAGAAATGTCAGCAAGTGTATCTGGAATTGAGTTTAGTTTAGAGATACAACGCAGAAACAGGCACTTCTTGGCCCACCAAGTCCGCACTGACCAGTGATCCCCGCACACTAACACTATCCTACACACACTAGGGACAATTTTACATTTATAACCAAGCCAATTAACCTGCAAACCTGGACGCCTTTGGAGTGTGGGAGACAACTCACGCAGGTCACGGGGAGTACGTACAAACTCTGTACAGACAGCACCCGTAGTCAGGATCGAACCTGGGTAAGGCAGCAACTCTACCGCTGCACCACTGTACTACCCAATTTCTGGTTTTGCTACTCAAAAACTGTGTACAGTGCCAATTCCCACTCAAATTACAGGCACAACAATGGCAACTGGTAAAAGGTATACTTTGCTTTATTCAAACTTTGAACCACAGAAGCAATGTACAAGTATTCACAACTTGCACAATGTACCATCTCTTCAAGACATTGGGTAATCAGTTTTGGAGTTGTTCTACCTAGATTTCTCTGAACTCATGATTCAGATCCAGATTGCCCCAGGTTCTGGATCCATCTCCCTCCTATTTCTTCTGTTCTCTTCCAATGAACATCAGTAGTTCAGACTAATCCCCACTCATTTCACCCATTTTTGTCCCATGGTAGGATGGGGACCCACAGAACTGTTTATATCAACGGGTCGATGGTTGAAAGGGTCAAGAGCTTCAAATTCCTGGGCATGCACATCTGTGAAGATCTTTCCTGGTCCGAGAACACAGATGCAATTATTAAGAAAGCTCATCAGCGCTTCTACTTCCTGAGAGGATTACGGAAAGTCGGTCTGTCAAGGAGGACTCTCTCTAACCGCTACAGGTGTACAGTAGAGAGCTTGCTGACTGGTTGCATCGTGGCTTGGTTCGGCAACTTGAGCGCCCTGGAGAGGAAAAGACTCCAAAAAGTAGTAAACACTGCCCAGTCCATCATCGGCTCTGACCTCCCTTCCATCGAGGGGATTTATCACAGTCGCTGCCTCAAAAAGGCTGGCAGCATCATCAAGGACCCACACCACCCTAGCCACACACTCATCTCCCTGCTACCTTCGGGTAGAAGGTACAGGAGCCTTAAGACTGCAACAACCCGGTTTAGGAATAGCTACTTCCCCACAGCCATCAGGCTATTAAACCTGGCTTGGAACTCTGAACATTAATATCCCTCCATCTGTTATTTGCACTTTATTAATTTATTAAGTCATGGGTGTATTTATGTATAGAATTGTAGTCAATGCCTTCTATGTTCTGTTGTGCTATGCAAAAAAAAATTTCATTGTCCTGTCAAGGACACATGACAATAAACTCTTTTGACTTTGACAATTGTCGTTAACAGTAACACTGACATTTTCCACTTTGCTAGTTGAGTGGAATCCGAGTTATTGGTAATGTGCCAATTGGACAAAGAGAGGCATGGAACTGATTGCTCCTCACTGTTAATACAAACTCATTTGCCTCATGGGTCTGGTGACCAAACTTAATCACATAGGCAGCTCACAGTCTTTACTCAGCCCACTATTTATCGCTTATTACTACAGTAACAAGCATTCAGCCTGCAAGTGAGGGCTTGGATGCAATTGGAGATGTCTTAGGGCAAACCCATTGTTGATTATATCATTGCAACTAGATGACCTGTTCCTGTTGCTACCAGTATATTAGGCTTCTGGGAACTTGGGTCTTACTAAAAACATCTCCCAATTCATCTTTGCTGCTTAGAGAAGCTGAAAGACTGTTACATTGGTGCATTATACCCTGCCTCAATCTAGTTCATCCTATTATATCAATTAATGACAGAGATTCACACTTCCAATTCAGGTAATATCTGAAGAAAGATCTCGGCCCAAAACATCACCCATTCCTTCTCTCCACATATGTCGCCTGTCCCACGGAGTTACTCCATTTTGTGTCTACAGTTATTGTCAGTCAACCGTGGTCATGTTTTCCTAACATTCCCACAGAAGTTGACAGATCATTAACTGTCATTGAATACGGTAGCCTTTCTAAAACACTCTTAGAAACATAGAAAATAGGTGCAGGAGGAGGCCATTAGGCCCTTAGAGCGAGCACCGCCATTCATTGTGATCATGGCTGATCGTCCCCAATCAATAACCGGTGCCTGCCTTCTCCCCATATCCCTCTCTATTCTTCTGTTCTAGGAAAGTTATTTTAACCCTCTTACTACCACCATCCCCACAGATTTGAGACACCTTTAATAAATTACTTTCTACCACAAATAGTCAAATGATAAGGTTTGGAAATTCAAACCTTGTCAGGCCTCAGACAACGAATTACAAGCATTCGCTGAAAGTTTGCCAGCTTATCTTCCCATTCGCCAGGAAATATCTCATGATGTGGCTCCTGAAAAACAGAATGCACATTTGAAATTAGAAAAAAGAAAGCATTGGAACTACTCAGCCGGTCAGGAGGAATCTATTGAAGGAGAAACAAGGTTAATGTTTCAAACAAGCTAGTTCTTAAGGGGTTGACACAAAATTAAAATGGAGATGCTGCCTCACCCGCTGAGTTCAATTCAATTCAATTCAATTCAAGTTTAATGTCATTGCACAAATACAAGTATAGGTACAACGAAATGCAGTTTAGCGTCATTCTTAGTGATAGCGATATGAAAAAATAAATACAGAGTGCAGTGGTAGCAGTACGGAAATAAATAAATACAGGGTACAGACAAGTCTATCAGCTGGGCTCCGAGTTCAGCAGTCTGATGGTGTAGTTGAAGAAGCTGTTCTTCGTCCTACTGGTGCGGGACCTGAGGCTCCTGTACCGCCTCCCTGATGGGAGGAGGGCAAACAGTCCATGGTTAGGGTGTGAGGGGTCCTTGATGATCTTCCCGGCCCGCTTCAGGCACCGTTTTCGGTGGAGGGCATCCATGGCAGGGAGCGGGGCACCGATGATGTACTGGGCGGTTTTCACCACCCGTTGTAGTGCCTTCCTGTCTGCCACGGTGCAACTGCTGTACCATACCGTAAAGCAGGTGGTCAGGATGTTTTCAATGGTGCAGCGGTAGAAGTTCGTCAGGATCCGGGGGGACAGGTGGGCTTTTTTGAGCCTCCTCAGAAAGTAAAGGCGCTGCTGTGCCTTTTTGATCAGCTTTGAGGTGTTGAGGGACCAGGACAGATCCTCCGAGATGTGTACCCCGAGGAATTTGTAGTTGGAGACCCTCTCCACCTCAGTCCCGTTTATATGGACGGGGGTGTGTCTGCCCCCTCTGTTCTTCCGAAAGTCAACAATTATTTCCTTCGTCTTCTGGGAGTTGAGGACGAGGTTATTGTTGGCACACCAGGTGGCCAGGAGCTGGACCTCCTCCCTGTAGGCTGATTCGTCATTATCACTAATCAGTCCTACCACCGTGGTGTCATCGGCAAAGTTAAACCCCTGTCCCACTTTCCCGAGTTACTCATGAATTCTCCTGAGTTTTCCCCTTGATTCAAACTCGGAGATGCCAGCCGTAAGTACTCAGGGCTATTATTTTAACTTGTGGACATTTTTCAACATGTTGAAAAAACATCCCGACTTACCTGATGCCCCGAGTACCTACGGCTGGCATTACGAGCCACTACGATATATCTACGGACTTGCTACGGAAATTCTCCGAGTTTGAATCAACGGGAAAACTTGGGAGAATTTGTGAGTAACTCAGGAAAGTGGGACAGGGGATTTACTCCAACATTTTGTGTCTACCTTCGATTTTAACCAGCATCTGCAGTTCTGTCTCACACATCTGAAGGGGGTTGGACAGATGGACCGGACACAGTGAATATTTCTGGTAGGGTGAGGCAGGGGTTGCTTTGTGATTACAGAGCCATCTTGTCAATAAACTAAGGACAGTCAGAGGGAAAGAAACATGGAAATGGGCATATACAACTGTGAAATGCAGTGTTGCTGTTGAAATGCAATGACTGCTGTTGAAACTGGAAAACAAAAGCAAGTAGATAAACTCAAAATGCTGGAGTCACAGCCGGACAGACAGCATCTCAGAAGAGAAAGAATGGTTGACGTTTCACGCCTGAGAAAAGCAAGTGCCCAATTTATCATATAATTTCGGAAGTCCTTAAGGAAATGCCCACGGTGAGATGAAGGGAGAAATGGGTAGTTCTGTTAAACTTTTAAAATAAAGATTTATAATTCAGTTGTTCAAGCTTAGCAACTGATCATTTAATATAAAATTGGCATCCTAGGATGTCAGGACTTTCATATGAGGAAAGACTGGATAGACTTGGCTTGTACTCGCTAGAATTTAGAAGACTGAGGGGGGATCTTATAGAAACTTACAAAATTCTTAAGGGGTTGGACAAGCTAGATGCAGGAAGATTGTTCCCGATGTTGGGGAGGTCCAGAACAAGGGGTCACAGTCTAAGGATAAGGGGGAATTCCTTCAGGACCGAGATGAGGAAAACATTTTTCACACAGAGAGTGGTGAGTCTCTGGAATTCTCTGCCACAGAAGGTAGTTGAGGCCAGTTCATTGGCTATATTTAAGAGGGAGTTAGATGTGGCCCTTATGGTAAAGGGATCAGGGGGTATGGAGAGAAGGCAGGTACAGGATACTGAGATGGATGATCAGCCATGATCATATTGAATGGCGGTGCAGGCTCGAAGGGCCGAATGGGCTACTCCTGCACCTATTTTCTATGTTTCTATGTCTAATATAAAATTGACTATTTATACTTTAATAATGACTGCACTCTGATGTTTACTTCTTCTGAATGTCTTTTAGCTACTTATGAGGCCCTTATATTAAGGGTAATGCACCTTGTGAGGCTGCTAACAGGCTGGTAGTATATTGTTCCCTGTCACTTGGAGGTTCAGCAAATAGCAATGGTCAATCTTTCCAATTGCAGCATCATAAGTGATAGGAGCAAAATTAAGCCATTCGGCCCATCAAGTCTACTCCACCATTCAATCATGGCAGATCTATCTTCTCCCTCCTAACCCCATTTTCCTGCCTTCTCCCCATAACCCCAGACACTCATACTGATCAAGAATCTATCTATCACTGCATCGAAAATATCCATTGACGGATCTCCACAGCATTCTGTGACAAAGAATTCCACATGAGGGACTGCAGTGTGGCAGAGCAAGCTGTAGGAGGCGGGCAAGGGCATTGCTTACTGATGATAAGGGCTAAAGGGCCTGTCCCACTTGGGCCTCATTTGCGCGTCATTTACGGGACATAACATACGTGTCATGATGCACACGTCGTTACGCGCGCGCATGGCGCGTGGTGCATTATGCACGCTTGGCGCGTGGTGAGGTGTCAATGGTGTAGGCAGTGACGCGCGGTCGCACACGGCGCCCCAGGATTTTGCGATTCACAAAATCTTCGCGCGTCACCTACATGACACGCAAATTACGCCCAAGTGGGACAGGCCCTTTACTGTTGACTGCTTACAAGGGCATTGCTCACATTGCTTCTGCTGACTGGTTAGCACGCAACAACACCTTTTCACTGTACCTCAGTACACATGACAGTAAACTAAACTAAACTGAACTGAAATGGAGTTTTTCCAGCTGACACCAATATGTTCATATTCCATAATATTATCAGGGGCTACCAGTCAATGGGGTATGCATCTGCAGCAGTACAGATCACACAACCAGCTTCAGGTACATGCCAACAGTGATGCTCAGCATCCACAGTACAGCTCCCAATGATCTGTCCAATTCTGTGGGAAGGGGAGTTGAAATGGTTGCCAAATATTTCAACTTCCCACCCTACTGCCATACTGACGTCTCAGTCCTGGGACCCCTCCATTGCCAGAGTGAGGCCACAGGCATATTGGAGGGACAGCAGCTCATATCAGAAACATAGAAACATAGAAATTAGGTGCAGGAGTAGGCCATTCGGCCCTCCGAGCCTGCACCGCCATTCAATATGATCATGGCTGATCATCCAACTCAGTATCCCGTACATGCCTTCTCTCCATACCCTCTGATCCCCTTAGCCACAAGGGCCACATCTAACTCCCTCTTAAATATAGCCAATGAACTGGCCTCAACTACCCTCTGTGGCAGAGAGTTCCAGAGACCCACCACTCTGTGTGAAAAAATTCCTTCTCATCTCGGTCCTAAAGGATTTCCCCTTATCCTTAAGCCGTGACCCCTTGTCCTGGACCTCCCCAAAAATCGGGAACAATCTTCCTGCATCTAGCCTGTCCAACCCCTTAAGAATTTTGTACGTTTCTAAAAGATCCCTCTCAATCTCCTAAATTCTAGAGAGTATAAACCGAGTCTATCCAGTCTTTCTTCATAAGACAGTACTGACATCCCAGGAATCAGTCTGGTGAACCTTCTCTGCACTCCCTCTATGGCAATAATGTCCTTCCTCAGATTTGGAGACCAGAACTGTACGCAATACTCCAGGTGTGATCTCACCAAGACCCTATATAACTGAAGTAGAACCTACCTGCTCCTATACTCAAATCCTTTTGCTATGAAAGCTACCATACCATTCGCTTTCTTCACTGCCTGCTGCACCTGCATGCCTACTTTCAATGACTGGTGTACCATGACACCCAGGTCGCACTGCATCTCCCCTTTTCCTAATCGGTCACCATTTAGATAATAGTCTACTTTCCTATTTTTGCCACCAAAGTGGATATCCTCACATTTATCCACATTATACTGCATCTGCCAAACATTTGCCCACTCACCGAGCCTATCCAAGTCACCTTGCAGTCTCCTAGCATCCTCCTCACAGCTTACACTGCCCCCCAGCTTAGTGTCATCCGCAAACTTGGAGATATTGCATTCAATTCCCTCATCCAGATCATTAATGTATATTGTAAATAGCTGGGGTTCCAGCACTGAGCCTTGCGGTACCCCACTAGTCACTGCCTGCCATTGTGAAAAGGACCCGTTTACTCCTACTCTTTGCTTCCAGTTTGCCAGCCAGTTCTCTATCCACATCAATACTGAACCCCCAATGCCGTATGCTTTAATTTCGTATACTAATCTCTTATGTGTGACCTTGTCGAAAGCCTTCTGGAAGCCCAGATACACCTCATCCACTGGTTCTCCCCTATCCACGCTACTAGTTACATCCTCGAAAAATTCCACAAGATTCGTCAGACATGATTTACCTTTCATAAATCCATGCTGACTTTGTCCAATGAATGCACCACTTTCCAAATGTGCTGCTATCCCATCTTTAATAACTGACTCTAGCAGTTTCCCCACTACCGATGTTAGACTAACTGGGCTGTAATTCCCCGTTTTCTCTCTCCCTCCCTTAAAAAGAGGGGTTACGTTTGCTACCCGCCAATCCTCAGGAACTACTCATTCCGCTTGGGTAGCTTACAACCCAGTGGCATGAATGTTGAATTCTCTGATTTTAATTAACTTCTACCGACACTCCCCTCCCCTCTCCCCTCTCTCTCCCCATGTCATTTAACCAGTTCATCAACTCTTCACATTGTATCCATCATGAGTTCACACCTTCCCCAGCCAACATTGGGCCCACCAGGGCACCACCCAGAATGAAGTCATTTGTGGCCAAGATGGGTCCTAGTCTTCTCGCCACTGGGTCTTCACCGTTTGTATTCCCTCATTATCAACTCTTCCCCAGCCAACAATGGACCATTGTGGGCTCCACCTTTGATGCAGGCTCAGCTTTGTTCTATACATTACCATACCTCCAGTATCCCCCGCCCTGACTCTCAGTCTGATGAAAGGTCTCGACTCAAAACGTCACCTATTCCTTTTCCCCAGAGATGCTGCCTAACCCGCTGAGTTGCTCCAGCATCTTGTGTCCATTTTCAGATTCAGATAAATGCTTCCTAACCAATTGAACCCATTTACCACTGCCTATCTTGGTTGTTGAAAAAAATAATCATTTTTAATGTTAAATTTCTTAGCTGAGGCCATTCTTACTAGATTAAAAATAAGAACTAAACACTATTTGTCAAACTGTCCCTGGTGATTTCACCTGTGTAAAAATATGATTAAACATTTGACAAACACAGCAGAGTTTTAGCAGGGCTATAAATCTCTGTATAAGTAGGAAAAGCAAAATTGTGCTTACAAGAAATGCTGGTGATGAAAAATGTAGTAACGTTTTGAACCATCCTCAAAAACGTGAAATATTTTGTCGAACTGGATGAACCAGAAAAGTCAGACTAACAACAATTTTTTAATTTGAAATCTAAATATGAACACCATGTGTCATGATAAAAAAAATCCAAACAACTTGTTAGTTAAAGAGAGTAGGAAGACAATGCAGATGCTGGTTTAAAACGTAGACACAATAAGATGGTGTAACTCAACAGGTCAGGCAGCATCTCTGGAGAGAATGGGTGAGATTTTGGGTCGAGACCCTTCATCAGGCCTTCTTCAGACTGAAAAAGGGGTTTGCAACAAGAAGGCAGATTATTATCTGAATGGTGTCAGATTAGGAAAAAGGGAGGTGCAATGAGACCTGGGTGTCGTTGTACATCAGTCACTGAAAGTAAGCATGCAGGCACAGCAGGCAGTGAAGAAAGCAAATGGCATGTTGGCCTTTATAGCGCGAGGATGTGAGTATAGGACCAAGGAGGTGAGACCACATCTGGAGTATTGTGTAGTTTCCTACTTTGAGGAAGGACATTCGTGCGACTGAGGGAGTGTCGCGTAGGTTCAATTTCAATTTCAATTTCAATTCAATTTATTTTTGGTTTCTGCAGCCGTACAACAAAAAGAAACAATTTTACAAGACACACAACCAACTCAATTCACACAGACATCCATCACAGTGAATCTCCTCCTCACTGTGATGGAAAGTAAAGTCTTGCCTCTCTCCTGCTCTCCATCTTCTCCCATTGTTAAAGCCCCCGGCGGGCGATGGCAAGTCCCGCGGCCGTTAAAGCCGCGCTGGCGATGTAAGGCCCTGCTCCGGGTCTTAATGTTACAGCCCTCGGCGGGCGATGGCAAGTATCATGGCCATTAAGGCCCCGCTCCGGGTCGTTTTCAGCCCCACAACTTGGACGGGAGAACCTGCGGGAGCTCTGAAAAGCCGTCTCCCACCAGGGACCCGCGAGCTCCCGATGTCACCGTCCACTGGCCTGCAGCTGGAGCCGCCGAAGCTCCAAAGTCCGGTCGCATTGACGATGGTAAGTCCGCAGGCCCCGCGACTGGAGCCCCCAGGTTGTTCCGGCCGGAGGCCGCTCCATGGTGCTAAGCCCCAATGACAACTGTGACAAGGGAGACCAGACAGGGAAAAGGTCGGGCCTCCCGTGCAGGGAATAGATTTTAAAGTTTCCGCTAAACCACCCGCCCCACCCCCCCGAACCCACATATATGCAGTTAAAAACAATATTTAAAAAAAAACACAGCAAACGACACATTGAACGGGCCATTGAACGGAACAAAACATTTTTTAAAAGGACAGACGGACTGCAGGGGCCGCTGTCATTTTTAGGATCACCAGTCTAATTCCGGGGATGGTGGAACTGACATGTGATGAAAGAATGGATCGACTGGGCTTATATTCATTGAAATTTAGAAGGATGAGAGGGGATCTTATAGAAACGTATAGAATTCTTTAGGGATTAGATGCAGGAAAAATGTTCCCGATGTTGGGGGAGACAAGAACCAGGGGTCGCATTTAAGAATAAGTGGTGGGCCATTTAGGTCTGAGATGAGGAAAATCTTTTTAACCCAGAGAGTTGTGAATCTGTGGAATTCTCTACCACAGAGAAGTCAGTGGAGGTCAATTCACTGGATATATTGAAGAGAGTTAGATATAGTTCTTAGGGCTAACGGAATCAAAGGATATGGGCAGAAAGCAGGAACGAGGTACTGATTTTGGATGATCAAAATGTTTCTATGACCCAAAATGTAACCCATTCCTTTTCTCCAGAGATGCTGCCCGACCAGTTACTCCAGCTTTTTGTGTCTATCCATGTTAGTTAAAGATATGTAACTATGTCACCAATCGGTCGGAGGTGGCGCTGCGAGTCGGCTGCCCTGCCAGCAACGTGTTAGTTTTTTTCTACTTGTTTTTTTAGTGTGTTTAGTGTGTCCTAATGTGTGTTTTTAATGTTTCTCGGTGTGTCTTGTGTGGGGGGTGGTGTGGGGGGGTAAGGGGGAAACCGCTTTGGTCGCCTCCTCCACGGAGGGGCGACTTTTTCCATGTCGCCTCCCTCGTGGCCTAACACAAAGGATCGGTGTGGCCTTCCCCGGAGACGGGCCGGGTGCTTCAGCAGCACGCGCAGCGTGGACTTTTTCATCGCGGAGCAGGTGAGCCCTCGCCGGGGGGTCGCCAGAAGGGAGCACTCCGATCGCTAGCCCGCAGCAGCCTGAAGCCACAGTCGGCAGAGCTCCAGCTGGCACGGCGTCCGGAGCCTGGGATCCCTAGTTGGGAACCCCGGATGAGAAGAGCTCCGACCACCGGCCCGCGGCCTACAACATCTTTTGAAGCCGTGGTCTGCGGTGCTTCTAATTGCGGCGGGCCGGGGACTTTAGATCTTCCACTGCCGGCCTGCGGCCTACACCATCTTGAAGCCGCGGTCTCCGGTAGGGAAGCTACGATTCAGGGCTTACCCTGTCTGCACATCTGGCCGCCCGCAGCAGCGACTGCAGAGGGTTGTGGCCCCGACCACGGGGGAAAATGGAGGAGGACTGACTAAACTTTGTGCCTTCCACCACAGTGATGAATGCTGTGGTGGATGCTTGTGTTAATTTTTTATTGTGTATTGTGTGTTCTTTTCTATTGTACCGCTGCTGGCAAGTTAATTTCACTGCACTTCATTGTGTATGTGACAAATAAATCTGACTATTTTACTGTATTAAAACTTACACTAAAGGTCCAATGAAAATGTACTACTGAGTAGCTGTGGCTGAAAATCAATGCCATGGTCACTTACACTCTATGCATTAAAAAAAAGCTCTGTTACGTTATTATAACTAATTAATGAGTTTTGATATGACCTTGAGGATAGACAGTAATTTTGTACAATAACATATTTTTCCAAACCTACCATGCTGTCATACACTGCCTTCCATCCATCTAATAGACCCAGAAATTGAGTCCGAAGGGTTGCAAACGCTGGAATTTCAGCAAGTCGGCAGAACTCATCCCAAGACGCTTTCGGGAGCCAGTCCGTTGGATTTGCGTGTGGATTATCCAAGCCAATGCCACCCGTCAGCAAAAAGGTCCACTCCTCTTCTTCAATCTGAAGGTAAAGGAAACATTATTAGATATCTGTAATGTTGTCATAATCTGATTACTGAACTAGAAAATGTATTAAGAACTAAATAAAACTTACAGATTGCACATGGCAAACATGTTAACAGCGTGACAGCAAATGGAGTCAGTTTGTATTTCTATCTCTTTGAAAGGCAAGCACTCACATTTCTAAGCAAATAAATGCTATTTTATTTCAGAGTCACGTGAGTGACTACGTGAAGAAGCCCCGCCAGGCGCATGCTCGGCATTACGTCGACGCATGTGGCACCGACAGGGTGGAGAGCGCAGCTCCCACCAGCGGTAAGTTTAACCCGCAGGTAAGTCACTGTTGAACTTTCTTGCTAGTGTTTTTAAACTCTGTAAGTCTGCAGAGCCAGCTTGAGTGCTGATGTATTTTGAAAAAATTAAAAAACTTTAATGTAACTCTGGCTCGAAATACGGAGCCAGCTGGAGTGAAAGTATTTTAAACTGCGATAATTGAATAGAACACGCTGGAACCGCAGTTTCCGATTTAGATCAGATCGGGAGATAAGGGCTGCTTTAAAAGCCGGCTCACGCTATTTACCGCTATTTAGATCGGGTTTGGAGATAATGGCTGCGCTAAATGCCGGCTCCAAATACCCACTAATTGTAAAATAAAGTCTGCTCTGAGTATATGTTACCAGATGCAGTTTTCTTTATGGAAATGTATATAACCCTGTGTGATACTGAGGTTATTACAAATATTCTGCAAGCAGAATGTGTCTGTCAGAATTACAATTTTAAACATATATGGTTTATGCACAAATACAAAACAGTAAAGAAGTAACTCTCCTCCAAGGGAGGACAAGAATGTGGGGGAGGCTGGAAATGGAGAAAATGCTCCACACTTGAATTAGTCAAGGGTTCTAAGACCCATGTATGTCTTCCTGTAAGGCAGGCTCCTGAAGTATTTCCATACGCTGAGTATGGTGCCTATGAAAATGGAATTCTGATTCTCTAGTACCTTGGTTAGGTCTGGATGACGTCCCTAGAGCAAGATAAAATGCTACAAACTCTAATCAGTCAAGGGTTCTAAAGACCCATGAGATTCTAAGGCAGGCTCTGAAGGAGTTTCCATACACTGAGTATGGTGCCTATAAAGAATGAGAATCTCATTCACCAGTGCCTTGCATAGGTCTGGATGAAGTCTCCCTAGAGCAAGACTCGGGAGTACCAGGGCAGGATGAAACTGACCCTGAAGCTGGTGTCCCTACTTATGTGTATACACCAGAGCACAATAGAAATGCTCCGGGTGTTCCCGATGTAGCACCAAGTTTTGCTATATATGTATGGACTGGTGAGGCTATGGATGAACCTGCGGCCAACATTATTTGGTTTCTCACCCACACCAAGAAACTGTTATGACTGAAACAGTAAGAAATATATAAAAATATATAAAACACCCGTCTATTGTGCCTCGCTCAGGGTGCCAACAGTAACTCAGTAATTAGGCACACATGAGTGTAACGATGCGAGGACAGGAAATGTGTTCCAGCATGTCCTCTAGCTGATATTCAGTTGGCATCACTGCATTTGGGGAAGAAATACATGGGTCGATAATGTCCAATACTTTTAAGACATGCTTGCGTTACTCTGCAATGCATATTTGAACCCAATTGTATGATGAAAATTGCCATTTGGCTAACATTATCCCCAAAAAATGCAGGATTATGTGGGCAAGCTATAACCAGATTTATGATTGATGAAAAACTGCCCAACCAATTAAGAATATTTGCCTTATAAAACTTCTCATCCCTGCTTTGAGAGAACAAACAGGTTGAATACGAACCCGTATATTAAGAGAAGGGATCTTCTGATTCATTTACGGAAGTACAGAAACGTCATTCCATCACACATGGAATTTCTGGGAAACAACCTCTGGTTGGTTGTAAGATTACAATTGTTTTGAAATTCTGCATTAAATCTGATCGGCTTGGTGTTTGAATGTACCAGGAACTCGTCAGGTAGAGATAATATATCCCAGACACAAGTATGGGGGTTGCAGATTCATTCTGGGACTCACAAACTTAAATTTATAGTTCAGTATAGGCATTTAAAAAAAGTACACTTCAACACTGTAACAAAGTTGTTTTCACAAGGCTGCTATATGGCTATTATTAGACCTAAAAAAAATGCCTTATTATTCTGGTACTTAAATTAATTGGATGGGACGGAATTACCTAATGGGTTAAATTCAGCCCTCAGGTTACTCACAGAATTATTTAAACCAGCACTGGTGTTAATGAGGTGACTTATCTAGAGGATATGTTAATTGTAAATGGGGGACAGCTGAAGAACTGGGTTCAGCAACCATAACTATTGAAAGGCTAAGGTTCTGTACATCCAAACAACATGTAAGTTACAGGCATCCCAAACAATTGATTATTTGGGGTTTGTCATTAATACAGTTGATATGTCAGTAATTTACCAACAATTAAGGTTGGGGATGTTACAAATGCCTGTACCTGTCTTGGTAAAAAACATTATCCCACCATCCAAGAAGTAGCTGCGGTTACTGGTAAAGTGACAGCAGCATTCCTGCTGTTGAATTGGGACCTCTGCATGATCAAAGTCTGCAAAGACCAGAGAATAAGCGTAAAAAGCGTGCAGGTCATTGATTAGGTCCATGCAGTTACCAACTAAAAAGGTTGAGCTGAATTGCAATGATGGATTTTCAATGTTGCACAAATTACTAGAAGTAAAAATGTGCTTGTTCAGCAGTCTTCAGTGGTATTACAGACTGATGGGAGTGCTCTCGGATGCGGAGCCAAGGACAGCGACACCAGTTGTGGTGGTCGATGGACTGTCCAAGATGATTTAATTCTCCAAACACATGGTATGAATTATTTGGAGTTATTGGGGGCGTTTTATGCATTGATAGCTGTTTGTTCTACAATAAAGAACTTACATGTTCAATTACGAGTAGACAATACCACAGCTGTGGGAGAATACAATATTGTGGTAAGACAACAGATCACGAAAGTGCAATGACAATACAGAATGAATGTTAAAATTCAAAAAGTTTCAAAAAGATTGTCAGACAGTATGAGTACCAAATGTTGATCTGTTGTGTCTGGATTAAATCTCCAGTGGTCTAAATGTGTCTCATGGGAGCCAGACCCAGGAGCATTAGCGGTGGATGCATTCTCGCTACATTGGGGAAGTTAAGACTTTTATGTTTTCCCCATTTTGCTTGATTAGGCAATGTGTCACCAAAATAGAGCAAGTCTCTGCCGCAGGTGTTTGGTGGATGTAATTGGTAATTGGTAACTGGTAATTGTTGGTACATCCAGTAACAGCATAAGTCATCCATTACATGACCGTATTAATTGTTAATCTGCAGGTTCTGATGGAATGTCGGATAGGACCATGGATGTCATAACTGCAGCTTGGAGAGATAGCACTAAGAAACAATATATGTTTCATATAAGGAATGGGAAATCTTTTGTATACAGTCAGATATATTTTATCATACTGCAAACATATCGGATGTATTGGAGTTCCTTGCTATGTTGCACCTGAGTTATAGTACCATTAATGGAGCTCGGAGTGCTTTGTCCTCCTATTTAGGACAATTTTCAGAATGACAATTTATCGGGTCTCATCCGTTAATATCCCGATTTATGAGAGGAATTTTAATAAAATCCTACCAAACCCAGATATACAGAAATCTGGGATGACAGTATAGTTCTCACATTGCTTCGGCAATGGACTCCAATTACGTTACTGTCTTTTCAGAAGTTAATATTTAAAGTGGTTATGCTCATGCCATTATAATCAGAACAATGAGTACAAACATTACAAATGTTGCGGTTAGATTGTATGCAGTTGTCTGTAGATAAAATAACGTTTTATGTCAATGATCTAAGCAAGAAAAGTAAGCCAAGAATGTCCGCGGCGAAGGTGCAGGACGTGCCGCTCAACCAAATTCTGGATACTGCAGGATAGTCTAAAGAAGAAACTTTTCTAGATTTTATGATAAACCTGCTGTTACAGTGCCAGGGTTGCACATGCTGTATTGGGTTCTGGTCAAATTGTTTGCTTTGTTGCATATCATTTGTTGTTATTTCCCCTGGGATAGAGGGGTTATTACTTTTCTTTTTATTATTATTAAAATATTAAAATATTTATTGGATAATTTCAAGCAATATATATTATTTACTCACTGTGTAAACTGAAGCAGTGTGTCGTATGGAATGATCTACGCATGAAAATCACAGAGCTTTGAAATCTTCACGTAGTCACTCACGTGACTCCGAAGTAAAATAGTAAACGAGAACTTACCTGTCCTAAGTTTGATCTTTATTTTATGAGGAGTTACGATGAGGAATTACATGCCCTTCACTCCCGACCTTCATAATCTAAATGATCATCTGGTAGTTCAAGTCTTTGTGAGCCTTACTATCTTACTCCGGCTATTGGTTCTGTGTTTTTCATGCCGCTGCTTTGAAGTATGCCGAACATGCGACTGGCGGGGCTTCTTCACGTAATCCCTCATCGTAACTCCTCATAAAATAAAGATCAAACTTCGAACAGGTAAGTTCTCGTTTAATCTTACTATTTTAGTTTTAAAATTGCATAGTATATATGTTACTGTGAAAACACGCATTGAATGCAAGTTAGTGCAATTTATTTTCCAATTTACTTAAGCAACATTGGATCTGTTGGGCTTAAGGTGTGCCTGAGGATAAAATAATTGAGTTGGTAACGTATAGCATCGTCATGAACTACATTTTCTAGTTCTCTAATGCCATTGCTCATGAGTGTCAGTGATGAATTATTGAGTGCTCACAGTTTATTGTGAATCTGATTATTTTCTTGTAGAAGGCTAGTTATTCAGATTCAGATTCAATTTTAATTGTCATTGTCAGTGTACAGTACAGAGACAACGAAATGCATTAAACAACAAAATGCATTATTAGGGGTGTAGGAAGGAACTGCAGAGTCTGGTTTATGCCAAAGATAGACACAATGAGCTGGAGTAACCCAGCAGGTCATGCAGCATCCCTGGAGATAAGGAATAGGTGATGTTTTGGGTTGAGACCCTTCTTCTTCAGAAGGGGCTTGACCCGAAACGCCACCTATTCCTTTTCTCCAGAGATGTTGCCGGAGCCACTGAGTTACTCCAGCTATTTGTGTCTATATTTGGCAGTGATTAAGGGACTGGGTGAGGAGAAGGGAATCCATGTATCAGACACAGGGCAAAGGTGTAGGGTGGCGCTGAAACAATGTATTTTATTACCACCCTGCACAGCTCTGATGCATGATTTGGGCATTCCTGGAGAAGTACAAAGTGGCTGCTCAATGGACATGAAAATTAGAAGCTTCAGCAACCTGCCAGGCTTACAGTTGTGGGCACTTGTACAACTGTACTCCACATTTAACTAAGCTGAGTAATTTAGACTTGTGTGCAAGGAAAGGGCCTGTCCCACTTGGGAGACATTTGTGCGTCACGCAGGTGGCGAGCGAAGATTTTGTGAATCCCCAAATCCTGTGGCTCCGCATGTGAACGCGTGTCACAGCCTACGTCACCACGCACCGTGCGCGTGTCATGCGCAACCTGCGCGCATCACGTGCGCGTCACGACACGTGCGTCGTGCTTCGTGATGCATAAATGATGTTGCGTAAATTACGTCCAAGTGGGACAGGCCCTGAAGATACTGCAAAATGCAAAGTGCCGTAGGAACTCAGCAGGTCAGGTAACATCCGTGGAGGAAGCGGTCAGATGGATTCATTCACAGATGTTGCCTGACCCACCGAGTTCCTCCAGCATTGTGTGTTTTGTTCAAGATTTCTACAGATGTTGTCTGACCCTCCAGTGTTGCCTGTTTTGCTTATGATTCCTCCATCGGTGTTGCCTGACCCACTGAGTTCCTCCAACATTGTGTGGAAGCAGATTTGTAACACATTTCCAAGGCCCCTTTCACATAAATAGCTCGTGCTTGCAATTGTGTTGTGGCAGTTAATATAGTTAAAAACAAACAATTAATAGAGTCATAATTTACAAAGAGAAACATAAAAAATGTTCAAAAGCAAGGCTTGAGGATTGGGGGTGTTTCATGAACTAAAACTTTAGAACTGCATATATGACAGCAAATGAAATATTTGTCTACATCAGTATGCAGCTAAAATTAATTATCTGTTTTAAAATCACGTTCATTTTAAAACATTTTTTTCAAGTACATTGAAGGGAAGAAGGTAACTATAGAAATAATAGGGTCCTTTAGAAACCAACATGTGAGGAGCTATAGGAAATTAGCAAGATCTTCAATGAATATTTCTTCTCTGTTCTTACTGTGGAGAAAGGCATAAAGGTTACGAAAATTTTCTCGACCCGAAACGTCACCTATTCCTTCGCTCCACAGATGCTGCATCACCGGCTGAGTTTCTGCAGCATTTTTGTCTACCTAGGAAAGTTAAGCCTGTTGATGGAGATGTTGCACAAGAGACTGCAGATGCTGGAACCTTGAGCAAAAAACAATGTGTTGGAGGAACTCAGCAGCCAGGTGGCATCCATGGAGGGAAATGGACAGATGCCATTTTTGGGTGGGGACCATTCTTCAGACTGATAGAGTAGAGGGGAGAAAGCTGGTAAAGAGAGGTGAGGGGAGAGCGGTTGGCAGATGGGTGGAGACATTAACAAAGGCTAGAGGTGAAAAGGTGAAATCACTCACCTTTCATTCCATCTACCTAGGTTGACACTTTCAATATGATCCCTGTTCCCGTCACATCTTCCTGTCCCCACTCCTTTCTACTTTCCACAGAGAACACGACTACTTTGTTTGTTCATCCTTTATTACCATCTGTACCCATCTGCCCATCAATCTTCCTCACCTGAATCCACCTGTCGTTAAGACGGCATGGTGGCGCAGCGGCAGAGCTACTGCTTTATTATGGGCCTGTCACACTTAGGCTATTTTTAGGCGACTGTCATAGTCATGGCAGCTCGCCGAAAAACCGGCGACTGGACCCCCATTCGGCATAAAATTTGAAATAGAATCATTACTTTAACAAAACCGAAGTCAGCACCGGCAGCAACCTACGTCACCCGGCGACAACCTACGTTACCCTGGCGACAACTACGACAGCACCTACGTCAGGAGAAGTCAAGCTACGCTCATTGGCGTCAAACCCACTGTCACCGACTGTCTCCGAAAAAATTTCAACATGTTGAAAGTCCAGCGGCGACCAGAAAAACGCTACGACTCTTTGGGCGACTGAGGAGACTACTCACGACCATACAGGTGATACCCCGGCGACCATGTGGCGACAGCCTAGTCACCTGTAGTCATATAAAAATTAGCTTAAGTGGGACAGGCCCATAACCGTGCTAAAGACCCTGGTTTGATCCTGACTACGGGTGCTGTCTATACGGAGGTTGTACGTTCTCCGCGTGACTTGCGTGGGTTTTCTCTGAGATCCGTTTCCTCCCACGTTCTAAAGATGTACAGGTTTGTAGGTTAATTGGCTCGGTTATAAAAGTAAAAAGCTGTCCCTCATGTGTGCAGGGTAGTGTTAGTGTGTGAGGATCGCTGGTCAATGCGGACTCAGTGGGCCGAAGGGCCTGTTTCCGCGCTGTATCTCTAAACTAAACTTGCCTGTGGTTGCCGTCTCTCTTGCCCTCGTCTCTCTTTAGCCAGCTTTCTCCCCTCTGCTCCAGGAAGGGTACCAACCCAAAACATCACGTCCATCCCACTGATGCTGCCTGATCTGCTGAATTCCTACAGAACTTTGCTTTTAGCTCTTCTTACTCTTGCCTTCACTTACCTCTTAAGGGCCTGTCCCACCAGCATGCGATTGCATGCGTTTAGTGCGACCAAACGTGGTCGCTTGAGGCGTATGGCCTAGCGGGGCCGGTCCCACTTCCAAGCGCGAAGGCATATAGAGTTGTGCGGGGCTGGTCCCGACATCGCGCGGAGCTCCAAAAATCTAGCACCGTCTGAAAATGCCACGCACCAACGGCCTGTCGGCCTGCAGGTGCATTGAGGGCATACGCAGCGTCTCGACAGGCGTACGCAGCGTCTCGACTTCGTACGCAGCGTCTCGACGTCGTACGCAGCGTCTCGACCGCATATGCCTAGTGCGTGGCGTTGCGTGATGATGTCAACGCCCGGCGTCCAAATTCAGTCGGCCCGCCTCCTGCCCAGCTGATTGGTGAGTATGATGTCGAGACCAGCCCCGCACAACTTCATACGCCTCCGCGGTTCGAAGTGGAACCGGCCCCGCGAGGCCGTACGCCTCAAGCGACCATGTTTGGTCGCGCTAGACGCATGCAATCGCATGCTAGTGGGAAAGGCCCTTAACTCTGCATCTTAAAACTCATTTATCCTCAATCTTACCAATCAATGACCGAAAGGT
Organism: Raja brachyura; assembly: GCA_963514005.1. The sequence continues at coordinate 82,426,273 of OY740787.1, forward strand.
TAACCCAATTCCCATGAATATTTGCATGACAACATTCCTTTAAGTTAAAGTGTCCCATTTGATTATATTTTGCCTGTGTACTGGGGAACGAGACTGACTGCATTGTTCTTGGCGAGGCTAGCTGAAGACAATAGACTGAATGGCCACCCTTTGTGCTGTAAATTTTACCTACTGATAGTAATGCAGAAACTCACATGAGCTTGGTCTTTTGGTGCAAGTAAAACTATGTGAATTCACGTAGGTGATGAATCTGTGGAATTCTCTGCCACAGAGGGCATTTGTGAGGCAGAGATAGATTCTTGATTAGTACGGATGTCAGGGGCTATGGGGAGAAGGCAGGAGAATGCGGTTGAGAGAGAGATAGATCAGTCATGATTGAATGGCAGATGACTTGATGGGCTGAATGGCCTAATTCTGCTCATATCACTTATGAACTTATGACAGGCTTTACCTCATTTAAAAAAAAGAATAGAGGCAGAGAAGGCCATGAGACCCCTCCATCATCATTGGATTGATCATGCCTGATGTGTACTTACCTACGCTAACCACGTGTATCCTGATTAAACTAATGTCTAAACATTCTACTGTCCTCAGCTAAATATAACAGAAATCTTGGGCAAAAGTTCAAGGAAATGTAAATGAAAGCGGAAAACCAGACACCCAGATATTTTAGCATAAGACATTATGTTAAAACATGACATCAAGTACATTATTTGAATGCAAACTTCTTGTGAACAAAGCAGTCCAGCACTATTTTTAGGATTACTCTGAAAATATTCCGGTAATGAAGGTCCTTATGGTCTCAAAAGCTGTGTTATTTTAATGAAAGAACATGAGTCCCCATCAGAGCAAAATGTCACTTTACATTTATGCAAAAATAAGGTTTTCGCTGGGACTTTAAATGTCACTGCAAATGTTTTCAAACACAATGCTATCTTAAAGAGTAGAATAAAGTACCTCTACAAGACTGAATATAAATGTGCACTTTTTATAACATAACAAATGATAATAACATCATAAAGGAACATTGGTGTAAAAGGGAAACATTTTTGAATTTTCTTACAGGTATGCTCTTAAAGGTAATTTTCACATATTGCTAAAAAGAATTAAAGGACATAACAAACTATTGCTAAAAAAAAAAAATGACTGACCAGCTTGTCGTGTTTTAATAGGTTTATAGTCAAGCAAAATGAAAATAGTAGCTTGTCCTTTTCAAATAGCGATCGACACACATTCACGTACAACGAGTATGTGAAATATTTCGTAAGGATCTGCAACCTACAAAGTTGAAAGACAAATTAAATATTAAAGTGTGAACATTTTAAAATTCAATTACAATCCACTTAGGCTGCTGTGATTCTCAGAGGCGTTATGGTCAATTACTCATAACATATCAACAATTTCATCAAGTATGCATGTCGGTTCATGTACAAAGCAAGTTCCAAAGATGTTGAAATGCTTCTAATTGATTTTATATTGAAATACTTGCATTGTGTGACCAGATAAAACGAGCTTTACAAATATCTCAAACAATCTGCCTCTCCACTATCTTTTCCAATTTGCTTTTAATGTTCAAAGGTAAATAATGATTCTGCGGTTCGCATGACATTTCTTCCATTGCAATATTCAGTTGTCATTTTGGAAATAATGTGCTTTCATTTAGAAATTATGGCTGTTAACTATTGGTTTAGTACATATAAAAGGCAGGATTTGAAACAACAGGGAGTTTGTGGATGTCAGCTTTCACACATAATTATGCTTTTAAAAGACAGTTAAAAGACTCCATTGATCCAATAAAAATGGTCAAAGGGCAATAAATAGACTGCATCAAAGCCAATTAGTCTTAAGGGCCTGTCCCACTGTACGAGGTAATTCAAGAGTTTTCCCGAGTTTTCCCCCGATTCGAACTCGGAGAATGTCCGTAGGTCCATAGGAGTTCGTGGATGTCTCGTAGCGGCTCGTACGAGTAAAAAGTAACAATTTGTCTCATCACAAGTATTTTTTTTACTCGTGGACATTTTTCACAGTGTTGAGAAAACGTCACGAGTTTACCGGAGTTCCCGAGTACCTACCGTTAGCATTACGAGCCATTACGCGACACCCACGAACTCCTACCCACGATCCGCTACGGACATTCTCCGAGTTCGAATCGGGGAAAACTCGGGATAACTCTTGAATTACCTCGTACAGTAGGTCAGGCCCTTTATGTTGCTGCAAAATGGTTGATCCATGATGACATATCATAATCTAAAAAAGACTATCAGTTCCTATGTGTCTTTTTAATTTGTAGCTACAGTCCAATTTGTGTGAACTTTTGTCCATATCCATTGCCTTTGATTGGATTTTGACATAGAACTATAATAGTTTCAATTTCAGTTGAGTTTATTGCCACATGTTCCAAGGTACAGTACAAAGCTTTTGTTGCTTTTCAATACCATCAATAACCAGCTTTGGTCCTGTCTTCCACATGCACTAATTCTGCTGCAGAAGTCAATAGATATTCTTAATGCTGCCCCCAAAGTTTGGATATGAAAATATTGTTATACTCCCATTACTCATAGGTTCATAAGTGATAGCATAATTAGGCGATTCGGCCCATTAAGTCTAATCCGCCATTCAACCATGGTTGATCAATCTCTCAACCCCATTTTCCTGCCTTCTCCCCATAATCCTTGACAGCTGCACTAATCAAGAATCTATCTGTCTCTGCCTTTAAACTATCCACTGACTTGGCCTCCACAGCCTTCTGTGGCAAAGAATTCCACAGATCCACCTGTCCTGACTCAGGGAGCCAACACAACACAGGCCAGGAATCAAATGTTCGGCCATCTTTCTTCTTTTCTTCTCAGTGGCACACAGATGATACACGTTAAATCATTAAGAGAACCGTTCTGCTTTTTCATGAGATGCTGCTGTGGGTAAGGCATATTCCTCATCGGCACAAAATAATCTTCACTGCAGATGAGGAATACACCATGTTCTCATCAGCTGAAGAGGTACTGATTGCTTTTATTATTTGAGTTCGTAAGCGGGTTTAGTGGAATTGATCATTTTATTTTTAATTATCCAGTCAACCTTTAAAGGAAAGCAATAGTGACCAAATATAAAAGGACAACAATTGAAAAAAGTAAAGTTAATTCTAAGCCATCTCTTAGGAAATAGAGCAGTACACATTAAAGGATTTAGTTGAGACTCTGTGATTGCTGTCCACTGATAATGGTGTGAAGAAAAATGAAAAGGCTATAAAAGTAACCTGCAGAAAGATCAGGTCAGGTGTTGCCATGTACAGATGGTGCTTGATAAATGCAATGAAAATCTTGTTTGTGGCAGCATCATAGGCACATGAAGTCAGACAACACAAAAAAAACACACTATACGTAAACTATATGTACACTCAAGACCGTGAAAGGCAAATACTGTGCAAAAACATTAATACAAAACACAATTAGAAAACAAGTCCATGATAGTGCAAGAGGTGGTCCGTAGTGTCCTGTTGTTGAGGTGGGGTTGTGCTGGATGGTTGAAGAAAATTAGCTGTGCTTCAACCTGAATTCCAAGCTTCTGTATCTCTTGCCCAATGGTAGCAATGAGAAGAGGGCAAAGCCCAGCTATTGGGCATCCTTGATGATAGATGCCACCTTCTTGAGCCAGTGTCTCACATGGAAGCTTTTGATGATGGTGAAGGGTATGCTTATGATGGTCTGGGCTGAGTTCATTGCTCTTGCAGCCTCTTGCATCACTGTGCATAGGAATTGTCATACCAGGCCATGATGCAGCCAGTCAGGCTAATTTCTACAGTGCATCTGAAGACATTTATTCGAGCATTCAGTGATATGTCAAATCTCTTTAAACGTCTGGGACAGTAAATGTCTTAGAATGGCTTCCTCATGATCACATCTATGTGCTGGGGCCAGGATAAGACTTTCAAGTTGTTACCACCCGGGAATTTAAAGCTGCAAACTCGCTCCACTACTGAGCTACCAATGAAAAGGAGGGAGAGATATAACAGCCACGATTGAGTGGCAGAGTAGACTTGATAGGCCGAATAGCCTAATTCAACTCCTAACCATTATGATCTCATGGCACAGTCTCCTGACTTCTCCTTTCTGAAGTCAACAATTAATTCCTTAGTTTTGGTGTTGTTGAGGGAGAGGTTGCCATCATGGCAGTTCTATCTACTGATTCATCACCATTCGTTATTCAACCAACAACAGTAGTGTCATCAGTGAATTTATATAAGGCATTGATGCTGGTCTTGGTCACACTATCATGGGGGTAAAGAGCGGGTAGAGCAGTGGACGAAGTACACAGCTTGAGGTGCACCTCTGTTGAAGGTAAATGAGAAGATATTGTTACTGATCTGCACTGGTTGAGGTCTGCCGATGAGGAAGTCAAGGATCCAGTTGCAAAGTGAGGTACAGAGTCCCTGGTCTTGGAGCTTGGTGCTGAGTTTGGAGGGGGTGATTGTGTTAAACGCCCAGTTGAATTTGATGAACAGCAGCCTGTTGTATGTGTTCTTGATATCCAAATGGTGCAGAGTAGATCACAGAGCCGGTGAGGTTGCATCTACAGTTGTGGCGGAAGGCAAATTGAAGCGGTTCCTTGGCATTTCTGAGGCAGGAGCTGATTTCTGCCAGGACCCACCGCTTCCAAGGCCAACAGCATTATAAAAGACCCCACACATCTCCATCATGGACTGTTCACTCTGCTGCCCTCGGGCAAAAGGTATCGCAGTATAAGGAGCAGAAGAGCCAGGTTTTGCAACAGCTTCTGCCCCCGAGCCATCAGACTCTTGAAATCCGTATAATGTGCCGCCACTATTATCTATTTTATCTTTTTTATCTATTTTATCCTTTTGTTATTTTATGTTGGCACGGTGCAACAAAATTTCGTTCAGACTTGCATTTGTTGGTGTATTTTTGAATGACAATAAAGTCTTTGATTGATTGATTGAAGCACTTCACTACAGTGGATGTAGGTGCTACCAGACAATGATCATTGAGGCACGTAACCATGATCTTTGCAGGTTCCTATACAATTGGCCTTTCAAACCTCCGAAGCAAGATGTTGAGTGTGCTTGGATCCTTGGATACACCAGCCAGTTAGTCCACACAAGTCTTCAGCATTCAGTCAGGTAGGCTGTCTGGATCGGCCATGTTGCACAGATCCACCCTCTTTAAGGCAACTCTGACAGTCTACCTTAGAGACTGAGATCACAGGGTTGATGTGTCGTGGTGTGTCGTTGCCACTTTTGCTAACCAGTTTCACCTTGCAGGAGGTGATCGCATGCAAGCCTTACCACAGATGTCAAATGTCCACCTGTGACTCCATCTTAGTCCAGAAATGTCCCTACACACTCGTGATGACTTTCAGAAGGTTGTACCTGGTGGTCAGTTTTTCCAAGTAGCATGGGCAGGAGGTACAGTGGCAGGCGTCCTGTTGATGGGATGCAATGGGTCCTCGGATGTTGGAGGTTGCCTTACAACACTCAGCAACAAGATGTAAAATTGTATTTCTTGATATACATCATGTACTTAAGGAGTTCACCAGCATAATGAAAGATGGAAATGAATGACTTTAAAATGAATGAATTTAAAAAGTTCTATCATAACATATTTAAAGCAGATGTGAAATATCCGTCCATGGAAAGAGCCAATATTTCAACATAATAATTTCTGTTCCAACTTGGTTTCATAACGATATAAGAAAACAAGATTTAATGCTGTACCTGAATCAAATACTTATTAAAGATCATTTATACAGCCAAGTTTAAAGCTGCAAACGTTTTTCTAGCCAAGAGGCAATACAGAGATATGATGATTATTGTTCTGTAGGAAAGTAGTATGAACATAGCAAGGTCCCCAAACAGCGAAGTAACCACTAAACCCATTTTAGTGAAGTTGCTGGCAGTATTTAAAACTGGTAAACGTTGAACAAAATATACCTAGAATGCCATTGCTCTTCTTTTAAAAATGCAATAGATGCGATCTCAGTTTAACATTGCTTCCAATGGACAACTGCTCTGACAGTTCAGCATTCCTGAAGTCCATTGAAATATATTTAGCAATCATGAGCTCACGTCTCTGGAGTGAGTGCAGGTTGTCACTCGATATTCTGACATAAGACAAAGATGACCCAAAGTTAAGAATTATGAACACAAAGAAGTACAGACAGAACCTAATTTCTTAATCTTCTGGGCATGTATAAATTAGATGACAACCTTAGAGAACATGAAAGTGCTTAAAACAAAAGCACCCCCAGAATTTGATGTATTTATCCCAGAGCTTTGGAAGCAATGTGTAAAGAATGATGTAAAGTACAGACTCTCTTGCAATGGTTTACCACTGCTCTACTCTTTCAGATGTTGAAAACATCCAGTACTCTCTGCCTAACTTAAATATATGAAATTAATCTTACCTCGCTGACAATTCATCAGACTTTTCTGAATTTTCAATAGACATGATGAACAGGTTGATAAACCAATTGAGAGAATACTGGTACATAGGCTCTATATTGGCAAGGTCACCGATTGAGAAAAACAGGATGGCAGAATGGATTGCAATTGGTCTGTAGCCCATTCGAGTCTCATCAATCTTCCTTTCCGTCTCCTCAGCTACAGATTGCTTCTGAGTTATTTCATTAGCGAGTACTTTTGATGAAGACAAAATCTTTATGGCAGTTTCATCTTCTAAAATATTTCCTTCTGAGGTCGAGAGAATTTCCAGAATTTTATCTTCAATTTCTTTTAGCAGCCTGAAAAGTTAAACACTTCAACTTATTATGTGTATTTATTGCACAATCATCACTTCAATTAAAAGCAATAGGAAAGTGATTGCAAACAACCTTGAATGAAAATATACTGTCATGGATTTATCAACAAACACCTTTACCACTGAATGGTACGATCCTGTAAATCACAAATGAACACAATCATCCTTTCATTTAACAGGCCATCTAAGACAGATATTAAATATTTTAAAGACAGCATCTTGTTTGTTTGCCGGAAGGGATCATCTGGATGGAATGGTTAGAGAATACCACGCATTGAAGATTACATGGGCACATTGGAGGCACTTGGATTTCCTTCAGGTTTTGCGCTGAATAAGAAAAGCTTGTAATAACCAGCAATGGTGTTTGAATGGTTCAAGCTGTGCCTTTGTGCATCTAACTGGTAAGTAAAATAAAATCCACGAATCACGTGCTTGACAGAAAGCTTAGATTTCATTTTCTTCAATTTCCGCCATATTTTGTATACAAGGATGTCTGAAGTGCCCATCTCCACAAAAACCTCATGTTTGTCATTTCTAAGCCTCTCCCAGATCAAGTGGGTCACCTATATTATACGGCTGCTGATCACAGGAACAGTAAGAGCAGGTTTCAAATATTAGAGGGATTAAATTGGTTAGACCCTGAGAACAGGCATGGAATCGCAGTTCACAGCTAAGCTTAGCTCACTGCAAGCAACAGCAACTTGGCTTAAATAACTATTGTAATTTAAAGCAGGTATTTAACTTTCTAGATGCAAATGCATCATAACGACAGCAGGTGCTAGCAGAGGTTCTGTAAATTGTGCCAACTAGCAAGACATTGAAGAATCTGAAAACACAAGAGGCTGCATCATTTTCTAACACTGCACTGAAAGTGTTGATGGAGTTCAAAATAGGAGGCATTAAGTTTTCATAGGTGCCAAAAGGCCCATACATAAATGCTCAGAAAACCACAGCAGGAGACCATTGCAGCAGTCAATGCCAGCATAACCTAAATCCCCTGAGCCTTGTTTAGGGAAGCAATTCTCTTGGAAATCAATATTGATCAGTACCTTGTGTCTGATAGGTTACATCTCAGTATTTTAAAAGGTTAGTAACTGCATTTGTTTGACATTTAAAACTCTGAATTCCTCCCAAAGATTAAAAGAGTAGCATACTTCACCTTACCTTTCAAAAACGATGTACGAGGGTTGCAAGAGAGAATAAGGGTATGATAAGCTAAGCCTACTAAAGTTTCATGACCAAGATAGCAAATGCGGTCATGTAACCTTATGTTACGCAGTAAAACAAGATGACTTAGCGACAAGTGTAATAAAGTGTAAAATATTTAACAAATTTGTTTTGGCATCTTTGATGGTCTGTACAAAGGGTTAGGATATAATGTGTTTAATTTTTGGAAAGACTCACACAAGGGGATATTACAAAAAAATAAGTATAACATACCAACAGAAATTTGAGATGGGTTCATAGACAGTTTTGGTCATAGAAATTATGACCATTTTTATTAGCTCATCTGTGAGCCTCACCAACACACAGCACCTAGTGAACAATGTCTCATTTTCCATTGAAGCACACAGAAAAGTCATGGAGAATGAGACTACTGCAGCGGAAGGTGAGACGTTTGGTCGAAGTTTACCTTGTTGCCATGCTAGCTCAGAATTCTGTCATCATTTCATGTCGGTGTTCCCGGGGTTCCTCATCATGGTGATCACCGTGATACAGAACACCACGAGCCCTGAGATGCACTCTGATGAATACGCCAGAGTCTTCAGTTATAGTACTCCAGTCCATGTTGTTGAACATGGCGTTCATAGATTGTGCACCAAGCCATGTCATAAATAGAAGGCGTTAACAATTTATTTTTTTCTTTTCATTTCTTCCAGAGGGCAGGATTTTTGTTCCTGCAGAATGAAGGCGTTGTGACTGCCAGTAGGAGAATGGGATGGTGCTGCAAGTTGCATTAGGTGTCCTCACATCCTAGATCTAATGAAGGAGTGAAATCCCTTCCTATTGCTGAATATCTCTGATCGGTAAATGGTAAACACAAAGCTATGTGTATGCACTCAACAGTGCATTACTCCACAAAAAAAGTCTACAATCCTTTAATGGCTGCATGCCTCCCTTGCTTCTCCCTGACATGAAACACTGAAATGTAGATCATTTCCTTTGAATAGAAATTCTGAAGTTCCAATACACAAAGGTGTATGGGAAATAGTTAGATGTTCAAAAAAAAATCTACAAATCCAGCTTAGACGAATCCAAATAAATAAAAGTTCAAGAACATGGGAACCTTAACACCTATTGCTTGCTGTAAATTCACAGTATTTCAGCTACGATTCTTCCAGAATTCGAAGATAGTATGCAACATGGTAAACCTATATAAAAAGTCTCATCTTCCATTGCAGTACTCACATGTGCTGCAAAGAACTTACTTTCACATACTTTCCATGTGCTGCAAAGAAAAATAAGATGTACCTACTAAAAGCAAACGACAAGGCATATAATATGGCAAATATTAACAGGAAGATAGAGGATTGTGCAGCCTTTAAAATTCAGCAGACAGTTGATCCAAAAAAACATATTCATTTCACCCGCCATTTCTTTGTTCCCTATTATTCCAATGATAGACTCTTTCAGTTCTAATTAATGGACTCTAAAGTTGATAATATGGCATGTTCCCAAATATGAACGTAACGGATAAGGTAGCAATAACTTGTTTGACATTACATGTTGCCACACCACATTTAAACCAATGAAGATATCCAACATATGTCAGCACACCTAATCCAATGAAGATATCCAAGATATCCAACTCCCTCTCCCATTCCGAATCCGAGCATTCTGTCCTGGGCCTCCTCCATGGCCAGAGTGAGGCCCACCATAAATTGGAGCACCTCATATTTCGCTTGGGCAGTTTACACCCCAGCAATGTGAGCATTGACTTCCCCAATTTCAGGTAGTCCCTGTCCTCCCCTTCCCAACTCTCCCTCAGCCCACTGTCTCTGTCTCTTCCTTTCTTCTTCCCGCCCCCCCCCCCCCCCACCCTCAGATCAGTCTGAAGAAGGGTCTCGACCCGAAACGTCGCCTATTTCCTTCACTCCATAGATGCTGCCTCACCCGCTGAGTTTCTCCAGCATTTTTGTCTACCTTTGATTTTCCAGCATCTGCAGTTCCTTCTTAATCAAGATATCCATGGCGATCATAACCAATCAACAGATAAGCAAATATGGATCAAATTAGGCTTTAACTGCCTGCAAGTTAAGGAATTCATAAAGAAAAGAAGGAAATGTAACAGAAAATGTGCAACCTCATCTAGATTGCTGACAGATGCTGATGTTGTCAAACGTGTGAGAACAATGGATGGAAATGCATTTATTGTGATACATGGTCACAATATGATTACACTGACTTTCTTGGTGATATTAGGTGATATTATTGGCTTCCTTCCATACAACCAGTTGCTGCTGGGGGTGGGGACCAGAGATGTGAAAATGCGAAGAAGGTAAAGGGGATGAGGGAATAAGGATGGTTGGGATTGTGGGAGGATTGGGTGCGTACTTAACGTAAACAGGATTTTTTTCAACATCTCCTTGATTGGATAATGTAGGCTATTTGGAAGTTGTCTCTGGGTTGAGTCAAGTGATCATAGAGTGATACAGTCATAGAGTGGTACAGTGTGGAAATAGGCCCTTCAGCCCTAGTTGCCCATGCTGGCCCATACCTGGGGGGGTCTTGGTATGTTCTGTTGAGACAACTATTTTTGCTAGGCCTGATGGCACCAGCTTAAAATCTCTAAATACAATCCTTTATCTGTGTCGAACTTTAGTTGAAACACATCAATAAAGAGTCTACAATGTGGACGAATGTGCATTAATAAAGAGATTTTAATTTACCTTTTGTTTTCCGCACTTTGCAAAATTAAAGCCTGCTTCTCTTCTTCTAAGTCCGGTCTTTCTCTGGCCACTACGATACCCAGAAGCTGGTCTTGCATTCCCTCAGTGGTGATCATAAAGTTTAGCAGTGTCACCTGTAGGTTAGGAGAAAATATAAGAAACATTAAGATTGCTACAGTTTATTGCAGTCATTATTGAACATGAATATAATACCTCTATTCCACATTACATATATCTACTGATCACATTATAGTATTCTAAAGTAAACTCATTTATTAACTCAACGTAATCATCTACAGCTCACCCCCGGGTAACAGATATTTTCCATTTTCAGTGACGTCCATAAGTTGATTTTGTCCGTAAGCACGAAAATATATAAAATTGTAATCATCCAAGAATGCTAAAAACGTGCTTCTTTAATGTTAAACAAGGTCAACCTTGGATATATCATAGATAGCTAGATGCAGGAAGATTGTTCCCGAGGTTGGGGGAGTCCAGAACAAGGGGGTCACTGTCTAAGGATAAGGGGGAATTCCTTTAGGACCGAGATGAGGAAAACATTCTTTACACAGAGAGTGGTGAGTCTCTGGAATTCTCTGCCACAGAGGGTAGTTGAGGCCAGTTCATTGGCTATATTTAAGAGGGAGTTAGATGTGGCCCTTGTGGCTAAAGGGATCAGTGGGTATGGAGAGAAGGCAGGTACGGGATACTGAGTTGGATGATCAGCCATGATCATATTGAATGGCGGTGCAGGCTCGAAGGGCCGAATGGCCTACTCCTGCACCTATTTTTCTATGTTTCTATGTTTCTATAAAACCTTTATGCAAAAACGTGCTTGCCACATATTTGAAAACATGACTTTCAGTTTCAGTTTAATTTATTGTCACGTGTACCAAGGTACAGTGAAAAGCTTTTGTTGCGTGCGAAACAGCCATAGATTCTTCATAATTCATCATGCTTACACTTCATGATATCACAGCAAGATACGAGATTCTAATTTATATTCAGTATTTCCTTCAGGTCATGGAGTATCTTACGGGCACATTTTCAATACAATGAAACTGATCACTGAAATGTTTGATTTTTGTTAGTCTTGGATCCATAAATTGTAAATGAAGTGGCTGCAACACAGAGCCAGTTCGCCCTATGGTGTCATTGGGAGATCATCCTCCATGTTTTCCAAGCCGTCAAGAGAAGAGGGTTAGAGGAAAAAATCGATTAAGAGATGATAACAGTATTTTTCCCTTTATTATTCGGATAAGCGATATATATATATATTAATGTTGTTTAGAATTTAATACAAAGTTACAAGAAATGTGTGGGTAAAGAAGGAGAACTGGTTTGAATACCAGTATTAATCTGCACTTTAAACAGTCAGAGAGACACAGAGGCAGAGTCACGCAGTATGAAATCTGACTCTTTGGCCCAAGTTGTCCAAAGTTTAAGATGCCCCAACTAGTTCCACTTGCCATTGTTTGGCCCATAGCCCTCTACATCTTTCCTATCCATGTATTTGTCCAAATGTCTTTTAAATATTATAATATCTGCCTCAAATACCTCCCCTGGCAGCTTGTTCCATATTCCCACATCCTCGGTGTGAAAAAGATGCCCCTCAGGTTCTTATTAAATCTTTCCCTCTCACTTTACACTTCTATCCTGTGGTTCTTGATTCCCCTACTAAAATTCTCCCAAGTAAAATATTCTGTGCATTCACCCTATCTATTCCATTCATGATTTTATATACCTCTACAAGATCACCCCTCAGACTCCTCCGCTCGAATGAATAAAGCCCTAGCCTGCTCAACCTCTCCCTATTGCTCAGGTTCTCGACTCCTGCCAACATCCTCGTAAATCTTCTCTGCGCTCTTTCCAGTTTAACAACATCCTTCCTATAACAGGGTGACCATTCCTCAAGCCCACTTGCCCAGCTGATCAAGATCCAGCAGTTACTTTGGTTTCATCCACAGCCTCTTCTAATCACTAAGGCCTTATACGTTCTCATCCAAATTGATCATATAAACCACAAACAGCACTGGGCCCAGCACCGATCCCCGAGGCAAACCACTGGTCACAGGCCTCCAGTCTGAAAAACAACCCTCCACATTACCCTCATCTTCCTTCTATGAAGCAAACTCTCTACCCAGTCATCTAGCTCTCCCTGGATCCCATGCAAACCAACCTTTAGAGCAGCCTACCATGCAGAACCTTATCGAATGCCTTGCTAAAGTCCATGTAATTGGAATGATAATCTCGGTAATGGTGATCGTAATATTAGCAAATTGTTGCAGAAACCTACCCTGTTCATTCACATCCCTCCAGGACGGGAATCTGCCGCACTGCCTCAGTCTGATCTAAATGTGACTCATCATCCACACCAATATGGCGACTTTCAGTAGCCTATTATATCCCATTAATCTATGCAGTTGAATCTCAAATTAGGAATAGGAATCCTTGCTACTGAAGCCTATAGTTCATAAACTAATAATTTTTTTTTTTAAATCTAGCATACGATAAATAATGTTGATCAAATTTCAGACCTTGACAGATGTTTCTGGAAGATAATGGGGATTTCTCAATTTAGTTGTGATGTAAAAACGAAAATCTGGGGCGTATTCAATTGTAGAGTCGCCAAGTCGAATGCATACGGTTCCACCCTGTTTGAAGGTTTGTTTAAGTAGCAATGGTTCCAAGATGGGATCGAGCTCCTCACCAACATTTTCCAACAAAACTGAAAAACCAAGTAATTAATACAAGTTTAGTTTAGAGATACAGTGTGGAAAAAGGCCGAAGGAGTCCGCACCGACCAACGATCCCCGCACATTAACGTTATAATAGAGAGAGTACAGAGGAGATTTACTAGAATGTTGCCTGGGTTCCAGCAACTAAGTTACAGAGAAAGGTTGAACAAGTTAGGTCTTTATTCTTTGGAGCACAGAAGGTTAAGGGGGGACTTGATTGAGGTCTTTAAAATGATGAAAGGGATAGACAGAGTTCGCGTGGATAAGCTTTTCCCATTGAGGGTAGGGAAGATTCAAACAAGAGGGCATGACATGAGAATTAAGTGACAGACGTTTAGGGGTAACATGAGGGGGAACTTCTTTACTCAGAGAGTGGTGGCTGTGTGGAATGATCTTCCAGCAGAAGTGGTGGAGGCAGGATCAATTGTAACATTTAAAAATAAAGTGGATAGGTATATGGACGGGAAGGGAATGGAGGGGTATGGTCTGAGTGCAGGTAGATGGGACTAGGGGAAAATAAATGGTCGGCACAGACTGGAAGGGCCGAGAAGGCCTGTTTCCGTGCTGTAATTGTTATATGGTTATATGGTTATCCTACACACATTAGGTATAATTTACACTTATACCGAGCCAACTAACCTACAATCCTGTACGTTTTTGGTGTGTGGGAGGAAACCGAAGATCCTGTAGAGAACCCACGCAGGTCACGGAGAGAACGTACAAACTGCATACAGACAGCACCCATAGCCAGGAATTTTTATATTAGGTATTCCTCTACAAGGAACTTTTATATAACTTTTATATTATATTTAATAATGTTTATAAAGTTTATATAACTTTTATAATTTTACATTACAAATTTCATGCATATATACAAATTATCTATTTATGTGTAATAATTTAATTTCATTTTAGCCGCTGTTATCACATTGGGATCAGAAGGAATAGAAAGCAAAAAAATATTCTAACTATTTGCTCATCACGGCATTGTATTGCAGATTGGGATTATTTTGTACATTATCTGATATAACAGCTGGAAAAAAAAAAGTCCAGTTACTGTTCTGTCTACATATGACCACCAGAAGCTAGTTTTTTTTTTAAATGGTAAATTGTGCCTCCTCAAGGCAATGCTGACAAACTGCATATTTATCACTTACCAGGTGTGCCAAACTGAATGCAGTTTTCTAAAGTTCTCACAAAGTCAGCATCACTGAGCTTAATTACATGAAGACTGTTGGCTTTTTCCATGTTTTTAACCCACTTATTTGCCTGGCCTTGAGGATCTATCATCAATGGCCACCTTCGAGCATTTCTGCAAGTTAAATATTCATGTAATGTTAAAGTGGCAGTTTGCTATGATCTTATTTTACATGTGAATGGCATGGAAATACAACATGGTTATCCAACCCAGAAATAGGCCTTTCCACCCAACCCAAAGACCATAATGCTGACCTCAGCCTGTCCCATTTGCTTGCATTTGGCCCTTATCTCTCTAGACCTTTCATATCCATGTATACGTCCAAATGTATTTTAAATGTTGCAATTGTCTCTACCACTTCCTGAAAAACCTGTCCCATAGAGTCCATTTAATCTCCTCCCTCTCACCTTAAACCAATGCCCTTTAATTGTAGACTCTTCTACCTTGGGGAAAATCACTGACTATTTGCCCTATCTATCTATACCCGTCATGATTTTATAAACTTCTATTAGATCACCCTTAAGCCTACTTCATTCCAAGGAAAACAGTGCTTACCTATCCAGTCTATTCTTATAATTAAACATAATAGATAGACACAAAAAGCTGGAGTAACTCAGCGGGACAGGCAGCATCTCTGAAGAGAAGGAATGGGTGATGTTTTGGGTCAAGATCCTTCTTCAGTCTGTCCTGGGCCTCCTCCATGGCCAGACTCACTCTGGCCATGGAAGAGGCCCAGGACAGAAAGGTCGGATCCGGAATGGGAGGGGGTTTTGAAGTGCTGAGCCACCAGGAGATCAGGTTGGTTATTGCGAACTGAGCGGAGGTGTTGGGCGAAGCGATCGCCAAGCCTGTGCTTGGTCTCACCAATGTAGAGCAGTTGACACCTGGAACAGCGGTTGCAGTAGATGAGGTTGGAGGAGGTGCAGGTAAACCTCTGCACTCTGAACACCTGGAAAGAGTGCTTGAGTCTGTGGATGGAGTTGAGGGGGAAGGTAAAGTGACAAGTGAAGCATTTCCTGCAGTTGGAAGGGAAAGTACCAGGGGAGGGTTTGGTTTGGGTGGGAAGGAACGAATTGACCAGGGAGTTACGGAGGGAATGGTCTCTTCGGAAAGCAGAAAGGGGAGAAGATGGGAAGATGTGGCCAGTGGTGGGATCCCTTTGGAGGTGATATACGTAGGTTGTCTTATACCTAAATGTACATGTTTTTGTAGTTTTGGTCTCTGTCTCCCTTCATGCATTCTCTGATGTTCACAAATTAATTTATGACTCCCTTGGCCCCATCAATAATAAAATGGGACCATGCAACAGGAGCATATAGATATCCAGTGTAAAGAACACACTCACCTTCCACCATAACTTCAAGCACATCTACCACCACCTGTGGCACAATCTGAGAGCCCAGCATTGACTTCAGCTGTCATATCAGAGACTATAGAACTGAACTGGAAGCAAGTCATCCTCAATCCTAAGGAGAGAATTGACCTTAAGCTCCACCGATCCCGTTTCCACCAAAATACTGGCCATGTAATTTCCCTTGATGGCTCCTGGTTAAGTTACATTGTTAATAGCGTAGCTGCACCTCATCAGTAATCCCACTACCCGTTCAAATTTTACATTATGGACACTATCAGAGAAATCAGCCCAATCCCTCCATCCAGTCATGTGGGCTTCAATCTACTCTGCTCAATATCAAAAATCATGCTCATCTCACCTACATTTCCATGTTTCAGACAAGCTTCTATCCCAGTCATTACAAACATTATTGAAGTTACAAATGATGTAACTTATGTTACTTTGGCAAATGTATGTTACTCCTCCGTGATTACATGCATCTGAGCACAAATGTGATGGAACCACCAGAGCCATTTAATGCAGGCAGATCATTCTCTGTTGGGATGAGTTCCAACAACTTCTCCGCTTTATCTTGTTGAGCAGCTTGCATTCAAAATTCTAGACCTGTCAACTATGTAAAGAAAATCCCTTGGTTAACGGTCGAACTGTTCATGTCAGTCGTAAATACTTACGATATGATAATGCCATTGTCAATGGAAAAACTATCAGAAGGTAATCCAGCAATATTCCAAGCTCGAATTTTTACAGGATCCCCCAAAGTGGTTGTCAGGGACAAATCATCAGAACATGGGATGAGCATTTTCTTGCACTTATGGATCCATTTTTCTGCTTGTTGCTACACAATGTGAGACAGGCTAATTAAAATAAGTATCTAAGGACAATGCAGAGACAAGCAATAAAGATGCAACAATGTTGTATGTGCAATAGACGGAGGTGAAAACATTGGAAATGAAACCTTCAAAGATACCTAAATTACTTAAGTTGTTAGATTTCATTGGAACATATAAGATTGTTAAGGGTTTTGACACGATAGAGGCGGGAAACATGTTCCCAATGTTGAGGGAATCCAGAACCAGGGACCACAGTTTAAAAACAAGGAGTAAGCCATTTAGAACGGAGACGAGGAAACACTTTTTCTCACAGAGAGTGGTGAGTCTGTGGAATTCTCTGCCTCAAGAGGGCGGTGGAGGCAGGTTCTTTGGATGCTTTCAAGAGAGAGCTGGATGGGGCTCTTAAAAATACCGGAGTCAGGGGATAGGGGGAGAAGGCAGGAACGGGGTACTGATTGGGGATGATCAGCCATGATCACATTGAATGGTGGTGCTGGCTCAAAGGGCGGAATGGCCTACTCCTGCACCTATTGTCTATTGTCATTAATATTTATTTTAGAAACAATTGGAAGATTACTTTAGAGCACAGCTGTGATTCAAAGTAGAGAACAAAGTTTCATCTCCTGCTCACAAAAGCTGCAGGACCACAGATGGAAACAAACCATTATTCGCACAATTAGCGTAACAGAATGTTCCAAAATCATTGACCACTACACAGCTATAATAGTCACTTCTGTGTAATTTACTTTTAAACTGTTTGGTAAAAGGAAAAGGATTATCAAGGGGCAGACCATTCTCGTGTGAATTTTTTTTTTTTTGCATTACAATCAGCAAGTTAACTGGATTGTTAAACATAGAAATTAGGTGCTGCAGTAGGCTATTCGGCCCTTCGAGCCTGCACCGCCATTCAATATGATCATGGCTGATCATCCAACTCAGTATCCCGTACCTGCCTTCTCTCCATACCCTCTGATCCCCTTAGCCACAAGGGCCACATCTAACTCCCTCTTAAATATAGCCAATGAACTGGCCTCAACTACCCTCTGTGACAGAGAGTTCCAGAGACCCACCACTCTCTGTGTAAAAAAATTCCTTCTCATCTCGGTCCTAAAGGATTTCCCCCTTATCCTTAAGCTGTGACCCCTTGTCCTGGACCTCCCCAACATCGGGAACAATCTTCCTGCATCTAGCCTGTCCAACCCCTTAAGAATTTTGTAAGTTTCTATAAGATGCCCTCTCAATCTCCTAAATTCTAGAGAGTATAAACCGAGTCTATGCAGTCTTTGTTCATAAGACAGTCCTGACATCCCAGGAATCAGTCTGATGAACCTTCTCTGCACTCCCTCTATGGCAATAATGTCCTTCCTCAGATTTGGAGACCAGAACTGTACGCAATACTCCAGGTGTGACCTCACCAAGACCCTATACAACTGAAGTAGAACCTCCCTGCTCCTATACTCAAATCCTTTTGCTATGAAAGCTAACATTTGCTTCTAAAACTGTGCTCTAAACAAAGCGTTCTATGGATATTTTGTAACAACATGGTTGATGGTCAAATCCATAGAAAGTGCCAGTATTTATGAAGTGGACAATTACATTTTTCTAAACTATGTAGGAAGGAACTGCAGACGCTGGTTTAAATCAAAGATACCTGGAGTCACAAAGTGCCGGAGTAACTCAGCGGGACAGGCAGCATCTCTGGAGAGAAGGAATGGGTGACGTTTTGGGTCGAGATCCTTCTTCAGACTTCAGGTCTCGATCCAAAACATCACCCGTTTCCTCCCACTGAGTTACTTCATTTTTCGAACACCAGGCTCATGAACAAACCTAGAAAGACAACTATCTTAATTTGTTTCTCCTCGGCTCAGAAAACCAACCTGCAACTCTTAAATCTGAAACAGCTAAAATTTAAGAAATGGGTTCCCATCAACTTTATTTAAATAACAGTGATCATCTTCTTGTGGTTTCGAGTTGGTTGTGACTCTTTTTCATGAGTGGGGAGACTGAATACTGCACAGGGAAAAAGTGTGGGTATCAAATTTACATGATTTTAAGCATCTCCTAAATTCTAGAGAGTATAAACCGAGTCTATGCAGTCTTTGTTCATAAGACAGTCCTGACATCCCAGGAATCAGTCTGGTGAACCTTCTCTGCACTCCCTCTATGGCAATAATGTCCTTCCTCAGATTTGGAGACCAGAACTGTACGCAATACTCCAGGTGTGGCCTCACCAAGACCCTATACAACTGAAGTAACCTTTGGCAAATCTGCCTCTATTAAAATATTGAAATTCGAATACTAATATTCAAATTGAATTTTTTTTTTAATTACATTTTACCATTGCTAAATCAATTGTATGAAAAATTAGTTGATAAAACATAAGGTTTATAAAAAGTTCTATAAAAATAGAAGTTTCAGAATAGATTGCATAGAAATATTGATGAAAAATTATATGTTTGCGCAAATTGAACTTTATATTATTTTTAGACTACCTGTCTGTAAGTCGAAGTAAATGCCCCCAGATAAGCCACAATTCCAGAAGAAATCAGGATATCGCCAGTTAGATTTGTGTATTGTCGTCCTAGATTTTTGGCTGTCAGGTTCCAGCGCGTCTTTTCTCCACCAAGTCCACCAATGAGTTGATCTGCACGCTCCAGCTTTTTACTGCACAAATCAACCTAGAAGGTAAGGTATTGTTATTGCCACAAGCAAACAAAAGTTACGAATTTAAGACTGACCGGATGGCGAGAGGGGAGGGGGAGAATGTGCGAGGCAAAAGGGAAGAGGGACCGGGAGGGAGGTTGATGGAGGAAAGAGAGGAATTAGAGAAGTACAGAATATAGGGTGAAATATGGTTGACAATGTTACAAAGACTACATTTGGAGATACATGCGAAGTAGAGATAAGATATTTAAACAACGGAGAATTCATGGAACATCAACCTGGATATTGTGCTGAACGAAGAGATGTTAAGACCAAGACAGTGATGAAAAATGGGGGCTCTTTCAAAAGAATAAATACTAGATACAATGTGGAAACAGGCCCTTCGGCTCACTGTGTCCACGCCAACCAACGATCATCCGTACACTAGTTCTTTCCTACACGTTAGGGAAAATTTACAGAGGTCAATTAACTTATAAACCCACATCTTTTTGGAATGTGGTAGGAAACTAGAGCACCTGGGGAAAACCCACATGGCCGCAAGGAGAACATACAAACTCTGTACAGGTCGAACCCATAATCAGGATCGAACCCGGGTCTCTGGCGCTGTAAGTCAGCAACTCTACATCTGCGCCAGTGTGCCGTCCTTTATTTGACTGAAGTAGAGACCACAAACATTTAAGAATAGGTTATAAAGGTGGCTAAAAATAAAATGCACAAATGTTGGTAACTTAGTGGGTCAACATTTTTGGAAGACATGGATAAATGGTATTTTTCGGGTCAGAACTCTTCTTCAGACGAATGCTAGTGGAAGGGAGAAAGCTGATGGGCGATGGACAAGGCATGGCAAGTGATAGGAGGATACAGATGAAGGTGGTTTTCATTGGCAGGTGGGTGGACAAAGGATAGATAATAACAGACGACAAAACGTTGATAAGGAGATGGAGTAAATTGTGAAGCCAGATGAAAGGATATGGATTATTAAGGAACGGGTGGGGGGGGGGAGGGGAAAAGGAAGGTGGAATAGTGGGAGAAAGGCATGAGTATCCAGGTGAAACAGGGAAGAGGGGGAAAAAAAGGACTGGTTGTGGGGGGGGTTGCAATTGTTACCTACTATTGAAGGATTCATATGTTCATACTGTTGAGTTATAAGCTACCCAAATGCAATATTAGGTACTGTCCCTCCAATTTGCACGTGGTCTCATGTTGGCCAAGGACAGAAAGATTGGTATGTGAATGTGAAGAGGAGTTAAAATAGTTAGCAACTGGGAGCTCCAGCAGGCGTAGATGGACCTAGGCCTCAGCCTATCCACGTCTTCCAGATATGCTGCCTGATCCGCTGTGTAACTCCAGCACTTCTAATGTGTTGTTTTTTTGTATACCAGCATCTGCAGTTCCTGGTGTTTATATAGTTGGCTGAAGTAAAGGGGAACATTTTATACTAAAATAGGCAGGTGAAATTGTAAATATTTCAGGACAAGATTAAATCTAAACACATTCGGATTCAGTCAAATTATCTGTTTCTGCGTACTATTTCCAGTGTAATTATATGTAATGCATTTCATGTTCAATAGTCAATAGTCAGATTTATTCGTCACATACACAATGAAGTGCAGTGAAATGAACTTGCCAGCAGTGGTACAATAGAAAAGATCACACAATACACAATAAAAATTTAACACAAACATCCACCACAGCATTCATCACTGTGTTGCGGAAGGCACAAAGTACAGTCAGTCCTCCTCCATTTTCCCCCATGGTCGGGACCACAATCCTCCGCAGTTGCCACTGCGGGCGGCCAGATGTGCAGACAGGGTAAGTCCTGAATCGTAGCTTCCCTACCGGAAACCGCGGTTTCAAGATGATGTAGGCCGCAGGCCGGCGGTCGGAGCTCTTCTCATCCGGGGTCCCCAACGAGGGATCCCAGGCTCCGGACGCCATGCCAGTTGGTGCTCCGCAGACCGTGGCTTCAGGCTGCCGCAGGCCTGCAATCAGAGCTCTCCCTCCTGGCTCACCCGCTCCGCGATGAAAAGTTCTCGCTGCGCGCACTGCTGAAGCTCCAGGCCCGACTCCGGGAAAGGCCACACCAATCATTGGTGTTATACCACGAGGAAGGCGGCATGGAGGAGGCGACCGAAAGCGGTTCCCTCCTTACCCCACCCTCTCCACCCCCCACATAAGACACACCGAGAGACATTAAAACAAACCTTTGGACATACTAAAAAAACAAAAAGAGTAGAAATGACGAACACGCTGCTGGCAGGGCACCGTATCGCAGCGCCCCCACCGACCACACGTTCCATTGAATGTTCCATTCAATACCTAAATGTTTATTATTAATGTTTAAGAAAGATCCGCAGATGCTGGAAAAATCGAAGGTAGACATAAATGCTGGAGAAACTCAGCGGGTGAGGCAGCATCTATGAAGCGAACGAATAGGTAACGTTTTAGGTCATGATCCAAAACGTCGCCTAGTCCTTTGCTCCATTGATGTTGCCTCACCCGATGAGTTTCTCCAGCATTTTTGTCTACCTTAAATGTTTATTATTTGGCTTTAACCTTTTTTTTTTTTTTTTTAATTTTTTTTTTAATTTTTGTTAGAAGTAAGTAAAATAGTGTGGTACATGAGTACCTAATACATACATACATATTTCCATTCTTGTACAACTTCATACTTTTGATTTAATAATAAAAGAACAGTGGAAGAAAAAAGAAATAAAGAGTGTCGGAATAGATAGACAAGAGAGTAGAAACAGATAGCAAAAGAAATAAAGGACATGGAAGAGAAGCTGAAAAGATTGAAATAGAAGGAGAAAGTAAAGAAAAGAGAGATTAGGAGAGATCTACCTATCTCGTATTTTTGCCCATCCGTCACCCGGTTCTAAACCATTTAATTTCTGAGGTTATGTTATGTTGCACCATATGCTTGCATAAAGTTGATAAAAGGAGACCAAGTCTTTGAGAATTGGTCTACTTTGCCTATTAGGAGAAATCTCATTTCTTCAAGATGAAGCGTTTCAGACATATTTGAAATCCACATTTTGAATGTTGGCGTGGTTGCGTTTTTCCAAAATTTGAGTATAAGTTTTTTTGCTGTTATTACACCATAATTAAGAAAAGCTTCTTGGAATTTAGTTAGTTTACTTCCCTCTTCCATTGATCCAAAGATAATCAGTTCTGTATTGGGGTTCAATTTTGTGTTAAATAGTTTTGTAAAAATTCCAAAGATTTCATTCCAAAATTTATACAGTTTTATACACGAGACAAAGGAATGTGCTATAGTGGCATTTTGAGTAAGACATTTGTCACAGATGGGGGAAACATTTGGGAATATTTTATTCAGTCTAGTTTTAGAATAATATAATCTATGTAAAATTTTAAATTGAATTAGGTTATGTCTTACATTAATTGAACATTTATTTACATATAATAGATTTTTTTCCCATCTATCGTTAGGAATTTTTATCAATAACTCTTGTTCCCAGTCCCTTCTAATTGTCTCTGTCGTTGGTGTTTCTATATTTAAAATTATATTATATAAGTAAGATATTAAGTTGCTTGATTCTGCCTTTCTATTCATTCCTTCCTCCAATAAATCTGGGGTTAAGGTTTGATATCCTTGTATATATTTCTTCAAATAGTCTTGAATTTGAAGATATTTGAAATATTGATTATTTTTCAAATTATATTTTAGTTGTAATTGTTGGAATGATAAAAGTTTTCCCATATCGTACATATCTCCCATTGTTTTAATTCCTAATCTTTCCCAATGGATAAACATTTTATCAATAATAGATGGTTTAAATGAGGGATTATTAGTTATTGGAGAAAGAAGCGATAATTTTCTTAATTTTAAAGATAATTTTATTTGATTCCAAATTTGTATTGTACTGTGAATAATTGGATTCTTCTTATATACTATATTGTTCAGTTTAATCAGGGAACGAAGGATCGCTCCTATATTATAAGGGGAACAATCCTCTTTCTCCATTCTTATCCAATCTACCTGTTGGGCAGAACTGTCCAACCAGTAGATTATAGTTTTAATATTCACTGCCCAATAGTAATACAATAAGTTAGGGAGTGTCAGTCCCCCTGATTCTTTAGATTTACACAAGTGTTTTTTCTTAATTCTATGTGATTTATAATCCCATATGAAGTTTATAATATCAGAGTCTATTTTTTTAAAAGAATTTTTTAGGTAAGTGTATTGGTATTGATTGGAATTTAACCTTTTGCAAAGCAGCATCACACTTATCTTACAAGAAAGAGCGTTCATGTCGCGGCCCTGTTTCCACCAATCTTTCCACCACCACGCACCAGAAGCACAAGACATGCACCATTGTGTGCAGATGCCGAGAAATGTGTCCAGCTCTGGCTGAACAACTTCTAATCTTGTGTGCGAACTCGATAAGAAGACTCATCTTACAGGTACTCCCAAAAAATGCTAATTACGTGTGCCTCCTGAAGACTTACTTATTCATAGATTTCACCTTGCCCAATGGTTCATATAAATGTTATATAAAGTACCTGATTTTCCAAGTCTGCTTTCTTCTGTTTATTTGTTTCCAGATTCTCCTGCAATTTTTCAAGCTTATCTTGCACGTCTTTAAGTGCAGCTTGTTTTTTCCTGAGCCCATTCATTGCTATTTTTAATTCACCTTCAGCCAATGCGAGTTTTGCTTTCTTTGGAGCCACAACTTTAGCTACTCTGGGGGGGGGAAAGGAGGAAAAAAACACACCAATTTCATCTCATGCAGATGTAAAACTGAAGCTGTGAATTCAAATTGATTCCCATGTTCTACAATCCATTTGTAATAACTTACTTATCATAAGAGTCAATTGCAATGACCCATTTGCAAAGACCCTCAGCTGCAGTGGATGCATTGCGAATCTTTTCTGGAATAAATTCTGGATTCGTTATGTATTTGCTCCGAATGACATTGATGTACGCTGAAGGAATATTGTCCTTGTCATATTCATGGAGAGACTGCAAGAGCTTCATGTCACCCAGCACCTTCTTGGCTGGGCCCCAGAAATCTTCAATCTTTTTACCTGACCCAGTAGGATCTGGAATTCGATCTGCCTTTATTCCTTTCAAAATACAAATTGCCTCCATAACCAACTTTACTCCAGCCGGAGGGCTTTTCATAGATTTCATCACAGTGATATCCTAAAAAGAAAAGTAACACAACATGTGGTAGCACAACAGTTTAAATGCAAGATTACAGCTTTTAAACCGACAAGAGATCATGTAAATTCCATTTTAGTGTTCCATTACCTGCAATATGGGAAATGCTATTAATTTTTCATATCTAATTGTATATATCCTTTTCCAGGTTTGCTCTAAGAGGAACTGGGATTGATTCAACAGGTGGTCATGCCGAAAGTAGACTGGACAAGGTAGATTTCAAAGTCGTCTGAAGAAGGGTCTCGACCCGAAAAGTCACCCATTCCTTCTCTCCAGACATGCTGCCTGTTCCGCTGAGTTACTCCAGCATTTTGTGTCTATCTTTGGTGTAAATCAGTATCTGTATTTCCTTCCTAAGCATTTTGTCATGCCCCAGGTGCTGGCCGAAAGTGGATGTAAGACCACCAGGAAAGGAAAAGGGAGTAGGCAGAGAGTGCAGGAGTCGAGTACATTCTTGTGTATACTACTGGGAGGGGATGTCCATTCCATGGATGTCCATGAGTGGAAGCCAGGTCTGTGGTATCGAGTCTGGCTCTGGCTCACAGGGAGCAAGGGTGAAGTCAAAACAAGTGAAGATGACAGGTAATTCAATAGTTCAGGGTACAGACTAGAGATTCCGTGGCAGCAAACAGCAGTCCAGGCTGGTGTCTTGTCTCCCTTGCGCTATAGACATAGAAACATAGAAAAATAGGTGCAGGAGTAGGCCATTCGGCCCTTCGAGCCTGCACCGCCATTCAATGTGATCATGGCTGATCATCCAACTCAGTATCCCGTACCCGCCTTCTCTCCATACCCCCTGATCCCTTTAGCCACAAGTGCCACATCTAACGCCCTCTTAAATATAGCCAATGAACTGGCCTCAACTACCTTCTGTGGCAGAGAATTCCAGAGACTCACCACTCTTTGTGTAAAGAATGTTTTCCTCATCTCGGTCCTAAAGGAATTCCCCCTTATCCTTAGACTGTGACCCCTTGTTCTGGACTCCCCCAACATCGGGAACAATCTTCCAGCATCTAGCTTGTCAAACCCCTTAAGAATGGTCTAGGATATCTCAGAGGATACCTTATGGTCCAGGATATCTCAGAGCGGCTGCGGAATAGTTCTCAAGGAAGAGGGTGAGTAGCCATACAGTAAGTCATTTGTTGGCACAAATGACAGGTAGGAAAATGAATGAGGGTCCTGCAGAGTGAATGTAGTGAGTTCGGCAAAATGTTAAAAAGCAGTACCACAATAGTAGTAATGTCTGGATTTTTCCTTATGCTAGTGAGGGTAGGAATATGAAGATGTGACAGATGAATATCTGGCAGAAGAGTTGGTGCAGGGGTAGGGATTCAGATTTTTGGACTTGGGATCTCTTCTGGGGCAGAGGTAACCTGCTTATGAGGGTCGGGTTGCACTTGCACTGAAGATGGGCCAATATCCTGGTAGGCAGGTTTGCAAGTGCTATTAAGGAAGATTTAAACTAGATTGGAGTGGAGATGGGATCCAAAGACATAGTGGGACAGATGGGAGTCAGTCGGGTGGGTGGAAGTTGATACAAGTCGACGACAGGAGGTTCAGTAGACAGGCCATGCAAGAGCATGGCAGGGAGAGAAGAAAGATGACTGGATTAAATTGCCTTATTACAATGCACGAGGCATGACAGGTAAGGCAAATTAACTCGGGGCATGGATAGGTACATGCGACTGGGATATTATAACTATTACAAAAAGGCCAAGGAGGGATAGGACTGGCAGCTTAATGTTCTCGGGTGCAGGCGAGATTGAGGTGGGGTAGACTGGGACTAGAGACCAGTAAGCCTAATATCTGTGGTAGGAAAGTTACTGTAGAGAATTCTGAGGGATAAGATTTGGATAAACAGGAGTTTATTAGAGATATTCAGCATGGTTTGTACATGGGAGTTATTTTTTTGAAGTAACTAAGAAAGTTGATGATGAGGCCAGGGCTGTAGATATGGTCTATATGGACTTCATAAAGGCCTTTGATAAGGCTTTGCACAGAAGGCCTCTCTGGAAGGTTAGTTCACATGGGAACCAGAGAGAGGTAGCTCTTGGGAGTACTGTTTTCAGTTTTAGTCACCCTGCTAGGGGAAAGATGCCATCAAACTGGAAAGGAAGCAAAGATGATTTATTGGGCTGTAACTGGGACTCGAGTACTTGAGCAGGAGGTTCAGCAGGTTCGTACTTTAATCCTTGGAGGCTGAGGGGTGACCTTTATGGAGGTGAATGAAATCAGAAGGGAAATAGATAGAGTGAATGCAGGAGTCTTTTTCCCCAGAGTAGGGAAATGAAGTATCAGAGGGCAAAATTGAAGGTGAGTGGAGTATGATTTAATCACAGCATGAGGGACAATATTTTCCACATAGAGGGTGGTGGGTACATGAAAGGAGATGCCAAAGAAAATAGTTGAGGAAAGTACAATAACAACGTTTAAAAGACAATTGGACATGTACATGAATAAGAAAGTTTACAGGGATGTTGGGCTAAATATAGACAAATAGGACTAGCTTCCATGAGGCATCAAGTTCGGCATGGATATGATTGGCCGAAGGGCCTGTTTCTGTGCTGTATGTCTCTAACTCTAACAGACCAAAGTGCCTCAATTTGTGGCATAAGATACTACCATGCCTTGTGACTGCATGATCTGGGGAAGTGAGGAGGATGGCTACAACACTAAAATGCCAGACTTTATATAATTAGTTTAGTTTAGTTTAGTCAATATACATTAGTCCAGAGATTCAACGTAGAAACAGACCCTTCGGCCCACCGAATTTGTGCCAACCAGCGCACTTACACTATCCTACATACACGAAGGACAATTTACAATTATTCGAAGCCAACTAGCCTACACACCTGTATGTCTTTGGAGTGTGGGAGGAAACTGGAGATCCTGGAGAAAACCCACAAGGTCACGGGGAGAACGTAGAAACTCCTTACAGACTGCACCCATAGTCAGGATTGAACCCGGGTCTCTGGCAATGTAAGGCAGCAACTCTACCGCTGCACCACCGTGCCGCCCTGATAGGACTCTATAGTTCTATGATAAGCATCAGCTTCATAAGCCTTTTCCCTAATTTTAACCAAGGTTAGTTGATGAGCGCCTTGGCAAGGCCAGGCCAATTGTAAACCCATCTATTCTACATGAAATATGCAACAGGACAGATTGCAATTTTCAGTAAAATGGTACCTATTCACAATCTGTTGCAATATATTTTATATATTACACTAAATGCACCCTTTAAAACAAGCCAAAGATCCAGAAAATCGTGGAGAGAAAAAAAAATGGCTTCTGACTTCATTTCTTTGGTGCCACTTGCGTGGATCGTCTGCTTCAACCCACAATGGCAAAGTCCTGACCAATGGCAAAGTTAAAATAAAATTTAAAGTAGTGGGATGTTTGACTTTCCAGAATATAAATTCAGAAATATTGCTAAATATTTGGAAAATATATAATTTGTGCTGAATCCGGAAATACATAAATTGTCTTTCTAAGGTCCACCAAAAGAAAATCCTGACAAATACTTTCCTTACCTGTGTAGTAAGTGTGTCAAGGGCGGCAAGTGCAGCTTCCAAAATGGGTAATGCTTTTGCCAGATCAGCATCGCATTCATCTTTAATTGCTTTTGCTGCCATGGCTTGATCATTTGCAACAAGTTCATCAGCTTTCACAATCTCCTCTGTTCTCGAGACCTCAAGAGATTCTTTTTCAATGATTATCATCATATTATCCACTGCTGCGCTGGCAACTATCAGTTCAGGCTGCAGGGCTGCCAATTCAGACTGCATGACAAGAACCTGAGATGCAGCAGAGTTCAGTTTCTCCAGACCAACTTCATATCGCTTCTTCATCTTCACTACTTCACTGAAGATAAAATATTCAGAACATTATACACAACATTCAAATTAATTGCTTTGCTAATCATAAAAAAACCCAATGTCCATCTTGGCTTTATAAATGAGTTGCAACAGATGATATAGTTGTGGTCATCTCCAGACTAGAGCATATCAGAAATTGTTGGTGGTGTTGATAGTGAATAGGATAGCCAGGCTGCAGGATGAAAATGTTTAGTTTTAGTTTAATTTAGAGATACAGCATGGAAACATGTCCCTTGGCCCACTGAGTCCACGCCGACCATCGATCACCCACCTGTACACTAGTTCTACCCTACACACTAGGGACAGTGTACATAAGCCAATTAACCCACTAACCTGCATGTCCATGAAATGTGGGAGGAAGCTGGAGCACCCTAAAAAAAACTCACTCGGTCACAGGGAGAAGGTGCAAACTCAGTACAAACAGCGCCCGTAGTGAGGATCGAACCCGGGTCTCTGGCGCTGTCAGGCAGCAACTCTACTGCTGCACCACTGTGCCACCCAAGTGATCAGATTGGAAAATGGGCTTGGAGATGGAAGCTGGAATCTAATTTTTATAAGTAGATAGTGATGCGTTTTAGGAAAACTATTAAGGATTGGACATACACAATGAATGGTAGGGCCCTAGATAGTATTGAAGAATAGAGGGACCAAGGGTATACATGTCCAAAGATTCCTGAAGGTGGCAGCATAAATAGATAATAGTGTAGATGGTATACAAGGGTCATTAGCTGGGGTATTTGTTGTAAATATGGGGAAGTTATGATATAATATGAAACCATTAGTTAAGCTGCAGCAGCATACAGGGCAGTGCAGTGGTAGACCCAGGTTCAATCCTGACTATGAGTGATGTCTGTACAGAGTTTGTATGTTCTCCTGTGAGGGTTTTTCCGGGAGCTCTGGTTTCCTCCCACACTACAAAAACATACAGGTTTGTAGGTTAATTGCCTTTGATGAAATTGTAAATTGTCCCTAGTGTGTAGGATAGTGTTAGTGTACGCGATGATCGCTGGTATGCGTGAACCCGGTGGACCGAAGGGCTTGTTTCCGCACTGTATAAAGTCTAAAGTAAAATTTGGTTGCCACACTACAGACATGATTGATTTGGAGAGAGTGCAGAGGAGAATCACTGGGATGTCATCTGAGATGGTGCATTGCAGTTATGAGGACAGTTGGAAGACTGGATTTGTTTTTCCTGGATATTATGGGATCGAGATAAAGGTTTGCAAAATTATGAGGAGCATGTATAGGGTAGATAATATGAATCATTTCCCCATAGCAGAGGTATCTAAAACAAGAGGACATAGGTGTAGAGAAAGGAGTAAGAGGTTTAGATCTAAGGTTTGATTTGTTTTCTCCCAGATTGGAATCTGGAATGCACTGCATGAGTGGGTGATGGAGCGACAACTTCACAATATTTAAGAATTATTTTGATAAGCACCTCACATTCTATCTGGGTAGTCTATAACAGCATGGCATGAGCATTGGATTGTCCAATTTCTGGTAGCCCGCACTCCCTCCATTCCTTTCTCTCTCCTCCTGTTCGACCCATGCATTCTAACACAACCTTCTTTCCTCACCACCTACCCCTGATCCAGCCTACTTTCCCCTCTCCCCATTGAGTTCTGTCTGCCTGTTACCCATGCGCTGAACTCACGAGGCACTATGTATCCTACCCCCCCCATTCTTTCCCTCTTCCCAGCCTCCCTCCCTTATCTGGTTCCACCATTCGCCTTATTTTCTTAACAGATTGCAAAACTGCTGCCTAATCGTTCTTTACATTCATGAACTCCTAGCCCATGTCACTATCTCCACACTCCTCTCAACCATCTGGGCTCACCTGCCCATCAGCCTCTCCTCACTTGACTCCACCCATGACTCGCTGGATCTTGCCGCACCCCTTCCCTGCCACCTATTTGTATGGGCTATCTCCCTTCTTCACTCAGTCTTGGTGCAGTCTTGACCAGAAACATTGACCATCTTTTTGCCTCCACAGTTGCTGCCTGCCCCGATTAATTCCTCCACTGCTTATTGTTGGCATATGTATTAACTGAAGATTTGTTAAAATATTGCTCAAAGAAAGAGCTGGAAATCAAGAGCTATGTACTTTTGAGAATTGATACTAAAATTTTTTTAAAGAAAATAATATTTATATTAAAGGAACAAATTAGTGTTATTACTGTCGCAAGTATGAAATTATCATTACGATTTGAAAGTTTTAAAATCTGATTTTTAAATTGTCTTTCTTTCCCATTGTTTGTTTGCTCATTTTCTTTTTAATCCACTTTTTGCGTCCCTTTATTTTCTTTTGAATGTGATTTGATGCTAATCCATCCTCCTTCATCACTATTCTTCAGTTTCTTTCTTAATGTTTACACTATATTGGTTAATAAGATTCAGCTTAGACCAATCTTTTACTTAGGCCTCAGATATGCTGTTGCCTTTGCTGTTGTAATACAAGTTTATGTTTGTGGCAACATGATGTAATGTTCATTTGAGCTGAGGTATTCAGGGAAATATCAAACTAATGGGATGCCTTCCTGCAGCAAGAATTTGGCACATGTTATTTACATGATCTCTAGTCTCATTGCAGATGGTTACTATAACCATATAACCATATAACAATTACAGCACGGAAAGAGGCCTTCTCGGCCCTTCCAGTCCGTGCCGACCATTTATTTTCCCCTAGTCCCATCTACCTGCACTCAGACCATACCCCTCCATTCCCTTCCCGTCCATATACCTATCCACTTTACTTTTAAATGTTACAATCGATCCTGCCTCCACCACTTCTGCAGGAAGATCATTCGACACAGCCACCACTCTCTGAGTAAAGAAGTTCCCCCTCATGTTACCCCTAAACTTCTGTCCCTTAATTCTCATGTCATGCCCTCTTGTTTGAATCTTCCCTACCCTCAATGGGAAAAGCTTATCCACGTCAACTCTGTCTATCCCTTTCATCATTTTAAAGACCTCAATCAAGTCCCCCCTTAACCTTCTGCGCTCCAAAGAATAAAGACCCAACTATGGACAACCATCCAATTGTTGTATGCCAAGCTGATGTTCAACTTTCTTTGTCCCGTTTTGAAAAATCAAGTGTGAAAGATGCACCAAATGTTATACCTTTGCCTTGCAACTTGCCACTTTTCTGTTGGCAAGCTGAAAGACAGGCAAAAATACATAATTGCATGTGGTACCGCTCTGTGTCTATCCTATCAAACCCACTCAGAGCAGGATGATGCTTACATTCTTAGATAGTAAAGACCCATTCCAGGACAATCTGCTCATCCAAAGATCAATGCCATGAATCAATTTTGAACATTCTCTTCTTTAGGTACAGTTCTCCAGAGATGGTCTCAAACTCCCATACAACCACAGAAAGCTTTTCTTATTATTTTATTCTAACTATCGTGATAAAAGCCAACATACCATTTGCCATCTCAATTGATTATTGGACATAGTTTAAGTTTCAATATTGTGTGTTTACAAATCCCTCTGAAAATGGGCCAAACTATGCCTGTCTTTTTGTAGAATACATAGAAACGTCTTGGCTTCAATCCCACTCAAGTCCCTTCTCTCAACTCAGTACATCAATAATTGTGTTGGTGCTACTTCTTGCATTTCTGCAGAACCTTTTCACCCAGAGAGTTGTGAATTTATGGAATTCCCTGCCACAGAGAGCAGTGGAGGCCAAGTCACTGGATGGATTTAAGAGAGAGTTAGATAGAGCTCTAGGGGCTAGTGGAGTCAAGGGATATGGGGAGAAGGCAGGCATGGGTTATTGATAGGGGACGATCAGCCATGATCACAATGAATGGCGGTGCTGGCTCAAAGGGCCGAATGGCCTCCTCCTGCACCTATTTTCTATGTTTCTAGAACTGGAATATTTGCTGACAGTTTCCACCCTGCCCTCATCTTCAGATGGTCCATTTCTGACTATAACCATATAACCATATAACAATTACAGCACGGAAACAGGCCATCTCGGCCCTTCAAGTCCGTGCCGAACAACTTTTTTCCCTTAGTCCCACCTGCCTGCACTCATACCATAACCCTCCATACCCTTCTCATCCATATGCCTATCCAATTTATTTTTAAATGATACCAACGAACCTGCCGCCACCACTTCCACTGGAAGCTCATTCCACACCGCTACCACTCTCTGAGTAAAGAAGTCACTCTCTGACTACCCTTCACTTTCTGAATTTGTCAATTATCATCAGAGGATAGGTTAGCAACAAGTATCCATTACAAATGCACGGAGACCCACTGCTATCTTAACTATACTCCTTCCTTAGACTCTGTTCTACTCAGAGAGTTTGTGTAAATCTGGTATTTCTGCTACATAGCTTCCACTGAAATGTCTCCTTTTTCCTGGACTATGGTTTCTCCTGTACCAGTGTTGGAACAGTCATTGATCAGTAGAAACAAAGAACTGCAGATGCTTGTTAACGCCCAAAAGGACACAAAGTGCTGGAGTAACTCAGCGGGTCAGGCGGCATCCTTGGAGAACATGGGCAGGTGACGTTCCAGTTTGAGACCTTGATCAAATCCGTGAGTGCTCCTCTTCTATTTCCCACACCTCTGCTGTCACCCCTCTCCTCCTGAGCAGACCAAGGGTAGAGCTCCCCTTGTCCTCACTTTCTACCCCACTCTACACTCCACTGATCATCCTTCACAATTTCTACCACCCATTATGAGATTAAACCGCCAGACACAACTCTTCTCCTCCCTTTACAGGATTATGAAGGGACCTTTTATTTCTGAATTCATGAGTCATTTTTCCATCTCCATAATCGCCCCCCTTTGTACAAAGCTTTAGCATGCAACTGAAGATGTAACATCTGTTTTGTAACCTCTTCAATCTCAGGTAAAGCAGCAATTCATTTGCACTTGCATCTAGTTTATTTCATTTGGTTCTCTCAGTGGGATCTCCACTACTGTGAAGAAACAACCTCAAATAACTTGTGTATGAAGGAACTGCAGATGCTGTTTAAACCGAAGAGTCTGAAGAAGGGTCTCATCCCATTCCTTCTCTCCAGAGATGCTGCCTATCTCGCTGAGTTGTCCCAACTTTTTGTGTCTATCAACCTCAAATAACTAATTTTCTCTCTTTATATCAGATCTCTCCAGTTCTGTTGTAGACTATCACTCCGTAATATTGATTCCGTTTTTCTCTCTACGATCATGATCTAACCTGAATGGCATTCTTGCAGCTCTGCATGTTACAGCACTTGCATGTTCCTCTGTGATTTATCATTCTGACTGTCCCTTACTTCATTAAGCTATCCACCACGCCTTCCTGAAGGACAGATCACCTGCACAACTATGGGTTCTCCCTATCAGAGATATTAATATGCATTCCCCACTCCCTCTCCAAATCACACTGCAATTTAAAAGTAATTTGTTTTCCTCACTTTTCTGACAAAGAATCTTCATTCTAAAACATTAACTCGTTCCCTTTTCACAGACATCACTTGACCTACTATTTTTGTTTTCATTGCTCTGAACACTGAGTTTACTTGAATCTTAACTTCTAAAACACATTCCGCTTTTTAAAAGCACGGGGGAGGTCAGATAAATTGTCGTGTAGATTCTTGTTGGTCTTGTAAACTAACACTGCTCGGTTCAATGATTTGTGAAGATCTGACCAATTCCACTTTTTCTCCTGTTTTTCGAAGAATATTCTTTCTATCCAACTTGCATTTATTTATTTTGAAGTAAGTTTACCAACTGAACAACCATTCTGCACATGTATCATTTATTCCAGTGTTACGGCAATGAAGAATCTGTTAAAGAATTATATATATCTTAATCTAATTGATCTAACCAGATTATCAAATACCAGACCATTTTTGACAAACCCATAATTAAAAAAGCAGCCCCATTTAATTTGTGCTTACGTTCGTTTTAACTCAAGCAGGGCTTGAAATGTGGAGATCAGTTCCAGGTAAGAAGTAGGAGTTACATAGTTGTACCGCTGAAGCTCAGTATAAAATGTTTCAGACATTTCAATTGTTGAGGTATGAAAACCCTTGCACATATCAATGCAACACACACGTATCCTCTCTGACATTTCAATATCTCCCAACGAACGTTTTGCCACAGCCTCCAGAGCATCTTCAGGCCAAGACTACATTGAAATAAAATAGTAGCAAATAAATAGCTAACCCCAAATCCCAACATGAAATATGGTGAAAGCAAACCTTGCCATTAAAATCATTTGATTTTCTTTTGTAAATGCGCTCTATGTTGGTACCAACAGATTTTAAATAATGGTCAGGGAGAAAGCACCTTTGAATCCAGCCCTGGTAACTGTGGGCATCCGAGTTCATGGCAGTGATTTATGTTTATCAATATTAACTGAGATTTTCTTTAATATGGTTTTAGCGAGGATTGATGATGATGAAATGTTTGATATTTGGATCTTCAAAATGCATTTGA
Organism: Raja brachyura; assembly: GCA_963514005.1. Next base: position 82,461,221 of record OY740787.1, read on the forward strand.
TAAAGTGCCGTATTATAGACACGTTAACAAAATTGAAACTAATGGGATAAAAAAAGAAAATAACAACTTGGATATGAAATTGACTCGGGGTCAAGGAAACTGAGTATTGGTATATTGTCGTGTTTCTGACTGGAGAATGAGACTTTTCGTGACGTATATTCATGATTTGGACTTGGATTATAAAGAACAATTTCACAGTTGCTAAATCCTAATGGTCAACGGCATGGAGAATGGTAAATGATATCAAATAAAGAGAGATGGGCTCATAGAATGGGCACACACTTGTCCGATAAACGCAGAAGCAAAATACATAACTTGGCAGGCTACATAACTTATTCTTTTTAAAAGGGTGAAGAAACAGAAATTAGCATGCACATGCAAACAATTTTTTGTAAGTGAGCAAAGTATTAAGAAAGCATTAGTTTTTAATCTAAATCTATAAATTTATATTAATATCTATATTACTAAACGTAAGATCTTGACCACTTCCTGTTTTCCTGTTTCATGATTTTTGAAAAAATGGTGCCACTTATGGCTGTGGTTTTTGGCCATGTTACTCAGAGTCTCTCTCCGCTGTGCAGGACAAGAGGATTTTTCCCATTGATGAAAAATAAAAGAGTTATTAATGTTTTTAAAATGTTGACATTCTCTCTGCTGTCCCTGCTGGTGGGAGGGACTACAAAACCCAGAAGTGTTGTGCCTCAGTCTCTGCAAGATGGAGGAAGCGAGAGGGTCATGTCTCTCTGAGCTGTGAATAACACTGAACACATGTCTACTCAACTGTGACTGCCCTTAATGTGGTTTGAAAATGAAAATGTGGTTGCTTTGAAATGCTGCACTGCAAATGGTTGTTGGTAGTGGTAACTGCTTTGAAATGCTGCACTGCAAATGGTTGTTGGTGGTGGTGGTGACTGAAATGTTGCACTGCAAATAGTTGTTGGTGGTGGTGGTAACTGCTTTGAAATGCAGCAATGCAAATGGTTGTTGGTGGTGGTGGTGACTGCTTTGAAATGCTGCGTTGCAAATGGGTGTTGGTGGTGGTGGTGACTGCTTTGAAATGCTGCACTGCAAATGGTTGTTGGTGGTGGTGGTAACTGCTTTGAAATGCTGCGCAGCAAATGGTTGTTGGTGGTGGTGGCCCTGCACCCTGCTTGAAATGGTAGGAAACTGCACTTGAGTTTGGTGGCCCTGCACCCTGCTTGAAGTGGTATGAAACTGCACATGAATTCGGTGGCCTTGAACCCTGCTTGAAGTGGTCGGAAACTGCACTTTAATTTGGTGGCCTTGCACCCTGCTTAAAGTGGTAGGAAACTGGACCTGAATTCGGTGGCCTTGCACCCTGCTTGAAGTGGTATGAAACTGCAATTGAATTTGGTGGCCTTGCACCCTGCTTGAAATGGAATTTCAAGGAATAGCCGTGAGTCAACTGCTCGCCCACCAGCCTGAGTGAGCTGCCAGCACATCAGGCTTGAGTGATTAAGCTGTCACGCCAATAATCCATTTGGCCCACAATGTCCATACTAGCCCTCTGGAAACCAGTCCCTTCAGCCCACAACACCCATACTAGCGCTCCAGAAAGCCCCCCCACTGGCCACCAATATTGGAATTGGTGCGGCGCCGGAATATTGCGTTGGGGGACCAGCCCTCCCGTGTGAACATGGGACCCAATGGGTCCCATTTAGTCTGGTAAATTTATATAAATCTAGGTTTTATAAACAAACGCATGGGGACAAAACCTATGAAGGTATGCCGAATCTACCGTATATAAAATATTGGTTTAGTCACAACTGGAGTAAGGTATTCAGTTCTGAGCAGCACATTTTAGAAAGAGTATGAAGACCTAATACGATTTGAATCAAGTTTAGTGTTCTTTGTGCAAGTATGGCGAGGTTAAGGTACATTGAAAATCCTGCTTAAAGCATCAAAGACATAGAATTAGTGCAAAAACACAATGAGGTAAAACAAGTCCATTGAAGTGTAAAAGGTGATCCATTGCCTCATCCTTACCATGGACATTCAGTCCCTTAACACCTACATTCTCCACCAGAAAGGTCCCAAGACCCTCCGGTTCTTCCCTGAACAGTGACGCAATCAATTCCCCTCCAATAACACACTCCTCCGCCCTCATCCTCACTCTCAACAACTTCTTCTTTGACTCCTCTCAATTCCTCCAAATTAAAGCGGTAGCCGTGGGCACAATGCCTGCCTTTTTGTCGGTTACATCAGGTAGTCCTTATTCCAATCGTACACTGGCCCCATCCCCCAACTCGTTGTTCATGCATCAAAGATTGCATTGGAGCTGCTACTTCACTCATGCAGTACTCGCTGATTTCATTAATTTTACCACTAACCTCCACCATGCTCTCAAACTCACTTGGCCTATCTCTAGCACCCCTCTCTTCTTTCTTCATCTCTCTGTCTCCATCACATTGGGCAGAAGGAGGGTCTTGACCCGAAACGTCACCCATTCCTTCTCTCCAGAGATGCTGCCTGTCCCCTTGAGTTACTCCAGCATTTTAAATCTATCGATTAATGTGCAGTACAAACTTACCAACTCTCACAGTTGTCTGGACTACACTGCCTCTTGCAAAGATGCTCTCCCCTATTTTCAATTTCTCCTTCTCCACCACATTTGCTCCAAAGATGAGGCTTGTCATTCTAGGACATCCAAGATGTTCCCGTTCTTTAGCAAATGTGTCTTCCCCCTAATGTCAGATGGATCCCGCACCCACGTCTCCTCTATGTCCCATAGTTCTGCTCTCGCTCCCCCCAGACAGAACAAAGACGGAGTTCCCCTGGTCATCACCTTTTTCCACACCAGCCCCTGCATCTAACACACCATCTTCCGACGTTTCCATCACCTCCAATGTGATCCCACCACCATCATTCCCATTCCCATCCCTTTGGCCTTCCGCAGAGACCACTCCCTTCACAACACCATGGTCCACTCATCCCTTCCCGTCCAAACCACCTCCTCCCCTTGGAACTGCAGAAGATGTATCACCTGTCTCTATACCTCTTCCCTCACCTCCATCCAGGGGCAACAGCAGTTCTCCCAGGTAAACAGAAGTTTAGAACCTAATTATAAATTTAGAATTTAAATATAGTAAGGAAAATGGGGCAGAGATGGGTTTATAAATTAATAGACATTCATGCTCTCACTGAATAAACATGCATTAGGGCTAGATTGTCTGCTACTATTCCTTTGTCAAATACATGTGAGCACTTACCTGAAACCAATTTATAGTGCAGCAATTGACAAGCGCCGGGAACTTCCTCAGTCTGTTGCGGAAAGCATCTCCAATTGGACTCATTGCTAAAACAACATGTAATTGATTCCGACAGCGCTCAATAAACATGTTGAAGAGCGCCAATGGACTGCCATCAGTCTGCTTTGATCTATCTCTTTGACGATCAATTAGACGCATACGTTCACAGACCTCCTGCTTCTCGTCCACGGGAAAGAGATTTGGCACTTCTCCTGCATTCAATAAATTGTTGACGTCTTCCAGAAATGACTCCTGTTTGATCTGAGTGTCAGTGAATAAAAAGACAGCTTGCATTTCACCCTCGGTGGCTTTACGGAATATTTGCTTTAAATCTTCACGCCATTCGTAAGAGCCATAACTCTTGGAAATTTCCACTTGAAACAGAAGGTAATCTGCCATATGTGCTGCAAGACGGGTTAGTGACTGACGGCCACTGCCTCCCACACCCACTAAAAGAGCATGGCTGTGTGGCTGCTTTAGAATGCGGGAAATTCGGCACACGTGCTCGATTGCAAATCTGAATATCACCAGATTCATTGGCTTTTTACTGAGATTATTAAACTCTTCCAAGTGAGCCTCAACCACTTTCTTTAGACTCCTGAAATCGAGGACTTCACGGTATCCCTTGTCTTCGCCTTTTGGGTCACTGAAGTCACAAAACATAAGACTGCGAAGTTCATCTTCGTTCACTTGGCCATCACCTTTCAAATCCAGGTGTTTGAAAAGCACATGGAAGTTCTCCTGCAGCTGACTTCCCATCACTGTTTGAAGACAATCAACAAGCCAAGCTCGATCGGCATCATCCACCAAACGATCATAATACACTCGTAAAACCTGCATTTGGTTATAAAATAATGGTAATCACTTTTGACGGATGAACCAAAGGAAAAATACTTGCACTTAAGTAGCAGCTTTTAAATGAGATTTCTCCTACTAGGCAAAGTAGACCAATTCTCAAAGACTTGGTCTCCTTTTATCAACTTTTTACAAGCATATGGTGCAACATAACATAACCTTAGAAATTAAATGGTTTAGAACCGGGTGACGGATGGGCAAAAATACGAAATAGGTAGATCTCTCCTAATCTCTATTTTCTTTACTTTCTCCTTCTATTTCAATCTTTTCAGCTTCTCTTCTACGCTCTTTATTTATTTTGCTATCTGTTTCTACTCGCTTGTCTATCTATTCCGACACTCTTTATTTCTTTTTTCTCCCACTGTTCTTTTATTATTAAATCAAAAATACGAAGTTGTACAAGAATGGAAATATGTATGTATGTATTAGGTACTCAAGTACCACACTATTGTACTTATTTCTACCAAAAAATATATATATATTTTTTTTAAAGTAGCAGCTTTTACATTTGCAACAGGCCAAAGCAAATTATTAATGAAATCAGCAGCTACAAAGCAGCTAGGGCAGTGATGCAGCGGCAGAGTTGCTGCCTTACAGCGCTAGAGACCCAGGTTCAATCCCGACTACGGGTGCTGTCTGCACGCAGTTTGTACGTTCTCCCCGTGACCGCGTGGGTTTTCTCTGAGATCTTCGGTTTCCTACCACACTGCAAAGACGTACAGGTTTGTGGGTTAATTGGCTTGATACAAGTGTAAATTGTCCCCAGTGTGTAGCATAGTGTCAATGTGCGGGGATCGTTGGTCAGTGCGTACTCGATGGGCCGAATGCCGTGTTTCCGCGCTGTATCTCCAAACTAAACTAAACTAAAAAGCTCACAACCATAACCTTGGTATACTCTAACTCTATCATTACAGTCAAGGTATGAAATAAACCGTGGTTCACAAAGGAGATAGACACAAAAAGCGGGAGTAACTCAGCGGGACAGGCAGCATCTCTGGAGAGAAGGAATTGGGTAACATTTCAGGTCAAGACCCTTCTTCAGAATTTTGACTTCAGACTCACAAAGGAGTGCTGAAAGAGGCATGGAAGCACCAAAAGCACCAAACTGCCTGAAGAGGCTGCAGTGCACATTTACAACTGTTGCACAATAGATAATCTGCCCAATGAATGGATCAGACCAAAGCTCCTAATTGTATGATACAATAGCATTTTATTCATCCCCGGCGGGAAATTGGTCTGCCGACAGTCACTACACACAAGGTACACAAGAAACTTTAAATTAAAAGTGAAAACAAAAAGAAAAAGACAAGCGACTGTTGTCTGGCTGCTGTGGGATCAGCCCCTTCACCGGAACAAATCAACAAACAAACAAGCACAGACTTGTCCCCTGGGCAGAGGATTCTAAATTAGAGTGCCCTCTCCACCCCCCTCACACCAGGTCCCTCTTTGTTCTCCCACCGTCCCCCATTGCGGTCTCCCCAAGCCGGGTCCTCCATTGTCTCCCCCGTCCCCCCTCATGCTAATGGTTGTGGACAATTGAACAGCTTAGGAGAGATGGCAGCTCTACAATCACCTCTATAATCAACATGTGAGACCCAGCGTGGAAATGTTAAAGGCAAGACTAAAGCATTCACAACTACATGCAGCTGCTGACGGCACCCAACCTGAACACTCATTCCTCCACCACCAGGCCACAGTAACACTGCGGTTTCTTGCACAAACCCAAGACCTCTATCAACAAGGTAGATGTGGAGATTATATTTCCTCTGGTGAATCTATTTTATGACAGACATGAGGTGTGAAATTCTCCCTCTCCCAAGATTGTGTCTTTGAAATCCTCTGCCTCTGAGGGTGGTGGAAGCAGTTTCTAACATCTCTAACACCTGTAAAAATGCCACCGAAAAGGCATTTCTGTCTACCTGTTTAGTCTTTTATCCCCTAGCTCATCAAGTAATTATTCAGCTCTGCCATAAACATATTCAAAGACTCAGCTTCCACTGCCCTTTGAGAAGGAGAGGAAGACGTTTTGAAAGTCACATCCAGTTTTAGATTCTTCCACTGAGGAACCTTCCTCTCCTATCAAAAACCGCTGGATCCCGCACCCTCCCCTCCCAAACCCTACCATTCCTATACTATTTCCAAACACACTAGTCACCTTGCTCTGCACACTCATCTCCCACCCACGTCCCATATTTCCCTTTTACTACTCCCTCTTTCACCTCCTCCTGCTTCATTCCACCAATATCCCTCCTCTGTCTTTACATTTCACATCTATTTTTTCCCTTATCTGACACCACTTTGTCTCTTTTCACTTCTAGCCTTGGGCACTTAATCTACCCATTTGCTAATGAACCCCCCTCACCTATATCCACCTAGAACGTGCTAGCCTTTGTCACACCCTCCCACCTCTCTTTTCCAGATTTCGTCCCCTTACTCCATCACTGAAGAATGATCCTAACCCAAACATACTCTTTCAACCTCCCTCCACAGATGCTGCCTGACCATCGAGTTCTTCCAGCAGGTTCCTTCTTTTTTGCTAAAGATTCCAGCAGTTTCCAGTGTCCCCTTAGGATGTTAGAAATTTAAATTGGATCACCTTTTATTCTTTTAAACTCTAGTGGATACTAGCATAGTTTGTCCTGGAAAAACCATACCAGGTATCAGTCTCTGAATTGCTGTGTTGATACCCTTCATTAAACAAGGAAGCCAATAGCATACATGGTATTCCCAAATGTGGACTCTTTGATGTAAAACTGAAGCATCAACTCCATCCTTTGCAATCAATTCCCACTGCAATAAACTAGCATTATATAAGCTTTCTTCATTACTTGCTGTCCCCATATGTGAACCACATACAAGGTCACCTGGATTTACCTGCATCTCAAATCTCTTCAATCTTTCACCACTTTTTCTTGCCAAAATAGACAATTTCATATTTCCCACAATATATTCTTTTGGCCATATCTTTTCCTACTCATTTCACTTATCTATGTCCATGAGTACATGGATAAGAATGGTGAAGAAGGATAGGGACCAAATGCAGGCAAATGGGACCAGTTCCAGTAGACAAATGGTGACCATTGATGAGTTGGCTAATGGACCTGTATCCGTGCTGTACAACTCTATGACTTTGTGTCCCATAGTTTGCTTTTGTACCGGTAAATGACCAACAAGAACATTACTTTCACTGAAAATTAATCAACATAAACATATCTCACTCTATTCAATGCCTGCAAATAAAGATTTCACCTCATGAACCCAAAGGCGCTTGATTGCAACTGGATCTACTGCTGTCTGTGGAGTAGAGAGGCACACCCCTTGAACAACACGAGAGAAATCTCGTAGATTAAAGAGATAGTGAGACTTGGCCGGTGTTGGGAGAAGATTCTGCATTGCTTCTTTGTAAACGCTCAAGGTGGCATTAACGATCTGTGAGGTCAGAGTGTCAAATTCTGGAGGGAAAAAAAACCTAAAAAGAAATCAAACAGATGCAAAAAAATGTATATGTAGATACATCCAAATATATATACTTTTAGATTTTCAAGAAATAGCTTCCTCAATGGAAAAACATGTCAACTGCAGGTTGAACGAGTATCTTATTAAATAGAACATAGAAAAGTGCAGCAAAAGAACGTGCCCCTTGGCTCACAATGTCTGTGCAGAACATGATATCATGATAAACTCACCTCACCTGTCTGCACATGATTCATACCCCTCCATATCTGCACATCCATATGCCTCTCTAAAAACATCTTTAACACCACTACTGTATCTGCCTCCACCACCACCCCCGGCAGTGAGTTCCAGGCACCCACCACCCTCCGTATTAAAAAAACGTTCCCTGCATATTTAAACTTTCATCTAATGCCCACTCTACCCTATCTATGCCTGTCATAGTTTTACATGATTTTAGCGGGGTCTGACGCTCCAGAGAAAATAATGCAAGTTTGCCCAGTTCTCCTTAGAGCTAATCAAGAATGTTTAATTGTCATATGTACCAGAAATGGGACAACGACATTCTTACTTGTAGCAGCACAACCAGTTTGTAATGGGCCTGTCCCACTTAGGCGATTTTTCAGGCGACCGCCGGTGACTGCCAAGTTGCCGGAAGTCGCCAGATAATTCGGCAACTGGAACATTGACTGTCAGAGTGGAACACAAACACACACACACAACCACCCCCAACCCCCCCACCACCACCTGCCCCACTCCCCCTCCGCCCTACCCCCCCACCCCCTCCCCTCCCCCACCACCACAACCCACACCCTCCCCCCCCCGCCACCACCACCCCCCCACCCCCACCTATAGTGTATTGTGTCTTTTTTTCTTCTTTTTTATTTTATATGGATGTATGGTAATCTATTTTTATTTTCTCTGTAAAGCACTTTGGCTTCAACGTGATTAGATTTAAAAGTGCTATATATATATAAAAATGACGTACTTACTTACATTGGATGATAAAGGTGGGTGTATGGTACGCTTGCCTTAACTGGTTGAGGTATTGAGCATAAGAGTCGTGAAATCATGTTGCAACTTCATAAAACTTTGATTAGGCCACATTTGGAGAATTGCGTGCAGTTCTGGTCACCCCATTACAGGAAATTATCTGGAGCCTTTGGAGCAAATGCACAATGCTACCCTGAATTGAGGTTATTATCTATAAGGAGAGGTTGGACAAACTTGGATTGTTTTCTCTGGAGCATCAGAGATTATGGGAAGACCAGGGAGAAGTATATTAACTGATAAAAGGCATCGCGAGCATAGACATTCAGTACCTTTTTTCAAGAGTAGAAGTGCCAAAGACCAGAGGACAGAGCTTTAAGGTGAGAGGAGCAAAGTTTAAAGGATATTGTATGTGCAGGTAAGTTTTTTTCTCTACACAGGGAGTGTTGAGTGCCTGGAATGTGCTGCCGTGGGTGGTGCTGGAAGTGATTGGGCCATCTTAAGAGGCTTTTAGATAGGCATATGAATACAGGATAAGGAGGGATATGGATCACAAGCAGGCAGATGAGATTAACCTGGAATCACATTTGGCACAGTCATCGTGGACCTAAGCACGTGTTCCTGCGCTGTACTGTTCTTTATTTTATGTTCTTGAACCTACGGTGAACCAAAAGGGTAAACAATGGAGTGTTTTTTAATTTCCAATCAAAGTGAAGGGAAATTTCTTGCAGCACCATCGTGCAGCCCTGGAAACATCTATAGGTGATCAATGGCCCTCCAGGTGATGCAGTGATTATTCAGAAGTCTTTCAAGTCCTTTTTATTACCCTCCAAAGACATTTTAAAGTCAGAATAAAGCATTCACACCCTATGAATTGGTGTCATATCCCACTGACCTCTTGACACATACGGTACAAGTATTCATAATTTAATCAGCGTTAATACAATGTTGGTAAGATATTCAGTGGGACGATCAGAAACCTTAATGTGCATTTTAAATGCTACTCAGAAATCTCCTGTGTGTGCATATGAGCGAACTGACGCATTTTTCTAGAAAATAAATAGTATAGGGAATATTTATTTTTAAATAGGATGGAACATTGTCATTTTCTGACATTTCTAGCCTAAATGTGAAAGCAAAAGAGTGAAAAAGCCAAGAGAAATTAGCAAGAAGGAATCCATCAGTCTAAATCTTTTTAATATTGGCATTTCTAAGTTGACTGAGCTAATTTACACTATCTATATTTATATCTCTATACTTATAAAACTCTGATCATGGATGTGTATTTCATTGTGTGTGTGTGTTTGTGTATAATCACATCTTCGCGGTAACATTTTTACAAATTCCAGTAGAGATTTTTCCCGTGGAGTCCAAAATCGCCTTGTCTGAAAATGTAATGCTTTATTTCTTAAGTTATTACTGTAAATGTTCAAAAATCTGACAAAACTTTGAGTTAAAAACGACTCTTTCGCTGATGACATCACAATAGGTCTGCATGCCTGCCCACGTGCGCTGCGAGTGATGTCAACCCCCCAACCTCTCCCTCCTCCCCCCATTATTTAAAAGATGCTGCCGGAGATTAAGTCGGGCCCTGCACTGAAGCCGCCTAACTCGTAGTCCTTTGGTCGCCGGCCGGCACTCCATCTCTATCACCCCCCCCCCCCCCCCCCCCCCGCTCCAAAAGACGCAGAAAGAACAAGCAAGTCGGGCCCTGTACTGAAGCAGCCAAGTTCCCGGGACGCTCGGTCGGCTCCTCTCTCTCCCCCCGGTCCTCACTTTTTCTTCCCCCCCCCCGTGCCTCCCTCTCCCTTTCCCCCTGGGCCTCCCCCTCTCTTTCCCCCCAGGCCCCTCTCTCTCACCCCTCCTGGGCCCCTCTCTCTCTCACCCCCCCCCCCCTTTTCTCTCTCTCCCCCCGGGCCCTTCTCTCTCCCCCCCCCCCTCTGACTCTGCCCCTCACTCTTTGCCTCGGCCCCTCTCTCTCTGTCTCTGCCCACTCTCTCTCTGTGCCCTCTCTCTTTACTCCATCTCCCTGTCTAGATGCACCTGCGAGTTGGATGCTATGCGTGAATGGATAGGGCGGGGATGGGGGTAAAAGGAGTGAATGAATAATATAATATCCAGGGGGGTGGTTAGCGTGTGCGTGTGTGGGGTGGTTAGTTTGTGTGTGACGCCACAGGCTGCTCCCCCCACCCCGTTGAGGGGACGGGACCCAACAGGTCCCACTTAGTCTAGTGTCATTTAAAAGTGAGTGAAACATTCCCTAGTTCATATGAACATTTAAGTCTTAGAATGGTCCAATATACCTTGAGTGAAATTGCCAGTGCAGGATCCTCGAGAAGATTATGTACATAGTATTGTCATTAAACTCGTTAATAGTCACAGTGTTAAAGTGCCTCATGAATCGTGGAGTAATTGGGTTCCGACCACCACCTAAGAACAAAATAATTTATTTAATAACACCAAACAATTCATACAAAAAGAACAAAGTGATTCTCTATGCTTTTCTTTCTGGGGCTTTTGTGACTGTCTTCACATGATACAAAGTTCTATATGAGATGTCATCACTATCCCCAAACTGATATTGGCTTGATAGCTTCACCCTACAAACCTGGAGGAATAGTGGTGTGCAGAATGGAAGGAAGTTGTACCCTTCTTTAGTCAGAGGGTAGTTAATCTGTGGAACCCGTTGCCACAGAGGGCTGTGGAGACCAAGTCAGTGGATATTTTTAAGGCAGAGAGGCAAATTCTTGATTAGAATGGATGTCAAGTGTTACTGGAAGAAGGCAGGAAAATGGGATTGGGAGGCAGCCATCAGCCATGATTGAATGGCGGAGTAGACTCGATGGGCCAAATGGCCTAATTCTACTCCTATAATTTGTGTACATCAACCTGTATTGTAATACAAAGGGTGACAAAAGGATGGGGCATAACTGAGATCATATAACCTCGATGGGGCATGGATTCTGTTCAGGAAAATTGTGTACGGTGACTCTTCAATGATATAACTATCTCAATATGCCTCATTCAGTCTACTCCAATGCACCACTCTTTCTCGTGCAGACACATGGATTCCTCTGTCTTCTTCACCGCCCATCTTTGCAGCCACCACTGGCATTCACTTTCACCTTGAGTGCAAGGACCAAGCTTTCCCTCAATCACCAAAGAAAATACATCCATGAACCACCTAAGGCATCAGGTTAAATATGGGCACGAGAACCTCTGTTTGAGAGCTGCCAGCTGTCTTCTAACATTACGTAAAGAACCATTACTACCATGTTGAGCATTACTTGAAAAAACTATTCAGGGTAACAAAGCTCGAGAATGGGTGGATGGCTTTAAGGGTCGCCACCATGAGAGGCTCAGCAACACCACAACTAACTGAGCAGTACCAATCCAGTTGCCTGAATGGATTTTGGTGTTCCGCGACTGAAAATTTGGAAGTAACCCGCTTGTTAAAAAACAAAAACGATTGTGACAATAAAGTCAGAAACTACAGACGAGTCAGTTTAAACACAGTTGTGGGGAAATTCTAAAAACAATAATTATCAGCCACTTGTACAAGTGTAGACTAACTGGAGAATGCCTTTGTCGATTTGTTGCAGGCGTTCCGGATTATTCAGGAGTTATAGAATTATGTGGAAGGTATTAATTCTTCAGAGCTGTTCCAATGCACATTGTAAGCAGTAATCAGTTTGAAATTACAAGGACAGCTTTGTAAACAAGCAGTCCTATGTACAGTAGACACAAGATGCTGGAGTAACTCAGCGGGTCAGGCAGCATCTCTGGAGAGAAGAGAATGGGTGACGTTTCGGGTCGAGACCCTTCTTCAGACTGATGTCAGGGGAGTGGGTGGGACAGAGTTAAAATGTAGTTGGACACAGTAAGACTGGTGGGAGAACTGGGAAGGGGGAGGGGATGCATAGAGAGGGAAAGCAAGGGCTACTTGAAGTTAGAGGTCAATGTTCATACTGCTGGGGTGTAAGCTACCCAAGCGAAATATGAGGTGCTGTTCCTCCAATTTGCGCTGGGCCTCACTCTGACAATGGAGGAGGCCATGGACAGAAAGGTCAGATTGGGAATGGGAGGGGGAGTTAAGTACTGAGCAATCGGGAGATCAGGTAGGTTTAGGTGGACTGAGCGGACCTGCAGTTCTTTCCAACACACACAGTCCTGTCCCCAGTTATAGCCTATCATCTGTTCAAGAGTACAGTTTGAAAGTTGATACGGCCATGAGATGTTCTTGTATACATCAGTCAAATGCAAGGCAATAGGAGTACATTAATTGGCTTATATCAAATCTTAGAGCTTCACAGCATGGAAACGAGCCCTTCAGCCGTTTATCCAAGCCGCTGACCAAGTTGGCATATTGGTCTAGTCCCATTTGCCTGCATTTGGCCCATATCTCTTTAAATCCATCTGAAAAGAGTAATAACATCTCTCACCTGCGCCCTAACTGGATTCACACCCATTTCCCCCCGTTCTCCATTACCTCCCTCCTTTATTCCTTCTTCTGGCTTCACAATCTACACCAATTCAAATCTCACACTTTTTGTCTCTTCATCTCTGGTTTTTGGGTAACCCATCTACCCATCAAAACCCTCCCTTACCTGTAACTACCTATCACTTGCCAGGCCTTGCCCTGCCCCAGCCTCTCCTCCATCTTTCTCCCCCAGTGGAATGAGGCAGATGGGTGATGGGTGACATTTGTTGTTGAGTAATGGGAGTGTTGCTTTTTGGTAGGAAGACTGAGAAAGAATAATGTCAACCGGAGAATCAATTCTAAAAATAATACAAAGCAGAGACACCTGCGCAAGAGTCATTGAAAGATACGGGGCAAGTTGAAAAAAATGCTTATGTAAGACCCCACCAAGTGTGGCAATAACCATCACTGTCAGCTATTTTCATATTCCATGTATAAATATTGAAAACTATACTTCACTTTGAGCAAGAGAGTCAGCCCACAATTTGACTTTCCATTTAGGCAAGTTCCCCCTGGATATACGAGTAAAGCTTGAAATTCAGCACATTAGCAGAATCTCATTTAGAACCCTTGAACCTCCCAGTTTTAGTTCACTGCTGCAACAATTATTCCTCCACAATTGATAATGGCACCTTATCATTTTTCAACTTTACCAAAGCTATGTTTTCACTCAGGTTTTATTTGAAATTGCTCTATGTATTATTGATGACAGAAGTGCACACTGCTCCTGATATTCATTTGTGACAGAGAGCGAATCCACTCAATTCTCCATGAAAATGACACTTGTGGATCTCGGGTAGCCCGGCATACACTTGCAGACCCACTTTCGGGCTGGAAAATACAGGGATGGCGCGCTGACATTTTCAGCCAGTCTAAAGGTTGCATCAGGCAAGCTCTACACGTCTGCCATTTTCCTTTTCATCAGTGAGGGGTGGCCGACAGTCATTGTGCTGGGATAAAGATGAATGCTTCCCTCAAGACACCCTATTCAGTTCAGTTTAGTTTATTGTCACGTGTACCGGGGTACAGTGAAAAGCTTTTGTTGCATGCTAACCAGTCAGCGGAAAGACAATGCATGATTACAATCGATCCATTCATGGTGTAGATACATAATAAGGGAATCACATTTAGTGCAAGGTAAAGCCAGCAAAGTCCGAACAAAGAGAGCCAAGGGTTACCAAGAAGGTAGATAGCAGTTCAGGACTGCTCTCTAGTTGTGCTAGGATGGTTCAGTTGCCTGATAACAGCTGGGAAGAAACTATCCCTGAATCTGGAGGTGTGTGCTTTCACATTTCTGTACCAATTACCCAATGGGAGAGGAGAGAAGAGGGAGTGGCCAGGGTGCGACTCGTCCTTGATTATGCTGCTGACCTTGCAGAGGCAGCGTGAGCTGTAAATGGAGTCAAGGGAAGGGAGGTTGGTTTGTGTGATGGTCTGGGCTGCAAACACGATACACTGCAATTTCTCGATGGGGTTGTTCCCAAACCAAGCTGTGATACATCCTGATGAAATGCTTTCTCCGGTGCATCTGTACAAGTTGGTGAGAGTTGTTAGGGAGAAGCCGAACTTCCTCAGCTTCCAAGGAAGTAGTCTGGAAATAGTGTGCAAGTTGAATCAGGAATTAAAATTGGCATGTAGTAAAGGTAATGCTACGGTTGTTATGGGAGATTTCAACATGCAGGTAGATTAGGAAAATTAGGATTCCAAGATTCCAAGTGGAGTTAGGGGCAACCGTGGATGACAAGGGACGTCAGGGACAGTATAAAAATAAAAGGGAAGAAGTACAGCGTAGCAAAGATGAGCGGGAAGCAAGAGGATTGGGTAATGTTTAAAGAGCAACAGAAGATAACTAAAAAGGCAATACGGGGAGAAAAGATGAGCTACGAAGGTAAGCTAGCCAAGAATATAAAGAAGGATAGTAAAAGCTTCTTTAGGTATGTGAAGAGGAAAAAAAATAGTTAAGACCAAAGTTGGACCCTTGAAGACTGAAAAAGGTGAATTTATTATGGGGAACAAGGAAATGGCAGATGAGTTGAACAGGTACTTTGGATCTGTCTTCACTAAGGAGGGCACAAACAATCTTCCTGATATACTAGTGGTCAGAGGATCTAGGGTGATAGAGGAACTGAAGGAAATCCACATTAGGCAGGAAATGGTGCTGGGTAGAATGATGGGACTGAAGGCTGATAAATCCCCAGGGCCTGATGGACTTCCAGGGAACTTAAGGAAGTGGCTCTAGAAATCGTGGATGCATTGGTGATAATTTTCCAATGTTCTATAGATTCAGGATCAGTTCCTGTGGATTGGCGGGTAGCTAATGTTATCCCACTTTTTAAGAAAGGCAGGAGAGAGAAAGCAGGGAATTATAGACCAGTTAGGCTGACATCGGTGGTGGGGAAGATGCTGGAGTCAATTATAAAAGATGAGATAGCCGACCATTTGGATAGCAGTAACAGGATCGGTCCTAGTCAGCATGGATTTACGAAGGGGAAATCATGCTTGACTAATCTTCTGGAATTTTTTGAGGATGTAATTAGGAAAATGGACAAGGGAGAGCCAGTGGATGTAGTGTACCTGGACTTTTAGAAAGCATTTGATAAGGTCCCACTTAGGAGATTAGTGGGCAAAATTAGGGCACATGGTATTGGGGGTCGAGTGCGGACATGGATAGAGAAGTGGTTGGCAGACAGGAAACAAAGAGTAGGGATTAACGGGACCCTTTCAGAATGGCAGGCAGTGACTAGTGGGGTACCACAAGGCTCGGTGCTGGGACCGCAGCTATTTACAATATACATCAATGATTTAGATGAAGGGATTCAAAGTAACATTAGCAAATTTGCAGATGATGCAAAGCTGGGTGGCAGTGTGAACTGTGAGGAGGATGCTATGAGAATGCAGGGTGACTTGGACAGGTTGGGTGAGTGGGCAGAAGCAAGGCAGATGCAGTTTAATGTGGATAAATGTGAGGTTATCCACTTTGGTAGCAAAAACAGAAAGGCAGATTACTATCTAAATGGTGTCAAGTTGGGAAAAGGGGAAGTATAACGGGATCTGGGGATCCTTGTTCATCAGTCAATGAAAGTAAGCATGCAGGTACAACAGGCAGTGAAGAAAGCGAATGGCATGTTGGCCTTTATAACAAGAGGAGTTGAGTATAGGAGCAAAGAGGTCCTCTGCAGTTGTACAGAGCCCTAGTGAGACCACACCTGGAGTATTGTGTGCAGTTTTGGTCCCCTAATTTGAGGAAGGACATTCTTGCTATTGAGGGAGTGCAGCGTAGGTTTTTAATGTTAATTCCCGGGATGGCGGGACTGTCATATGCTAAGAGAATGGAACGGATGGGCTTGTATACTCTGGAGTTTAATAGGATGAGAGGGGATCTTATTGAAACATATAAGATTATTAAGGGTTTGGACACGCAAGAGGCAGTAAACATGTTCCCGATGTTGGGGGAGTCCAGAACCAGAGGCCACAGTTTCAGAATAAGGGGTGAGCCATTTCGAACGGAGGCGGGGAAAGACGTTTTCTCACAAAGTTGTGAGTCTGTGGAATTCTCTGCCTCAGAGGGCGGTGGAGGCCGGTTCTCTGGATACTTTCAAGAGAGAGCTAGATAGTGCTCTTAAAGATAGCGGAGTCCGGGGATATGGGGAGAAGGCAGGAACGGGGTGCTGATTGGGGATGATCAGCCATGATCACATTGAATGGCGGTGCTGGCTTGAAAGGCCGAATGGCCTACTCCTGCACCTATTGTCACAGTAGGTTGCTTCAGAAGCACTCTATGCAGTTCTGCATCGAGGAAGGATTAAGCCAGAAGCGTGCAGAGAGGATTCACAAGGAGGTTACTGTGACTTGGGGGGGGGGGGGGGGGGGGGGGGACACACTTGAGTTATAAGGAGAGGCTGAATAATCCAGAACTGCTTGTGTGGGAGTGTAGGAGGATAGGGGGTTACTTTATAGACTCATGTAAAATTATGAGGTGGATGGTCACAGATGTTTTCCCAGGGTTGGGGAACCTGTAACCACAGGGCATAGATTTAAGATGAGAAGGGAAAGATTTAAAAAGGACTTGAGGGACAACCTTTTTAAACAAAGGTTGGTGGGTATATGGAAGGAACTGCCAGTGGAAACTGCAGAGGCAGGGACAATTACAATTTAGACATTTAGACGGGTCCACCCGAACATTGGGGAACATTAGAGGAAGAGACTGACTTTGGTGCCTTCCCTTACAGTGGGAAACTTTGATTCTGCTGTGTGGGGATGTTTTATGTTGAATTTTATCAACTCTATGTTATGTCCTTTATTTTTATTGTATGGCTGTATGGAGATTACATTTCACTGTGCCATCTGGCACATGTGACAAATAAATGTATCTTGTACATGGATTGGAAAAGTTTAGAGGGATATGGGACAAATGCAGTCGAATTTGAATGGCTCAGACATCTTGGTCGGCTTGGACAAGTTGGGCCAAAGGACCTGTTTTCATGCTGTATGACTCTATGAGACTATGAGGTTGGAGACACTTTGTTAGAACTAGGAAAAAGAGAAGCAAATGTGTACTCTCACTTGAGATGTAAAAATTGCTTCTCTTTCCACAGATGCCATTGACCTACCAAGTATTTCCTGTATTTTCTATAATTAAAACACCAATTAATGTGTATGTTGTGCATGTATATACCGTGTCTACTACTTACTAAGGTTTGCTGTGCGTTGATTTGCTGAACAGATTTTTCACCTATTCAAAGCACAGCAAACACCCACAGTCTTCCTCAGCCCAAGAAGTCCGCTGTATTCACATTACTTTGGGAGAAAAGATCACATGCTTGTATTAATTGTCTGTCAAAGCTAGGTCTAACCATTCCATCTACAGTTGTCAGAGTGCCACATGGTTACACTGGGGACTTTTATCCAGTATTCCTTTTTTAGTACTCCTTTTCTTTCAATTACCTCAGATTGGGAAATTCTGATCTTTCATAGCATGTTGGGATAAAGTTCTTCCATACATTTACATTAGTTTAGTTATACAGTGTGGCAACTGGCCCACCAGGTCCGTGCTGACCAGTGATCCCCGCATATTAACACTATCTGACACACTAGGGACATTTTTGTTTTACATTTACCAAGGCAATTAACCTACATACCGGTACGTCTTTGGAGTGTGGGAGGAAACCGAAGATCTCGGCGAAAACCCACGCAGGTCACGGGGAGAACATACATACCGACCAGCACCCGTAGTCGGGATCGAACCCTGATCTCCGGCACTGCATTTGCTGTAAGGCAGCAACTCTACCTCTGCACCACCATGCCGCCCATTAATAAAGGATCTAGCTACCAACCATATATGAATAAAACTCTACTACTGCCAAACGTCAGTATTTTTAAGGCTAGTTGTTACATTCATAATTTTTGTGCTCTCTGTCACGGTTTACATTATGGTTCATTCCTAAACCCCTGGAACATTTTATTCCCAAAGTAACTCACCAGGCGGTCCCATTGCACACATAATTTGGATGTCCACAAGTTTGATCATGGTGCAATCCTTTAGATCGTACCAGTTCCAATGATCTAACCATTGACGGAGAAGTTCAACTGGTGGCTGAGCACCGTAGACTTCACGCTGGGGCATGTTCACATCATCCACAAACACAACCTGGAAAATATCAAAGTACAGAGTTAATGCGAAATGTAGCACTTTTTGGGGTCAATTTATGAAGACGTTAGAAATTGTGAATTTATTTATAGAGATTTATAGAGAAAGAAAATATGTCAAATAGTGACACATTTTGCTAAGCTATGGGTAGGAATGTGAAGTAAAATCCAAGTCAGTTTAGTTTATTGTCACGTGTACCGAAGAACTTGCAGCATGCTATCCAGTCAGCGGAAAGACAATACATGATTACAATAGAGGCTTTGAATACAATTGGGCAGTCCATGCAGACATAGGAAATTATAACACAGTTTTAATGATCCTGACCTGCTGTGCTGTCCGTGTGGAGTTTGCATATTCTCCCTATGATCAGGGCAGCACAGTGGCGCAGCGGTAGAGTGAAAATCTTTTGTTTGCATGCTATCCAGTCAAATCATGATATACATTCGTATGCATTGGGTCTTTTTACCTCAGCTTCCCTTTCCTGCACTCACCTCAATTGTTTTTATATCTAAGAATGTATTTGTTAATCTTCATCTTGAATATACCTATTGACTGTACATTCACAGCTCTCGAGTAGAGAAATCCAAACATTCACTGCTCACTGGGTAAAAAAATGTTGTCTGTCCAAAATGGCTGACCCCTTATTTTGAGAGATGATTCCTGGATCCAAACACTGCAGCCAGGGAAACATTAACTCCACATCTATCCTGCCAAGTCCCATAAAGATTACAAACGCTTCAGTGAGATAATTATCACCTTTCATTATCTTCAATTTAATAGCTCTGTAAACAGTTCTCTTCCACTTCTCCTTTAATCCACTCTTAAAAGACCATGATTATGCCCAAATGTTTCTTTCATTTCCCATTACTGTCAAATTTTATTTAAAAATGTTCTGGTAAATTGTCTTACAACATTTTACTGCATTGAACATATTATACAGTATAAGCCTCTGCTGTTGTTTATTTTACATTGACATGGATTTTTGATGTTGAATTAGAATGTAAAATACCATTCTAAATTTAGCAAATTCAGGAAATAGACAATAGACAATAGGTGCCGGAGTTGGCCATTTGGCCCTTCGAGCCAGCATCACCATTCAATGTGATCATGACTGATCATCCCCATTCATGCATTCTCCCCAAATCCCCTGACTCCGCTATTTTTAAGATATATAAATAAAAGCTAGAATTTATTAACATTCTAGTGTTACGAGATTTATTGGCGAATATGATAAATAATAATTTTGTACCATTTTTTTGCCCAAAGGTGGACCGTAAAGTCCTTTTCTTCTTTTGTCCAGCTTGGACATGATGATGTTCTGAGTTTGCGCTGCTGTGGTTTGAGCAGAAAAGTTTATCAGCAATGGCTTGTATATGTCTTTTTTCAGATGATTTAGTAGGAAATCCTGAAAAAAAAAATAGAAAGCATGTTATTCCATAACACATGCACGCAAATGCCATTCTTTGATTATTTAGATGCAAATTTGCTTCAAATCTATTGGGAATGACTGGCAAACATTGTTAGAAATGTATAACTCAGTGATGTATGCACTGCAATTGCAGACTAGAGTTATGGGAATTTACCAAAGGTGTTCAAAATCATTAAGCATCATGATAGAGTAAATGAGGAGAAATGACCCCATTCAGATAAAGAAGACAAATATCGACAAAATAAGTAGTGAGGAGAAAGGTTTTTTATTTTTTACACAACAACTTGCGACAATCTGGAATTTTAGTTTAGTTTAAAGATGCAGCGCGGAAACAGGCCCTTCGGCCACCGAGTCTCCAGGGATCCCTGCATATTAACACTATCCTACACACACCAGGGACAGTTTACATTTGCACCAAGCCAATTAACCTACAAACCTGTGCGTCTTTAGTGTGGGAGGAAACCAAAGATCTGGGAGAATGGTCACGGGGAGAACGTACAAACTTCATGCAGACAGCACCCGTGGTTGGGATCGAACCCGGGTCCCTGGCACTGCAAAGCGCTGTTAGGCATCAACTCTACCGCTGAGCCACCGTGCCACCCTATTTACAACAAAGTGCGGTAGCAGATTCAATAATTTTCATAAGAGCTTAAGTATTTGAGGGGAGGGGATTTGCAAAGATGCTAAAAGATCAGGGCATAGGACTAGTCGAATGGCAATTCCGAAGAGCCAATACAAATAACCCCCTTCCCTATTGTAAAATCCTGGGATTTAATTAATTCAAAAATCCATACGCACAGAAAGGGCTTAATCAGATAAAATGGTAACATTATTGTTGGCTTTGTACTCCTATCTTTGTACTACTATTTCCAGATTTACTTTTCCGAGCACAGACATTAAAATAATTATATGGAAGAGATTTGTGTAACTGGTTTCAACACTGCTGTGATTTTACACAGTCCACTTTCCTTTCATATTTGCCTGTCTCAGCTGCCAGCAAGGATTATTTTGTGTTCCCAGGATTGCCTTATACTTCTATAACTACAACAATTAATGTTAATCAAGACATTCTGAAACAAAACAACTTAGTTCTGTGTTCTTTTCAATTCCTGTGCTGATATGACTGCCAGCAGCACAGTTACATTGCACCTCTCCTTTCCAATGAGGCAAGTGGAACTTAATTTCCTTCAAAAGAAAGCAACCTAATAATAACAACATTTTCTAAAATAAATTAATTTTGTGCATTCATTTTATTATTGGTAACATTAGTAAACATAGAAACATAGAAAATAGGTGCAGGAGTAGGCCATTCGGCTCTTCGAGCCTGCAACGCTATTCAATATGATCATGGCTGATCATCCAATTCACTATCCCGTACCTGCCTTCTCTCCATACCCTCTGATCCCCTTAGCCACAAGGGCCACATCTAACTCCCTCTTAAATATAGCCAATGAACTGGCCTCAACTACCCTCTGTGGCAGAGAGTTCCAGAGACCCACCACTCTCTGTGTGAAAAAAGTCCTTCTCATCTCGGTCCTAAAGGATTTCCCCCTTATCCTTAAACTGTGACCCCTTGTCCTGGACCTCCCCAACATCGGGAACAATCTTCCTGCATCTAGCCTGTCCAACCCCTTAAGAATTTTGTAAGTTTCTATAAGATCCCCTCTCAATCTCCTAAATTCTAGAGAGTATAAACCAAGTCTATCCAGTCTTTCTTCATAAGACAGTCCTGTCATCCCAGGAATCAGTCTGGTTAGCCAGCCTCTTAATTTGGTCAACTTTATTTTCTTACACATCAACTACAAAGCACTTACAATGATGTAGACACTTTTCCCTGTTCCAGTTGGGCCCACAAATATCGATGGCTTCTGGTGTGTTGTCAAAAGTTTCATCAGTTTCATGTAACGAATTGTGTCCTTGGTTGGCACGATAATTTCATTGAACTCGACATCCTTTGGAATGGGGGGAGCAGTAGCCAATGTATCTGTCCACGGTTCCCATCTCCCTGATCCCTAACAATGAAAGATGAACAAGATAAAACTAAATTAAATACATAGAAACATAGAAAATAGGTGCAGGGGTAGGCCATTTGGCCCTTCGAGCCAGCACCGCCATTCAATATGATCATGGCTGATCATCCAAAATAAGTTCCTGCTTTCTCTCCATATCCCTTAATTCCATTAGCCATCAGAGCTATATCTAACTCTCTTTTGAATACATCCAGTGAATTTGCCTCCATTGCCTTCTGTAGCAGAGAATAGTAAGATTGAACGAGAACTTACCAGTTCGAAGGTTGATCTTTATTTCATGAGGAGTCGAAGTGAGGGATTTCGTGAAGAGCCCGCCGGCGCGCATGCTCGACATACTTCAAAGTAGCGGCGTGGAATCACAGAACCAACAATAGAAATGACTTCGCATAGTATGATTGAATTGACTAAGATTACCAGATGAAGGTGATTGAGGGTTGGGCGAGGAGGGCACGAAATCCCTCACTTCGACTCCTCATGAAATAAAGATCAACCTTCGAACTGGTAAGTTCTCGTTCAATCTTACTATTTCATTTCGGAGTCACGTGAGTGACTTCGTGAAGACTTCAAAGCTTCTGTGATTACACGCCCTGGACCACGTCCATGCTGACACACCACTACCAGGGATGGATGGGAGGAACAAACTGGCTCAATAGCTCATACTGCAAAACAAAAGCATATTTATTAATAACAAATCAAAAACCCCTCATGCGGGGACATCTCCACGTTCTTGACCTGCATTCAGCACGGCTTCTGCGAACTGTAGAGGAGCAGCAACAGGCTTGTTATAAAAACGCTGGAACACAGCTTCATTCGCCCATCCTGCTGTGGCGAGAATTTGGTCCATGGGCACCTCCATGACCCTCGCCGCTGACGTCGATGCAGCCCTGGTGGAATGAGACTTGAACACATTAGTGTCGATACCTGACTTACCCAAGACGACTCGAAGCCACCTGGATATCGTCTGGACTGTCACTCGATGATGAGGTCTCTTATGAGTGACAAGCAGGTATCTCTCCATTCCTCTGATGCGTGCCGTCACCTTGACATAGTGGCGGATATGTGAGACTAAACATAGCCTAGCATCTGCGGGGTATGCCGGGAACTTCAGCTGCAGAACTGTGCACCCAGGTCTATGCTGCTTTAGTAGCTCGTCAACGAAAAAGACTACTTCTGTAGGGGTAGCTGTCATTCTGTCGACACGCAGTTTGTGTAGTGTCTGTACCCTCTGAGCTGAAGTCAGCGCTAGTAACATCACCAGCTTCATGGTGAGTTGGTCCAGTTGGAGCCCTTCCATGGGAGACCACGTCCTGAGCAGGGTTAATACGTCCCTGACATCCCAGGTGATATTATAGCGTGGTGTAGGCGGATTCATATTGAATATACCCCGCATGAGTCTGGACACTAGCCTGTTGGATCCTACCTCCAACTGAGGTAGAACGATAGCGCACTTCTGGCGCTGTTGATGGCACTGTAACTTAAGTGTTCATCATGGTGCAACCCCGCGAGGAATTCCAGGACGTCGGTTGTTGTCACGTCATCGTACGTGATGCGAGAGCGGCTGCAGTAGGCTTCCCACTTCTTAATATGCAAGCGGTATCTTCGCCTTGTAGACTCTCGACACGACGCCCTGGTGGTATCCATGGTCCGAGCCGAGAGGCCGTATTGGACTAACGGCCTGTTCAGAACCTGCAAGCCAACAAATTTAAATAGCCATGGCAGGGATGCGGCTCCCCTGAGACAGGGTGAGTAACCAATTGTGGGCAACCCTTCAAAAGGACCCAAGGTTCGTTGAGCATGTCAAAGACCACCGGATACCAAGGCTGTGTGGGCCAGTCGGGTATAATAAGGATGCCCTTGGCAGCATCTGCCTGAATCTTTCCCAATACCCGACTGATGAGGCAAAACGGAGGGAAGGCATAGAAAACCCAATTCCCCCAGTCCAGCGAGAATGCATCTAGCGCTATTGCCCCAGGATCTGGTTCCCATGAAACGTAGGCTGGTACCTGATGGTTTAACCGTGACGCAAAAAGGTCAATGTCCGGTTTACCAAATTTGGCTGTGACTTTAGAAAAAATCTCAGGATGCAACATCCATTCAATGTTGTCATTAAATTTGCGTGACCTGGTGTCCGCCACAGTATTAAGCTCACCTGGCAAATAGGTAGCTGAAATCCAAATGTCTCTTTGAACACACCAGAGCCAAATTGAGTTAGCCAATTTGTCACACGAAACTGACCTGGTACCACCCATATGGTTTAAATATGCCACAGCTGTGGTGTTGTCTATTTGGAGACGGACGTGTGCTCCAACAAGCTTGGAACAATATGCACGAAGTCCGTGGAATGCTGCCAGCAACTCCAAATAGTTAATCCCTTGAGTCAACAACATCGATGCCTCAAGGGTGTCCCATCTGCCCCCACAACTAGAGCAATTATCAGTAGCTCCCCAGCCATTGGAGCTTGCATCAGTCTGTAAATATACCACCGGATTAGCCTCCCTAACAGGCTTAAATGAGTTGCTAATGTGACACACCCACCATTGCAACTCAGTTATCGCTTCGGACGGCAGCTGCATTGATCGATCGTAATGACCAGCGTTCCGTTTTAACGCAATAATTTTAGCTCTTTGCAAATTCTGATAATGCAAAGGCCCATATCGTGCTGCCGGAAACAAAGCCACTAGCTTGCCAATTACTGTGGCTGTATGCCGAATCGATGGTATATTGGTGCCAATTAAATCTCTGCACACCTGAGTGACTTCCTCAATTTTGTT
This sequence comes from Raja brachyura, assembly GCA_963514005.1. The sequence continues at coordinate 82,486,145 of OY740787.1, forward strand.
AATTGGTATAGTTATTCTCATACTCATTGAGTTCACCGTGAACCCTAGGTAATTAATTACCTGGGCAGGGCAGAACTTCGATTTCTCTGGATGGACAATGAATCCTAATTGTTGAAATATATTGACAGCAGCTGCAACACCCTGTTCAGCCAAATGCAGGGTGTGGCCCACAATAAAGACATCATCTAAATAGGCCATAACTATATGATGTCTTTGTCTCAAATAAGCCATGATTGGCTTCACCAATTTAGTGAACAATCTAGGGGCTGTAGTGAGCCCATTAGGCAAAGCCTTATACTGCCAATGTTGCCCCATCCAGATAAATTTCAAAAACCTTCTATCATATTTCTGGATGGATACTGAATAATATGCATCCCTTAAATCAATGCATGCCATAAAGCAGCCATGAGAAATCAATGATTTGGCTGTTTCAAACGTATCCATTTTAAAATGAGTATATGTTACAAACGTATTCAAACGGGTTAGATCAATGATGACACGACAGCCTCCATCCTTCTTAGGTCTAGTAAATATGTTCGAAACAAATTCAATTGGCTCATGCACCGTTTTCTCAATCACACCCTTCTGTTCCAGACTTAAAATTTCCTTATAACCTGCTGCCTGTTCTGCAGCAGACAATTTGAACGTACGACCAGGCATGTGCTGGGATGGAGGAATGTCGCCATTAATAAACTCAATTTTATGCCCCTGAATATTCCGCAACACATACTCATCACCAGTAAAATTACCCCATGCATCCAAAAACAACCGTAAACGACCACCAACATGGGAAGTGAAACAGAGAGAAAAGAGAGAACCAGACCCCCTCACCTCCGTGGTTACCGGCGGTCCTTGACACGTGTGGGTGGCCGTGGAGGTGCTGGGTTGGCTTGAGGGCGCGGCGTCTTCGATTTCCAAAAAGGTCTCTGCCGACCCTGTCCTAAAAAAGACCCTTGGTGCTGGTTCTGGTGTTGTTGTCGTTGTGGAGCTAGAGGGTGAGTCCTCGTCGAGGCCCTGGCCGACCCTCGTGAGCGAATGTATGGAGCTTTTGAGCCGGACGGTGTGGGGGCACTCTTAGAGCGCATGATCCCCACCGTTTTGGCTTGTTCGTCAAGCTCTTTGACTCTCTTCGAGAGGTCCTCACCAAAGAGCTGACGGGGCGGCGGCGGTGGTTTGCACAATCCTGCAAACTTCGGGTTGAGTGCTGGGCGGATGCTGTTTTTGCGAAACCCGTTGATTTCGTGCTGGGTCGCGCACAATAAGGCCAGAGCATCTTCCTGGTCCAAATTCAGCTCGTCCTCGTCCACCGACCGCGCAAAGGCGGTAATACCGGCCGTGAGGAGTTTCAGGATCCGCTGCAATTGTAGCTCTAGTTGACGGATAGCCGCACTGATGTTGCCCCATATTGGCGTATTGACCACAGGCACGTTGAGGGAGTTGCAGTTTGATGGAGCCTTGTGACGGCTCATAGCCTGGATAAGGACTTCTTCCTGCAGCACCTGATTATTAAGAAAGTCCACTGTGGCTGCCAGCTTTGAATTGAGAGGAAGACCAGCCGTATGTGGGGCCGCGAATTTGGTCGCCACATCCAAAAGTTCCTCCGCTGGCACCTCCACCGGAGGTGGTACGGGATCCACCAGAACCTCCTCCTCGTGCTGCTCCAGGCTGATAGTAGATGTTGGTGAAGACGCCCTGTGCCTGTTGCTGCCCTGCTGTTGTTGACGCTTTAGTAGCTCGTCATTGAAGCAGGAGCTCCAGCAGCCGCTCCATACGGTCAATACGCCCTTCACCCTGAACACTCAGGTGGTCGGAGTCCTCCGGCTCTGAAAAGAAAACCGGGCTCCTGTCATCGGCCCGCACCTCGTCGAGGCCCTGCCGGTGCCGGTAGTTGTCGCTAACAGCCGCCGAGGCGAAACTGCGCGATTCCTGCGCGGGCGTGTTCAATCGCCTCCGTTTAGCGAGAGCTGAAGCCGCTGCCACTAAGGGCACATGCGGCGAGGTGTCGGCACCAGCCGAAGCATGGCTGCCTGGGGCCCGCGCAGTCTTGCCGGCTGCCCACATCGTGGACGTTGCCGACGCATGGTGCCGCCCACCCATCCATGGGGGGCTCGGCGACCGCGACGAGACCCGACTCAACCGACCCGTCCCGGCGTCGAGAGTCGGGGTGTGCCGGCTGGACCTCACAGCCGCCCCGGGTCTCGCCCTGGAACCTGACCGCTCCTCCGCGACAGGCAATGCCTTAGCCCTAACAGGGTTAGGCTTCTGGGCTCCTCCCCTCCCCCTTCTCGGAGGGCTGAGTGGAACAGGCCGTGCAACGGCACGTGCCCTGCTCGAGGTCGCCAGCGAGCCCGCTGACAACCTGACTGCCATGGCAGGGTCCCCCTGCTCTGGCGGCACACCACACTCCTCCTCACCGAACTCCTCCGAGCTGTGGTGTGCTGGCGGATCTGGACCTGTGAACACAGGGCTTACCCACATCTCCGCCTGAGTCCCGGCCTGCGCTGCAGGTACTGCCGATGGAAAAGGCCCCGGAACTGTTGACCGGCGAACTCGTCCTGACGTCCTCCGGCCCTTCGAACTCCCATCCATGTCCTTGCTGCAAGACATAATCAGGCAACAAGGACCACCAACTAAAGGTGGAATACTCACCTCCGTGGCCCCTTCTGAAGGGCTGGCGAGGAGCGCGCTCCACCGCCAGCCGTCGCAGCAACGCGTTACGACGATATGTCGAGCATGCGCGCCGGCGGGCTCTTCACGAAGTCACTCACGTGACTCCGAAATGAAATTCCACAGATTCACAACTCTCTGAGTGAAATTTTTTTTTCTCATCTCAGTCCTAAATGGCCTACCCGTTATTCTTAAACTGCGACCCCTAGTTCTGGATACCCTCAACATGGGGAACATTTTTTCTGCATCTCGCCTGCCCAATCCCTTAAGAATATTATATGTTTCTATAAGATCCCCTCTCATCCTTCTAAAGCCCAGTGGATCCATTATTTCATCATATGTCAGTCTCGCCATACCGGGACTTAACCTGGTAAACCTACACTGCACTCCTTCAATAGCAAGAATGTCCTTCCTCAAATTAGGAGATCAATGCACATAATCCTCCAGGTGCGGGCTCACCAGGGTCCTGTACAACTGCAGTAGGACCTCCTTGTTCCTCAACACTAATCCTCTCGCTATGAAAGCCAACATGTCATTAGCTTTCTTCACTGCCTTCTTACTTTCAGTGATTGATGTAAAAGGACACCCTGGTCTCGTTGCATCTCCCCTTTTCCTAATCTGACACCATTCAGAAAATAATCTGCCTTCTTGTTCTTATTCAGTTAAACTTAATACAGTTTATAAGTAATTTGCCAGTAAAAGAACACTCAAAAGAGGGAGGGGAGGGAGCTGTTTGTAGAAATTACCTAATATTGGAGAATTCAACGCTCATGCCATTGCATGTACAAAAACAAATAAACTCTCACTTCTCTTCTTAGCCGAGATTGGTAACCCCATTCAAATTAATGTGCGTGATTTGGATGCACCAGATATGGCTATTGTACAACCAAGGGAACCGATACGACTGTATCAAACAAACCCTGACCTTAATACATCATAGAACTACTACAGGACTCAGCAGTGTTAGTGTGCAAGCACAAATTCTGGAATGTGTTAATACACATGGTCTAGGCTGCAAGATATTTTTCTCTGAAATCATACATGTAGATAGCAACATCAAACCCAACGGTGTTACACATGGGCACCCCCTTTATATATACAGATTACAGCAAATTGCTGCAATTTCTGTTTCACTGATCATTCCATATCTTAGACCAGAGAGAGGGCACTGACATCAGTGGACTTGATCGGAGAAGGTGATGGACAAACAGCCACAAACAGGCTTCGGGTCATTCCGAAACATCACCCATTCCTTCTCTCCAGAGATACAGCCTGTCCCGCTGAGTTACTCCAGCATTTAACTTCTGCAGTTCTTTCCTACCCACAAACAGAAGGTTCACTGTCCCCAGTCTCCTGTATCATCATCACACTATATATTTAGTTGCAATAACTTTAATGTAGTTGTGCTGTTGCAGTCATGCAAAGAGTTCCTATAAGGACTGACACCTTTCCTAGTGATCATCAAAGTAAAGAAGCATCATATGCAAGGTTCACATGCAACACAGAACATTTAAACGCATCATTCTGGGTTCAAACCACACTATAACTTTTTTAAAATATATATTTTCAGACTATTTCACAACTTTTTTTGGTGGAGTTCAAATTTGCCATTCGTATTTTTTGCAGCACATGATTAGTGCACCAAAAAAGGGTTAAATCCAATTTCTAGGCTCATCTTCTTAAGCATTCAAGATTGAGTACTGATAATCAGACAAATCGGCTGTCTTTGCTTAGGTGAAAATAAACATTTTTATGGAAAACTACTTAAATATTTCTGATTTGCACCAACATATCTCTATCAAAATTACCACTTTGTTATATTTGCATATGCTGCCAATCATGAACACAGAGGAAGAACAATTATTTCCAGTGATATGTACTCCTGGACAAATACCGAACAAGCTGTCACTAGTTTCAGTACATCACAAATTTTCAATATTAGCAAAGACCTAACATAGTTTAGAGATTGCTTTACATTTGTTTTCAACGATCAGAAAACACGTATTAATTTACTCAATAATAGTCCCTTGATCATCCTTTCCCCAACCCAGAATCACAACTGGATTGCCCTTGCATTTTCTGCCTAACCAGGATTTATTTTCAATGGATCACTGCCATATTTTCAATAGCTCCAGTATAATCCATCCATCCCTATCTTCTAATCCTCTCATATTTCAACATTCTATTGCTTCAATTCCTCCACGACAACCTGATCTATTTTTAATCACCAATAAATATCTCCCCACACAAACAGAGGAAAATTGACTAGCTTCTATTTAAGGTAGACAAAAATGCTGGAGAAACTCAGCGGGTGAGGCAGCATCTATGGAGCGAAGGAAATAGGCAACGTTTCGGGCCGAAACCCTTCTTCAGACTTTAGCTTCTATTTAATCTCCTTATTTCCCATCGTCCAGAATGTCTAACATTTTCTACAGATGAAATTGTTGTTTTTGATTTTGTATAATATCGTCACTGCTCTGGTCTCCTCTTTAATAAGCATTTCCCAAGTGAATTAGGAGACCTTTTTACCAAGTATCTCCTTTCAGACACTGGAGGTTCTGCTTGTTTATCTTTGTCCTATTCTGCCCCAATTTTATGTTATTCTGATGGAAGTATACGTTCATGGCTGATGACATTGCTCAATAGTTTCAGACAATGATACTGGCTCTGTGTTAATATCTCCCGTCCTAAAGAAGAAGGGACTGAAGAAGGGTCTTGACCCGAAACGTCGCCTATCTCCTTCGCTCCTTAGATGCTGCTGCACCAGTTGACTTTCTCCAAGCCTTTTGTGTACCCTCTCCTGTCCTAAAATTAGGCTCCTAGCTTTGAGCAAACTGTCTGAGATGCAGAGTAAAAGTCAATTTGGTCAAACAAACAATCAAACAAAGTTAAAAGAATGGAATAAATAAAAACTGTAGCAATCTCCACCTGTTAAAAACAAGACAATTCAAGTTCTCCAGATAAATGTAATTAGTGGAATATAATTAAGTGTTAATCATGTGCATAAAATGTATTGCAACAATGTAGTCATAGTGGCCAAGTGACATCGGGAGGAGAATGGGGAGTGCAGGGGAGAGATAAGACTTTGTCTTCCATCACAGTGAGGAGGTGATTCACTGTGATGGATGTTTGTGTAAATTGTTTTGTGTCTTGGTTCTTTTTCTTGTTTGTATGACTGCAGAAACTAAATTTCGTTTGAACGTCAATGAGGTTCAAATGACAACAAATAAATTGTATTGTGATGTAGTGACACAGTGTGGAAATAGGCCCTTTGGCCCAACTTGCCCACACCGGCCAACATGGCCCAGCTACACTAGTCCCACCTGCCAGCATTTGGTCCATATCCCTCCAAACCTGTCCTATCCATGTACCTGTCTAACTGTTTCTTAAATGTTGGGATAATCCCAGCCTCAATTACCTCCTCTGGCCGCTAGTTCCATACACCCACCACCATTTGTGTGAAAAACATATCCCTCAGATTCCTATTAAATCTTTTCCCCTTCACTTTAAATCTATGTCCTCTGGTCCTCGATTCACCCACTCTGGGCACGAGACTGTGTATCTACCCGATCTATTCCCCTCATGATTTTATACACCTCTATAAGATCAACCCCTCATCCTTCTGCATTCCAGGGAATAGAGTCCCAGCCTAGTCAACCTCTCCCTATAGCTCACACCTTCTAGTCCTGGCAACCTCCTCGTATATCTTCTCTGTACCCTTTCCAGCTTGACAACATCTTTCCTATAACATGGTGCGCAATACTGAACGCAATACTCTAAATGCAGTCTTTAGAGCCCTACCATTCACTGTGCAGGTCCTGCCCATGTTAGATTTCCCAAATTGCAACTCCTCACATTTCTCTGTATTAAATTCCATCATCCATTCCTCAGCCCACCTAGCCAATCGATCAAGTTCCTGCTGCTATTTTTCACAACGATCTTCACTACCTGCAAAACCACCCACTTTTGGATCAGTCATCAAGTTTAATTGAAGGAAGATAACCTAATTATCTCCAAATTGGCTGCCTATAGCATTGTCATTACTTGAAGCTTCATTGTTAAGTTATTGATACACACGTGTATACTTCTAACCTACCCGGCATTTTGTTATATTAAAAGGAACATAAGGTCTGACGATAATGGTCATTGAGTGATTGAAGATAAGTTAGAAATTTGTCTGCACACCAATTTTCCATGATCAAATTGCACGATTAAGAAGCTAGCACTATGGAAAGGGTGTTAGGGGTTATGCAGTGAAGGCAGAAGAATGGGGTTAAGAGGGAAAGATAGATCAGGCACGATTGAATGGACTTGGGAGGCTGAAGGGCCTAATTCTGCTCTTATAACTTATGAAATAAATGCACATTGCCAGGTAGTAGTGCACTGCTTTCCATTGTAGGTAACGTCAAAAATTGTCTGAAGTAAGGACCAGGCAAGTAAACCAGTACCTCATTGTCTCCTCTGGAGTTAACCATCCACCACTTTCCCTATCCCAATACCTTCAGTTCCTGTAATCCCACCTCATGTATCAATGCTGCTCACATAAGGTGAACAGAATGAAAGCTGGTAGCACACTTTCTCTCCGCTCTTTTGGCTGATAGAAGTACTTTAGAAGGTCACGTATCCTCTAAGAAAGTTTATAGTAAATCTGTGTGAATGTTCTCCTTATGGGCCTGTCCCACTTAAGCGATTTTTCAGTGGACTGCCGGCGACTGTCAAGTTGCCGGCGGTTGCCTGAAAAACCGGGAACTGGAACGGCGACTGTCAGAGTGGAACACACACACACACCGCTTTCTTCTCCAGCCCGTGTGAATTTTTTAGACAGCGCTCCCCCCGCTTGCCCTGTCTGAAAAATTCACACAGTGCCAAGCCAAGGTGATACAGACACACACTGCGATGAACAGGAAGGTTGGCGCTGTAAAAAAAACAGCTAAAGCACAGTGTATGGTAAGTCCTTTAAAAGATGAGGCGAGAGGGGGGGGGGAAGGAGGGAGAAGGGGGGAACAGGAGTGGAGACAACTTTTAAGAAGCCAGAGATGCACGGCTGTGAAGCTCGGCGGACATTTAACATTACCGGTCGGTTATCCTTGGTTCTGAAAACTACTGCTTACCTTTTTTTCCCCAATGAGCCAATGAAATTCATCGGTCAGCACCGGCTACAACCTACGAGAACCTCCGAGAACCTTAGACCACCTGCCAGCCCACTGGGACCTCCTGTAAACCCACCTACGGCTCAAGAATTCCCACTACTCTCCATGGCGGCTTCATTCTAGTCGCCGCTAATTTTTCAACATGGTGAAAAATTCACGCCAACTATAATGAGGCCGCGACAAGTTCCCAGAATGTGGGAACTCATCACGACCATGAAGGCGACTCCCCGGCAACCACCCGCGATCATGTGGCGACTGCATAGCCTCCTACAGTCACCTAAAAAGTCGCCTAAATGGGACAGGCCCAGTATACTTTCAATTAACAATCTATTTATGCATACATCTTTAATGAACAAGTAGTCATAAATTGATCCCTCCTCAGGAATTGGAACAGTGGGAAGTTTTGCTGGAGGATCAACTTGGAGAAATAAATTGAAGAGTGTTCTTGTGTCTTCAGTAAGCGGCCCATTAGTTATTTCACGGACAAGTTTGTCAAACTTCAATCGATCTTCCTCCATGGACGTAGCACCAACGGACCAGATTAATGAAAATAGAAAAATCCCCTAGAAACATAAAAGCAACAATTTCAGTTCAGTTACAGTGTAGTTTATTGTCATGTGTACCGAGGTACAGTGAAAAGCTTTTCGTTGCATGCTAACCAGTCAGCGGAAAGACAATACACAATCACAATCAATCCATTTACAGTGAATAGATACACGATACGGGTTGGTTATCAATTGCACAGAATTCACAAGCTACTTGGACAGCTGGCCTTGACAAAGCAATATAGACCTGCATTCAGCAGCACATGATCCAATACATTATTTCCTCTAGGTCTAGAATGACAAATTTAGTGAAGTTGTGATCTTTGTGTGTGTTTTCCATGTAAGATGCATTTGTTGTGTTGCACACTCTTTCTTGGGTCGCATCTGCTGATGGAGCAGAGATCATGCGTTAGTCCCACGTACATAATTAATTTAAATGATAGTTTTGCAATGCTGTATAATTTGGCGGTCGCACTGAATTTTATTTTGTGAGATCCAAGAATTATTTTCCATCATACTGTTAAGCTGTAATAGTTATTAATGTTATTCACATATTTAATAAATATTTCCAGGTATGAATAGACCAAAAGCAATGGAAATGTGTATCCTTTAGCCTTATGAATTGAGACAGGCCATGTGATATAACAAGTAAAGCAAGATTTTTTTTGTTCACCTGTAAGGCCCACAACAATACATTTGCTCTGGTGTACAAATTACCTATCTAGATCAAAGGACTGAAATATTGAATTATTATCTTTTTAAAATCAGGCACATGATCCAGCAATTTAAAAAAACTGTCTAGCTTAATAGAAACATAGCAAAATAGGTGCAGGAGTAGGCCATTCGGCCCTTCGAGCTAGCACTCATTCAATATGATCATGGCTGATCATCTAAAATCAGTACCCCGTTCCTGCTTTTTCCCCATATCCCTTGAATCCTTTAGCCCTAAGAGGTAAATCTCTCTTATTACTACATATTTTACAAAATAAAAGCAAAATTAGTCGAGTTACAGGAAAATCACACTATTCCTCCGCATATGAAATACAAAAAGGATTCAATGTAGGATTGGAGAACACAGCTTCTTAACATCTGGACTGTAGATTCAGGAAACTTCTGATTCTTTCATTAAATTAAATAAATACTAACATCTTTGTGAGAAAGTGGCCCAAATATCATGAATATAATTATCCTAATATTAACCATGACAGCTAAGTTAAATATCTAAAACATAACTTTACAATAAAACAAAACAAATAACTCACCTTGGATTAAAACAGGTAACTGATTTAATTATTAAAAAAAATTAAATCATGCATATGGGGAGTTTTATCCACATAATTATTTTTAAAATATAATCCGTGGTGCAGTGCACATAATTGACCCAGCACAGGGATGGGATGTGTTTGGTTTGTAGGGTCTGCTGCTGAATCAAACAAGTTTGGGTGGGTGGGCAGCCAGTAATTCCAAGCATGGCAAGAGGGAAGTCAGAATCCTGACAAAATAAGCGACTTAAGAAACTCAAAAGCTTGATACAGTGAAATGTGCAATTTCCACAAAACATCTTTTTTAGCTAAAGTGTATTTTTCTTTCTACTTGACTGTACCAAGTCAAACATTTTCTGAAATTATGGCACTTATTTTTTTAAAGCAGTCAGCCTGTGCTGAGTGTAAATCAGGATTTTAATTAAGGGAAGGAGAACAAGGAGCGTGGAGTTAGCCAGGAAATCACAAATCTGGGAATGAATGCCAGCACAAGGAATAAGATCAGAAACTAAGAAAATCAAAACGTTAAGCAGGTTGAAGACGGAGTTGGAAGGCACCAACACATGTGCAATGATATTAAGCCTGCAATTTAACAATGATAGGATAGGAAATTACTATTGACATTACAATGATAGGGCAGGAATTTACATTTGACATTTTCCATTATAGCGTTAAACTAGTGCATCTCTACATAAATATATGCCCAAATCTCATTACACAATTTTGCTCCAGAAAGCTGCAAAATATATTCACGTCAAAACTAGTCCCTACCTCAAGCCACGAACAAATATCTCGTTCATTCATTTGTTTGATTTTGGCAGCATCTGTAAATTCTTCCATCAGGCAGTCCATTAGGTTCATAAGTGACCGCACTAAGCCTATGTCAGCAGTAGGAGCCAGCTCCTGTACGATGAATGGAAAAATTAAAAATGATGTTATTCACATTAGCATTTATAATGAATTGAACCAACGCCTGGAAAGGAAAGATCCACTTCAAAGATTTTTCAATAGAAGACATTTTCTTGAAGTCTTCATCAATTACTTGCAAACTTGTTGAGAGATGATAGAATGGAATACCAGTTTTGGAGAGTTATGATTTTTTAATATTTGGGTTGTGTTTCAGTTTGAGATATGTTCAGCCAGTCCTGTTGTAGAAACTATATCCACTTCCTGACAGGCAAATTAATTATGCTCTCAAAAACCATTCATAAATTGATTTGTACACAAGTTAAGATGTCTTATGTTAATATCCCGGTTAAATTACACAGGTTCCTTGCCTGGTGTCATTGATGGGCTCTCAACATTCAACCTCATGACGCTGCCTCAAAGCCTGGGGTCACTAACCTGTCTTCTCTGCCGAGGATAACTAACCTACCCCCCCGTGCATAGGGTCACTGACGGATCCACCCACAGTCCCCATGGTCACTGATGGAACTGCCCACAGTGACCAAGCCCACCCACCGATCTGCCCACAGTGCTCACAGTCACGGATCCACACACACAGTGCCCGGGGTCACAGATCAGCCCCAAGTGTCCGAGTCACCGACGGATTTACCCATGGTGCCCAGGGTCACTGACGGATTAGTAAGCATGCGGGTACAACAGGGAGTGAAGAAAGCTAATGGCATGTTGGCCTTCATAACAAGAGGAGTTGAGTATAGGAGCAAGGAGGTCCGCCTCCAGTTGTACAGGGCCCTAATGAGATCACACCTGGAGTATTGTGTGCAGTTTTGGTCTCCAAATTTGAGGAAGGACATTCTTGTTATTGAGGGAGTGCAGCGTAGGTTCACGAGGTTAATTCCCGGGATGGCGGGACTGTCATATGTTGAAAGAATGGAGCGGCTGGGTGTGTATTCACTGGAATTTAGAAGGATGAGAGAGGATCTTATTGACACATTTAAGATTATTAAGGGATTGGATACACTAGAGGCGGGAAACATGTTCCTGATGTTGGGGAATCCAGAACCAGGGGCCACAGTTTAAGAATAAGGGGTAGGCCATTTAGAACGAAGATGAGGAAAAACCTTTTCACCCAGAGTTGTGAATCTGTGGAATTCTCTGCCTCAGAAGGCAGTGGAGGCCAATTCTCTGGATGCTTTCAAGAGAGAGTTAGATAGAGCTCTTAAAGATAGCGGATCAAGGGATATGGGGAGAAGGCAGGAACGGGGTACTGATTGTGAATGATCAGCCATGATCACAATGAATGGTCGGTGCTGGCTCGAAGGGCCGAATGGCCCACTCCTGCACCTATAGTCTATTAGCCCACAGTGCCCAGATTCATGGACTCACCCCGTGCCTGAGGTGACCAACGGATCCAACCACAGTGCCCATGGTCACTGATGGAACTGGCCACAGTGCCTCAGGGTCATGGGTCCACCCTAAGTGCTCACGGTCACTCATAAAGTAGCCCACAGTGTCCACAGTCACAATTGGAACCGCCACAGTGCGCAGGGTCAATGTCAGAATCTCCCCCTAGGGCAACGGGTCATTCACGGATCCACCCACAATCCTAACATCATTGACGAGCAACATGCATGAAGATATCCCTTCTTGAAGAAAGTGATCAGAGAGTTCCACCACATATTTAATTTACAGCTGCGACCACAGAGCTGCAACCACTGATCAGCACTGGCTGTGGCAATGAAGGCAACACAGTTCTTCACCTTAAACCTCTTCAAGTTGGTGTAGAGAACATCAGTACCTGCAAGAAGAGTAAGACACAAAAAGCTGGAGTAACTCAGCGGTCACAAGCAGAGAAGGAATGGGTGACGTTTTGGGTCGAGACCCTCCTTTAGTATCCTTTCTACATACGAAGAGTAAGTATGGGAATTCTCAAGGATTGCAGACAGATTGAAGAACCATTAACTCCTATATGCAACTTAAGGGCAACTGACAGGAAGCCAGAGCTATACAACATTTGCAAGTTATTTTATTCCTTGAATATCCAATAATTGGCACAAAAGCATGTTATCATTGCTCGTTTCCTATTGGGTAGACCATGGTTTATTCATTCTGCAGCAAATCAGTGTGGCTCCTTTTTTTTTTGATGAGCCCTCTACTTTCTCAAAAGTATGACCAACCAAGTTCCTGACACAAATCTGAAGCATATCCACCAGAAGAGAATATTCCCTTAACAAGAGCCAATCTGCCATCTGGGATGCCATCAGACTGCAAAACGCAAAGTAGACTTTGTATCATCAGCTGGACAGCATGAGGCAGAGAGTCACGAGGAGGAAAGCAGGAAGTGCTGGAAGAGTAGGGAATGAATCATTTTCCGCCCAGGCCACTGTGGAGGATGTAATTACATTAAGATTTCAATAGACGGATTCCAAAATAACAATTTTGCATGATCCTACCAAATGAACAAACCACAGCATACAGACATCCAACCATAATATAAATAGCGCAAGTATCATCTGATTGCCCTCGTGTGCTCACTTGTTTTATACGCATGTTAGCCTGTTTCTGTGAGGCTTTGCAGTGGTTCTCAGAGCTTGTAACGGCCAATGGAAGTTATCACATTACAGTGAAGAACATTGCAGGTGGTCTTACATGGTAATCTCTTGCAGCTGTGAAGCTGAAGGCATTACTACAGGAAGAATCATCTAACAATAAACTAGACTTCCTAACTTACATCTAACAGGGAGACCACTGACAGAATGATGTAGTGGGAGAGCGATTAATAAGAATCTGGAAGACAGAAAATGTGTGCTTTATTGAACCGCTGAAGAAGCACCTCAACTAGTAACTTTCTTGAGGATGGATTGTTGGCGAGCGCTCTAAGATCCTCCTGTCCTTCTGAACGCTGGTACTAAGTACATGAAGATAACAATCGTGACTTGCACGGTAGATGAATAATTTGCTATTTCCGTTTTCAGATATTAGACGACTTATGGCTGCGCTACCATGGAAGACCATTCACTGATCATCAAGAAGTTGGGTCCAGAAGTGTTCATCTGCTGAAAATAATAGATTCCAGGTTTTACGCAACTCATGTGCAGGACTGCAACAGTGCAGATCTAGTCTAACATTTAATGAGAAATGGAATCTCATGAAGTAAACCTTGCATGTAAGGTCACCAAACCACTCGTGGTTCTGCCGGGAGCAGGTCTCCATATGGATCGAAATGCAGCAGAAAACCGAAATTCTCAGTCTCCCCGATGTTCTACTGTCCTTTCAGACAAGTTTCCAAGCGCAAAGTTGACTTCCACCAACAGACCTTTCATCATTTGGCTGCCAGATGGATGGTGCCAGTCACCCACAAAAATGGGCCCTGTGGTCATACAATAAGGCAATAAATATAATAGTTGGTCCAACTAAAATTATGCTCACGTGTCAGAGGTTCATGTGCTTGACCAAATGGGGACAGGTAATCACAGCACCAGCTTTTCCTCTCTAGCCAATTTAGACCCCAGTTTCCTTCAACCAGTGGCTATTCTGTTGATTAATATTTCGATTAATTTGGTGTATCTTGCAGAAAATTGAAGAGAGGCAGCCCATGAAGGTTTATGTGTGAATGCCTCACCCTTTCTCAATGGGGATGTTGAATCTGCTTTTAAAGTTTTGTTAGTGTTCTTCAGATTAAAATTAATATCCCAATATATTTTTCTTAGCAACATAAAATATTATAGACATTTGTAAGGATCTCATGGAGTCAGAGAGTGGAATCAGGGCCTTCAAGCCAACTTGCCCATGTTGACCAACATGTCCCATCTACACGAGTCCCACCTTCCTGCATTTGGCCCATATCTCTCTAGACACATCCTATGCATGCACCTCTCCAAACGTGTTTTAACTGTTGTGATAGTACCTGCCTCAACTACCTCCTCCGATAGCTGTCCCATACTCCTACCACCCTGTGTGTAAAAAAAGTTGCCCTTAAGTTTCCTGTTAAATCTTCCCCCCTCTGCTTAAACCTATGTACTCTAGTTCTTGATTCCCCTACCCTGGATAAAAGATACTGTGCATCTATCCGATCTATTCCACCTAGATTGCAAAAATAAGTGGAAAGGATGCACTTTTGGAATCTCTAAAAAGCCAATAAATTATCGAAGCTTTCTGAGAAATGAAATTAAGGGAAGATTGCCACTGTTTTTTGTATCACAATACTAGTTATGTTGGAGCTGAATGCATTTAATATTTTGCTTTAAATAAATAACTGCAGAATTGTTATCCAAATGACTACATATATAACTACTATATTCAATTGATTTCATTCATAATGAAATATCAAGCGTGGTGAGATGGGTAGGTGGGTATACCTAGCAGAGATTACAATTTTCTATTTTCTCTTGCCACAGAACAATAGAAGAGAACATGACTTTGCAAGGAGCGAAAATGTTAAATTTGGTCAAGTTTGGTTCGCAAATTAAAATGGAGATTTGCTGAGAGAACATAAAAAAGTATGGGAAAATGTTCGAAGCTCGGTTAATACTAATCATTGAAACAATGTATTAACAAATATAGAGATGCATTGTTTAAGAGCGAGAGAACTATTAACAACATAGAGATGTATTGTCTTAAGAACCTAGGCACAGCGCCATATTAGATACCTGTCTGATTATTGGAAAACAGCCTGTCCCAGCTAAGGACAAGGTAGTGGCTCTTATCCAAGTCTTACAAGCTTGTTTTAAGTTCACAGATGCCCATTCTGGAAACAAAATGGAGTCAATTGTCCTCCCAAAATGGACACTGTACTGAAGCTGTGCCAAGATTTGAGAATAAGACTGACATTGCAAAGTTTACCAATAACTTGTTATTGGTTTAAATTATAGATGGGTCCAACCTCCAGTTTCCCTTAGGCTACGGATCTTTCAGTCAGATTTAGAAGGCGTGTTTATTAATAAGAAATAAGTAAAATTGTACTAACTTTTCTTTGTTCGAAGAGGTATGCGATAGGGAAGCTACGGTGTATAGTTTCCAGCATAGCTCCCGCCAGCTAGCGAATAAAAGAATCTTCCCTTCCTCTGTGTTTGACTTGTCTGTGATATGTAATCAAAGTTTAACACGAGTGAAAGTTTTCTCACCATGGAGGATGGTGTTTGCCGCAAGCATGTCACTTTATGCGCACAATAGCTTAATACTTCTGTAGATAGACACAAAATGCTGGAGTAACTCAGTGGGACATGCAGTATCTCTGGAGAAAAGGAATCGGTGAAGTTTCAGCTCTCGACCTGGAACGTCACCCATTCCTTCCCTCCAGAGATACTGCCTGCCCCGCTGAGTTACTTCAGCATTTTGTGTCTATCTACGGTGTAAACCAGCATCTGCAGTTCCTTCCTCCACATTAATACTTCTGTATCTGAATAAATGGGATTTCACTTCCTCGCTGTGCAAGTGGTGTGTGACCACAGGCATAAATTACGCAGGCAGATTCCAAGTATGTAGGAAGCAGTAATAATGCCTTAATGTGCAACGATCTATAATGACACCATATTGGAACTACCATGAAGGCAAACAATCAGCTGCAATTAAATGGCCAAATAGTTTGAACTGGTTTTCTGCGGTCAGCAGGTATATAAAGTGCAGAAATCCTGGCATAAAGTGTTGAGCACTGGGAAATGAGCCGCTAACAGCACGTAGCTCCATACAGAACGTGTGGGTGAATTGGATACAATAAGAGAGAGCTGCACTTTGGCATTAAACAGCAGGAATAGTTAGACAATCAGGACTACGTACGTCAGAATCCAGTGACATCAGGATTCAAAATGTGACACACAGTGGTGCAAGCAGATGATTGGGACATGGCTCTTTCCATTACTTTTATTACATCCGCAGTTTATCAACTTAAGTACTCAACGTCACAAAGCAAGTCATTTCTGGAGTGGAATAAGGTGACTAGTGTAATTAGTATACTAAGGAGTTTAATTTAAGGATAACACATGGCAGGGCAACTCACACCCATGAAATAAATAGCTGCCATCTAGTTCTATTAGTTGCACAAACAAATGCTGGTAGATATTATGAATGTGTAAATAGCATAGCAGAAATACACCTAATGCTGCTTATATTGAGCATGATGAATATGTTATTCTCCACATCAAAGACTGGGATGATGAGGAGGTAGAACATAGTAGGATATAGGTCAAGTTGTCCCAATCCTGGCCAAATATCTGCTGGACTAAGGACTCAACTTTTCTGTAACTGCAATGCTATGATGCTGTGACACTTTATCAAAGGACATATGAACCCACCGGTTAAAAGTAATAAACCACACTCGCCTTGTTGTAAGACTTCAGCCGCTGATGAGATTTTCACATGGTAACAAAGCCTATCACCTAAACCAGGGGGCGTCGTTGCGTATGGCTGCCCTACCAGCAGCTGTTAGTCCTGTCACCTTTTTTTTAAACTTTTAGTGAGTTGAAACTGTTTGTTTTGGAGGTCTTCTAGTCTTTTTATGTGGGAGTTGGGGGGGGGGGGGGGAGTCCCTACCTGGTCGGAGATGCGGCTTTTCTCCGAGCCTTATCTTCGCCTCTTCCTCGCAGCCTACCAACAGGACTGGAGCGGCATTTCCTGCCGGGACAGGCCAGAACTTCAGCTTTGGCAGCGGCACAGCGCTGAAGCACCATCGTGGAGTGGGCGATGCCTTACCCAGGTCGCCGTGCGGTGGGCTGAGACCGCCGACTCCAACATCGCAGAGCTGCGGTCTGCGGAGCATCCAGCCGCGGGAGGCGCTGAATTTTAAACACCGCGGAGCCTTGGATCTCTCACCGAGATCGCCAGTGTCAGAGCTTAGACCAGCGAGGCCCGTGGACTTTGGGAGCCGCGGTCTTTGAAGCCGCCGTTTCAGACACTCCAAGCCGCTGAGAGGGTTCTCCCGGCGCCGAAGTCCCATCATCCGGCGAGAGGGCCTGAAGCATCGGGCTGCCGTGGCAGCGACTACAGAGGCCTCAATAAGCACGACTATGGGTGAACAGGGGATAGGACTGGACTTTGCTACCTTCCCAACAGTGCGAACCATTGGACAAGCAAGATTGGACAAGACAACAAATAGTCATGAGGAAGAAACATTAAAGATGGACTAAAATGGAACCATTGTATAAACATTGTTGTCACTCGCTTAGGAAATGATTTTAGTGTTAGAAAGAATAATGATCAGAAATCTTCTCAGCTTTTGAGAGATGTGTGCGGCAGAGATTAAGGGTGTGAACACTCAGACAAATTGCGATCGCACAGAAACCCTTCTTCTGGAAAGTTCTCAATGAATCCCTTGAGCACCTGATCAATGAGAAGCTCCTGTGGCACCAGCAACCTACTGGAACAGCTGGTGGAGTGAGACTGATCTCAAAACTAGTTTCAGCAAGGACGAGACGAAACACCTTCACTCAGTCTGCCTAAGCCTACCTGATCTCCCAGTTGTTAAACACTTTAATTCTCCTCCCCATTCCCCACTGACTTTTCTGACCTAGGTCTCCTCTATTGTCAGAGTGAGGCTAAATCAAAATAGGAGGAACAGCAACTCATATTTCACTTGGGCAACTTACGGCCCAGTGGTAAGAATATTGATTTCTCTCAACAAGTAACCCCGGCATTCCCTCTCTCTCTATCCCACCCCCACCCAAGTCGCACCAACCTTTCGTTTTCACCCAACAAACAGCTAACAATGGCCTGTTTCCTTTATCATCACTACATTTCTGCATATCTGTCATTCATTCTTGATCTCTCCACATCATCATCTATATTTCTTGCTTCCCTTTTCCGTGACTAGTCTGAAGGAGGGTCTTGACCCAAAACATCACCTATTCCTTCTCTCCAGAAATGCTGCCTGTCCCACTGAGTTACTCCAGTTTTTTGTGTCTATCTTCAGCAAGGTCCAGATGGGTTAGAAATCTACGCCTGGCAAGATGGATATTCACAATCTAAAATCAAAAGGGGTTATTACGAATCTCTGCAGCAGCGGAATCAATTAGAACAGCAGCAGAAACTGGCCTAGGTTCAAAAGGCATATTGTGGATTAATATAAGTACACCTTTTCCCACATTATCAAGAGAAACATTACTCAAACATTATTAACAGAAACATTACTGCCCATTATGTCCTTAAGAATATGACTCCTGGACAAAGAATGTATAAAAAAAAGAACCAAAGAACATTGCAACCTTATAGGAATTGTGATGTTAGTAAAATAATGATAAGATCCCATGGACTTCACACTGCCATTCATTTGGTCTGGTTAACGTAAGCATCACGTATAGATGACGACCATTAGCAGAAAAACAGCATAAATATTAGAAGAGAGAAGGCTGTACTCCTCAGCCTCCGCCATCGATGAACGACTTGTTCTACAGCAACACATTGATTTGCTTTTCCAGTAGTGTTAGAATTATACTTGTGATTTGGAAATCCTTTGTAAATTATAACTTCTAGAAATTACTCCTCAGAATTAAATATGCTTCATTTAAAATATAACTGTGTTTAAACTGCTTCATTAGATGGAAGCATCTCCTCCTTGGTTTGGAAGGGCAGTCCCACCACTCCCAATAACAACAGCCAAACCCATGTGGGAAAGAGACCGTGGGTGAAGTCAGTTAGTCTTTGCAACATATTTGATACAGTACATTCTCCTCAGTAAGGATAGTCGACAAAACATCCTCCAAGATAATGTTTGATATTGTTATCTTGCAAGGCTGCAACCCCATCCCCTTATTATACTCCCTTTACACTCACAAGTATATCTCCTTATTTTGTTCAAACTCCTTCTACAAGTTTGCAGATGACATCACCATAGTGGTCCAAATCTCAAACACAATGATTATATGGAATACAGGGAGAAGATGGAGAACTTAGTAGCATGGTGTGAAGATAACGTCTCTATCAATGTCAGCAAAACAAGGAATTTGTTCATCAACTTCAGGAAGTATGCCGTTGGTACACACCCCATTCTGCAGTCATGGTGGTAAAGTGGAGGTAATTGAGACGTTCAAGATCCTAGATGTTAAGACCACCGACAATTTAACCTGTCCAATCTCATTGACGATATGGCCAAGAAAGTACACCAACATCTTTACTTCCTCAGAAGAGCAAGAACATTGAGTATGCCCGCGATTAATCTTACAAATTTCTGCAGATGCACTCTAGAAAGCATCCTATCTAATGCATCATAGCTTGGTATGGCAATTGCTCTGCCCAAGAAACAAATGGTTTTCACTGTATCTCCATACACGTGACAATTAACTAATCCAAAAAAAAAAGACCGCAAGAAACTATTATGCAAACCAACATCCCTCCATCTACACCAAAGATCCTATAGCGGAGCAAGATAAACCACTCCTTCTAAATGCAATGGGCTGGTGTGTAGTACGCAATGGAGCAGAACGTGGGCCTTTTTTTTCATCCATTTCAGTAACCCGACCCGACTTGCAGTGTAATCAACGCTGCGGGGGAACAGTTTGTGTTAATAAATTATAATTCTGAAAATGAAGAGAAGATTTTTATCAAAGAACTTTTATTTTTACGAGGATGTTTCTGTAACCGGCTTCTGTTACTAGTATCGAGCACTAGTATCTTTGCTCCGCTATGCGATCTTTGGTGCGGAGACGGAAGCCGGTTACGGAAATGGGGCCAAAAATTACCCATGAATCTGCCCATGACCGTACTACGTCTTTTTCATCGAGTGGACTATATTGCTTGCTAAAGGATCTTTGATCTACACTTCACATTGCTTCAGGAAAACAGCTAACATAATCAATGACCATTTACATCCTGGTCATTCTCTCCACAACCCCCTCACCTCCCATTGGGAAGGTGAAACAAAAGCTATAAAACACATACCACAAAATTCAAGTACAGCTTTTCCCCCCATTATTATCATACTCTTGAACAGACCTCTCATATACTCCCGATAATCCTGATTTTACAACCTACCTAGTTGGGGCACTTATACCTTATTTTAAATCTGCACTTTCTCTGCAGCTACAACTCTATTTATTTTCTTTTTTGCACTACCTTTAGTTTATTAATTTAGTTTAGAGATACAGCACAGAAACAGGCCTTTCAGCCCACTCAGTCCGCGCCAACCAGCGATCCCCACACACTAACACTCGGGACAATTTTACATTTACACCAAGTCAATTAAACTACAAACCTGTACGTCTTTGGAGTGTGGGAGGAAACCGAAGAACTCAGGGAAAACCCACGCAGGTCGTGGGGAGAACGAACAAACTCCGTACAGACAGCACCCATAGTCAGGATTGAACCCGGGTCTATGGCGCTGTGAGGCAAATAGCTCTACCGCTGCTCTCATCATGCCATCCTACCGAACCTGTTATACTCATGTATGGGGTGGTCTGCCTGAATAGTAAACTAAGCAAGGTTTTTAATTGTATCTCGGTACACGTGACAAAAATATACCAATACCATTTATGGAGACACAGTTGCAAGGGGAGCAAAGCTGGGAACATGATATTCAAAAAAATGAAATAAATAGTTGTAAGAAACAATCTAGATGATATATCAATATGACAATCTAAAGATATGAATGGAGGTAAAACAACAGTAATGACAGGTATAAGGGACAGACCCCCAAACAGTAGGCACACCGTAGAAAAAGGCATACATCGTCAAATAATGGGGGTATATAAAAAGAGCAGTATAATAATTATGAGTGACTTTAATCTTCTTGTAACTTTGGTTAATCATGCTGGCAAGAATAATATTAGAACGAATCCCGTCAGAAACAGTGTGTGTAGAAATTTGTACCAGATTAAGAGAGAAAATTGCATTTGTAGCACCATGAAAAAACCCCCCACAAAAATGCAGAAAGGACTCAGCCAGTCAAGCAATATCCATTGAAAGAGAAACCAGTTCATACATCAAGTTGAAGAGCTGAGAAAGAAACAAAGCACGATATTCCAAGTAATAGAGACGGTGGGTAGTGGGCATCCATTGAAGGGACAGTTGAGTTCCTGATTTGCTAATTTCTTGTTCCTGTATTCTCGTGGTGCATGACCGATTTCAATTAACATGTTAAAGGCAGGAAGAAGGGTCGAGAAGTGGGCAGATTTAGGAGAAACATAGAAACATAGAAATTAGGTGCAGGAGTAGGCCATTCGGCCCTTCGAGCCTGCACCGCCATTCAATATGATCATGGCTGATCATCCAACTCAGTATCCCGTTCTCCAGAACTTAGAGCCTTGGTAGCTGAATACACAGTTGTCAATTAAATCTAGGGATGATAGAAAAATGTGAATCACATTCTCTTATAATGAAGCTTCCAGAGTGCACTTTGAGATCAAGCTTGCTAACTTATTGATATCAAGCATAATTATTTTACACTCATTCCAGTGTCACGTTTACATCAAGCTTGGTCACAATCTTATTTGTGGAACATTTATAGCTATGGAATGAAAGCTCCCCAAACTGACTCAGCTGGTAAATGTTGCTTAAATTATCATATATTCCCGTGAAAACTTGTATGATTGAGATAGGTTATGGGTGACCATTTATATAGATGCTCAAATTGAAGTTTGAAAACTTCTGACATGGTATTTGGTACTGATATTGGTTGATTATTGTCATGCGTACTGATGTACAGTGCTATCCACTCAAATCAAATTGGACCATACTGCACACAAATCAAGCCATGCACAAACGCAACCGGTAGTACACAAAGAAAAATACCAGAGAACAGGATATAGAGTTAGAGCATCTACTACACCGAAGCTTATGGGAGGTCCACTCACTACATTGATAACAGTGGGGAAGAAGCCGTTTCTGAATCTGGTGGTGCGTGCATTCAAGCTTTTGTACATTCTGTCCATTTGAAGATGGGAGAATAGGGAACAAATAAGGTACGAAAAGTCTTTGATAAAGTTGCTTGCTTTCCCAAATCAACGTGATGTATAAATGCCATGGATGGTGAGGGTCTGGCCCGTATGATGGACTGCTCCCTACAATTTCTCGCAATTTTGGACAGAGCTATTGCCTAATTAAGCTGTGATATGCATTCCGATATTTTCTACAGTGCATCTGTTGAAGTTGTTAACAGTCATTGGAGACATGCCAACCACCCTTAGTCTTCCCAGGAAGTTAAGACCATGGTGCGATTTCTTGATCATAATTTATATGTGATTGGTCCAGGGGAGATTGTTGATTACATTTACGCCTAGACACATGAAACTTGCAACCATCCCCACTTGTGGACCATTGATATTGATTGGGTCATATACTCGCTTCCTGAAGTCAATAACTAGCATGTAGTTATGTACTCCACCTCGTCATGTACTCCACCTCATTTCCTGAAGTCAATAACTAGCCTCTTCATCTTGCTGACATCCAGGGAGAGGTTGTTGTCTTGACAGCACGTTACTAAGCTCTATATCTCCGTCTCATCATTGTTGGAAATCCAACCCACCACATTGGTATCATCTACAAATGTATAAATAGAGGTAGAGTAAAATGTTGCCACATGGGAGCGAGAGCATAGGGAGTATAACGAGGGACTGAGAACAAATCTTTATGGGGCACCAGCATTGATTTATCATGGAGGATGTTTAGTCACCTATCCTCACTGATGGTGGTCTATTCGTCATGGATCAGTGGCAAAGGGAAGGCTAACTCTTTGGGCCAGAGTTCATTAGCTCGTTACCTTGGCTGATTTTCGAATAAATTGGAGACACACTGGCACCATCCTGTCAAACAATCCTTCAATTAATTCCTTGTGCATGGGACTAACACCAGCTGGCATTTTATTCATCCAAGATACCATTATAGGCTTCCACCCCATCATAAGAGGCTCCATGTAGACCATTCCACATCTTGAAACCTGAAATACAAAATGTTTGCAAAAATCAAAAATGTTATTGAAATATATAAAATGCAACCCGGCACTAAATCTCTCACACCACACCTCTCAATATCATCAAATCTCAATCTGTAATCATCACTTTTTGTTTACATTGGTCAATACCCCATGGAAATGAATTCTCAGTGTTGCTACCAACAAACTCACTGCTGTGAAGACTGCAATTCTCCTCATGATTTCATATTATTGAGTGAAAACACTTGGACTCAAAGCCCAAGCATTCCTGCATTGGATAGCATTGTCACTTCAAACACCAGGTCATAGAATCTAACATATTTCCATTAAAATTAATATATGGTTACTTACAGTAGCAGGGGAAGCAACTTCCAGATCCATTGGTTCAAATATAAGACTCATCTGGGGAGACATCTGGATGATTTCTCCACTCATCAGGCACAATTTCTTGTTATCATCCAACACAGTGTTCATATTCTCAATCCAGACTGCATCAACTGGTCCGTCAAAAATTAACCATTTTCTATCTGGGGTCTATTGAACAAAAGTCCAATTTTATTTTAAATAGATACATTAAGTAATCAATTACAACTGCTTTAGGAAACAGCTACAGGGCGTTCTGAGAGGGGGTGGAGAGGGGGTGGAGGGCGGGGGGGGGGGGGATAGGGAACAGGGTCTAGTCCATATTTATCACCAACAATATAAACAGAGAGAGGAATGAGGTCTTGATAGCACTTTAGAGAGATAGGAAATGTCTTAAAGAAAGTCCTTAATGGTAATACTTCCTGATTGCTACCAGTGTCATGTGCTGATTAGTACAGAAATAGAGCAGATGATTACATGGCTGGAGAGATGAGGGAGGGTTTCAGTTTAGTTTATAGTCACGTGCACCAAGATACAGTGAAAAGCTTTTGTTGCGTGCTGACCAGTGAGCAGATAGACAATTCATGATTACAATCGAGTCATTCATGGTATGCAGACACATGATATGAGAATAACATTTAGTGCAAGGTAAAGCCAGTAAAGTCCGATCAAAGGTAGTTCGAGGGTCACCAATGAAGTAGATAGCAGTTCAGGACTGCTCTCTAGTTGCGGTAGGTGGGTTCAGTTGCCTGATAGCAGCTGGGAAGAAACTGTCCCTGAATTCCTGAGCAATTGAGACCATTTCTGAAGCAGGTACAAGCAAGGCGAGTTGAATCTCAATGGGAACATTATCTTTAGGGGATGGGGAGGAAAGAGTTATTGTGTGTTGTTCAGACGTTAAACTTGCTTTACAAGAAAATGGAAAACTAATGGGCCTGTCCCACAGGCGATTTTTCAGCGGACTGCCGGTGACTGTCAAGTTGCCGGCAGTCACCTGAAAAACCGACAACTGGAACAGCGACTGTCAGAGTAGAACACACACACACACATCACATCCTTCACCAGCCCGTTACACAGGTGGGGGACAGGGCAAGTGGCGGGAGCGCTGTCTGAGTGAAATTCACACGGTGCAAAGCCAATGTGATACAGATACACACTGCGATAAACAGGAAGGTTGGCGCTGTAATTAAGAAGCTAAAACATTAAGTGTATGGCAAGTCCATTAAAAGAGGGGGGAGAGGGGGGAGAGGGGGGAGAGGGGGGAGAGGGGGGAGAGGGGGGAGAGGGGGGAGAAGGAGTGGAGACAACTTTTAAGAAGCCAGAGATACAAAGCTGTGAAGCTCGGCGGACATTTAACATTATCGGTCGGTTATCCATGGTTCTGAAAACTGCAGCTGACGTTTTCTTTTCCCCAATGAGCCAATACAATTCACCGGTCAGCACCGGCTACAACCTACAAGAACGTAAGAGAACCTTCGACCTCCAGCAACCCACTCGGCCCTCCTGGCGACCCACCTACTAGGTTGAAAATCTTGCGGCGACCATAATGAGGCCTCGACTAGTTCCCAGAATGCGGGAACTCCACACGACTATGAAGGCGACTCCCCAGAAACCACCCGCGAACATGTGGCGACCATGTGGTGACTGCATAGTCTCCTGCAGTCGCCTAAAAAGTCGCCAAAGTGGGACCGGCCCATTAGGGTAGAATCAAAAGAGAGAAAAGATTGAAATCGATATGCAGGGTTTGTATAGAAGGGCATTTAAGATGAAAAAGATGAAGGAGATTAGCAATGATGTTTGGCAACAACAGGAAGATCAACCACCACAGTGCAAAAGAAAGCTTAGCAATTCACCTGCATTTTGTCAAAATAAAGAACAAAAAGATAACATTAAAGAATCCTTATCCGAATGACTGCAGCATTCGTAACAAAGTATGTAAGTTGATGCTCAAATGGAAATAGAGTCTGATGGTCATTATAGAAATATGGTTGCAAGACAGCCAGAGCTGAAGACTAGATATTCGGGGACATTTGATCTTTCCATAGGAATGACCGAAATGAAAAAGGAAATGGTAAAGCTCTGTTCATAATGAATGGGGTCACTGAGCTGAAGAAGAATTACATTGACTCAAAAGCTCAAGATGCAAAACCACTTTGAGTGGGGGATAAAATGAGTAAGAGGAATGGAAAGAGTAACATATGGGTTGACAGAGACAACATAGGGGCTTATAAGGAAGGTTGTGTGATATTCAATAATCAAGGGCAATTCCATAAAAACATAGTTGAACATATCAAACAGGCAAAGGTAGTCATTATGATTATGTATTTGGTAAGTACATTGAGGATCTAACCAGGAAGCAAGCGATTTTAGATTTTTTATGATCTAATGACAAAAGGTTAACTAATGGTGTCACAATAAAGGATTCGCAAGGGCAGAATTTCAGATTTTGTTTTAGAATAAGAAGTCTGAACTGTATGTCCTAAAGGCAATTAGATTGGCAAGATCACGGTATTGGCTAAAGTGGATTGGCGAAAAATGGGTTAAAGGTCAAGACTGCGGACCAACGGCAGCAAACATTTAGAACAGTAGCTGATAAATCCTCACAAAAGAATATTTCTGTGAGAAAGAGAGGCACTGTTAGATGAATGCACTATCTATGGCTAATTAAAGAAGTTAATGATAGTAGCAAATTGAAAGAGAAGCCTTAAATGTTGCTAAGATAATGGTCGGCTGGAGAATTGGAAAAAATTTAGGCACCAATGAAGGATTAGAAATATATTATAAAAATGACAGACCATGAGAGTACACTAGCAAATTATATACAAAGTGATAAGTGCTTCTACAGATATGTAAAAGAGGAGCTAATTAAACCAGATATTTGTCCTTAGAGGATTTGTGATTAAATGTTTTTAGATAGGTCTTCAAAACAAAAGACATGAAAAACATCCTGATAATCAGAGACAATCAAGGGATCGTAAGAAGGGAGGAAATTATAGACATTTTAATTACTGGAGCAAAAGTGCTATTCAATTAACGTGGTTAAAAACCAACAAATCCCTGGACCAGATAGCCTTCATCCTCAGATCTTAAAGAAAGTGAGTAGAGATACAAAAATGCAAGAATTCTGGATCATCAGGAGCTATACAGCATGGAAAAGAGCTCTTTGGCTCTGCATTTATGCCAACCAAGTTATCTACACGAGCTACTTGCATTTACCTGCATCTGGCTCACATCCTTCCAAACCTTTCCTATCCATGTTATCCAAGTCCTCCATGTTATCCAAGTCCTCCAGCATTTTTGTCTCCCTTCCATTTTCCAGCATCTGCAGTTCCTTCTTGAACATAGATGCTGCCGCACCCGCTGAGTTTCTCCAGCACTTGTTTCTACTATCCATGTTACTGTCTACTGTCAACGTTGTAATCGTACCCAACTCCATGGCTGCCTCTACTAGCTCAGTCCACACTGTATAAACAGTAGGTATTAAAAAAAAATAGCCCTCAGGTCTCATTTAAACTTTTCCACTCTGGCCTTAAACCCATGCATTCTAGTTTTAGATACCCCTACCCTGTGAAAACGACTGACCATACATCATATCTAAGCACATCTGCATTTCAAATACCTCTCCCAGGCTTGTTCTTGCAGTCCTTGTAAATAAAGGTTCAACATTAGCCACCCTCCAGTTGATAGTTCTCACTTGTGGCTCAGGGAGAGACTAATATTTCTGCCAAGGCACCTGCAATGTCTTCCATTGCTTCCACAATACCTTCACAATTGGTCAGGCCCCAGGGATTTATCCACTTTTATGCACTTCAAGACTGCCGATATTTCCTCCCCGACAATGTTGGTCTGTTTAAGGACGCCACTAATAACTTCCCTTAATTCCCTAGCTTCCATGACTTTCTCAATGGTGAGCACAGATGAGAAGCATTCATTAAGTCCTTAATCATCTTCCATGCCTCTGCACATAGATGATCACACTGGCAGACAAAATTGCTGGAGAAACTCAGCGGGAGCGGCAGCCAGGAGCGGCAGTCAGGAGCGGGAGCGGCAGTCAGGACGGAGCCTGGGTCTAAGGCGCAGTCAGGCAGCAGCTCTACCCCTGCCCCCACTGTGTCCTGATTATTGAACATCCCTACCTCTCTCCAGCCAGGTTTACCTTCAAATACACCCAGCAACTTGGCTTCAATGGGTCTTTGTGATAGAAATATCCACAGGTTCGACACCTTCTGAGTGAAGATATATCTCCTTATCTCAATCTTGGATCTCTGGTAACCCGAGGCTGTGATCCCTCATTTTAGACAATTTTGATAAATTTCAATTAGACGGCCTTTCATTCTTCCAAGCTCTGGTAAACACAAACCTAGTCAACCTAGTGTCAACAGTATTTAATTGTCGTTTGCTCATGGAACAGAACAATGAAATTCTTATTTGCTGCAGGTTTTATAGGCACATTATTGCAATAACACAACAAATAAATATACAATAAACAATAGAATAAGTTATTAGTAACACTTTGTAACCAGACCAAAATAGTCGAAATACATAGTTTATGTAACCTTACATAGAAATTTCATTGTGGTCCAGGTGGGGTTGTGATTAGAGTTGTGCAGTGTGGATGGATGGAATTATTTGAGTAATAAAAATACATTTTACTCTAAGTCAGATGGCTGTGATAACACCCCAGTCCAGAAACTTGTTTCATGGCCAGACTGAGGGATTGCAGTGCTTATCTTAATGTGTTTGCTGTGCTATGTTTTGGATGAGTCATTTTTCCAAGGTTCCATCTGTTTTCCCAAATGGATATAAATGATCCGACTATGTTACTCAAAGTGCGGAAGAATTTTCTCGGTGGTCTGCCTCGTATTTATTTTTCAACCAACATGGCTCAAATAGTCATCAATATTTTGCTGTTTGAGGTAACTTTGCAGTTTGCAAATTGGTACTCCATTTTCTGCAGTACAACAGTGACGTTATTCCAAAAGTAAATAATTGGCTGAAACGTGTTGGGATTTTCCACGGGTTGTGAAAGATATAATACAAATTCGTCTCTATTCCTCTACTTTAAAAAAAATACTAATGTGCATGTAACCAAATATTTCACAATTGTTTTTTGTTCGAGGAATTCTTGCTTTTCTGCACTTCATACTGAAAATGAACATAATTCACAAATACTTACAGAAGAAACAGCAAATGCTCGGTAGCTAACTGCCAGAATGCCATCTGACCATTCATGAGACACTTTATCGAATTGGCCATACAGTTGACCCATAGTAATGGCCTTGGGATTAATTACTGTAATTTGAACTTTATTTTCCTCCATTAGTCCCTAGGCAAAAGATAATGAATACATTCAACAGAACTATTTGATGGAAATAATTATTGAAAAGAGCAGCATGACTAAACTAATTACTAATTTTGTGATAGTAAAAAGGAGCATAAAAGGAATTGAGTAGCTATGTCGTGCATTACTGAGAGAAAAAAATCATGACCACAATCATATAAATTGCATGTCTGTGCAGCTAGAACATCCCCCTTCATAGTTCAGTCTGCATTGTCCATGTACTTGTTCATATTTAATGCTCATCCAGGTTTTTCTTAAACATGATGATGATTGCTCCCGACTCCAACTCTTCAGGCAGCAAATCTGAGGTCTAGGACATATTCTTCTGCAAACTGAGAACTGAGGGAAAGGTTGTTCCTCAAATCCCCAAAATCAAATTCCTTCGCATACAAGCCCTCTGATTACCTACCACTCTGCTGTAGGATAGGTACTTCCAGCTCAAAGTCAGATCATTACATCCGATCATTATATAAATTTTGATAAAATCCGTTCTCAGCCTTCTTAGTCTATCTATCTATCTATCTACACATAACTAATGCTCTGACCTTGTGCTCTTCCGGTTTGCATGGTTTTTCTATTTGCGCAAAAACTTCACCACCCCCCCCGCACACGCACCACCCCCCCCCCCCCCCGCACACGCACCACCCCCCCCCGCACACGCACCATCCCCCCCCACACGCACCATCCCCCCCCACACGCACCACCGCCCCCGCACCACCCCCCCGCGCACAGGCACCCCCCCCCGCGCACACGCACCACCCCCCCGCGCACAGGCACCACCCCCCCGCGCACAGGCACCACCCCCCCGCGCACACCACACCACCCCCACACATCTCCCCACACACCCACACCTCCCCTCTCTCCCACACACACCCCCACACACACACCTCCCCCCGCACACGCACCACCCCCCCCGCACACGCACCACCCCCCCCGCACACGCACCACCCCCCCCGCACACGCACCACCCCCCCCGCACACGCACCACCCCCCCCCGCACACGCACCACCCCCCCCCGCACACGCACCACCCCCCCCCCGCACACGCACCACCCCCCCGCGCACAGGCACCCCCCCCGCGCACAGGCACCACCCCCCCGCGCACAGGCACCACCCCCCCGCGCACAGGCACCACCCCCCCGCGCACACCACACCAACCCCACACATCTCCCCACACACACACCCCCCCTCTCTCCCACACACACACACACACACCTCCCCACACACACACACCTCCCCACACACCTCCTCTCCCACACTATCAACTTTTATGTTACCACCGCTAAAGGTAACATTCTCTTAGCAATTCCTTGACGATTGTCCTTGATAAATCTACATTGTCATAGATGATGACTCCTACAGTCTCTGAGAATTTCAACCAGTGATTTACCCGACACCAAGGTCAGACCACCTAGCTTGTAATTATTTACTACATACACTTTCCTAACAGCAGCACTCCGGTCCTACAGCACCACAGAGGCAAAGATGATTTGAAATGATGGTTTCAGACTGCAGTTTCTTTGCTTGTTTCTCTTCACAGTTTAGAATTAGTTTTATCCAAGTGCAATGATTTCCTAACTTTTAAGGATGCAAAACCAACAATATTTCTTCATTTGCCATGTTTAATCAAAGTTTTTCTTTGGCCTGAACTACAATTGATGAAGACAGTGTTATCTTCATTGTACCATTCCTTTAACTCATTGCTAATACTTCAAAAAATACATCAAAATAACAATGAATCAAATAATTTTTATCGATTACAGTTTAATAATTGGGAAAAAATTAATATTGAAATTTTGGAAAGGTCCCACATCCCCCACAATCAAAATGTGGGTCACAGGAATGTCGGAGACACTTCACCTGGAAAGATTAAGACTTGTCCTACTGGGCAAGTTGGATCATTTCAGAAGGATATGGTCTCCATTTATTGAATATTTAAAGGGTCAAAATGGCTCGGTGCGAGAACCTGACTGAAGCCTGAATGAAGGAATAGATGAAGAATCACATATAACAATCCATGGATATATCTCCAATGATGTATAAACTGCTTAATACTTCATTCATCTTTTTGATTTTCTATTTTTACTTTATTTTTCTCTATTATTTCCTACCTGTATTAAATTTTTTTTTAAATGCATAGAAGTACAAATAAGAAATAATTGTTAATATTAATAATATTAAGAATGTATGTGACATATATTCTTCCTTTAATATGTACTTACTTCTAATAAAAACATTTAACAAAAAAAAAAATACATCTGTTCCTTGAGTATGATTCACCATCGGACATCAAGATTATGACCTTACCACCATTTTTCTGCACTTTCCCCATATTCCTTGATTCTTTTATTATCCAGGAATCTGTTGATTTTTGTTGTGAATGACCAATCATCTACATACCTCCAAGTCAAAAATCACCACCCTCAGTTCAAAATGGCATACCCCGTATTCTGAGACTATGAACCGGGTTCTGAACTCCCCCTGTCATCCATACTATCAAGCCTATTAAGAATTGTAAAGTTTTAATGAGATCAGCTCTCATTCTTCATAACTCTAGGGAATAGAGACATAGTCCACACAATCTCTCGTCAAATGGAATAATTATCATCCTAGAAATAGGCTAATGAATCCTTGTTACTCTTCCTTCATGGCAAGTATACACTGTTTTGGGGAAAGAAGACTAAAGATGTATGCTCCTGATCTCACGATGTCATTGCAGTAAGACCTCTTAAGACCTGTAATCGAATCCCCTTGTAATAAAAGCTAAAACACCACTTGTGGTCCTCACTGCCAGCTGCACCTACATGTTAAAGTGAGTGACATCATTACAAGAAACCCAGGTCGCATTGAATCTCAACATTTTATTTATTGTTTACAGATACAGCATGGAATCAGGTCCTTCAGCCCAACAAGTCCTCTCTGACCATCGATTACTGTTCGCCCAAGTTCTTTGTTGTCCCACTTTCTCATCCATTCCCAACACTCTAAGGGCAATTTACAGAGGCCAATGAACCTACAAACCTAGAAACCCACGCAGGCTCGTGCAAGTTCCACAAAGATGGTACACGAGGTCCGGATCAAACCCAGGTGTGTGGCGCTGTGAGGCAGTGTCTCTACCAGCTGTGTCACTGCGTGCAATGTCCAATCTGTCGCTATTTTGAAAATACGTTATTATTTTATGCATCATAAGAGTACCCACTTCCTCAATATATTCCCTCTGGATATTCTTTACTCATTCACTTCAGTTGTCTATTTCCTCTTGAATCCTCTTGATATGCTTCCCACTATTCTCATTGCAGCCTAATTTTATCAAAATCATTAGTCTACACTTAAACATAAATTGTGATTTCTTTATAATTGTTTTAATTAATATTTTATTAAAATGGTATGGTGTATATGTAAAATGGGATAAATATTTGATAAGTTGGACAGCTAAATACCTAAAAAGTTATCTTTGACCATTACATTCACACATGTGACAGTATAAGTTACGTTTTCTCTGAAATTCACTGTGTCAGTGAAACTAATCTCAGAAGCAGAGCACAGTGTGCTAACACATCTGCAAAGCACACTTAAACCCCTGTCTCACGGTGCGAGTTGGCCCACGAGTGACCCCGAGTTTTCACTCGTGGTGATCACGTACAGCCAACGTAGCGGGAACGTGGGACCTCGCGCGATCAACTTGTCCACTCGTGGCGCTAACGGCAGGTACCCGCGAAACTTGTGAACTCGTGAAAAAAGTCAAACATGTTTGACTTTTTTCACGAGTCAAATTTAGTGTTCAAGTTTAAAATTGAAACATTTAGACTCGTTGTAAGAACGTAGGGCCCGTGCGTTTAACGTAGTGATTCGTGAGTCTACCGTGGGAACTCTTTAAAATATTTCAGTGCCATTCACATTTGAGTCTTAATCACAAAATTTAATTCACCCTAGACTAAATATTCTTTGTTTTTTGGTCATTTTCGTCTTATTTTCCCATGTGTACAATTTTATATATAATGTATATCCTAAAAATATGTTAAAAAAAACTAGGAGTGAAAAAAAAGTTTAATTACCACAGGAGTTGGAAAATCATTCTATTAGAATGATTAAAAAAAAAACATTCCAATGTCTAAACACTGGGCTTCAGCCCTATCCTACCCTTTCGGGGGGTGATTACTGCAGTTATTTATTGGAAAATTAGCTATAAAAACCATGGAGATGAATCAATGAACATTGGATTTTCCTGACGCGTAGATTTGGTGTTGCGGTCCGACCAAGAGGAGGTGATGTGGACACGGTTTCAGTTATAGTTCTAGAGGAACATTGCTTCCGATCTAAGTCTCTTATGCACTCCTCAGAAGAACTGGGTGTGCTCTTCACCATTATGGCTCCCAGCCTACAGGTTTCTGATCTGAACAACTAACTTCTTCCCAATTTCTCCTCCACCCACTCCCCCACCCCCCCTATTTCCCTCTCCTCCTCGGCGCTCTTGTTCACTCACACCTTCCCTCCCTCCCTCCATCCCTCTCGCAGGGCTTGGTTCAAAGGGGGCAACGAGCCAAGCGGGGTCTGAACCCTTTCTGAAAACGAGCGCAAAGAGTAAAAAGTATTGTCAAGCGCTCCAAACATCGTTTAAAATAAGTAAATCCGACCTTGGCTAATAATTTAAAAATAAATCCTTATACAAAACTAACACCCTACAAACTCTCTGTCTCTCACGCTGCCTGTTGCCTTGTGGGGGGTGTGTGTCGGAGAGAGGGGGTGTGGGTGTGGAGGGGACCCGATGTGAATGTTACCACTATACGATGGCGAGCTTGGGCTCTGAGCTGCAGTGATAGAGAGCAGAGAGAGAGAGAGAGAGAGAGAGAGGGAGAGAGAGTGGGTGTGCGCGTCAGCAGCAAAGTTATATACAACGGGGGTACACAAAATGCTGGAGAAACTCAGCGGGTGCAGCAGCATCTAAGGAGCGAAGGAGTGAAGGAGACAGGTGACGTTTCGGGTCGAGACCCTTATATACAACGGGCTTGTACGCGCTGGCAAGATGGGTTTCCTTTGTTCTGGTCCGGGGCTTCAGCGAGATCGGAGAGAATTAAGTCTCCCTTGCACACCACTCCTAACCCAAGGGCCTTGTCACCCCAGACAGATTAATGACGCCCCCCCCCCCCTCCCCAACCTCCCTCACGCCTGGGCACCAAAGCAGCTCAGGAGGCGAACCCTGAGCTCCGTCTCCCAACAATCTGATGCGCATTTTCCCTCTGTAGGTCATATTAATAGATGCAGCCGCGCTGATTTCTATCTTTAACTCAAAGCCACAGGATGGAGATGTCTTCTTTAACATTGTTGCTTTATTAAAACATACCTTCATTCACGGTTGGCTCAAGTGTAATGGGAGAGAAACTTGGTAACTCAGGAGAGCACCTTGGAACATCGCATAAAGAACATGCCCGTGGGAACTCGGTTAAACACTTGACCATAAACTTTGAATCTCGTGCATAACCACGAGTCCGTTTTTTTTCTTTCACTTGGGGTCACTCTTGGGTGGACTCGCACTGTGAGACAGGGCCTTTAACGTTTCCAATTTTGGATGGATTTCTCGGCATTAAGGTGCTTTTTTGTTTACATCATGTTAACGTAACTGAAGAGTTAAAGTATCGGTTTGTCCAACTGTACTAATTAAAGACCACTAATGAATAATGACAAAATAAATGGAAATGCACCGGTCGGTGATTTAGCATTCATCTCTACCTTTTCACAAATATCGTGCAAAGCAGCAGCCAGAACCCTGTACGCTGATGTCTTCCCACCAAACGGTTCTCCGACAATCATAAAGCCATGCCGCACAATCATCATTTCAAAGATTTGTAAGATCTTCTGCGAGAAGAAGTCAGTCATCTGCAAATTCATGCGTTCACAATTCTCTTTGATTGCTTCCAGTAAGATACGATAGTCAGGTTTTGGCAGTTTTATCCCAGGAAACAAATCTGAAGTGATTCCCTAGTAAGACAAAAAAACATATGTATTGCCGGATAATAAATGTTAAATAGCTGTCTGCATACTTGCCTCCAGACAGATCTATGGTGCGCTATTACCCAAAGTAACCAAAGCATCAAAATAAGTAGCACCGTACGAATCTATTCATCTTTATTGCGTGAATGCTGAAGGAGATAATTTGCCTGTACATTTTCAAAGATCATTTGAATCGACTTCAAAAATGGATGAAATGTGAATCAGTTCAAATAGTTCATTTAAACATAAATACTGAAGACCATAGTCAGCGGTGCACGTTGCTTTCATAAGCTCTGTCCCGAGCAAGCATCGTTTTGGCAATCTTATTCAGGAGGATCACCACCATAGTATTCTCATTTAGTCAAAGACTAAAGACAATTGTGCAGTTTCAACCAATATTTATACATAACCTTCATGGAACACTTCTTCATTTAAAAATAAATACAGATGGACATTAAACAGCAAGTGAGAATCTTAGATGGAGGAAATAAAAGTTAGGCATGTTTATTTCCGATCTAAGCACTTCTAAGGTGGGTGGAATAATATGGTAGCATGGTTTACAGAAAGGCTCAGACTTCAATGATGTACAAAAGAAGTGAACAAACAGAAAAGTAATCCAGAATCAGAATGTAGATCGTGTGCTGGAGAATATGACTCAGATTGGGATGAGTCTATGTGTGAGGTTATTCTAAAATCAATTCATAATCTGTGTATCTCGGTGCATGAAAACTGCACATTCAATGCATGGAAAGGATGGATGTGAATAGGCTGGTGAGGAGAGCATCAGAGATATCGAACCCTGAGTGAGATTGAGAATCAGGCATAAGTAGGCACTGTGCTGGAATTGGAAACGCAAGGGGCTGTCCCACTGTATGAGCTAATTCAAGAGCTCTCACGAATTTAAAAAAAAAATCAAACTCATGGTAAGCACGTAGAATGTACGTTGTGGGTACATCGGAACTCGGGACGTCTCTTAGCAGCTCGTAACGCTAACGGCAGGTACCCTGGAAACACAGTAAGCTCGTGAAGACTTTTCAACATGTTGAAAAATGTACACGAGAGCCCCGAGTATCTACGAGCGGCTATTACCGTAATTCTCCGTGTTCAAATCAGAGAAAACTCTTGAATTAGCTCATACAGTGGGACAGCCCCTTAAAGCACCCTTGTAAACAACCATGTCCTGAAAGAAAACGGAGTGCGTTTGCACACAAGAAGATTCAGCATGAGTGCACAGGCAGGGAAGCTGATGAATGTGGGAATGTGAGGCATGCTAATAATAACAAGACAATGTTAGTTTAGGTAAAGTTGTGTTGCAATACGTTCTAGTGCGGGACAGGTAGTTAAATAGTGTAGGCATTAATATGAAGGCAACAGGGATGTTACAGAAGTTGAACATCACTCTTTGATGCCAACAATGGATGGCATGTAGCTGAGAAATAGAAGCGGAACCAAAGAAACAGATATTCCAAAACTGATCTAGTAAAGATAGGGAAATAAATAGTTGGACGGGATGCAATTGGACCAGAGCAAGAAAAATGATTTGAGGAGATTTCATAATGATATGGGCTTCAGGGTTAGAAGAAGAATAATGATAAACAGCACATTGTTTAGTGCAGGTGTCAGGGGTTATGGGGAAAAGGCAGGAGAATGGGGTTAGGATGAAGAGATAGATCAGCCATGATTGAATGGCAGTGTACACTTGATGGGCTGAATAGTCTAATTCTGCTCCTATCACTGATGACCACTAAGTTTCTGAGAATAGAGGTACATTGCAAAATGAATATAGTGTTGTCATTGATTACAGTTCAGTTGACAAGGTCAAAGAGATCTGTGAGCAGTTGATATTGGTAACTGACCAAGCTGATGCATGATACCACCAAGCAAAGACGGAGACCGAAAGAACCCGAGTAAGGAATGCAGATAGTTTAGGTATATTAGCAAGAAAGAACATTAGCGAAAAGGTGATAATTGGATAAAAATATTGGGGAACTGAAATGTTTTCCCATCATGAACAATACATGTCATGATAAAGTAAATATTTTTATAAAAATAAAATATTTGAAACCAAATTACATTCTTGGGACAAATAAGGATTTGCATAATTTAGTGGCATAACTGCAAAGAGATATCTTGCACACAGATAACAAGCTCAATCACCATTTGACAACTTCCTGTGAGGAAAAAGTATTTGGTATCAGTCAAAGTTTTGGAGTGTGTAATCAGTATAATTAAAAAAGAAACGCAAGTGCATTTGATTTAGTATGTTCCCAAAATATAATCAGTAAATGGTAAATAAAGGAGGTGTTCGCCATTAAACAGAAGCAAAGTAAAATTAACATTGAAATGCTGGAACATCAGAAACATAGAAACATAGAAAGTAGGTGCAGGAGTAGGCCATTCGGCCCTTCAAGCCTGCACCGCCATTCAATATGATCATGGCTGATCATCCAACAGTATCCCGTACCTGCCTTCTCTCCATACCCTCTGATCCCCTTAGCCACAAGGGCCACATCTAACTCCCTCTTAAATATAGCCAATTAACTGGCCTCAACTACCCTCTGTGGCAGAGAGTTCCAGAGACCCACCACTCTCTGTGTGAAAAAAGTCCTTCTCATCTCAGTCCTAAAGGATTTCCCCCTTATCCTTAAGCTGTGACCCCTTGTCCTGGACCTTCCCAACATCGGCAACAATCTTCCTGCATCTAGCCTGTCCAACCCCTTAAGAATCTTGTAAGTTTCTATAAGATCCCCTCTCAATCTCCTAAATTCTAGAGAGTATAAACCGAGTATATGCAGTCTTTGTTCATAAGACAGTTCTGACATCCCAGGAATCAGTCTGGTGAACCTTCTCTGCACTCCCTCTATGGCAATAATGTCCTTCCTCAGATTTGGACACAATAAACCGTATGCAATACTCCAGGTGTTGTCTCACCAAGACCCTATACGACTGAAGTAGAACCTCCCTGCTCCTATACTCAAATCCTTTTGCTATGAAAGCAAACATATCATTCGCTTTCTTCACTGCCTGCTGCACCTGCATGCCTACTTTCAATGCCTGGTGTACCATGACACCCAGGTCGCGCTGCATCTCCCCTTTTCCTTATCGGCCACCATTTAGATAACCATATAACATATAACCATATAACAATTACAGCACGGAAACAGGCCTTCTCGGCCCTTCCAGTCCGTGCCGACCATTTATTTTCCCCTAGTCCCATCTACCTGAACTCAGACCATACCCCTCCATTCCCTTCCCGTCCATATAACTATCCACTTTACTTTTAAATGTTAAAATCAATCCTGCCTCCACCACTTCTGCAGGAAGATCATTCCACACAGCCACCACTCTCTGAGTAAAGAAGTTCCCCCTCATGTTACCCCTAAACTTCTGTCCCTTAATTCTCATGTCATGCCCTCTTGTTTGAATCTTTCCTACCCTCAATGGGAAAAGCTTATCCACGTCAGCTCTGTCATCAACACTTTCATCATTTTAAAGACCTCAATCAAGTCCCCCCTTAACCTTCTGCGCTCCAAAGAATAAAGACCTAACTTGTTCAACCTTTCTCTGTAACTTAGTTGCTGGAACCCAGGCAACATTCTAGTAAATCTCCTCTGTACTCTCTCTATTTTGTTGACATCCTTCCTATAATTAGGCGACCAAAATTGTACACCATACTCCAGAATTGGTCTTACCAATGCCTTGTACAATTTTAACATTACTTCCCTACTCCTATATTCAATGCTCTGATTTATAAAGGCCAGCACACCAAAAGCTTTCTTTACCACCCTACCTACATGCGATTCCACCTTCAGGGAACTATGCACAGTTATTCCTAGATCCCTCTGTTCCACAGCATTCCTCAATTCCCTACCATTTACCATGTACGTCCTATTTTGATTTGTCCTGCCAAGATGTAGCACCTCACACTTATCAGCATTAAACTCCGTCTGCCATCTTTCAGCCCACTCTTCCAAATGGCCCAAATCTCTCTGTAGACTTTGAAAATCTACTTCATTATCCACAGCACCCCTATCTTAGTATCATCTGCATACTTACTTATCCAATTTTCCACCCCATCATCTAGATCATTGATGTACATGACAAACAACAGTGGACCCAACACAGATCCCTGAGGCACCCCACTGGTCACTGGCTTCCAACCTGACAAACAGCCATCCACCATTACTCTCTGGCATCTCCCATTCAGCCACTGTTGAATCCATCTTGCTACTCCGCCATTAACACCCAAGGATTGAACCTTCTTAACCAACCTTCCATGGGGAACCTTGTCAAAGGCCTTTCTGAAATCCATATAGACAACATCCACTGATTTACCCTCATCAATTTCCCTAGTAACCTCTTCATAAAATTCAAGAAGGTTTGTCAAACATGACCTTCCAGGCACAAATCCACGTTGACTGTTCTTGATCAGACCCTGTTTATCCAGATGCTTATATATATTATCTCCAAGTATCCTTTCCATTAATTTACCCACCACTGACGTCAAACTAACAGGTCTATAATTGCTAGGTTTATTCTTTGAATCCTTTTTAAACAATGGAACAACATGCGCAGTACGCCAATCCTCCGGCACTATTCCCATTTCTAATGACATCTGAAATATTTCTGTCATAGCCCCTGCTATTTCTACACTAACTTCCCTCAATGTCTTAGGGAATATCCTGTCTGGACCTGGAG
The DNA here is from genome assembly GCA_963514005.1 of Raja brachyura. The sequence goes on from OY740787.1 coordinate 82,525,914, forward strand.
ACTTATCCACTTTTATATTTTTCAAAAGTGTCAGTACTTCCTCCTCTTTGAATCTCATAGTTTCCATAGCTACTCTACTTTTTTCCCTTACCTCACAGAGTTCAATATCCTTCTCCTTGGTGAATACCGAAGAAAATAAATTGTCCAATATCTCCCCCATCTCTTTTGGCTCTGCAGATAGCTGTCCATTCTGGCTCTCTAATGGTCCAATTTTATCCCTCGTTATCCTTTTGCTATTAATATAGCTGTAGAAACCCTTTGGATTTACTTTCACCTTTCTTGCCAAAGCAACCTCATATCTTCTTTTAGCTTTTCTAATTTCTTTCTTAAGATTCTTTTTATATTCCTTATACTCATCTAGCACCTCATTTACTCCATGCCTCCTATAAATATTGTAGATATCTCTTTTTTCGAACCAAGTGTCCAATTTCCCTTGAAAACCATGGCTCTTTCCGATTTTTACTATTTCCTTTCAACCGAACAGGGACATAAAGATTCTGTACTCTTACAATTTCCCCTTTAAATGGCCTCCATTTCTCTTCTACATCCTTCCCATAAAACAAAATGTCCCAATTCACTCCTTTTAAATCATTACGCATTCCCTTAAAGTTAGCCTTTCTCCAATCAAAAATCTCAACCCTAGGTCCAGTTCTGAGTCTCTCCATAATTATATTGAAACTAATGGTATTGTGATCACTGGTCCCGAAGTGCTCACCAACGCATACCTCCGTCACCTGACCTGCCTCATTTCCTAACAGGAGGTCCAGCACTGCCCCTTCTCTGGTCGATACCTCTATGTATTGCTGCAAAAAACTATCCTGCACACATTTAACAAACTCCAAACCATCCAGCCCATTTACAGAATGTGTTTCCCAGTCTATTTTTGGAAAATTGAAATCTTCCACAATTACTACCTTGTGCTTACTACTAATATCTGCTATATCCTTACATATTAGCTCTTCCAATTCTCGCTCCCCATTTGGCGGTCTATAATACACCCCTAAATGTGTTGCTACACCGTTCCCACTTCTCAGTTCCACCCAAATAGCCTCCCTAGTGGAGCCCTCTAATCTATCCTGCCAAAGCACTGCTGTAATATCGTCTCTGACAAGCAATGCAACACCTCCACCTCTTGCCCCTCCAATTCTATCACACCTGAAGCAACGGATTTAAAATTTCGGTTCTTTTGAAACAACTTCATTGCTGCAAATAAAACACTTGCCTTTTCTGAAATAATGATTAAAAAAATGTACTTTTTAATTTTATAATTGAAAATATGTAAAACAATTAGAATTCAATTAACACCTCCGAGAATATCCAATATCATAATAGTCTCTTTAAATTTCCCTCTTTCACCAACATCAACATTACTTTGCTCTTTCAACAAACTTCAATTACCTGATCGACTGTAAAAACTGAATACCCACCTTTGTATCACCATAAGGAAGTCAGAGGATTGGGAAACTTTCATAGGACAACAGAAGGAAGCAAAACAGCAATACAGGCTGAAAAGATGAAGTACGAAGGGAAGCTGGCCAGGAATATAAAGAAGGACAGTAAAAGCTTCTTTAGATATGTTAAGGGAAAAAGAGTAGCAAAGTCAAATGTGGGTCCCATGAAGGCAGACACGGGTGAAATTATTATGGGCAACAAGGAAATGGCAGAAGAGTTGAATAGGTACTTCGGATCTGTCTTCACTAAGGAAGACACAAACAATCTCCCAGATGTACTGGAGGACAGAGAATCTAAGGGGGTAGAGGTACTGAAATAAATTTTCATTAGGCGAGAAATAATATTGGGTAGGCTAATGGGACTGAAGAATGATAAATCCCCTGGGCCTGATGGTCTGCATCCCAGGGTCCTCAGGGAGGTGGCTCTGGAAATAGTGGACGAATTGGTGATCATTTTCCAATGTTCAATAGATTCAGGATCAGTTCCTCTGGATTGGAGGATAGCTAATGTTATCCCACTTATCAAGAAAGGAGCGAGAGAGAAAACGGGGAATTACAGACCAGTTAGCCTGACTTCGGTGGTGGGAAAGATGCTGGAGTCAATTATTAAAGAGGTAATAATGGGGCATTTGGATAGCAGTAAAAGGATTAGTCCAAGTCAGCATGGATTTATGAAAGGGAAATCATGCTTGACTAATCGTCTGGAATTTTTTGAGGATGTGACAAGTAAAATGGATGAAGGGGTGCCAGTGGATGTAGTGTATCTAGACTTTCAGAAAGCCTTTGATAAGGCCCCGCACGGGAGACTGGTGACTAAAATTAGAGCACATGGTATTGGGGATAGGGTGTTGACATGGATAGAAAATTGGTTGGCAGACCAGAAGCAAAGAGTAGGAGTGAACAGGTCCTTTTCAGAATGGCAGGCAGTGGCGAGTGGAGTGCCGCAAGGCTCGGTGTTGGGGCCGCAACTGTTTACCATATATATTAATGATTTGGAAGAGGGAATTAGGAGCAACACTAGCAAGTTTGTGGGTGACACAAAGCTGGGAAGGAGAGGTGTAGAAGAGAAATGGAGGACATTTAAAGGGGAAATTGTAAGAGTACAGTATCTTTATATCCCTGTTCGGTTGAAAGGAAATAGTAAAAATCAGAAAGAGCCATGGTTTTCAAGGGAAATTGGACACTTGGTTAGAAAAAAGAGAGATATATATAATATCCTTTTGGATAGCGAGATACCAACGGAAGCATATAGACATACATGGGAAAATGAAATAAACCAACCCATAACGAAAGATATATGGGACAAAAGTTTACAATATATACATCAATGCTCGTTAAATACCAGACATGCTTTAATACAATTTAAAGTACTACACAGATTACATTACTCAAAAGTTAAATTAAATAGAATCTACCCACAAATCACCATATCTGTGATAAATGTCAGCATCCAGAGGCTAATTTAACACATACTTTTGCAAATTGTATTAAAAAATTAAGAATTTCTGGACTGAGATTTTTAGAATAACTTCTGAAGTTATTAATACTAAATTGGATCCGGATTCAAAATTAATACTACTTGGAATATCAGAACAAAGTCTACTACTTACAACAAGTCAAAGAAATGTCCTAGATTATAGTATAAAAATTAGGAAGAAATTAATATTAAAATTTTGGAAAGGTCCTATATCCCCCACAATTAAAATGTGGATTACGGAAATGTCGGAGACCCTACACCTGGAAATAATCAGATTTGCCCTAATGGACAAACAAGAAGTTTTCGTTAGAATATGGTCTTCTTTCATTGATTACTTAAAAGGGTAGATCGGTTCGGCAGGGAACCCTAACTGAAACTTGTACTCAGGATTAGATGAAAAGTTATATTCTATATTCCTTGATCTTATCTCCGATAACGTATTAATGGTAAATTATTCCATTCTTTATGATTTCTTTTTTTTTGATTCATATTTTATTTTTCTCTCTGTTTCTCTCTCTTTAAAAAAAAAAATTATTAGAGACAAAATGATTCATTTGATAATATTAATAATGTATGATTGTTGTACACAAAATATTACTATCATAATATGTATTTGCTAATGTACTGCTTCCCTACTCTAATAAAAAATATATATAAAAAAATAAATAAAAAGGGTTCAAAGAATAAACCTAGCAATTATAGACCTGTTAGTTTGACGTCAGTGTTAAAGAAGGAACTGCAGATGCTGGAGAATCGAGGGTTACACAAAAAGCTGGAGAAACTCAGCGGGTGCAGCAGCATCTAAGGAGCGAAGGAGATATCTCCTTCGCTCCTTAGATGCTGCTGCACCCGCTGAGTTTCTCCAGCTTTTTGTGTAACCCTCGATTCTCCAGCATCTGCAGTTCCTTCTTTAACAATTTGTCTACTCCACTGCGATATCTCCTCAAGGTATGCCTACTTTGAAGAAGTTCTCCTCCTCCCTACGAAGGGGTCTGAAGAAGGGTCTCGACCCGAAACGTCGCCTATCTCCTTCGCTCCTTAGATGCTGCTGCACCCGCTGAGTTTCTCCAGCTTTTTGTGTAACCCCCAGTTTGACGTCAGTGGTGGGCAAATTAATGGAAAGGATACTTAGAGATAATATATAAGCATCTGAATAAACAAGGTCTGATCAAGAACAGTCAACATGGATTTGTGCCTGAAAGGTCATGTTTGACAAACCTTCTTGAATTTTTTTAAGAGGTTACTAGGGAAATTGATGAGGGTAAAGCAGTGGATGTTGTCTATATGGATTTCAGTAAGGCCTTTGACAAGGTTCCCCATGGAAGGTTGGTTAAGAAGGTTCAATCTTTGGGTGTTAATGGCAGAGTAGCAAGATGGATTCAACAGTGGCTGAATGGGAGATGCCAGAGGGTAATGGTGGATGGCTGTTTGTCAGGTTGGAAGCCGGTGACCAGTGGGGTGCCTCAGGGATCTGTGTTGGGTCCACTGTTGTTTGTCATGTACATCAATGATCTAGATGACGGGGTGGAAAATTGGATAAGTAAGTATGCAGATGATACTAAAATAGGTGGTGCTGTGGATAATGAAGTAGATTTTCAAAGTCTACAGAGAGATTTGGGCCATTTGGAAGAGTGGGCTGAAAGATGGCAGATGGAGTTTAATGCTGATAAGTGTGATGTGCTACATCTTGGCAGGACAATCAAAATAGGACGTACATGGTAAATGGTAGGGAATTGAGGAATGCTGTGGAACAGAGGGATCTAGGAATAACTGTGCATAGTTCCCTGAAGGTGGAATCGCATGTAGGTAGGGTGGTAAAGAAAACTTTTGGTGTGCTGGCCTTTATAAATCAGAGCATTGAATATAGGAGTAGGGAAGTAATGTTAAAATTGTACAAGGCATTGATGAGATTAATTCTGGAGTATGGTGTACAATTTTGGTCGCCTAATTATAGGAAGGATGTCAACAAAATAGAGAGAGTACAGAGGAGATTTACTAGAATGTTGCCTGGGTTCCAGCAACTAAGTTACAGAGAAAGGTTGAACAAGTTAGGTCTTTATTCTTTGGAGCGCAGAAGGTTAAGGGGGGACTTGATTGAGGTCTTTAAAATGATGAAAGGGATAGACAGAGTTGACGTGGATAAGCTTTTCCCATTGAGGGTAGGGAAGATGCAAACAAGAGGGCATGACATGAGAATTAAGGGACAGAAGTTTAGGGGTAACATGAGGGGGAACTTCTTTACTCAGAGAGTGGTGGCTGTGTGGAATGATCTTCCAGCAGAAGTGGTGGAGGCAGGATCGATTTTAACATTTAAAAGTAAAGTGGATATGGACGGGAAGGGAATGGAGGGGTATGGTCTGAGGGCAGGTAGATGGGACTAGGGGAAAATAAATGGTCGGCACGGACTGGAAGGGCCGAGAAGGCCTGTTTCCGTGCTGTAATTGTTATATGGTTATATGGGTGGCAGTGTGAACTGTGAAGAGGATGTTAGGAGGTTGCAGGGTGACCTGGACAAGTTGAATGAGTGGGCTGATGCGTGGCAGATGAAGTATAATATAGATAAATGTGAGGTTATCCACTTTGGCGGCAAAAACAAGGGGGAAGATTATTATCTCAATGGGGTTAGGTTAGGTAAGGGGGAGGTACAGCGAGACCTGGGCGCCCTTGTACACCGGTCACTGAAAGTTGGCTTACAGGTACAGCAGGCAGTCAAGAAAGCTAATGGAATGTTAGCCTTCATAACAAGAGGATTTCAGTATAGGAGGTTCTTCTGCAGTTGTATCGGGCTCTGGTGAGACCACATCTGGAGTACTGTGTACCATTTTGGTCTCCTAATTTGAGGAAGGACATCCTTGTGATTGAGGCAGTGCAGCGTAGGTTCACGAGATTGATCCCTGGGATGGCGGGACTGTCATATGAGGAACAATTGAAAACACTAGGCTTGTATTCACTGGATTTTAGAAAGGTGAGGGGGGATCTTATAGAAACATATAGAAGTATAAAAGGACTGGACAAGCTAGATGCAGGAAAAATGTTCCCAATGTTGGGCGAGTCCAGAACCAGGGGCCACAGTCTTAGAATAAAGGGTCATTTAAGACTGAGGTGAGAAAAACGTTTTCACCGAGAGAGTTGTGAATTTATAGAATTCCCTGCCACAGAGGGCAGTGGAGGCCAAATCACTGGATGGATTTGCGAGAGAGTTAGATAGAGCTCTAGGGGCTAGTGGAGATAAGGGATATGGGGAGAAGGCAGGCACGGGTTATTAATAGGGGACGATCAGCCATGATCACAATGAATGGCGGTGCTGGCTCGAAGGGCCGAATGGCCTCCTCCTGCACCTATTTCCTATGTTTCTCTGTTTCTAATACGTCTATAAAAATAATATAATTAACTAAACTGCACTCAAATCTTCAGGTGCAATCAAAGTAATGAGCCAAGTGAGCCTGCAAGCATCCCATGCTTTATGTTCCATTTATTTGCAGATCCATGCCTTTGTTAACATTAATTTAATACACTGAAAATAACATGTTTCAATACAGTCAAACTATAGCAACTATAGAATGCACTGTATAAACCTTAGTGATTGTAACAACCTTTTATGAAGCTACCAAGCAGTTTTAAGGCTACCTGTAATAGAAAAGAAAATGAAAAATGTACAGAGAAGGAGAGATGATTTTACCTCAAAAAGTGGCAAATCATGCGATAAGAACTTGGGGAGATTGACGTCAATAATCGATCGTAGTAGCAATATCTCCTCATTTTCTGTTGGATACTTCAGCTAAAAGGCACAAAAGTAAGATCATTCATTTAGGTTTTAATTAGATTTTATGATATGCGTTGAACAATTAGCTTTCATTAAACAATGTTGCTTTCGGGTAGCGATACATCGTACCTTAATATTTCCTGCGGCAGTTAAGACAGATTTCACTGCGCGCATACCATAGTCATAATGATGCTGTGAAGATAGTTGCTCCGAACAAAGTCGATAGGTGGCCACAATTTTCACAGACAGCGGTCGGGCACTCACAAAGCCGCAAGAGTAAAGAACAATCTCTGCAATCATTGCATAGTCTGGTACCATCATAGCCACTGTTCGAAAGAGAGCCTACAAAATCAACAATAAAAAAATGATATAACATAAACAAAACATGGTATCACGAAACCTAGCAGAAAATATTTTGGTGGCGTGCTTCAAACTCACAAAGGAATGATCAAGGTTTTAACACCAAGGAAGTTAACCATATAACCATATAACAATTACAGCACGGAAACAGGCCTTCTCAGCCCTTCCAGTCCGTGCCGACCATTCAATTTCCCCTAGTCCCATCTACCTGCCCTCAGACCATACCCCTCCATTTGCTTCCCGTCCATATACCTATCCACTTTACTTTTAAATGTTAAAATCGATCCTGCCTCCACCACTTCTGCAGGAAGATCATTCCACACAGCCACCACTCTCTGAGTAAAGAAGTCCCCCCTCATGTTACCCCTGAACTTCTGTCCCTTAATTCTCATGTCATGCCCTCTTGTTTGAATCTTCCCTACCCTCAATGGGAAAAGCTTATCCACGTCAACTCTGTGTATCCCTTTCATCATTTTAAAGACCTCAATCAAGTCCCCCCTTAACCTTTGCGCTCCAAAGAATAAAGACCTAACTTGTTCAACCTTTCTCTGTAACTTAGTTGCTGGAACCCAGGCAACATTCTAGTAAAAAGATGTTTTACTAGAAGTTTCCCAAAGATAAGCACAAAATGCTGGAGTAACTCATTCAAGAAGGAACTGCAGATGCTAGAAAATCGAAGGTAGACAAAAATGCTGGAGAAACTCAGCGGGTGCGGCAGCATCTATGGAGCGAAGGAAATAGGCAACGTTTCGGACAGAAACGGGTCTGAAGAAGGGTTTCGGCCTGAAACGCTGCCTATTTCCTTCGCTCCATAGATGCTGCCTCACCCGCTGAGTTTCTCCAGCACTTTTGTCTACCTGCTGGAGTAACTCAGCGGGACAGGCAGCATCTCTTGAGAGAAGGAATGGGTGACATTTCGGGTGGAGACGCTTGCTCAGAGGAAGGGTCTCGACCCCGAAACGTCACCCATTTTGTGCCCATCTTCGGTTTAAACCAGCGTCTGCAGTTCCTTCGTACACAGAAAGTTTCCTGAAGCTTTGATTCAATTTCTGCCTGACAGGTTACAAAGCTTTCGATAGTCACAGACAACCAAAGGAGGCAGGAAATGAGCAGAAAGCATTTTAATTGTGGGGTTTAGATTCCTAGTCTCGCCGATGGAAACCTGGGAGCCAGAAAAGTCAGAAAATAGGAGAACCCAATTCTGCCAGGTGAGACCTGGTGAGGCAGAGAGAAAATAATATTAATATCCCCCATCTTATATCACCGTTAAAATGTACCGAGGTGACCCTACTCAAGTGTGGATAAATTCATACATGACTCCCATTGAATTTCAATGTTCCTCTAATTTCTAGTGAGAACAACTTCCTTCTAATGATACTTAAAATGGCGATGTCTAGCTATGCACTCAAATGGTAAATAGGCCATTCAATACATTAAAACTGAGCCCAAAGAGTAAAAGCAAAAATCTTGCATATAATTGATCAACCATTGCCTGTAATAATGTTCTTTGATCAAATCTAAAATGTAATTAGTTAAGATATTGGCAATTATCCGGAGCTCCATTGCTGGAATGCTTTCTGGCACCTACTTCAATACGTAATCCATTTGTGTGACTAGCAGCTAAACCCTTTTATACATTCAAGATTCAAGAGAGTTTATTGTCATGTGTCCCTGATAGACAATGAAATTCTTGCTTTGCTTCAGCACAACAGAACATGGTAGGCATGACTACAGAACAGATCAGTGTGTCCATATACCATTATCAATAAATCACACATCAATAAATAAACTGATACAGTGCAAATGAACAGATAATGGACATAGAGTTTTGTCCAAGCCGAGTTTAATAGCCTGATGGCTGTGGGGAAGCAGCTATTCCTGAACCTGGACGTTGCAGTCTTCAGGCTCCTGTACCTTCTACCTGAAGGTAGCGGGGAGATGAGTGTGTGGCCAGGGTGGTGTAGGTCCTTGATGATGCTGCCAGCCTTTTTGAGGCAGCGACTGCGATAGATCCCCTCGATGGAAGGGAGGTCAGAGCCGGATGACCACATGATTGTATGACAAACAAACATATTCACATAATTGTCATCGACTCAAACATTGCAAGGAATTCTGAATCATTACCTTAAGATTATCTGGCAACTCTGAACGGCCAGCATAGCCTGGGTTCATAGTAATGAAGACAGCACAGGTTGGGTTAAGTTTCAGTTCAGTTCCCTCAAATACCAATGTAACTGAACCAGCAGCGATTCCTGTAGTAAAGAAAATCAATGTATAAACAAAATAAATATAATTAGGGGGGGGGAGAGAGAGGGGGGGGGGAGAGAGAGGGGGGGGGGAGAGAGATGGGGGGGAGAGAGGGGGGGGGAGAGAGGGGGGGGGGGAGAGAGGGGGGGGGGAGAGGGGGGGGGAGAGAGGGGGGGGAGAGAGGGGGGGGAGAGAGGGGGGGGAGAGAGGGGGGGAGAGAGGGGGGGGAGAGAGGGGGGGGAGAGAGGGGGGGGAGAGAGGGGGGGGAGAGAGGGGGGGGAGAGAGGGGGGGAGAGAGGGGGGGGAGAGAGGGGGGGAGAGAGGGGGGGAGAGAGGGGGGAGAGAGGGGGGGAGAGGGGGGGGGAGAGAGGGGGGGGAGAGAGGGGGGGGAGAGAGGGGGGGGAGAGGGGGGGGGAGAGAGGGGGGGGAGAGAGGGGGGGGAGAGAGGGGGGGGAGAGAGGGGGGGGAGAGAGGGGGGGGAGAGAGGGGGGGGAGAGAGGGGGGGAGAGAGGGGGGGAGAGAGGGGGGGAGAGAGGGGGGGGGAGAGAGGGGGGGGAGAGAGGGGGGGAGAGAGGGGGGGAGAGAGGGGGGGAGAGAGGGGGGGAGAGAGGGGGGGAGAGAGGGGGGGAGAGAGGGGGGGAGAGAGGGGGGGAGAGAGGGGGGGAGAGAGGGGGGAGAGAGGGGGGGAGAGAGGGGGGAGAGAGGGGGGAGAGAGGGGGGGAGAGAGGGGGGGAGAGAGGGGGGAGAGAGGGGGAGAGAGGGGGGGAGAGAGGGGGGGAGAGAGGGGGGGAGAGAGGGGGGGAGAGAGGGGGGGAGAGAGGGGGGGAGAGAGGGGGGGAGAGAGGGGGGGAGAGAGGGGGGGAGAGAGGGGGGGAGAGAGGGGGGGAGAGAGGGGGGGAGAGAGGGGGGGAGAGAGGGGGGGAGAGAGGGGGGGAGAGAGGGGGGAGAGAGGGGGGGAGAGAGGGGGGGAGAGAGGGGGGGAGAGAGGGGGGGAGAGAGGGGGGAGAGAGGGGGGAGAGAGGGGGGGAGAGAGGGGGGGAGAGAGGGGGGGAGAGAGGGGGGGAGAGAGGGGGGGAGAGAGGGGGGGAGAGAGGGGGGGAGAGAGGGGGGGAGAGAGGGGGGGAGAGAGGGGGGGAGAGAGGGGGGAGAGAGGGGGGGAGAGAGGGGGGGAGAGAGGGGGGGAGAGAGGGGGGGAGAGAGGGGGGAGAGAGGGGGGGAGAGAGGGGGGGAGAGAGGGGGGGAGAGAGGGGGGGAGAGAAGTTGTGTCATTATGATGAATATCAAATTAGGTTTAATTAATTAGGTTTATTATAGTAACATGATCCTGGATACAATGAAAAGCTATTATTTGCATGCAATCCAATCATATCAGATAATATCAAAGGTAGAGCAAACAGAAAAGCACCGGAGTGCAGAATATAGTTTCTCAGCATGTTGCGTAACAGTCCCTGAGGAAAAAGTCCAATGTCTGCAATGAGATAGTTTGGAAAAACTGGGATAGTACCCTAGATAATGGAAGGTCCATTCAGAAGTTTGGTAATAGAGAGGAAGAAGCTGTTCCTGAGTCTAGTGGCATGTGCTTTCAAGCTTCTCTTTGGTGGTGGGAAAAGGAAGGAATGAACGGGAAAGGTCCTTGATTATGTTAGCTACTTTCCCCGAGGCATGAAGTATGAATGGAGTCAATGGTGGGAGACCAGGTCTGTGTGATGGACTGGTTTGTGTGATGGACTGGTCTGCAATCACTACTCTGCAATTTCTTCTGGTCTTGGGTCGCGGATAGAGACACTTTGGGGATAGACACACTTTGAGTCAACAGAATAGACATTCTTCTTCTGGACCAATACTGACATGGTGCAACATGAAGGGTGAACCCTTATAAACAAGATATAGCCATTATATAAATGATATAAAGATCTGTTCAAAGTCATTCCTCTCTCTCCTCACTAGTGTCCGTTCCCTACATGAGCTTAAACACAATTAATATGAATATCAACTAATGTATAATGTGCACATTTACATAATGATATCAGTAAAGTTTAAGATGTCATGTTTTATGTTTTTGATTAATATAAAATTTGTCAAGTACAAACATGTCAGAGAAATTTGAATTTAGTCATTCAAATAACATAAGCACTTTAATTATATTTTGTGTAAATAGTTGTCATCAGTGGGTAGTTTTCTCGCCCCCCCCCCCAGTCTGAAAGTTCCAATCCTAGCCTACACTTTTCTACTCACTGTCACGTTACTGTTTGCTGCATCCCAGCAATGCTGAAATGCACCTTTGCCTGTGAATCGGTCTGGGACATCACATACATGAATGCAACTGTTTAGCAGTATTTTTGTCTAGTGTTTCGGAGGTCCACCCTATAGAACAGGTACGTGCTTCTCTAACAAGACAGCTGAGGCTAAAGAGGCTCAGACTGTACAACTGGAGACGGATCAGTTTAGCAGGTCAATTTTTGATGTTGCCAGGCATTTAATGGGATTACAGCTAAATAAATCAATTCACAGAGGCAAGAAATTAAAATGCTTTAAATTCAACATAAATTCTCCATAAAATGTCCTGCCTTTTTTAAAAGACAGGTTTTTGACAATTTTCCAACAAAGTTACAGTGGCAAACACGTTAAATCAGAATCATTCTTCAGCTGACCAGTTTTCCAGTCAAATCACACTAACTGGTTTTAGCTGCAAGCAACTGGTAAAATGGAAACTAAATAATTTCTTACAACCTGTATTAATTTAAGTTATTTAATTATAGTTTAATTTAATTTAAATCATTTCTTACACCCTGGTATAATTTATTTTACTATACAATATATCAATATGTGTAATTTTGACACTTTATATAGATATGTTACAAAACTTACCTTGAGCAGCGCTGCAGTTCTGCCGCTCCCCGTGTGCGCGACTTTGGCGCCTTTCAGAGGGGGGCAGGCTTAAAGTGCCGTTTTTCAACAAGCAGGACAAATCGATGAATGTCGGGCGATTTCGTTGCGGAAGAAAAATCGCTCCGACATTTCATGAATGAAGCTATTTTTAAATTACTCTAAATTATTTATTAACTAGAGTAATTTAAAAATCACCTTCAAAAGCCGTGAGCGCTGACAACCGGAAGGATTTTGAAGAAAACATAGTTTATTTTTATATTAAAAGTTGGTTTTTCGGGAGGCATTAATAATATTTTCATGTTGCGAAATGGGGTCCCAAAAAATCTATGAACAAACAGTATTTTTCCTCCCGACTTCACCGCTAACCGCAACGTTCCAATCCACCGCATTCCACTCAAACCCACTCGCTAGTTGATTTAAATGGCCATTAATTTACAGGAATCAAACACTAAATTCCTTCCATTTGGCCCAGAAATTCATGAAAATGAGATTTAAAAATTATGTTATATTGTGGATTATTGTGTGAATGTTATTTGGACACTTAGGCAATTTTTAAAAAAGTTTATCTTTTCTTAAGAAATGGATAGAGGTTTAGATCTACTCATTGAATTTTGTAATTAGCTACAATTAGATAACTAACTAATTATATGCTTTAATTTCAGGTCATCCAAGTAAGATTGTTTCATATTTGTTTCAGAATGCTTCAATCTATAATAACTGAAAATTTCATTGAGTTCTCTTAATTTTTAAGAAAGTTATGGGCTTTTAACTTTTCCAGATCACAGCTTTTGAGTTAAGTCAATTGAAAGGCAATGGGGAGCAAGATGCTAATTTCCGAGTATGAAAATGGCCATAACTTTCATAATACTGAAGATATGAAAGTAAATTAGGTGTCAAATTAAACTTCTTTTTATGCTTTATCTGATGGGATAAATTGCAGACTTGATTTTGTAAATCTCAAAATTTTGTAACATTGCTACTTTATATTATCAGTTGAAAAAATATTTGCCACTCAGAACTTTGTCTTCATGAGAAGTAAAGAGTGTCGCTGAGAACTGAACTGGCCACAGTAGACTTAATTTTCCATTTTGGTAACAAAAGATAAATTATTGTATAAGAAACAAGAAAATTGAAGATCAGGAATTGATCGATCAGGAAATAGATTGGATGCTGCAGATTTTGCTTAATATCTGGAAATGGTATAGCAAATACCCACGGAATTTATATTAATTTATCACCTTAAAGAATCAATAATAGTAAGTATACAACAAATTCAAAGTTTCAAACCTCTTTGGATAGTTAGAATTTGCTGGGCAACCACAGAAAGTACTTCCAGATCTATTCTGTTGAATTCATCAAAACATGCCCAAGCACCACAAGAGAGCAATCCCTGAAATCAGAATCAAGTTTGCAATTAAAAAAAGAAAATAAATGACACCCACAACATTTTGTATTAAAACATTATTTGGAATTTATTAGGAATTATACACACCTTGAAAAATTTGCCAAGTGCAATGTAATCCAATCCATCTGAGCAGTTAAATACCACACATTGCTTGGCTACAGCCTTTGCTAAATCTTTAGTTGTTTCAGTCTTGCCAGTGCCAGCAGGTCCTTCTGGTGCTCCTCCAAGGTGGAGGTTTAATGCACCAAACAAAGTTCTATTATTTAAAACCCAAAGATAAACATGTCATAGTTTACAATTACATGCTGACAGAGCTATTTGGCATTTTCAATTCAGTTATATTTACAACTAATTTTTTTGCAATCCATTAACTTTATAAAATGTTATAATATTCTGAGGCATATGCAAGTCTGCAACTTAAAAGTGACAGTCTGCTCAAGGAAAAAATGCTACAGGGGTTAATATTATTATGTAGGAAAGAACTGCAGATGCTGGTTTACATCAAAGATAGACACAAAATGCTGGAGAGGCTCAGCAAGACAGGCAGCATCTCTGGAGAGGAGGAATGGGTGATGTTTTGGGTCGAGACTAAAGAGGTCAGTCTGAAGAAGGGTCTCGACTCGAAACGTCACTCATTCCTTCTCTCGAGAGATGCTGCCTGACCCGCTGAATTACTCCGTCATCTTGTGTCTATCTTCATAATATTATTATTGTCAAGTTCAAGGATATATAGAGTTATTTTCTTTGTCTCATTTCTCTATTCAGACTCCAGCTAGTGTTTCTCTTATTCTAACTCCAGGTACACATAAGCCGTCTACTCATTATACATTCAGTCCACAAGGTAATGGATGCATAAAGGCATCTGCAATTAATGGGTAAATAGCAACTTGTTGAATTTGTTTAGATGGTAAAACACAGAATAATCAGATTTGTTCAGCATAATTGGAAGGAGTAATAATGTCCCATAGGGTCAGATTCAGAAGCAATTTCCATTACTGTATATGCACCGATGAAAGAGGCTGAAAGAGAACAGCGTTGAAATGTACAGTGTGCCAAAATAAAATGTAAAATGAACACTTCAAAGTCACACAGATATGTTGATAATGGGATAAGTGCCTGAATATATTCTGCTCGAAAAAGCAGTAATTATGCACTGAATCGATAGAGGATTGGATTAGCAGTAAAGCAGAAGGACCTAAGACTATACCTACAGACTTTAATAACATCTCCTCAAATGTGTGATTTTTATTTTTTAAAAGCTAATTGGGATTTCAAGTTTTATCACTCGATATGGATCTACCATGTTTGATAGACTGTGCTCTTCTTCGCAATTTTTGCTTCCTTATTAATATGGGAGACAAATAAGGACGTTACTCCATGTTCTCAGGGGTCAGGGGTTGTGGGGAGAAGGCAGGAGAATGGGGTTAGGAGGGAGATAGATCAGCCATGATTGAATGGCGGAGTAGACTTGATGGGCAGAATGGCCTAATTCCGCTCCTATTAGTTATGACTTAGTAACTGGGGGTATTCAGTCACTGTGTTTTCTAATTGCGTGCTTTAGTTCAACAGTGGTAAATACAGTTTGTAATTCTAAAGTTGCTCAATATTCTTCTTAGGTTATTCAGTGCACTAAATTCACCTGTAGCATCTGTCTGTAAGTGGAGTGATAACAAGTCTGGGGGTGTTTCCAAGGTATTCATATCCATAGGGTAAACCTGCATTGATCATTTTTGTCTGCAGTTCATTTTCCTGTTAAATGAAGGACACAAAGAGCTGCAAAAAAGTCTATTACATCTGCGAAGAAACCAATAACAGAACATTGTTGGCACATCTCAATTAGCATTCACTTTTACTTTTCAACAAATGACAAATTGTAATTATTTTGCATCTTAGCCAAATAAAATAACTTTGGAAATATGTAATATGTATATCTGAAAAAACTGTTACATTATTTGTAATACGTATGGCTTCTAATAAAAATATATTAAAAAAATAAAATAAATAAAATGTCCTTTGTGGAAGCATTAAGTAATTGGGTGGGATGGTGGCACAGCGGTAGAGTTGCTGCCTTACAGCACTTGCACCGCCAGACATCCGGGTTCGATCCCGACTACGGGTGCTGTCTGAACGGAGTTTGTACGTTCTCCCCGTGACCTGCATGGGTTTTCTTGGAAATCTTCGTCTCCCTCCCACACTCCAAAGGCATACAGGTATGTATGTAGGTTAATTGGCTTGATGTATGTGTAAATTGTCCCTCGGGTGTGTAGGATAATGTTAATGTACGGGGAATCGTTGGGTGGCGCGGACCCGGTGGGCCGAAGAGCCTGTTCCCGCGCTGTATCTCTAAACTAAACTAGATATAATTAGATACCCAGAGCAGTCCAAGTGGGGCGTTTCTCCTGGTGAGTCAAGTCAAGAGTGTTTAATTTGTCATACGTACTGAAACAGAACAATGGCCTTCTTCCTTGCAGCAGCACAACAGGGTTGTGAACACAGGACTCAATAGATAACATTAGAAACAAGCAAAAAAAGGTCTCCAAATTTAAAAAAAAAAAATTATGGTGCAAAAATAAACAAACCCCTAGTGCCTGATGTAATCAAGATAGTTCGCAGCTCAGAGTTTAGTTGGGATTTGTAGTGTTCAATAGCCTGATGGTTGTTGGGACCATCCAGGGACCATTTAGGAACCGCAGAGGTTCCTGAACCTGGATGTCACCTGCTAGATCCAACACTATATTGAACTCTAGTCCAGGTGAAAGTGCAGATGGACATTAGGGAGCAGAGATGTATGTAAATTATTGCATTGATATATGTCCTTGGGTCATACATTGAAAGATTGTGGTCTAACTATATAAAAGTGTAAGACAAAGAAGCAAGAATGAGCCAAACAGGCTCCTGTGCCTGAAATTGAATGCAAACAAAGGTCATTGTCATATATTTTCTGAATTTCATGTTTTAAGCACAGAGTTGCAACAATGTCATGTTGCAAGCTAGCAGTTCAATTCCAAAGCTAGTTTCACAAAGTTGAGGGGTCCATGAACTTCAGATCAGGGCCGGGCTACAGAAATATCTGAAGAAGGCTCAGGACTCGAATCGTAACCCATTCCTTCCTCTCCGGAGATGCTGCCTGTCTCGTTGTTACTCCAGCATTTTGTGTCTGTCTACGGAAATTGAAGTTTGATTCAGCCTTATTTTACTTCCTCCTGCATTTTATTTTACCAATCAAGATGATCTGCAGTACAACATATTTGTGTGTGTGTGTGTCAGCACAAGATGTGATTTGAGGATAGGTAGTTTGACCAGAGAATATTAAAGTCATGAAGATTCAGCCTCTTCCCACCGCCTGCACTAAAATGCCAGTTATAATTTGTGTGAAACCTCGTGTAGCCATCAACTTCATTTCACTTCCTCTTTTGAAATGAGACAAAAAATCAGTTACGTTGTTTTTCAATCCTGACAAGCGAAAGAAAGTATAATGGAGCAACGAAATGGATAATGCTTTGTTTTAGCTCACAAAGTTTAACGCTCTCGACAATTAGATGCAGGTGGTGCGGAAAAGATTCACTTTAATTATGCCTGGACTGGAGAGCTTGAGTTAAAAAGATAAATTGAATAGGCTGGGACTGTTTTCACAGGAATGAAGGGGAAGGAGGGGCCACTTAGAGATTTCTAAAATTGTGAGGGGCACAGGCTAGTCGTAATATTTTTGTTAGGGCCTGATGTTTGAGATGAGAGGGGAAAGATTTAAAGAACCGAGGCAAAGGTTTTTCATTGGTACAATTACAATGCTTAAAAAATAATTTGTCTGGTAAGTGGATAGGAAGGATTTAGAGGAATATGGGCCAAATGCAGGCAAATGTGATTAGCGTAGGGGGCATACTGGGCCGATTACCTGTATAATTCTATGAATCTATGAATATATTACCATTCAATAAAATAATGGCTAATTCTATGCATTGTCTATTTTCTATCCTAGTACTCCTATGCCTTGATTCTCTTAGTTTTCAAGAATTAATTGAGGCCAATCTGAATATATTCTGGGGGTAGGGAATCCAAAGGCTGACAACCATCTAAGAACTATCTCGTCAATTTCAATTGTAAATTGCCTCCTCATCTCAACTTTAGTCTTTTCCGTCTCAACCCTCCAAGTGTCAGATACTCCAGACTGAAGCAATTACCTCTCAGTATCTATCCTGACAGTGTTCTTCAAACAGCATGCATATCCATCATTCCAAATCATACTGTCCATAGACAGTGTACACCAAAACAGGCCTTCATGAATATTTTGAGGACTGCTTCATCATTACTTCGAGGAGACCCGTTGACCAGGTTCTCACCCACAATGTTGGGTGCTGGAAACCTACCTCGTGCAATGCAAGTCCTTTTAAAATTAAATACTTACTGGTGACGTTAGCTTTTCCTGCAGTGTTCATCCATCTCCACTCCACTCTTCTCTCTCCTTCCTTAAATCATATCCAAAGCTTGTAACTGCACCCAGCACCTCCACTGACCTCTTGCTCTTTGCTCAACCCTAACATTCTGCCAATTCATCACCCAATTGACCTGACCACTCTCCATCCACCCACCCACCCACCTAATCTATCATCTTTCTTTACCCTCCAGACTCCACCCTCTGGCACTGCACCAATCATTCTCCTTGGACATCATGCATGACTTAGTTTTGCAAAATATTCGCTGACCCTTTGCCTACAGACTAGTTACTCCAGCACTCTATGTCCTTTTGTGTAAAGCAGCACCTGCAGTTCCTTATTTCTACAGATGTTACCCTCACTGGTCTACAGTTCCCAGGCTTTCCCTTGCAGCCCTTCTTCGATAGAGGCACATTTGCCACCCTCCAGTCATCAAGCGCCTCACCCGTGTCTAACAACGATTAAAATCGTTCTCTCAACCCTTGTCTACTTCCAATTTACAACATCTTTTTAGCTTAATCTGACTTCACTTTAAAATCTTCCCTACTTCCTGGATGATTCACCTCACTAATACACTGTGCCAGTGTTCTCCGAGTTGGACTGTCCCAACATACAGCTCCTTTTTTCATTCTGGCGCTAATGCTCCGTGATATTTATTTGATCATTTGTTATGCCCGTCTTCATTCGTGAGAGTAGAACATTGAGTTCCAAAGTTTCAATAACCTGAAGACTGCAAAGCTCTTTCCTGAAATCTCCTGCACCAACTTCTATGTAAAACAAAGCAGTTATTTTTAATCCGAACGGGGAAATCAATTATTATTTTTGCTGTGGATATAGCATATCTTATGTACAGTAAGGTGACTAATATTATGAATTAAACAAAAAAAATCTGACACATTTTAACTACTCACCTCCCAGTAATACCTGAGCTGGCTTAACCATTCAAAATCATTTTCATCATTGATCTTTTTCTTCACCAGGACTGCCAAGACATCTCTGGCATGGACATCCAGCACAACCAAAGCTCCAAGAGTAGTACGAATCTGCTTGGATAGTTTACCTCGGACCAAGGTAACAATATCATCTATCTGCTTATTATTCTGTTCCAGATAGGTCTCAAGAGCCTTTGAAGAGAGTGTCATAGATCATTGTAACTTTGTGCGCTCAGAATCAAACCGAATTTACATTTGGAGATAATTTTCTCTCGTGATTATCAATAGGCAAAATTGCTAATCTCGCATTCTTTGAATTAATCCATCTTTTCTTGAAAATATTTTTTTTTTTTTAAATTAAGAATATCTCTGTTAATTTAAATAATCTGTGCAGCGCGTATGAAGAATACAACAATTATAATAAAGGAAAACAATTAATTCTGCATCTCCAATGGGACTGGAGCGGCGTTTCCAGCCGGGACCAGCCAGAACTTCGGCTTCAGCGGCGGCGCACCACTTGGGCGCCATCGCGGAGCGGACGATGCCTTGCCCGGGTCGCCGTGCGGTGGGCTCCGGAGTGCTGAGACCGCCGACTCCCAACATCGCGGAGCTGTCGTTGCGGAGCTTCCAGCCGCAGTGGCGCTAACTTTTAAACACCATGGAGCCTGGGATCTCTCTCCGTGATCACCAGTGTTGGAGCTCTGACCAGCGCGGCCTGTGGACTTCATGAGCCGCGGTCTCCGGGGAGGAAGCGGCCGTTCCAGACACTCCAAGCCGCTGAAGAGTGTTCTCCCGACGCCGCAGCTCCATCATCCGGCGAGAGGGCCTGAAACATCGGGCCGCCGTTGCGGCGACTGCGGAGGCCTCAAATAGGCCCCGACTACGGGGTGAACAAGAGGATGTGGACTGGACTTTGTTGCCTTCCCTCACAGTGGAAACCATTGTGGGGGGGGATGTTTTTATATTTTATGTTAAATTCTTCTCTAATGTGGTGTCTTACTTTTATTGGTATGCTGCAAATGGCAACTCAAATTTCACTGCACCAGAAATGGTGCATGTGACAATAAATGTCCTTTGTCCTTTGTCGTTATTGCGAGTTTTGTTGTGGAGTTAAAGGAATTCAATTAAAAGAATAGAATGATTCAAGGTTTGTAAACTTAATCCCACTTTAAGATAAATTAAGCTAAAAGATGAAATGTAACAATAACCTTCCCAATATTTTATTTAAATCGTGGAATAAATATGGATTTGGAAATGTAAAAATCAATTGTTTAAAGATATTCACTTTTTGAAAAATCCTATTTTGCTTACCTGTTGACCAGCTTTAATATAAGTTTGAACCTCTTGTGTCCAAAACATCTGTGAGACACACAGTACTGTTTGACCAGGCCAGTTCCTCACCCAATCTATGCGTGGAGTACTTGGATAAGCTTCCATCGCTTTGCCAATAACCTACTCACAAAACAAAAAGCTGCTTTAAAAATGGTAAAATTCATTAAATAACATTTTGTGAGCATAATTCAGTAATTGAAATATCTTCTGTTCAAGATACTGGGAAAGTGGAAGAATTAGTTCTGTTAAGCCCCTGTCCCACTGTACAAGGTAATTCAAGAGTTCTCCTGAGTTTTCCCCTGATTCAAACTCGTGTCACAGATATAGAAATTAGGCAAATGGTTTGAATGTTCTTTAACACAGAATCATGACAACGATGAACAAAGTAACCAAAGGTGTTAAATGCGGTGATTCACCAAATCACTGGAATCTCTGCGATATTGTCCCATCACTAATTACAAGGCGTTAAAGAAGGAACTGCAGATGCTGGAGAATCGAGGGTTACACAAAAAGCTGGAGAAACTCAGCGGGTGCAGCAGCATCTAAGGAGCGAAGGAGATAGGCGACGTTTCGGGTCGAGACCCTTCTTCAGACCCTAATTACAAATTACTAATTAAAAGGCATTGAGAAGACTCCTGCTATTATTTTCAACCAGGTCTTCCCCATCAAGTGGAAATTGCTGTTATTGTTCTATAAACACAACTAGTTTTGGCTGATGAGGTTTCAATAGAAAGCAGCATACCCATGCAGTGTGAACAATTCATGTGCTCATATTGTGGAGAGTCTCAAGACTAGTTGCGCAAAGTCTTGTAACTGAAAGCTGGATATGGGCGAGGGAGGTTTTGACTGGCAAATGTTTGGACAATGGCTAGAGATGAAAAGACCAAAAATGAGATAAGGATAAAACAGGCATGTATTGAGATGCCAGAGGAAGGAATATAGATGGAAGGGGTCAGGGATGCAGGCAGGGGACTTAAGGGAGACATAGGTGCACACATGCAGGTCGGGCACAAGGAAAGGGAGCGGGGTGAGAGAAAAGGGGGAGGTTTTGATATGTTAACTACCTGTAAACGGCGAATTCAATATTTACATTATTAAGTTATGAACTACCCAAGTGGAAAAGGATGTGCTGTTCCTCCAGTTTGTGCCTAGCTTCACTCCAGCAATGGAGGAGGCCCAGAACAGAAAGATCTACTTGGGAATGGGAAGAGGAGTTAAAATGGTTAGCAACCAGGAGATCCACCTGGCCTTGGTGGACTGAGTTGCAACTGTTTGATGAAATGTTGTCACTTGGTCTCACCGATGTAAAGGAGGCCACCTCGAGAGCGCCAAATGCAGTAGATAACCCCCTCTCCAACACCCCACCCCCCCTCACCTGTATCCACCTATCCTTTGTCAAACTTTGTCCAGTCCCCACCACTCTTCCAGTTTTCTCCACTGCCCCCCCTCCCCCTCCCCCTCCCCCCCCACTCTTCCAGTTTTCTCCACTGACCCCCCCCTCCTCCCTCCCCGCTCCCCCCACTACAATCAATCTGAAGAAGAGCCCCAAAATGTAATCTATCCATGTCCTATAGAAATGCTGCCTGGCCCATTGAGCAATTGCAGCATTTGTGGCTCTTTTAGTAAACCAACATCTGCAGAAGTCGAATTTGTGGGTGGTAGGTTTACTGTCGCGTGATATAACAGCCGCTGGGAATTATTGCTTCGTGCATATCATCAAAGATAAGCTATTTGTTAAATGAAAGGTGGGCCTTGTTAACCATGAAAACTGCTGCCTGCTGTCTTTGTAGCAATGTGTATACAATCTATCAAGCGGCTCGCATAAGGACAGCCAATCACTACTGCAAATCACATATTTAGTGGTGTCAATGTGTAAAGTGTTATGCTGACAAACAACACTTTAGTGATTTGTTTAATGATTCACTACAGATGGGATGTGCAGGGGATGTCTCGGTGGCAGATTGCAATAGGCATGGAGCCAATGTATTAACTGCTGAGACAGCAGCAAAACTTGTTGCAAAAGGTTACCTTCACGGGACAGCGAAGCTTCCTGTATCCAAGAAGGGTTTCGGAACGTTGCCAATTTCCTTTGCTCCATAGATGCTGAGTTTCTCCAGCACTTTTGTCTATCTACATCACTCTACATCTCTATATCTCTCTGCATCACCGTCTATACCTCTTGTTTCCCTTTCCCCCGACTCTAGTCTGAAGTAGGGTCTCGACCCAAACCGTCACCCATTCTTTCACTCCAGCGAAGCCGCCTGTCCCGCTGAATTACTGCGGTATTTTGGGTCTATCTTCGGATTAAACCGGCATCTGCAGTTCCTTCCTACACATTAAGCCTCCTGACACATTGCTCTTCAGTTGAAAACCGTAGATCCATTGAGCAGCTGAGGGTTTTTCCTTGCAATAAAGGAGGTCATTTGGCCTATCGAGACAATACCAGTTTACAATTCTTCCCCATTTTCTAATCTTCGTCAATCACATAATCCCATCCCAACCCCACCCCTGCGGTACAACAAATCCACGGCCAACGGCATCCATAAAAAGATTTACCTTAAATAGTTTAAGTGAAGCAAAGCAGTCTCAGAAAGAGGCAGAATGGAAGCTTGAAACTTTCCTAGCACACACAGTGGCACATAGGTTATCCAATTAGTTGCAACTGCATGTAGCTTCTTCACCTTGCCCCATGGAACCAATCCTACATTGGCCTTATTAGCAAATTCAGATTTAAATGCAATTACAGGATTTCGCA
This sequence comes from Raja brachyura, assembly GCA_963514005.1. The sequence goes on from OY740787.1 coordinate 82,548,955, forward strand.
TTAAATTTTAATAGGGTTTCAAATAAATGGATAGGGCCTCCAGTTCCACTCGTTCAGGAAACACAAACCCCAATCCGCAGTGACACTTTCCAAGAGCTGCATAATTGAAGTCATAGTTAAAATGCTGACCAGGAGAGACACTGGAGTACGTTAACAGCACACCTGCCCGGGGGTGGAAGTGTAATGTGGTATGTTACTTATTCCTGACATGTATAGAATCCATCAAATGTCGTTCCAATTAATTTTGTTCATTAACTCATGAGATAAAATTATTTTTAATCCATTCATTAATGTCTAATCATTAAAGAGCAACACGTTACCCTGTGAATAGATTTTATCATGGCTGACTCCAGTTCCAACAGCCATTTTTCCACTTGACCTCTGGCTTTTGCAGTAGAAATGATGTCAATAAGTTCCACGACTTCATCTTCACTGCTCTTCATGTGCGTTATTTCCAAGATGTCAGTAAACTGAACCTTTGCGATACCCTCAAAGCACTTCTTCAAATGAGGTTGTACTCTGTAATAGTGCAAAGTTTAACAATCTTCATAATCTGTGTTCAAATATGCCACTCTTCAATTCTTGTCTATTGAGATCATCAAACAGTAATAATTGATTCAATGTATTTATGAGATGCATGCTTATCAAGTTCTCCACAAAGAAAACCATTCTGAAAATTGACACACCCTGGCCTATAAATTTGACCTTATTGTAGCCGCTATGCTCCAAGGGGAATTTAACCATATAACAATTACAGCACGGAATCAGGCCTTCTCGGCCCTTTCAGTCCATGCAGACCATTTAATTTCCCCTAGTCCTATCTACCTGCACTGAGACCATACCCCTCCATTCCCTTGCCGTCCACATACCTATCCACTTTACTTTTAAATGTTAAAATCGATCCTGCCTCCACCACTTCCGCTGTAAGATCATTCCACACAGCCACCACTCTCTGAGGAAAAAAGTTCCCCCTCATGTTACCCCTAAACTTCTGTCCCTTAATTTTGACCTAATTTTAGGAATTTGACCTAATAAGTCTTTGTTTTGGAAGGAAGAATGCAGATGTACATTTCTAGCCAGTAGTTTGATGGTGCTCCTAATGGGTAGAATGGGAAAAAAAAAATTCTTGTTTACATCTTTGCATTTGAAAAGGTTTTGATGCATGCTTGAGGTTGTCTCATTGATCGCGGTGGTGTTGGCCTGAGGGAGTCAGTGCTTCGGGATTGTCAAAAACCACAGTGATAAATAAAGGCTGAAACAAGGGCCAAAAGGAGTAGAGAACATCCCTCAACTACATACAAACCAAATGTTGTCATTCCTTTCATTCACCAAACTTAAAATTTCAGGTAGTTCCCTAATCTCCTCACATCTCTCCAATGCCCACCCAACCTCTATGGATCACAACATGTCTGAACTTTGATATGGCCTGATCTGATCACTACGTTTCTAGGGACAAGAGATCCGATTCAACCTTGGACCCAAATGCAGGATCTGATCTCTCGGATCACTAATGATGATACGAGCCCTGGGCCTGATAATGCACAATTCTTTGCCACTGAACTCCATGATGCAGGCCTATGTATTTGTACCTCTCAGAAAGCATGAGACAGTTCGATTCTGTTAGCTCACAAATTATTCCTATCAAATAATCTCAATCCCAGAAGTATTCACCCATAAATAGGTTCCTGTAGTATGTATATTGATAACTGTAACTTTAAGAACTACCAGAATGGTGTGATTTCCATCAATGTGATATATTCATTATCTTATCAGTCTTGAGAACATGTGTGAGTATGCGCAGTGTACTTTTAAGGTCATAAGGTCATAAGTAATAGGAGCGAAATTAGGCCATTTGGCCCATCAAGTCTTCTCCACCATTCATTCATGGCTGATATCTCTCTCTCCTAACCCCATTCTCCTGCCTTCTCCCCATAACCCCCCGACACCCTTTTGTAAAATAAAGAAGACCCACACTGACAATGGCGTGTACTGAAAACCTGGGTTTTCTATCTACATGCTACTGTCGAAATATCTTGCAGTTCCAGTTAAATGACTTTTAAACAATGTGAAAATTATGTTAAAGAAGGAACTGCAGAAGCTGGAAAATCGAGAGTACACAAAAGGCTGGAGAAACTCAGCGGGTGCAGCAGCATCCATGGTTGCTGCACCCGCTGAGTTTCTCCAGCCTTTTGTGTACCCGTGAAAATTATGTTAATGCTTCTGCACAAGTAACCACCAAAAACCCACAACAGTTTTAAAGATAGACACAAAAAGCTCGAGTAACTCAGGAGGACAGGCAGCATCTCTGGAGCGAAGGAATGGGTGGCGTTTCAGGTCGAGACCCTTCTTCAAACGCTCTCGACCGGAAATGTCACCCATTCCTTCTCTCCAGAGATGCTGCCTGTCCCTCTGTGTTACTCCGGCTTTTTGTGTCTATCTGGCTTAAACCAGCATCTGCGGTTCCTTCCAACACAGAACAGTTTTAGGCAGATTGTGTGTCAATTACAACTGACCTGGTTGGGTCTTTGGTTTCTGAAAGGATCTCCAGTAACTCATCATTAGAAAGGAAGAAAAATCGTGGGAAAAAGAGGCGCTTCTTCTCCAAGTAGTTATTCAGTCCTTTTAGGATCAAATCCAGCAGGCCATTGGATTTTTTTAGTTTATCTATCATTTTATCTATAGATACCACAGTTAGAACATGCGTATCCTGTGGAGGTAATATTTTAATTTATTATAAATGCTTTATAAATATACATGAGGTAACATAATAAATAATCAGCTGTTTCTATTTTTAAAAGCAAAATTGATTTTTAACTGCTGACTTTAATTTTAGTCATAAAAAATAAATGTTAACTGCTTCAATTTTCAACTGCATAAATGTATTCTAGAGGATTTGTTTAGCATTAATGGCAGAAATATAAACAGTCAGTCACGGAAGCACATTTTGTGTCTCTGAAATAATTTTTTACATCCAATGAACAAAATCGTATTCAGTGTTGACCTCACTGCTGTAGAATTTTCAATTGCAGCAGCAAAAATTACCCAAGACATTATGCACGGCAAATACTGTGTTGTAAGAAAGAACAGAAATCAGGTAAAAGGTATTGGAGGAATCGCAAGAGGTCCACAATGGATCAAGCAGAAATCGCGGCATTTTAAAAGCAGCAACAAAATAAAAGAGTTAAAGAAGGAACTGCAGATGCTGGAGAATCGAGGGTACACAAAAGGCTGCAGAAACTCAGCGGGTGCAGCAGCATCTAAGGAGCGAAGGAGATAGGCGACGTTTCGGGTCGAGACCCTTCTCCAGACTGGTTAGGGATCAGGGAAACGAGAGATATAGACGGTGATGTGAAGAGATAAAGAACAATGAATGAAAGATATGCAAAAAAGTATCGATGATAAAGGAAACAGGCCATTGTAAGCTGTGTGTAGTGTGAAAATGAGAAGCTAGTGCGACTTGGGTGGGGGAGAGATAGAGAGAGAAGGAAAATAAAAGAGTTATTCATTCACTTGCTGGTAGCACTTGAATTCTACATTGATGATAAGCACGAACATCTCAATTCACACACAGAATGCATGATAAGGTTTTTTTCTTTACAGTAAATAATAATGGAAATTGATGGCAAGTGGCTCTGCCCAAACAAAATCACACTGGAACTCCCTAAAGCCAGCTTCTGATAGAAATTGATTACAAAACTTGCTGTAATTTAGCAAATATTTAAATCCCATGGAAAGCGAAGAAAGCTTTGTTTGGCAAAATAATACAAAAGTTACAGGATCGTTTCAACCATGACCAGTCCAAAATTGTCAAATGTCACAAACTTATATTTGGGAATCAGAAGTTAGATACAACTGTCAGTAACCTTATAGACAGGCACTTCTCAGCACGACAACTGCGGCACATTCTTGAGCGTGTGATAGCGGCTTAATTGATGAGAAAATTCATGGAAATTATTAAAAGCACATAACCGCACATTTAAATTTGTGTGAGATATTGCCATATTTACAGAGATAACGTCAAACATTGCTGCAGAATTTTGTACAATACAAGGTACAAATTCAACTGCAGATTATAGTCATGGCTTGGAAGCAAAAAAGTTAGATTTCCAAAGCATGTGGGTGAGATAGGTGTAAATGATTATCATAGAGGTGATAGAAGCCATTCATCACAAATGACTCCCGTATTTCCCGGCGAAGAAGACACACCTGCTAGAAGATGCACCCCCAATTTGAGTTGCAAAATTTTGAAAAAATGCTGGCGGGACAAGATCAAGGGTTTGGTACAAGGAAGCAATGAGGACCAGGGAGTCTCCATCTCCGCCTGTCCTACAATGCACTGTGCAGTTCAGGTCTGAGGGACGGGGACTTCCTGGGGGGGAGGGGGGAGAGACCGAGAGAGAGACCGAGAGAGGGAGAGACCGAGAGAGGGAGAGACCGAGAGAGGGAGAGACCGAGAGAGGGAGAGACCGAGAGAGGGAGAGACCGAGAGAGGGAGAGACCGAGAGAGGGAGAGACCGAGAGAGGGAGAGACCGAGAGAGGGAGAGACCGAGAGAGGGAGAGACCGAGAGAGGGAGAGACCGAGAGAGGGAGAGACCGAGAGAGGGAGAGACCGAGAGAGGGAGAGACCGAGAGAGGGAGAGACCGAGAGAGGGAGAGACCGAGAGAGGGAGAGACCGAGAGAGGGAGAGACCGAGAGAGGGAGAGACCGAGAGGGAGAGACCGAGAGAGGGAGAGACCGAGAGAGGGAGAGACCGAGAGAGGGAGAGACCGAGAGGGAGAGACCGAGAGGGAGAGACCGAGAGGGAGAGACCGAGAGAGGGAGAGACCGAGAGAGGGAGAGACCGAGAGAGGGAGAGACCGAGAGAGGGAGAGACCGAGAGAGGGGGAGACCGAGAGAGGGGGAGACCGAGAGGGGGAGACCGAGAGAGGGAGACCGAGAGGGGGAGACCGAGAGAGGGAGAGACCGAGAGAGGGAGAGACCGAGAGAGGGAGGCCCTGATCCAGAGAGATCCTGATCCAGAGCGATTGAGAGAGATTGAAAGAGATCCAGATCGAGAGAGATCGAGAAAGATTGAGAGCTCGAGGGAGAGGGAGATCGAGAGAGATCCAGATCGAGATCAAGGAGAGACAAGGGACATTTATTATCACATACACCAAATGGAGCAGTGAAATTTGCCATCGCAGCACACGAATAAAGATAAGACACAACATTAAAGAATGTAACAATAACCATAAAAACATCCCCCCACAATGGTTCTCATTGTGGGGGAAGGCAGCAAAATACAGTCCCGTCCCCTGTTCACCCATGGTCGGGCCCATTGTGACCCGATCATGGATCCCAGGCTCCATGGTGTTTTAAATCCAGCGCCGCCCGCAGCCACAGCTCCTCGATGTTGTAGTCGGTGGCCACCGCACTCCGGAGCCCACCGCTCCGTGACGGTGTCCCAGCGCTGTGCCGCCGCCGAAGCTGGGGTTCCGGCCGGTCCCGACAGGAAACGCTGCTCCATTCCGATGGTAGGCCGCGAGGAGGGGGCGAAGAAGCAGCTCGGAGGGAAGCCGCCTCTCCGATTAGGTAGGAACGAGGAAATAAAGTTTCCCCCTTCCCCTCCCCCCACCCACCACATAAAAGACCAGAAGACCTCCAAAACAAATGCTTTTAACTCACTAAAATTTTTAAAAAGGGTGATACGATGAACAGCTGCTGGCATCTGTTCGAGAGATCGAGATCGAGATCGAGGGGTGGGGGAGGTGGGGGGGAGGGGGAGGGCGCCCGGGATGAGGCAGCCAGCCTTCCACCCAGTAGCTACCCGCCAATCACCACCTCCACCGGTTGCGCCTGTGCCGATGGGCACCATGGCTGGCTGGCTGGCGGGCCAGCGGGCAGAAGGCGCTGAGGTGGCGGCCATTACTGCTGTCCGGTCCCAGCGGCCACTCGCAGACACCAGAGCTACTGAGTGAGTGAGTTGCTGGCATGATCCCCGACCCCCTCCTTCTCAACTCTCCTGCCCTCCCCGCAACTTTACCCCTGGCGGCCCAGCCAATTTTGCTACTTTGTGCAGCCCAGGCCACGCTGACCCGGGCCACACTCCCCAGTGGGCGCTGTCCTTTTACAGCCACTTCCCACTTCACACAGTTCCAGGGTCAATGACGTAGCAGGTTTGGCGGAGCAGTCGCAACGAGAGTGGCATTGCTCAGCCAACTCAACTCCAGTGTCCGGCCACTGTCCCTGCTGCCCCAGCGCAAAGCTGCTCCATCTTCCCGCCCTGGGGACCGGACCCGGGTCCTGGTAGAATGTCGCCATAAGCAAAGTGTCTGCAATGGTGACACTGGACCTACCCACCCAGCCAGAGAATGTAAATCAGCTGCCCACAATGGGTAATAGACTTGGCTGTCCCTCAGTATAGCAACATCGTTCTTGATGTTGCTTCACTGAGGGATAACCAAGTCTATCTTTCTTGGCTAACAGCCTAACCTTCGGCCTTCAAGACGCAGGTAAATGTTCGTGGCTTATTTTAGGGTAAAAAATAGCGTCTTCTTCGCCGGGAAATACAGTAATTCAATATAACTAAGAGATAGGACACGTACCCTCTGTTTATAAGTCTGAAGCCAAGATAGTTAATCAAGATAATTATTTTTCTGATACTTCTTCACTGGGGAAGTTTTCACAATAACAAGTCACCAAGAAGATATCAAGAGCTGAAGCAAGAGAATTTGACTGGAGCATCATCAGTCATAGAAACATAGAAAACAGGTGTAGGAGTAGGCCATTCGGCCCTTCGAGCCTGCACCGCGATTCAATATGATCATGGCTGAGCATCCAACTCAGTATCCCGTACCTGCCTTCTCTCCGTACTCCCTGATCCCATTAGCCACAAGGGCCACATCTAACTCCCTCTTAAATATAGCCAACGAACTGGCCTCAACTACCTTCTGTGGCAGAGAATTCCACAGATCCACCACTCTCTGTGTGAAAAATGATTTTCACATCTCGGTCCTAAAAGACTTCCCCCTTATCCTTAAATAGTGACCCCTTGTCCTGGACTTCCCCAACATCGGGAACAATCTTCCTGCATCTAGCCTGTCCAACCCCTTAAAAAGTTTGTAAGTCTCTATGAGATCCCCCCTCAATCTTCTAAATTCCAGCAAGTACAAACCGAGTCTATCCAGTCATGCAAACCACCATTTGCATTTTCAAAGCAAACCAACGTTTGCATTTTCAAACCAAACCACCATTTGCATTTTCAAACCAAACCAATATATGCATTTTTAAAGTAAACCTCTTGCATTTTCAATGCAATCCATTTTCATTTTCAAAGCAAACCCTCTGATTTTCAAAGCAAACCCTTTGCATTTTCAAAGCAAACCACTGTTTGAATTTTCCAAGCAAACCACCTTTTCCATTTTCAAAGCAAACATAGAAACATAGAAATTAGGTGCAGGAGTAGTCCATTCGGCCCTTTGAGTCTGCACCGCCATTCAACATGATCATGGCTGACCATCCAACTCAGTATCCCGTACCTGCCTTCTCTCCATACCCTCTGATCCCCTTAGCCACAAGGGCCACATCTAACTCCCTCTTAAATATAGCCAATGAACTGGCCTCAACTACCCTCTGTGGCAGAGAGTTCCAGAGATTCACCACTCTCTGTGTGAAAAAAGTCTTTCTCATCTCGGTCTTAAAGGATTTCCCCCTTATCGTTAAGCTGTGACCCCTTGTCCTGGACTTCCCCAACATCGGGAACAATCTTCCTGCATCTAGCCTGTCCAACCCCTTAAGAATTTTGTAAGTTTCTATAAGATCCCCTCTCAATCTCCTAAATTCTAGAGAGTAGAATTCCAGTAGACTTCATAAGACAGTCCTGACATCCCAGGAATCAGTCTGGTGAACCTTCTCTGCACTCCCTCGATGGCAATAATGTCCTTCCTCAGATTTGGAAACCAAAACTGTACGCAATACTCCAGGTGTGGTCTCACCAAGACCCTGTAAAACTGAAGTAGAACCTCCCTGCTCCTACACTCAAATCCTTTTGCTATGAAAGCTAATACCATTCATTTTCTTCGCTGCCTGCTGCACCTGCATACTATCAATGACTGGTGTACCAGGACACCCAGGTTTCGCTGAATCTCCCCTTTTCCTAATCGGCCACCATTTAGATAATAGTCTGCTTTCCTGCTTTTGCCACCAAAGTGGATAACCTCACATTTATCCACATTATACTGCATCTGCCAAACATTTGCCCACTCACCCAGCCTATCCAAGTCACCTTTCAGTCTCCTAGCATCCTCCTCACAGCTAACACTGCCCCCCAGCTTAGTGTCATCCGCTAACTTGGATATATTGCATTCAATTCCCTCATCCAGATCATTAATATATATTGTAAATAGCTGGGGTCCCAGCACTGAGCCTTGCGGTACCCCACTAGTCACTGCCTGCCATTGTGAAAAGGACCCGTTTACTCCTACTCATTGCTTCCTGTTTGCCAGCCAGTTCTCTATCCACATCAATACTGAACCCCCAATGCCATATGCTTTAAGTTTGCATACTAATCTCTTATGTGGGACCTTGTCGAAAGCCTTCTGGAAGTCCAGATACACCACATCCACTGGTTCTCCCCCATCCACGCTACTAGTTACATCCTCGAAAAATTACACAAGATTCGTCAGACATGATTTACCTTTCATAAATCCATGCTGACTTTGTCCAATGATTTCAAATGGTTTCCAACCATCACTGCCAGGAGCAATGGAAGAAAGCAGAACAATTTGTAGATTGAGGTGCAATTAAACTGTTACAAGTTCACAAGTTATAGGAGTAAAATTAGGCCATTTGACCCATTGAGTCTACTCCGCCATTCAATCATGGCAGATCTCTGCCTCCTAATCCCATTTTCCTGCCTTCTCCCCATAACCCTTGACACCCATTCTAATCAAGAATTTGTCTATCTCTGCCTTAAAAAATATTTACTGACTTAGCCTCCACAGCCCTCTGTGGCAATGAGTTCCACAGATTAACTACCCTCTGACTAAAGAAGTTCCTCCTCACCTCGTTTGTAAAAGAGCGCCCTTTAATTTTGTGGCTAAGACCTCTGGTCCTGGACTCTCCCACCAGTGGAAACATCCTTTCCACATTCACTCTATCTATGCCTTTCATTATTCTGTAAGTTTCAAGGATGGTCGTCCCTCAACCTTCTGAGCTCCAGTGAGTACAGGCCCAGTGCTGTCAAGCGCTCTTCATGTGCTAACCCACTCATTCCTGGAATCATTCGGGCGAAAAATGGAACTGAAATTAAAAAAAAATCTCAAAAGACAAATAATTACGTTCAGCCCAAGTACCACAACAAAGAGAACCTGAATCTATTTGTGTAAAATATTGATGACTTCAGGCCAATATTCAGAAATGTTCAGAACATCACAATGGACAGCCTGTACAGAACCATGGATTACTGTAGCTGATTGTAATAATCAAACAACATTCATTGACAACATTCAAGACATTGGTTTGGAATATTGAAGCTTTTTCCAATGAAGAATTCAACATGGTACTTCAAATTCATTTGTTAATGTACTATTAAGAGTATGCAGGAATGATCCTGGATACCTGCATGGCTTGTACAGATTATAATGTCCACAATCACATCAAGCCAGTTGCAATAACAATAGAATGCAAGAGGAAAAGTTAGATACATTAAAACGAGGGTTCCATTAAAGACAACCCTGAAGCTTAAGCTATAGCTTTTGATGGAGGATCTAAAGCAGGAAACCATATGATTATTACCAGGTAACTGTGAACCAAGGAGTTGGTAATAGTCTGCACTTAATGCCAATTTCACATGACTAATGCAGAGTTCAAAGACAGCAAAGATTCAGCAAACTAGATCTGTCACAAACATTTGGTTAAATGTGGATAAGTAGTCGTAAGTAACATTTGACAATCAATCCAATGAGATGAAGTAATCAGAACGATATTTTAAACTCCATGAACATGATCCTATTAAAGATGCAATCACAGTAATGTATTAATACCATATTTCAAACTATAAAACCTTTGAAGGATAGAAGGGTTATTCAGCCAGCCACATACATTAAGTTCAATAGAAATACATAGGTTGCATTGGGCTAAAAATAGATATTAATGGATTGTTATCAGTCAAAGGAAAATAAACCTGAAAATATTGAAGAACAAAGAGTTTCCACTGTTGCTTATTTTTTTTATTTAATGTTTTTTTATTTAACATAGGAACATAAAAACATAGAAAATAGGTGCAGGAGTACGCCATTCTGCACCATTATTCAATACGATCGTGGCTGATCATCCAAAATCAGGACCCCGTTCCTGCTTTTTCTCCATATCCCTTGATTCCCTTAGCCCTAGGAGCTAAATCTAACACATAAATGCATAAAGGACTTAGAATATAATTGGATTTATTATAGTGAAAAGGAGACAATTGAGACAGTCATGGAATTATGATTCATGCTATAGTACAAGCGTTTTATTTAAGTGACAAGGTGCGTGCGTCATCACCATCGAGCAAAGCTGACATTTGGAAAAAATAATTGAAATATGCTAAGAAAGATGTTGCATACATCTTGAAAAAATAAGGGATAAAAGAATGAGCGTACATAATTCTTGCAAGAGATGTAGGCAATATCTTGAAACTACATGATAATGAATGGCTTCCAGTTGATCTCATGGAAACTATGGAAGAGTCAATACAATATTCTATTGAATTGATTCAAGACAAATCTTCCTCAGGTGAAGACGAGGATAAAATGCCAATGACATAACTTCCTTTGAAATGATCAAAAAGCAACATTAAACATTTGAATAGATTAAAGGTATAACATATATGAATATAAGAATAGGGGGGGCAGGGCAAAAAAGGAAAGTAGCTTAGCGTGTGCAAATGTATGAAGTATGTGTACAACACAGCGAGTTTATCATGTCCTAGCAGTTCTCTGTTTCTCCCTTTACTCTGCAGTATTTGAGTTAGAACAAAAACATCTGCATACTCCCAGGTTTCATCTTTAATTATCGCACATTATGTGATGTCCAACTACAAAATACAGACTTTGTCTTCACTTAAACCACCAAAAGTTATTATTTATTTGGCTGGAAATACTAATAATAATACAATTGAACATGAACTCACCAGTATAACTTGCTTCATGAGTTCCTTCCATGTCTTATCCACAGCAGTAAAGCGTCTTCCCTCTTCAGGCATCTGGGCCATGATGTCAGGGGAGCTGAAGATTGGTTCCAGGTAAAGCCAAGTGGCCTGCACTTTTAAACATTCGTCCATTATTTCTTGCAGCAGCAACAGTTTACTTTCCCACGATCTGTGGAACACAAACAGAAATTAGCACTTCAACTTTTTTTGATTTTGCCACATTCCAGTTGCAATCCTATTCCTCCTTCTTTGCTGTGTTCCCACAACGAGAATCACGTTTCAAAGGGCTACTCTGTTAAAAGTTATGCTTCAAGCCACTGCTGCACTATTGGGCACCTTTGCCGCATAATGCAATTGGATGTGCAAAATGTATTTCATTGCTCTGTGGTACCGTACATTGGTACTAAAATGCACACCACCACTGTGGTTTAAGGCCTTTATACACCCACCTAGGTATGTTACAGATGATGGAGTAATGAAATGGGAGAAAATAATATCTGTGGAAGTGAACAAACAAACCAGTCTGAAGAAGGGTCTCGACCCGAAACTTCACCTATTCCTTCGCTCCATAGATGCTGCCTCACCCGCTGAGTTTCTCCAGTATTTTTGTCTACCCTCAATTTTTCCAGCATCTGCAGTTCCTTCTTAAACAACCAGTGGATGCAGATCAGCAAAAACAGCATGATGTTATTTTTTTTAATTCAGATTTATGGAAATGAAACCCAATGCACCAAGCAAATAGTTCATCCTTCAAAGCCTTTCTGATAGCATGATTTGCCAAGTCTCCTCTTAGCTCTAACTGCTGTAGGTCCTTCTGATTCTCTCACCAAGGTCCCCAGATATTCTGACCATCAAAGCACCCTTAATGCAATGGAACCATAGCCATCATGTCCCCGATCATCAACTCTATCTCACCACTACCCAGTTTCCCCCCCCCCCCCCGAGGTCCAAATGCAACCATCATACTTCTTCCTGGTCCTGATGCTCAGTGAAGGTCTGCTACCGAGGTCCCTTAGGCTTTAGACTTAAGTCTACTTAGAAATTGCAGTGTGGAAACAGGCCCTTCAGCCCACCAAGTCCGTGCCAACCAGAGATCACTCCGTACACTAGCACTATCCTATACACTAGGGACAATTTACAATTTTACCAGAGCCAATTAACCAACAAACATGTAGATTTGTACAAGTCTGAAGAAGGGTCTCAACCCAAGACATCAACCATTCCTTCTCTCCAGAGATGCTGCTTGTCCCCGCTGACCCAGGCTCGTCCTTGGTTCGAGCAGCAGCCTCCACCCGTCAGCTCGCCCACGCCTGGGCTCCAGTGCAGGTTCTGACTTCACCTGCCCTGACCCTGGACACAAGCTCGTCCTTGGTCCCAGCGGCAGCTTCTTTCTCGGCCCCAGTCACGGGCCCCATCCCAAGCCCCAGGCTCGGCCCTCACCCAGCTCCAGTCGCTGTGCCCGGCCCGCGGCAGCAGCCTCCCCAGCAGGCACAGGGCTGCCGCAGGGCACCGGGCGGCCGGCAGCCGCTGCCACTCCTCGTTCACCATGAGCGCTGGAGTGCCCCTCCCTCCCAGAGTGCCCCATCCTGCCTTGCGAGTGCATTGTGACGTCACTCGAGCGCCAGACCTCGAGTGCTGGAGTGCCCCTCCCTCAAGAAGTGTCCCGTCTTGCCTTCGAGTGCATTGTGATGTCACTCAGACGTTGGGCACTGGGCGCTGGACCACCAGCGCTGGAGTGCCTCTCCCTCCCGGAGTGTCCCATCCTGCCTTGCGAGTGCATTGTGACGTCAGTCACATTTTTATTCACAAAATCGGTGAGTTTGGGCTGTTTTTTAAATTTCAAGCATCAAAAAGTTCAGAAATATAGGTGGAAATGTGACGGGGAGATGTTTATCGCCTCCAGGGGGAAAATGTGAGTAGGATGTGTGAAAATGGCAAATGCTGTGGCCTAGCGTTTGAAAGAAAATAGGAATTAACCAGATTGTGCCCAGATGACACACACACACACACATATACATACACACAAACAAGAGTTCTAATAATATAGATAGTAACTAAAATAAAGTTTTCTGAATATGCTTATGATTTTGCTTGATGGAAATATCTTGCATTCAATGAAATTCCTTTGAAGTGTAGCAAAGACGCATTGCATAAAACACAACAATCAAGTTACAAATAGATAACTCCCTAAATTGCCATATCATTGCAATTATCATAACCGGAAAATCTGATTTATGTTTATCAAACGTTACATATTGACTATGATAATGGGCAATACTGTTTTCCTTTATCACCATGAAGGTAGATTAGGACTTGTTTCATACTTCCAACAGAGGAGTTATCCCTCAGTGCTAGAATCAGCTTGGATCTTCTGCCCTTTCCCCCACCTCCCCAACTAAATTAGAGGAAATTTTATTCGTGATTAAAAATTGGATTGAAAACAATGGTTTGGTACCAGAAGACATAGATGAACTCAGGTAATCTTGATGTAAATGTAGCTTGAATTAATAGTTATGAATGGTTACCTCACACTTAAGATTTCTTATTTTATGGAGAAATATACTAATATGAATTATATGAATGATACCATTGCACCCAAATAAATGGTATTATTTTAGATCTATAGGAAATACAAAGATACAGTTTTAACCCATTGCAAGAAGAAAGACGGGAAACTGGTCTGGCTCAGTCATCAATATAAATCCAATTACTACTTTATGATGTACCAGTTAAAATAACAGAGCTAGATGTGGCTACAATAAGGAGAGTGTTTGCAATATTTCTCAAAGTTGATTTTCAGCAGAGTCACTTAAAAATCTCCTTTTAAAAATTTAGCTCGCTGTGATTTTCCGATCATTTGGTTTACTTTAAATTGTTTACAAATGCTGATAATTAGAAAAAAATGTATCTGACCTAAATGGTTCAATTTGCACATTCATTCATAACTGTTAAGCATTTTGCAAAGATCTACTGTTAGCATTCAAACTTGAACTTGCCTTCAAAAATTTCATGTAAACTAAAAGCAAAAGTACCTGATTTCTTTTTCAAATGGCTGTATATAAGGAGATCCACGCATTGTCTGTGTCTTTACAATGTGATCGTCTAGCAGCATCTGGATGTCGTCAACGGCTGAAAGTATGTGTGTTCCCGTTTCCCGATACGCAATGAGAACAAATTCCATTGTGTCCCACTCGCTCATCATTTTTTTCATGGCTTTTTCCAGCGAATATTCTTTGCTGGCAGCCTCACTGATGCCCTCAAACTGAGGCAAGAAAGATTCAAGATGCATCGTAAGAAGCTTGGTGACTGTCGTATCTGGCGGAGGCTTGAGTGAGTAACCCACAATTTCCGATAAGGCATCCCAGTGTCGATCACGCAATCCGGGATTGCAGAGGACTTGAACAAGAGGAATGTGCTCTTTGAATTCCTCAACCTTTTTCCGAACGGTATGGGCAATTTTTAATGCATTTGGCGAATCTGCGAAAGTCCGCTCCAGCTTGTATAGGCCACGCCAGTAGTTTCCTGCATCTGCTTCCACCTCATCTGGGTTGACTTCTGTAAATGAACCCTCCATCCAAACATTGTATTTGGTATTGAACTCCACTGTCATCTCATACAGCCTTAAATATGGTTGAAGGATATCGTTGGCCTGTTTACGCTGAGGATACTGAGATTCAGTCCATCCAAATGCTTGTTCTTCAACATTAATTTGATCAATCTAGCACAATTGAAAAGTGAACACAGTTTAATATTTATAACTGGTCATGCTGGAGATGTCAATTAGGCTTAATACATCAAGTATCACTTAAGAAGAAACACGGCTTTCAAGACACAAGAGTAACGAAGGGCTTGCTGTCATGTATAATGGCTTCATGAACAAACTGTGCACTCTATTTCTCTATCAGCGGATGCTGCCTGACTTCTTGTGTGTCCAGCACTTTATAGTTTTATAACTGAAATTCAAAATTATTTGGGAGAAACACTAAACATAGAAAAGTACAGCAGACCCTCAGCCTACAACATCTCTGCTAACTTGCATGTCAATTTAAACTGCATGCATGTGGTCCATATCCCTCATTTTCCTAACCATGGATCTGTCTAAATGCCTCATAAAATTGCTATCATATCTGCTTCCACCTATTATTTTCTGCATAACAAAATGTCTCTGAAGAAGGGCCACGACCCAAAATGGCACCTATCCATGAGTTAATCCATGCACTGTGCAGTGTTTTGCTTATAGTGTGGCAGTATATTAAAGTTGATCCTGTTACGTTTCTGCATTGGTGACCTCTTCAGTTCTTAATGATAGACGATTCAACGATGATCCGTGCATCATTGGCACTCTTCGTTAAAATATGGATTAAGAAATGATATTTTCTTTTGTGGTATTTAGGCATTTGGACCTGCAAAGGAATCACAGTTTCCCTGCCCCCCCAATTCTACCCTATCCTTGGTTCTTGGTTACTTGGTCCTCCAAAATATTCCAACGAATTTAAACTGGAGGTGGAAATTTTATCCATCTGGAAATCTTCTACACATACATTCATACCAGCAGATTCAATCCAGAAGTTGGTGTAATTTTTCAGATAGCAGCAACAATATCCTTCCCAATTACTGCTAATGACTGGCTTTGTGTTAATGAATCATCATCATCGTTGAAAACATCAACGGGCACGGTGCCTTACAACGCTGTGTACGACAGTGATCGCAACTTCTACTTAAGTGTGGATGGCCGTTGGCTCGCTAGGAGCTCATCCGCCCTTTGTCAGGTCTTGTTTTTGGTCCTGCTAGGGGTCCACATCCCCCTCCTCAGGTAGCACGGAATTACATCGTACCCATGGCGGGGGGGGGGGGGAGAGGGGAGGAGGGGGAAACTCCCCCCGACCTGATGTCACCCATGTTAAATTGCCCAAATATCAAAATTTTATCAAGAGTATATTTTTCAATTGGGCTTTTTATCCATCTTTGAGATGGGTCATATATTTTTCATGAAAATGTTTTTATACTGTTCCTTTTCTGTAGCATTGCAACTTCAAAACTGTAGTACCTCATTCTAACTTCATTTAAGCCTATGTCAGTAAATCATTTAATTAGAAGGGACCTGCAGTCATACGCAAAATTTGCAATAACTATCAATACCATTTCCAAATATTATTTACAATTTTAATACAGAAGTTACATTGTAATTGCTTCTTTGCCCTAGACGTGATTTAGTACCTTCTCTATTGCTTGATTCAGCTTTGCATTTAATGTTTGAGCCTTCCTTAAGTAGCGACCGACATCTGACATCTCTGCAAAAGTGGTAAATTCTTCTGCTTGCTTTGAATAAGTTTCAAGTTCTTCTTCAAATCTCTCAATGCGGAGCTAAAGGTTAAAAATGAAAAACACAAAATCAGGCACATTGGTCTTATAATAGTTGTAACTATAATTTACCAACATGGTCATTGGAACCCAACAGCCAGGCAAAGTCCAAGGATAGAGCAGCAATTGCCTCACCCACAGCTAGAATCTGGTTCTTGTCTGGGATTTATTTTTACCCTGATTCCTGTAGCTAACAAAGAGTAGTGAATGGCCTAAATGTCTAAAGCTGAATGGAGAAAGCTTTTCCTCGCATGCTGTACGTGAAGTGCAGGTCACCATGCTCATTGCAATGTATTGCAGACACCAGAATATGATTTTGATCCATAATTTTGTGTATGTTTACATGACGCATCTAAATTCAGTATAACATTTGGCTGTGATGTTAGGTTGAGTTCTAATTCTAGTTCAAAGCTGAACATGCATTACAAATGTGTTGATGCAAAGCAGATTTAAGGAAAGACTGAAAAAACATCCCACCCTCAGTCCTTGCTGATACTGTTCTTCTTTCTCTGCAACCATCCTTTTGTGCTCCTCAAAAATCTCTGCCATTCGTCCACTCCAGTGAAACGTTTGGTTGTTTAATCGTATGTCACTTGGGGTGAGCGCTATATAATCAACAAGAAACGACAAGCGGTTTTTGGCTTCAACCAGCTTCAGCTCAAGTTCAGCCATGTCTTTCACTTCAACTTTTTGCACATAAGCCTGCAATGTTAATACAGTTTAGCTATTAATACAGTTACAATTAATATAATACTAATAATTAATACAATAGTAATAGAGTTTGGCAAGATCTAAAACATTTTAGCACATGATATTTCTGATCAATAGTGGCCTCCAGGATTTTATTTGTAAGGAATTTAGTGACATATTATTTAGTTTAGTTTAGAGATACAGATTTAGAGACACAGCACGGAAATAGGTACTTCAGCCCACCGAGTCCACACCAACCAGCGATTCCTGCACACTAATGCTATCCTACACACACTAGGGGCAATTTTACATTTCGAGTCATAGAACGATACAGTGTGGAAACAGGCCCTTTGGCCCATGTCCCATCAGCTACACTAGTCCCACCTGCCTGCGCTTAGTCCATATCACTCCAAACTTGTCCTATCCATGTGCCTATCTACCCGTTTCTTAAACATTGAGATAGTCCCAACATTCTCCGACAGCTTGTTCCATTCACCCACCACCCTTTATGTGAAACAGTTACCCCTCAGATTCCTATTAAATCTTTTCCCCTTCACCTTGAAACTATGTCCTCTGGTCCTTGAACACCAAGCCAATTAACCTGCAAACCTGTACAACTTTGGACCGTGGGAGGAAACCAAAGATCTCGGACAAAACCCATGCAGGTCACGGGGAGAACATACAAATACAGACAAACACCAATAGTCAGGATCAAACCCGGGCCTCAGGCGCTGCAAGGCAGCAACTCTACCGCTGCGCCACATTTTCTCTCGATTATGTTGAACCGCGAGAGGAAACGGGTAAAATATCTAATTGGCGATGATGATAGCAAAGTACTTTGAAAGCATTATTGTTTCTAACCTAGCCACTCAAATCTCCATGTTTATTACTTATATACAATTGGAGTTCATTATTAACATTTTAGACTGGATCTACTATAATATTGCACCAAAATATCACATATTAAAAACATTGTACATTTTGGGATTGCTGTTCATTTTAACTGCCACATAGACAAGAATTGCCAAAATCTTAATATAAAAGTAAATTATCTCAAAGTTTTAGGAGACTTGGGCCTAAATAATACGTGATTTAAAAACTATCATAGCAAAGATTAATATGTTTAATGTAACTAAATCCTTACATAAAACACAATCAAAAAGAGGTATTGAATATGGATTACATGTTGTGGGTACTGTAAAATATAATCTGACAAATTTATTAAATCCAATCTCATTTGTCACTCATCATTTTCTTTCACAGCAGTATGTTCATTCATACACATCATTCTTATGCATACTTAATCTTTTTTGTCATAACAGAACATAATACCTTCAATTCCATTAGTGCTTCTGTATTTGGAGGTGTTGTGAGGGCCTTCTCTGCTATCTTCTCAAATTCTGCGCATAACCTATAAATTAAAAAAACAGAATTACCTAACTATCCAACTGTTGGAGAACAGTACAGAGAAAGATGGGGAGAAAGTGTTCCACAGTGAAGATGGGTAGCTTAAAACACATGCAGTAGGGTGAGTAGTTGAGAGGTTGGTCACTAGGTTTCAATCAATACATTGTAGTATGTTAAATTATACACTGGTGGGAACAAATGTGTTAAAACGTCTGTGAACCACGCAAGGCTAACAGATGCAGGATCAAATTGAAATATTAATGACAAGAAAAAAATCAGAGGTTGGGCTAATTGGCTATCCGGAGTATCCGAGGAGGTTGAGAGGACAGGTAAATAGGCAGGATAGATCGGCAGGATGACTTATCAAGTTGAGAGAGATGTTTGTTGGTGCTATGCATCAGGTGCCTATGGTGGGGAATTAGTGCAGGTTGTCAGTAAATTTGTTGGTTTCTTTACCTGTTCTACAACACCTGTCACCTGTTCTACAAACACACATGCCCAATTTTCTGAATTCAACTAGCAACAGCAGTTAGACACAAAATGCTGGAGTAACTCAGCGGGACAGGCAGCAACTCCAGATAGAAGGAATGGGTGACATTTCAGTCTGAAGATGGGTCTCGACCCAAAACGTCATGGATTTCTTCCATCCAGAAATGCTGCCTGTCCCGCTGAGTTACTCCAGCATTCTGGGTCTATCTTCGGTGTAAACCAGCATTTGCAGTTCCTTCCTACACATTTTGTTTAGCAGTTGTTGGTTCCAACCACCCAAGCATCAGTATAGGTCTCAGAGGGAGATTGTACAGCTTTATTTGCATAACTAAAGCAGCCAATATCTTAAGGTTTTGTATTCTTAAGGGTTTGTATTGGTTTTATACTCATTACCAAGATCTGCACATTATTGGTCAGGTTAGCGTTTAATCCCCATCACTAGATGCCTTGAGACACGGGAAGAATGATGGAAATGTCATCAGACATGAGAGCACCACATCAGATTGCTGTATATCAGCATCAAAACTAGTTCAAAGTATGGGTTTAAGCCTTTTCCAGAGGTCTTGGATAGAAGTGACGAGAGCCTTGTTTCTGCTGAGGAGCTCATCCAGAGGGCAAAAGAAGGGAGTTTGTCCACACAGTTTTCCAAGCAGAACCATACAAAATTAATATTATTTAAAAAATATTGTTTATAAGTCAACTACAAACGATGGACCTCACTCAGCAGAACTTCCCTGGACATGGACTTCAAACCGGATTCAAAATTACCCTAATTCCAGTATAAGTTAAGAATTATCATTTGGAGTTAAGCAGTGAGGATTTAACATGGGCAAGAAATAATGTTATAGAGTTTAGAACCCAAAGGAGGAAAATTTAATATAGATTTGCAAAGGCATCTTCAGTTACTGGCATGCTTGAAAAATTTGCAAATGTTTCTGAATAATATATAATTTTACCAATATTATTGAAAAATACTAACGCTCTGTTTGCATCCTGATGGTATTTGCTTATCCTATTCAGCAGTTTCTCATACAATGTCTCTGCTCTTCTCACAAGAGCCCTTATGAGTTCATCACAGTGGACCTCAAACATACCCAGGCGAACAACCTAAAGGGAAAATTAAGGCAATTCGATAAAATAAAATGAAGTAAACTGATATACCTGCAAATAAAAATGCCAGCGACACAATATTTTGTGTGATCCACAAGGTCTGTATTATAAACGGCAATGTTAAGAATGATCTAAATCCAACATATTCAAATGACAAATGTTTTCAGAATGGATGGATAATTTTCCAAAAAATAAAATATTTTTTTAATTTTGGTTGCTAAAAATAAGGTATACTTAAATATAATTTCTGCAGTATAACCAAAAAATATTTTCCATCATATAATTTTTAAACTTTTGTTAGTATGCACCTTTTGAGTGTTGTACTGAATATCTTCTTTCAAATTCAGATATTTAATAATTTCCTGTGCAGTTTCTTCAAATGTATGCTCTTCATTCAGGAATTGTTCCACATCCAAGTCAGCTTGCCTATTTATAAACATGGTATACTTATCATAGTGTTTGGTATGTTCTTGCGGACCCAAGCTTTCTTTGGCAACAACCTCTATAACCTTCCTTTTGTTTTCGTCAAGGATTTCATCCAAGATTATTGGTTTTAGGTAGCTCTTGATATGAGTCTGTAACAAAAAGGAAGAAAAGTAAACCAATTACTTCCAAGTACATAAGGATTCTTTAAAGTAGTAAGCATGTGGACTCAGCACTTCAACTCCCCCTCCCATTCCGCATCTGACATTTCTGTCCTGGGCCTCCTCCATGGCCAGAGTGAGGACCACTGTAAATTGGAGGAGCAGCACCTCATATTTCGCTTGGGCAGTTTGCACCCCAAGCGGTATGAACATTGACTTCTCTAATTTCAGGTGGTCCTTACTTTCTCCTCCCCTTCTCAGCTCTCCCTCAGCCCACTGGCTGCTCCTCTTCCTTTCTTCCTCCCGTCCTGTCCGTCTCCCCCCCCCCCCCTCCGAAGAAGGCTTAAGACCCGAAACGTTGCCCGTTTCTTCCCTATAGATGCTACGTCACCCACTGAGTTTCTCCAGCATTTTTGTCTAAAAAGACTTTCAATTTCACAGCAAATAATTAAAATGCCAAAAAAAATTAGAGCAAGTGACAGCATTTTTGCATCTTCACTTAATTATTTAATCTGCCTTCCCATCAATGAGTTATCTAATCTGCATTCCCATCAATTGATGTTCTCCACATTAGATAATGGATTTAGCCTATCTAGTTTAAACCAGTATTTGCAGTTCCTTCTTACACAAATATCCCCAAGTTGACTTTAAACGCTGTGAAAAGGCTGCCCCAGACAATGATTAATGGATCATCACGCTGGATAGATGGTAGTATTGTAATTGCACTAGAACAGCTTGGTGGAGGTGCAGCTAGTTAAAAAAAAACCTGCAGATACTAGAAATCTAATATAAAAACAAGAAATGCTGGAAACACTTAGCAGGTCAGTCCATCATCAGCTCCCAGTCCATCATCAGCTCTGACCTTCCTTCCATCAAGGGGATCTATCACAGTCGCTGCCTCAAAAAGGCTGGCAGCATCATCAAGGACCCACACCATCCTGACCACACACTCATCTCCCCGCTACCTTCAGGTAGAAGGTACAGGAGCCCGAGGACTGCAACGACCAGGTTCAGGAACAGCTACTTCCCCACAGCCATCAGGCTATTAAACTTGGCTCGGATAAAACTCTGAACATTAATACCCCTTTATCTGTTATTTGCACTTTATCAATTTAATTTATTCATTCATGTGGGTATTTACGTATTTAATGGTATATGGACACACTGATCTGTTTTGTAGTCAATGCCTACTATGTTCTGTTGTGCTAAGCAAAGAAAGAATTTCATTGTCCTGTCAGAGACACATGACAATAAACTCTTTTGACTTTTTGAGGTGGCACATGCGGAAAGAGAAAAAAAAAACACTGATGTTTCAGATCAAGGACCTCTGTTCAGAGCATTCCCAGTTCTTCAAACCAAACCGTTCATTGGCTTCCTGGATATTTTTAAGGCAGGGATAGATAGATTCTTGATTAGTACGGGTGTCAGGGATTATGGGGCCAATGGAGCAGAATGGGGTTAAGAGGGAGAGATAGACCAGTCATGATTGAATGGCAGAGTAGACTCGGTGGTTTAAACCTGCATCTGCGCAATCCTGCTCTCAATGGTCTAATTCTGTTCCTATCACTTATGAAATTAAGAACTTGTTTCCACAAATGCTGCCAGATTTGCCAATTGTTTCCAGTATTTAAAATGTTTATCCTGGCTGTGGAGTTATTGTACAATAGACTTGTACTCCAGAATTAGCTGCACCTCTAGCGAATTGTTTGTGTACAATTACAATACTGCCATCTATCCAGCAATGTGGAAAATTACCCAGGAATGTCCTTAATGGACAAACAAGAACTATTTAAAAAAATATGGTCCCCATTTATTGAATATTTGAAGGGGCAAACTGGTTCGGCACGAGAACCCGACTGAAACCAGAATCAAAGAACAGTTGAAGTAGTACATTTCATAAAACGCGGATATATCTCCAACGATGTAAAATCTGTAGAATATTCCATTCTTTCCTAAATATATTTATATATTTTTTTCTTTGTTTAATCTTTTTCCACTATTTTCTATCTTTATAAAAAATGGAAAAAAATATAGAAGCACAATTATTAAGCAAGGATTAACATAAATAATACTGATTATGTATAGCTACAAAGAACAAAATGATTTTTATTATGTCAACAATGAACACGTATCTTTTTTTAAAATTATGTAATTGTTTCTAATTAATAAAAAGACTTAACAAAAAAAAGGAATGTCCTGTTCATAAAAAGGTTGAATTCAATCTGGCTAATCACTGTCTAATCATTAGCAAAGTATTGGCAGCTGTATCAACAGTGCTATCAAGCAGCCGTTATCCACCAAAAATCTACTCCCCTGCTCTCCTCTCTACACCCATCACATTGTGGCCAGAGATAGCCCCAACGCCAAGGGCCCCGGCCCAAAATATTATTTATCTGAAGAAGGGTCTAGACCTGAAATGGCATTTATTCCTTTTCTCCAGAGATGCGGTCTGACCCACTAAGTTACTCCATCTTTTTGTGTCTACCTTCGGTTAAAACCAGCACCTGCAGTTCTTTCCTAAACATATTTCCCATCCATGTTCTCCAGAGATGCTCCCTGACCTGCTGAGTTGCTCCAGCACTTTGAGCCAGCCACTTTGGAATTCACTGCGATGCCACCATCATTGGACGAATAAAGTACAGGAGAGAGATCGATAATCTGGTTAAGTGGTGTCAGAACAACAATCCTGCTCTCAAGACAAACACAAGAAGTGCAGATGCTTATTAAACCAAAGACAAACACAAAAATCTGGAGTAACTCAGCGGGGCAGGCAGCATCTCTGGAGAGAAGGAATGGGTGACGTTTCGGGATGAGACCCTTCTTCCGACACCTGAAACGTCACCTGTTCCTTCTCTCCAGAGATGCTGCCCGTCCCACTGAGTTAGTCCAGCTTTTTTTGTCTGTCTTTGGTTTAAACCAGCATCTGCAGTTCCTTCCCATGCAATACTGCTCTCAATGTTAAGGTAGACCAAGGAGCTGATTGGTGGCTTCAGGAAGAGAAAGCTGAGGAACCATGCACCCGGCTTTGGTGTTGGGATGATGATGGTGGAGAGAGTTAACAGCTTCAAGTTCACATACATCTCTGATGCTCTGTCCTGGATCCAGCATATTATGATTGCATCAAAGAAAGATCATTAGCATCTCTATTCCCTCATAAGTTTGAGGCGATTCAGCATGTCACCAAATACTCTATCAGACTTCGACATATGTACAGCGGAGAGCATACAGACTGGTTGCATCATAGTCTGGTTCGGTAATTTGGATGCTCAAGTATGAAGGAGGCTGAGGAAAGTATTTGACATTGTCCACCATTGAAGGGATTACGAAAGGTACTGGTTCAAGAAGGTAGATAATATCATCAAAGACCCACACCTGCCTAGCCACAGTCTTTCGCTGCTACTGTTAGGAAGATGGTTCTCAAAAATGACTGACGACGACAAACCTTCAACTTCTGTCACAAAGAAGAACAAAAGGGAGCAAGTTCATGGGAATTCCACCACTTTCAAGTTACCATCATAACCACATGCCGTACTTACTGTACATGGAAAAATATCACTAATTTGTCACTGTCATTGGATCCAAGTAGTGAAACTCTGCACCCAACAGCATTGTGAGAGTACCTTCAGCAGAACAGTTCATGGTGGTGACTCAAAATCCCCTTCTTAGCTCATTTATTGGTGGGCATTAAATCTGGCATTGTCAGCAACATCCAGGTCTCAAAAATGAGTAGTAAAATAAGGTATGATGACAAAGTTGTGTTCATTCATTTATTCTGAATGGTCCTAATAATGCAATCCATAGTCTTTTGTGTTTATGACTTACGAACACGGAATACCACAGCAAAGAAGAGTTATTTGAAAGAGCTGTCCAATTACATCTCATAATCTTGTTTTGACATGACCGTAAGATCACAAATACATATCCAATCATTTTTGAAAGTTTGAGGGAATCTAATTTTGCAAATCTTCAGGGACAGTGCCCCTGGTCGTGAGAATTATTTGTGTGGAAATTATTTGATTTCTGAGTTTTATCTTTTGGCAATTCTTTAAATCTCTGATCTCTGGTTACTGACCTTCCTTGGTCCAACAAATTCTCTCATAAATTCTGAATAGATCTTCTGTCTCTCACCTTTAATACTCTCCAATCCATTGGGAAATATCTCAGCTTCTCCAGTCTTTTCAACTCGGTTTAACACCCAAAGAAACCCCAAATATGCAGCTCGTGTCTCTCTGCTGCCACAACCACAGATTTAGATTATATTGCGTTTTGTTGTTGAGTGCCCCAAAGTGCATAATTTCACAAATACACATTAAGTATCCACTATTTCAAAAATGTGTCTCTACACCATAATAGGAAGGTAGCATTTGACTTCAGGTGAATAAAGTCCCGTCAGCTGCAAATACATTAAAACTGTGTCCCCTAAACTAATATCCTGGGCATTTTCAATATAAATGGCTGGAGCAGTTTGATCATCAGCAAAACAAAATTAAACAACTTTGAAGGCCTTCATTCCAACAATGAATTTCCTTCTCAGTGATAAATAATAACAATTTCACATAATAACCTTTTTGTTTTAATCCATTCTCAACTCCTGGAGCAATATAGAAACTGTCATTCACAGAAGATGCAACTAACATGAAATTTAAAAAAAATGCTCCATGAATTTGTTTAGGCATCTGTGTAACTGGAGATCATATTTAATCTGCTACCAATCTGCATTAAAAAGAGGAAGAAAATTACCCACAGATTTAAAACAAATCACTTTTGTGAAGTGCAGTTATGCATTTGGAAATAATAAAATATATATTATTCTGATTGGTATTTCTCAATTTGGAATACAACATAAATGCTCAGATTATGTGTCATTTCCCAATCATTCACATGCCAGCCTATGAAGAATGGAAATACCTTCAAATTCTGAAGAAAAAGTTTATATTCTCAAATAATAACCATATAACAAACCATATAACATTTACAGCACGGAAACAGGCCATCTCGGCCCTTCAAGTCCGTGCCGAACAACTTTTTTCCCTTAGTCCCACCTGCCTGCACTCATACCATAACCCTCCATACCCTTCTCAACCATATGCCTATCCAATTTATTTTTAAATGATACCAACGAACCTGCTGCCACCACTTCCACTGGAAGCTCATTCCACACCGCTACCACTCTCTGAGTAAATGGTGAAAATATGCACGTCGCCACTTATATGAATGCAACCATCCATAAATTGAACAAGAGTTTCAAATTCTGTATTAACTTTGCTCACCATGCATTCTGGAATTTAAAATGAACACTGCTTACCCATTCAGCGTACAGTTTTGTCTCAACTCTTGGTACTAGATTCACTGTTTTCAGCATGACATCATAAACATTCAAGAATAGCAGCTCAAAATCTTTGAACTCCGGTTCAAATTGGATAACGTTATTGTTTAGGATCAGTCGCAAAATGAAACCCGGATGTTCATAAGCACGAATAGAATCCTAAGTAGAAAATGATAGACACGATTTATATTGTAAATCTTCATCCATGATTGCGATTCAATGTCTCTACATATTTAGAGCAAATAAAAACAATAATGCATGCATATTTTCATTAAGCAAGTAAAAACATACGAGGATTTGCATATGAGGTATTTACTGAGAACAAGCAAACATTTTACTGCAAATATTTTGCTTATGAATTATTAAGGATAAAGTTCTGCAATATTAAATGTATTTTATAGCTCATTGTTCTACAAATCATTTGATACAGCAAATTCTGGTCAGGCAATAAGGTCATGTCATAAGTGATACGAGTAGAATTAGGCCGGCCCATCAAGTCTCCTCCGCTATTCAATCATGGTTGATCTATCTCTCCCTCCTAACCCCATTAACCTGCCTTCTCCTCATAACCTCTGACACCTGTACTAATCAAGAGCTGTTCAAGAGCTAATCAAGAGGAAGCTTAATTCTATGGGCTAGAAGGGCTCTTTATAACATGACATTAAATGTATCTATTCCCATGCTATGGGCAAGGTGTGCACACAATATGTAGTCACAATTGTCAACGTTTGTTGTGGCCAGTTCATTAGCTATATTTAAGAGGGAGTTGGATGTGGCCCTTGTGGCTAAAGGGATCAGGGGGTATGGAGAGAAGGCAGGTACAGGATGATCAGCCATGATCACATTGAATGGCGGTGCTGGCTCGAAGGGCCGAGTGGCCTACTCCTGCACCTATTGTCTATGTTTCTATGTTTCTATGTTTGTGCTGTTTTATTCAGAAACAGTTAACCGATTTTTTAAATTACAAAATATAAACCGTGGCTCGCTAACGCTTAATTAGAATTAGAATGCCTTTATTGTCATCCAAATAAACAAAGGTCACAACGGCAAAATAATCATAACACACAATTAGCACAGTTCCACAGAAACATCCATCACAGTGAATCTCCAAACACCTCCTCACTGGGATGGAAGGCAAAAGAAGTTCTTCTGCGGACAAACTGCTGCGTTGAGACGATCGAGGCCCTTGAAGTTAAAGCCCCCGGTGGGCAATGGTAGGTCCCGCGGCCGATTAAGCCGCACCGGGCGATGTAAGGCCCTGCGACGGGCTAATTCAAACCCCGCGATTCGGGGCGATCAAAGTTGCCGTAGCTGGAGCTCCCGAAATTCGGTCTCCTACCAGGGACTTGCGAGCTCCCGATTTTACCGTCTACAGGGCCTGCGGCCGGCGCCTCTGAAGCTCCAAAGTCGGGTCGCAGCCTCCGTGCCACCACAGCCTTTGAGTCAGCCAGCTCCGCGATGGTAAGTACGATGGCAGGCTCTACGACTGGAGCCCCCAGGTCGAGTCCAGTTGGAGGCCGCCAGCTCCACGGTGTTAGGCCCCAGCGAAGCAGAGACACGTCAAGGAAAAGGTCACGTCTCCGTTCAAGGAAGAGATTAAAACGTTTCCCCCACCCCCCCCTTCACCCCCCCACACATACACAACTATAAATAAACCATAAACATACTCCTAACAAGACAAAAAAAAGAAAAAAGACAGACGGACTGCAGGTGAGCTGCAGCCACAAGGCGGCGACACCAAACTTTAACAGTTATGAAAATGTGGGGAAATTAGTTAAGCATAGATGGTGGGTTACACAAAAAGCTGGAGAAACTCAGCGGGTGCAGCAGCATCTAAGGAGCGAAGGAGATAGGCGACGTTTCGGGTCAAGACCCTTCTTCAGACTGGTCAAGGATCAGGGAAACGAGAGATATAGACGGTGATGTGGAGAGATAAAGAACAATGAATGAAAGATATGCAAAAAGTATTGATGATAAAGGAAACAGGCCATTGTAAGCTGTTTGTCGTGTGAAAATGAGAAGCTAGTGCGACTTGGGTGGGGGAGGGGGGAGAAGATGGAGAAGGAATGCCAGGGCCCGAGGGCTGAGGGAGAGGTGGGAAGGGGAGGGGGCAGTCTGGGTTAACAGAATTGAGAAAATTCAATGTTTAAGCCCAGAGGATGCAGACTCCCCAAGCGGAATATGAGGTGCTGTTCCTCCAACTTGCGGTGTTGCTCACTCTGGCTGTGGAGGAGGCCCAGGACCGAGAGGTCGGATACGGAATGGGAGGGGGAGTTGAAGTGCTGAGCCACCGGGAGGTCGGGTTGGTTATTGCGGAGGTGTTCGGCGAAACGATCGCCCAGCCTACGCTTGGTCTCACCGATGTAGATCAGCTGGCATCTGGAGCAACGGATGCAGTAGATGAGGTTGTATAGATGGTGTATTGGACATTTTTCTGGTAATAGCTCTGAAAGTCTAAACTCTTTTTTTTCTTTCCAAAATGATCATTAGATCGAACAATTGAATTCATAACTACCTGAACTTTAATAGAAGTAACATTCTAGTTAACATCTAGAATCTGAAAATGTTGGAATACAACACCCATTATGGTCTTCATGGCTTGCCATTGGTTAAGTATGTTAAAGTTCTGAAATATAATTAACAGCATTTTGTATGTCACTGATATACGTACCGGACGTTGCACAATTAAATCAGTGTAGTCCTGAATGGAATTTAGGGTCAAACTTTGCAGCTGTGAAGTCATCAGAGTTGCAACACAGTTAAAAAAAGACAGTAGTTTGGCAGTGTCAGTACCAATGGGAACCTGCTTTCGTTTACTTCCCAGGTAATAAATATTTTGAACTTCAGGAAACCACCTAAAACATATTCCAAAAATAAAATTTAAAATTCAGTTAAAAAGTCTTTAATTCCTAATTTAAATTATTTGAATGTTTCCTTTACTCAAAGATGGCACAGCGTTATTTTTTTTTAATTCTGTAGTCTTTGGTTTATTACATTAGCATGTAAATAAAAATTACAAAACCATCAAAATTAAAAAAAAATTGGATGCTGTAAATCTACATTTTTTAGTTTAGTTTAGATATACAGTGTGGAAACAGACCTTTCAGCAAATGGAGTCTGCGCTGACCAGCGATCCCCCACACATTAACACTATTACCGCCAATTAACCTACATACCTGTATGTCTTTGGAGAATGGGAGGAAACCGGAGCTTCCCAGAGTAAACCCATGCAGGGGAAAACCTATAAACTCCATACAGACAGCCACCTGTAGTCAGGATCGAACGCGGGCTTCTGCGCTGCAAGGCAGCAACTCTACCGCTGCTCCGTCGTGCCACCCAAAATGAATAGAAAATGCTGAAAATAATCAGCAATTCAAGCAGTAACAGGGGAGAGAGAAACATAATAGAGGCAGGAAGCACACTAGAGGCAGGAAACATGTTCCCGATGTTGGGGGAGTCCAGAACCAGGGGCCACAGTTTAAGCCAAGGAGTAAGCCATTTAGAACGGAGGCAAGGAAACACTTTTTCTCACAGAGAGTCGTGAGTCTGTGGAATTCTCTGCCTCAGAGGGCAGTGGAGGCAGGTTCTCTGGATGCTTTCAAGAGAGGGCTAGATAGGGCTCTTAAAAATAGCGGAGTCCGGGGATATGGGGAGAAGGCAGGAACGGGGTACTGATTGGGGATGATCAGCCATGATCACATTGAATGGCGGTGCTGGCTCGGAGGGCCACCTGGCTTACTCCTGCACCTATTGTCTAAAATGAACGCTTCAGATAGCAATGTTACAAAAATTTGAGATTTTAAAAATCAAGTCTGCAATTTATCCCATCAGATAAAGCATAAAAATAAGTTTAATTTGGCACCTAATTCACTTTCATATCTTCAGTATTAAAAAGATTAGGGCCATTTTCATACTCAGAAATTAGCAACTTGCTTCCTATTGCTTTTCTATTGACTTAACACAAAAGTTGTGATCAAGGACAGTCAAAAGCCCATAACTTTCTTAAAAATTAAGAGAACTTAAAGAAAATTTCAGTTATTATAGATTGAAGTATTCTTAAACAAATATGAAACAATCTTACTTGGATGACCAGAAATTAAAGCATATAATTAGTTAGTTACCCAATTGTAGCCAATTACAAAATTCAATTTCTAGATCTAAACATCTTTCCATTTCTTAAGAAAAAATTTAAAAAAAATTAAAGCCTAAGTGTCCAATTAACAGTCACACAATAATTCACAATAAAACATGAATTTTAAATCTAATTGTCTGGAACACGATGGATTACAACGTTGCTGTTGCGGTGAATTTAAACCCAATATCGGCAGGAAATCTTCTGCCAGTTCATAAGGGGGCTAAATCACCGTTTCGCAACATGAAATATTGATTAAAGTCCCCTAAAAAAGCAAGTTTATATGTAAAAATAAACAGCTTTCACTTACCTGTCCCCTACGTAAAATCGGTCCCCGTTGTCGGCGTTCACGGCATTAGGAGCTAATTTTCAGTTTACTGCAGTGATTAAGTAGTCGGGCTATTTATTTAAAAAAACGGACTTACCGGCAGTCGGAACGCATCTCCAGAAATAGCTTGCACTCCGACAACAGAAAGCTCCGGATTACAAGGGGAAAAACCGCATATTAACCCCGCCCCCCCCTTAAAGGCGCCAAAGTCGCGCACACGGCCAGCGGCAGAACTGCAGCACCGCGAAAGGTAAGTTTTGTAACTTACCTACTTCAGATCAATGAACATGCATCAGAGTGTAAAAGATTAAAATAATTGCTTGCTTTTTTTGCCAGTACCAATGATAGATTGTCAACTTAAAATATCTCCAAATGAAAATACTACCCTAACCAAGTCTATCCTGTTTTCTTATCTAAAGTAAATTTAAGATATTGCCATTTGACTTTATCTGAAGATGGTCATACTTTTTTAGGAGTTTCTCTTTCGCCGATTCAATTTGCCTCATATACAAGACCTGGAATGTAGTCAGCTCCATTGAATCCTTACGGTTACGAAATTCGTCGACATCAATGAACCTTAAATCTCTGCAAATACAAGTTATTTTCTATTATAATACAACGTTTCACTGCATTTTAAAAACAATGTAAACACCCTAAAATTCAATGTAGTTGTTTAATTTCACTACATAACATTTCACTCAGATCTAAAAGTAAGCATGCAGGTACAGCAGGCAGTGAAGAAAGTGAATGGCATGCTGGCCTTCATAACAAGAGGAGTTGAGTACAGGAGCAAAGAAGTCCTTCTCCAGTTGTACAGGGCCCTAGTGAGACCACACCTGGAGCATTGTGTACAGTTTTGGTCCCCTAATTTGAGGAAGAACATTTTTGCTATTGAGGGAGTGCAGCATAGGTTTTCAAGGTTAATTCCCAGGATGGCAGGACTGTCATATGCTGAGAGAATGGAACGGCTGGACTTGTATCCTCTGGGATTTAGAAGGATGAGTGGGAATCTTATTGAAACATATAAGATTATTAAGGGATTGGACATTTTAGAGGCAAGAAACATGTTCCCGATGTAGGGGGAGTCCAGAACCAGGGGCCACAGTTTAAGAATAAGGGGCAAGCCATTTAGAATGGAGATGAGGAAACACTTCTTCACACAGAGATTTGTGAGTCTGTGGAATTCTCTGACTTGGAGGGCGGTGAAGGCCAGTTATCTAGAAACGTTCAAGAGAGTGCTAGATAGGGCTCTTAAAGATAACGGAGTCAGGGGGTATGTGGAGAAGGCAGGAACGGGGTACTGCTTGGGGATGATCAGCCATGATCACATTGAATGGCAGTGCTGGCTCAAAGGGCTGAATGGCCTACTCCTGGACCACCTATTGTCTATTGTCTAAATTGCAACATCAGTGAACAAGTAACTATAGTTCTATTATATAAACAGAAAATGCTGGAGATACTCAGGAAGTCAGGTGGCATCTGTGGCAAGATAAACAGGTCACTGACTCTTCATAGTTCTACAAATTCTTGACCAATTCACTGCTAAGTTCCAGATACGCAAGCATCAGGCGAGAAGAAATCACACAGACAGGCAGCTGTAACAGACTAATTACCTTTTTCTCTTTGTAACATGGTGAAATGATCATAAACCACAAAAATGAACCCAACTCTCTGAACAAGATACTGTGCATGCAACAGGAACAGAGTCCCCCTAGTCCTTACCTTTCACCCCATCAAGCACACAACACATTATACTCTAAAATCTTTGTCACCTCCAATGGGATTTCAACACTAGCCACATCTTCCCATCTCCACCCCTTTCTGCCTTCCGCAGAG
Source organism: Raja brachyura (assembly GCA_963514005.1). Next base: position 82,581,387 of record OY740787.1, read on the forward strand.
ACCGTTCCCTCTGCAACTCCCTAGTTAACTTATCCCTTCCCACACAAACCACCCCCTCCCCAGGTACCTGTGCCTATACCTCGTCCTTCGACTCTGTCTAGGGACTCCAACAGTCCTTTCAGGCTAGGCAGAGGTTCACTTGCACCTCCTCCAACCTCATCTACTCATCCACTGTATCCGTTGTTCAAGATATGGACTCTTATACATCGGCGAGACCAAACGATGACTGGGCGATCGTTTCGCTGAACACTTTCACTCAGTCCTCCTGGACCAACCTGATCTCTTGGTTGCTGGACACTTTAATTCTCCTTCCCATTCCTACACAGACCGTTCAGTCCTCAGTCTCCTCCAATTGCAGAGTGAGGCTAAATGCAAATTGGAGGAACAGCATCTCATACTTCGCTTGGGCAGCTTACAGCCCAGTGGCATGATCTTGATTTATCTAACTTCAAGTAACCCCGACATTCCCTCTCTCTCTATCCCTCCCCCACCCAAGTCGCACTAGCTTCTCGTTTTCACCCAACATAGGGCTAACAATGGCCTGTTTCCTTTATCATCGTTACTTTTTTGCATATCTTTCATTCATTGTTCTTTATCTCTCTGCATCATCATCTCTATCTCTCGTTTCCCTTATCCCTAACCAGCCTGAAGAAGTCTTGACCCAAAACGTCACCCATCCCTTCTCTCCAGAGATGCTGCCTCTCCCGCTGAGTTACTCCAGCTTTTTGTTTCTATCCGGTTTAAACCAGCATCTGCAGTTCCTTTCTATACAATTAGATTAATTGAATGTGGTTTATCATAAAAACTTACTTAAAAGAACACTGCCAGAGATCCAAGACAGCCAACATGCTGGGATTTATTGAATTTAAGTTTGCCTTTATGAATTTACGTGCTGATAAAAAAGATTTGTTCCATGGCTTTGGTACTACATCCAACCTTAAATACAGGGGGGAAACAAAATATGTTGTTCAGTTATATCATTTAAGGTAAAATTCATAGATGGCAGACATGAAGCATGTTGAGGAATCCAAGGAATTTCATGGATAAAGCTTCCAGACATAAAGCATTCTTAAAAGTATTATTGCATGCGCAGAGGATTCAGTAGAGATTTTCAAAAAGGTCCACCATAAAATTAACCATCACATATGTTAATAACAGTCTAGATTAAGGTGATTAAGGTATGTCAGGTTTCACATTTGTATGGTACGTGAAAGAGACAAGATGTCTAGAAATTAAAATTCAAAGCAAATTACCTTCTGAAGCATCTTTGATGCAGTAATCATTGCATGGTGCTTTCAAACAAGCAGAACCAATCATAAGGAGCAACCAAAAGATTGGCTGAACAGGCTTTTGAGGATGTTTTTAAGGAAACAAAGTGAAATCCAATGCTAATGTTACACCAGACCAGAAGCTGCATGTTTAGGTAACCAATTACCACATTAGCAAGGGGAATAAAAAGATATATTACATATCAATTGGAATCCATCTTATATTTTGCAAAATGTGATCCTTCTACATATTATAATCCTGATTGTTCCTGTGAAAATCATGCTGTAAATTTGTGTGACTAATGCTTCTAGCATTAGAAATGTTAATTGGTATGTTATGTAAGCATGTGAGAACTTGTCACGGCAATGTAGGATATCAGTTGCCTCACGTAATCTTCTATTCTGGCACTGTATTAAGTTAAAGGTTCTGCATACATTTATTTCGGCCATTAGTTTAAGCAGAACTGAAGTTAAAGAAAAACTTTTATTAGCCTTTACTAAAAGAATATGTATTCTATGAACAGAGATCATATACAGAGCCAACGTTTTTATTCAGCATCGTTTATACTGCAGAAATCAGGAAGAGAATTATGTGAAATTGTGGTTAAACAAGCTGGGTAGATCATCTGTTAGGTATGCAAACATTTGAGTACGCACACTCACAAATAGCATAATTTGGAGGTGACCAAATGTATCTGGTACAAGGTTATTTGACACACATACATTTCTCTTGTGTATTTATCCATCCACCCTGCCACATACATAAACTGAGCACAGGGGGCACTTAACATGCCAGAAAATGCCAAGCTGCCGTGGCTCAGAATTCCTTTTTATGTTGTCACACACACTTTAAACTTTAAATAGATTCACTTCTTAGAAACCTTCTTACTCTGCACGGTGACTGGGGATTTCTTTCTTTTTTTCCTCCTTTTCTCTGGGGTCTCTTAAAACAAAGTCCACTGAAAATATGAAAAGGGTATTTACAAATGAAATGCGAATACTCAAATTTACATTCAAATAGTAACAAACTCACATAGTCAACTTCTGAGAACTTTATGGTTACATATTTTTTGAAGGCATTTCAGAACAATCTTAAGTAGTATTTCCAGAAGTCCACAAATATTCTCAAACAGTATACAACGGAAAGGATATACTGTACACCTGTTTAAAAACCACAAAGAAATGTGGTCCAATATTTCAACCACATTATATACAATAATAAGCAATTAAATACAGATAGTTTTTCAGACGAAGCTTGCTCTTGTCAAATTTTGCGTTTTTGTTTCAGATTTGCAGGTGCCCAGAAAAGTAAGTTTCAAGGATTCACCATCTATTTAATCCCCGAATTGAGATTATGCCGGGTTGAAACCAAAAAGCATACTTTCTTCATCAAAGATATAAACAAACTTCAGGATTCACATTCTGTATTGCAAATGACCTCATTCAACACGACACAGATCATTACATAATTATAATGATGGATTTGCAAGGTTACATTAACAAAAGAACAATATTCATCTGTATAGATTTTTTAAATGAATTAATAATAGCCTCACTTTTCAAAATCTGTTCTATATTATGGTTCATGAGCATACATTTGATTTCCTCGAATTGCTTTAGGCTTGTTAATTTTGCACAGAGGCTTCCAGATATGCCATCACAATTCATGTCTTGTAAACTGTGGTGATCTTCACTGTTCTTAAATAAACAAATGGTATTTCTTCTCATAATTTACTTTAATGGGGCTAGATCTGGTTCTACCAGCTTGTCTTTCATTCTTCACCGATAGTTTATTGAAAGCAGAATACAGGATTACGAATGGGCCTGTCCCACTTATGCAACTTTTTCGGTGACTGCCCGTCATAGGTCGTTGCAGGTCACCGAAAATTTCCAACATGTTGAAAAGCCAGCGGTGACCAGAAAGACGCTACGACTCTTTGGGTGACTGAGGAGACTACTCACGACCATACAGACGATACCCCGGCGACATGTCGCGGGGTGAAACCTGTATGGTCGTGAGTAGTCGCCCAAAAAGTCATACCTTGTTCTGGTCGCCGCTAGATTTTCAATTTTCGGCGACATGCGACGACCTATCACAGGTGCTGACAGTCACCGATAAAGTCGGGTAAGTAGGACAGGCCCATAAGAATCTGCAGTATAGAAACAAGCTGTGAGCTACAAGCTTATTTTTCTCTCCTGCGCTGATCTGGTTTCCCCTTAAATGTAACAGTGAGTTTATCTGCAGACTCGGCATAGCAAATAGCAGAAGTAGGACCTTGGTCAACTGATAGCAACACTGGTAAGCACTAGTCATACCAGATGTACAGTCAGTTTATTACAAGGTACATTTAACTCTTAAATTGACTTAAATTCCCCTTAATGTATTACAAACTATCAACCATTTACAAAGGAAAAAATCCAACTAATTATTTACAAATATCTGATACAAGTGGACAATTGTCTAGGCTTGGTTATAAATTAAATCAAACATAAACACAATTAAACTTTGTTTCTTTGTCTTCTTAATTACAACTCTCTTCAATTAGGCCCTGTACTTAAAATCTCTGATAAATCAACGCTAGGTATTGATAAGTCGAGCGTATCACTGCTCTAGACTTATGACCTTCTATATTATATTTCAATTGTTATCTCTGTACAACTGTCTCCATAACTATAAAGAATGTATCACATTTTCTAAATATCAGCTGTTAGCAAAAAAAACAACACAGAGATCAAAGGGTGGGGGTACAGAGAGGGGTCTGGGCATCCACGTGCATGAATCAATATAAAGTTAATATGTGGGACAGGATGTTCTTAATGAGACAGGCAAATGGGTAGTTTGTGTGGTGGTATGTTCCTTCTCTTTCTTACACCAAGTTTCATTATGCTACCGAGCCAAGGCACTCAGTTACAATTTAAATGTTCGTCATCAGCCAGGGATCACCTAGACACATGGGGATGTTGCAGTTTTCCATTCCAGGAATGAGTAGGTTAACATGTGCTGAGCGTTTGACAGCACTGGGCCTGTACTCGCTGGAGTATAGAAGAATGAGGGGGGGACATTGAAACATACAGAATAGTGAAAGGCTTAGACAGAGTGGATGTTTCCACTAGTGGAAGAGTCTAGGACTAGAGGTCATAGCCTCAGAATTAAAGGACATGCCTTTAGGAAGGAGATGAGGGGGAACTTCTTTAGTCAAGAGGAATTCTTTGCCACAGAATGCTGTGGAGGCCAAGTAAGTGGATATATATATGGCAGAGATAGATAGGTTCTTGATTAGTACAGGTGTCAGGGGTTATGGGAAGAAGGCAGGAGAATGGGGTTAGGAGGGAGAGATATATCAGCCGTGATTGAATGTCGGAGTAGACATTGTGAGCCGTGCCTGTGCAGTTGAGGGCTATGGGTGAGTGGTGGAATATTGCATTGGGGGAATGGGTTGCATTGGGGCTACGGGTGAGCGGTGGAAAATTGGATTGGGGGAAAGGGACCCCAACGGGTCCCACTTGGTCTAGTGATCTTATAACACATTGAGGGCAGACTTCAATCTTTTCTTCTGATTGCCCAGTAATATCTGTATCAATGACAAACCTCAGAATAGAGCATCTGCTTCTGGAGACCCGAGTAGGCCATGTTATCAAGGTGGCCCGCTCATTGGGACCGACTAAATGGAATTAGGGCTTCGACGCTGTCATGTTGGCTGGGAGGGAACAAAGTTGGTTGGCTTATCCTACCAGTGGATTTAGAAGATTTTGCATTGATGGTACATCTCCAGTGCTTCGAGATACCGGCTGTAGAGTTAGTTCATGATTGAAAAGCATACAGGAGGGCTAGGATTATTGATAACCATTAAGATGCCAGTGCTTGATCGTCAAACACCCTTTTCTTTCGACTGCTATGTTGACACTCTGAATACATCAGTTAATTTCATCGTTGATGTGTGCCTTCACTGAGAGTTGGAACCTGAAAGGTGGTAAATGATCTGTGTTTTCCAGAGTCCTGTCCTGGTCCCTTATTGTTGGAGCTTGTATAGTACAAGGGGGACTAGTGGCTAGAGGATCCTTGTTTCGATTGATGTTGAATGTATATTCAAAGTTAGTTGGTGTTTCCATGGTGGGGTGTCTCAAATAAAGAGTCCCAATCTCTGAAGAAGCTGTTCAGCACTGGAGAATTTTCCTTAACCAGAGGGCATTATATATCTTACCCGGGGAGCTTAGTTGCTGAGTACATTCAAGATAATATCTCTGGATCACTAAAGGGAATCAATGAATTGGGAGGGTAGTGTTGTTAACCGGCACTGAGGTACAAAGTCAGATTAAATGGCAGAGCAGGCACGAGGAGTTGAATTACAATCTAAGAACAGTAAGCTGGTATATTAGTAAATATGCACTGCTCAATGGCTTTTACCTATTGCCTTCTTTACACTAAGAAGATAATCCTCTTTCATCTCATCTGAAAGCGACTCAATAATTTCAGTGTATACTTTGAGTCGTAATGGTACCAAGGACAAAACAACGTCCAACCAGCTGTCCTCCAAAGGAGCTACATGTTCTGTGTCTATTCCATGATTAATGTAATAGTAATACCGCTGTAAAATTAAGAAAAGAAAAAAAAAAGTTAATAACAGAATGACCTTGGTTACACAATTAATATTAAGACAGTTGATACCACTGACATTTGGAAGAGCACAGATAGTACATTTGTGTGAAAGGTCCAATTCTCTCTTCTGGGGCTATCCCTGTTAAGTTTACACATTCTCCCTGAAATCTTGTGTAGGAAAGAACTGCAGATGCTGGTATAAATCAAAGGTAGACACAAAATGCTGGAGTAACTCAGCCGGGACAGGCAGCATCTCTGGAGATTTAAGTCTGAAGAAGGGTCTCAACCTGAAACATCACCCATTCCTTCTCTCCAGAGATGCTGCCTGTCCCGCTGAGTTACTCCAGCATTTTGTGTTCTATCGCCCGGAGATCTTGTTGGGTTTCTAACAAGTGCTCTGCCTGCCTCTCATGTCAATAAGTTATGCCTAAGCTCCGTTTCTCTCCCCACCAACGCAGCCTTACCCTGCTAGGTATTTCCAGTACTTTCTGCTTCTATTAGTGTTAAGAAGTAATGTAGTTGTCCTGTTCTGTCCTGGGCCTCCTCTATGGCCTGAGTGAGCACCACCGGAAATTGGAGGAGCAGCACCTCATATTCCGCTTGGGCAGTCTGCACCCTAGCGGCATGAACATTGACTTCTCCAATTTCCGGTAGCCCATGCCGTCTCCTCCCCTTCTCGGCTCTCCCTCAGCCTCCTCCTCTTCCTTTTTCCTTTCTTCTCTCCCCCCCACCCCCCCCCCCCCCCCCCACATCAGTCTGAGAAGGGTTTTGGCTCGAAACTTTGCCTATTTCCTTCGCTCCATAGATGCTGCCGCACCCGCTGAGTTTCTCCAGTACTTTTGTCTACCTTCGATTTTCCAGCATCTACAGTTCCTGCTTAAATACTGTAGTTGTATTAGTCTAATAATTTGCCAACCAAGATACAACGGCCAAGCAGTCCTTTTCTGTTAAAACAATAAACTCACTTGCAATGCTCTGTTAACAATTGGAGAGCAGTGATAATAAGCTTTTGTACATATTCCATGTTTTACCATATTTTTATGTTGCAATATGGTGATGTTGTATAATTTAATATTAATCTTTTAAATACTGTTAAGAAATTAGAGAGAGTGCCATTTCAATCATCACATTATTTAAAAGATGAAGATTTTTTTAAATAAACATCAGGACAAAGCATTCAATAAAACTTAAATCAAAAGTCAAATGAATCACTTTACTTTCATGAAGTCATCATTTCATTTAGATTTAACTTTAAATTCTGGAAAGCAGCATTGAAAATTATTTGTTGTTATTCATCTTTTACTATATTGGTTCAAGGACCAAAGAACATTTAGGATTAGCGATGTCTATTTTTCTTAATTTCCCCCTTTATTAAAGTCATATTACGCTGCCCGCACTTGTGGATGGCAATTATTTTAATCAGAAAATAACAATTTTCAATCTTCATAAAAATCAACAGAATGCATTAAATGTGATAGACACTAAAGCTGGAGTAACTCAGTGGGACAGGCAGCATCTTTGGAGAAAAAGAATGGGTGACGTTTCGGGTTGAGATTCTTCTTCGTACATTAAACGGGATGTTTTGAGCTAATCAAAAAAAGTTCAATTACAACATTTATTCAATCCTTCATACATACTATTTGGTCAAGGTTTTAGTTCAAAGTAAATAAATTAACTGTAAAAATAGTTTTATTAGCCAACTGAAACTTATTCTGAACTTGCAAAACACAACTATCATGACTCTAAAAGATAACATCGATTGCTCTTGCAAAAATGCAACATGGTCAAGTTCAGGGTTACCTGAACTACTGCTGCCACTAAAACACAAATGTTCTACTGGAACATTTACAAATCCAATGACAAAAATATATTGGAACAGATCTTCAGCTAGGAGTCCAGCTCCCAGCTCATCAACAGTTACTGACTTCATCCATTTCACAACCAACTTCCATCCGGCACTCAAATATACTTGGACCATTTCCGACATTTCTCTACCATTCCTTGACCTCACCATCTCTATTGCAGGTGATACACTCCTGACTGACATCCACTACAAACCAACTGACTCCCACAGCTACCTGGACTACTCTTCCTCCCACCCTCCTTCCTGTAAGGACTCCATCCCCTATTCCCAATTCCTCCGTCTACGCCGCATCTGCTCCCAGGATGACGTGTTCCACACCAGGTCATCGCAAATGTCCTCGTTCTTCAGAGAACGGGGTTTCCCCTCCCCCACTATAGATGAGGCTCGCACCAGGGTCTCCTCCATACCCCGCAACACTGTCCTCTCTCCCCATTCCCCCACTCACAACAAGGGCCGAGTCCCCCTGGTCCTCACCTTTCACCCCACCAGCCAGCGCATACAACAGATAGTCCTCCGCCAACGTGACCCCTCCACTCGCCACATCTTCCCATCTCCCCCCCGTCTGCCTTCCGCAAAGACCGCTCCCTCCGCAACTCCCTCGTCAATTCTTCCCTTCCCTCCCGCTCCACTCCTTCCCCGGGCACTTTCCCTTGCAACCACAAGAGATGCCACACTTGTCCCTTCACCTCCCCCATCCAATCCTTTCAGGGACCCAAGCAGTCATTCCAAGTCCGACAGAGGTTCACCTGCACCTCCTCCAACCTCATCTACTGCACCCGTTGCTCCAGATGCCAGCTGATCTACATCGGTGAGACCAAGCGTAGGCTGGGCGATCGTTTCGCCGAACACCTCCGCAATAACCAACCCGACCTCCCGGTGGCTCAGCACTTCAACTCCCCCTCCCACTCCGTATCCGACCTCTCGGTCCTGGGCCTCCTCCACGGCCAGAGTGATCAACACCGCAAGTTGGAGGAACAGCACCTCATATTCCGCTTGGGGAGTCTGCATCCTCTGGGCTTAAACATTGAATTTTCTCAATTCTGTTAACCCAGACTGCCTCCCCCCCCACCTCTCCCTCAGCCCTCTGGCCCTGACATTCCTTCTCCATCTCTCCCCCCCCCCCCCCCCCCCCAGTCGCACTAGCTTCTCATTTTCACACCACAAACAGCTTACAATGGCCTGCTTCCTTTATCACCAATACTTTTTTGCATATCTTTCACTCATTGTTCCTTATCTCTCCACATCACTGTTTATATCTCTTGTTTCCCTGATCCCTGAACGTCGCCTATCTCCTTCGCTCCTTAGATGCTGCTGCACCCGCTGAGTTTCTCCAGCTTTTTGTGTAACCCTCCCAGCTCATCAATATGGTCTGGGGACTCTCCTGCACAAGTGGCTGGTCGAATCAGTGGAACTGTGGGTCAGTGAAATCGCCTCCTCCTCCACCCCCATTCACTGTTACAAATGTTTGTGAATCACAGAATGTGGTTGACATTTGACATTTAAACTTCCAAAACTACCTGAACTCCTTAATAAGTAAAACGTTTTTTAAAATTCTTTAAAATAGTGTCAAAATATTGAAAATCCAGTTGCACTTAGAAAAAAATAAATCCAGACTTCTTAAATCTTTAGAAAAAAGATTCCAGCCCAAAATCATGGAATAGTTAGATTTAGGGCTAAAGGAATCAAGGGATATGGGGAAAAAGCAGGAACGGGATAACTGATTTGGATGATCAGCCACGATCATATTGAATGGTAGTGCTAGCTCGAAGGGCCGAATGGCCTACTCCCGCACCTATTTTCTATGTTTTTAAGATTGCATCCCATAAAGTAGCACTGATGAAATATTCCGCAGTCAACAATCCACTGATCAGGGATTGTAGTACAGTCTACCCTCGAAGTTTGCTATGTTAAGGGCATGATACCTCGGCTGGTCCGTGCAGTGGTTCAGCCTCAATAGTCAAGAGTTTTCAGTCAGCAATGATGAAAACATGCTCACCACAAATCTCTAAAGGTTCACCATGATTCACACAGTTGCAATTGAGGTAAAATAATAGGTGTAATCCGCACAGACAAACCCTGAAGTCAAAAGAGTCTGAATGAGGTCAGCAACATGAAGGGCAAGGGTGGAGGCAGAAACAAGTATGCATCCACCTCAAAACATACCAAACATAAAACTGCTGTCTGAACCACTCTCAGAAATGTTAAGAAAATTAGCAGCATTTTAGATTGCAAGCACTGTTTCTCACAAGGATGTCTTTCTCCACTGCGGAAGGATGTCCGGATGTTGACGGTTCTGTTTCATCTAAAGGAGGCGGCTGTCTGGCTGCACATTCTTGTTGCCTATTATATAAAATGGCCAAAAGGAAATTGTTATTTGAGATAAACACAGGGATATCTGCATATAATTGTAGGTCAGGAACAACTTTATCTTCTTGACAATGAGTACATTTTTAAAAAGGTGTACAAATAGTCTGCCCAAGTCTGCCACACAACTGAATTAAGATCATTAAAACTAGGCTATGATCTCCACCCAATTAAGTAATTGAATGACAATCTGTGGCTAGTATCCTGTGCAAAATAACTCCACATCAGCACCACTGTTTTCCGAATTGAAGGTGGGAATGGAAGAAAGAAGGAAAAACAGAAAGGTCCATGCATGTTAATGGGAATAAAAAACATGGATTCTCTCTCTCTGCCTTCAATCCAAAAGGGAGCTGCTCATCTCAAATTCCTGCTGGATTATCATCCAATTTGCAATCATGTCAGGGTTTGATAAACCAGGTCTCAATTCCCTTGCTGCGACAACAATAACTGAGAAATTTCAAGGCACTTTTAAAATGTGGTCGTCTTGAAACTTAAATGTTTTAATTTGAAGGCTTGATTTCACCTTAAATATTTCCACAAGCAGAACAATGCTGTTCCTAATTTTGGAACTAATTTTCCTAAATGATCCAACAACTGTATGTTTGTAAGTGTGCCATACAGCTCAATGTCAAATAATTCAAGCTTAATTTGAATCATTCTTTCGATGCAGGATATGTTGGAAATAATTGCTCATTACTTAATTGCAAAACTAATCAAAAACTATTTAAGCCATTTTTTGAAAGAATTTAAGTAATTTTGTTTTGTACACCAAATTAACTGACCAGATTTTCCATGTCACTGTTGAGCTACCTGTATTGGAAATCTATGCTAATTATTTAAAAAATAGCTAATGCTAGACTAAGTGGGACCCGTTGGGTCCCATGTTCACACGGGAGGGCTGGTCCCCCAACGCAATATTCCACCTCTCCACCAATTCCAATATTGGTGGCCGGGGGGGGGGGGTTGTGGAGTGCTAGTATGGGTATTGTGGGCTGAAGAGACTGGTTTCCAGAAGGCTAGTATGGACATTGTGGGCCAAATGGATTATTGGGGTGACAGCTCAGTCACTCAAGCCTGATGTGCTGGCAGCTCACTCACAGCTGGTGGGCGAGCAGTTGACTCACGGCTATTCCTTGAAATTCCATTTCAAGCAGGGTGCAAGGCCACCGAATTCAATTGCAGTTTCATACCACTTCAAGCAGGGTGCAAGGCCACCGAATTCAATTGCAGTTTCATACCACTTCAAGCAGGGTGCAAGACCACCGAATTCAGGTGCAGTTTCATACCACTTCAAGCAGGGTGCAAGGCCACCAAATTCAGGTGCAGTTTCATACCACTTCAAGCAGGGTACAATGCCACTGAATTCAAGTGCAGTTTCATACCACTTCAAGCAGGGTGCTGGGCCACCAAACTCATGTGCAGTTTCCTGCCAATTCAAGCAGGGTGCCGAGCCACCAAACTCATGTGCCATTTCATGCCATTTCAAGCAGGGCGCAAGGCCACCAAATGCTAGTGCTGTTTAATGCCATTTCAAGCAGGGTGCAAGGCACCCAATTTAAGTGCAGTTTCATACCATTTCGTGCAGGATGGAAGGCCACCAAATTCAAATGCAGTTTCATACCATTTCATGCAGGGTGCAAGGCCACCACATTCAAATGCAGTTTCATACCATTTCAAGCAGGATGAAACCACCATAAAACCACACAAAACACCACATAAACACCACACTCACAGTTCAGTAGACATTCAGTGTGTTCAGTTGACTCACAGCTCAGACAGAGTCATGACCTCTCCCTCCCCTATCTTGCAGAGACTGAGCCACACCCACACTTCTGGGTTTTATAATCCCTCCCCCTCCCACCGGAAGGGGTGTGGCCTTCATGGCGTGACTGACAGGAGAGAGATTCTCAACATTTTTTTTAACACTATTAACACTTTTATTTTTCATTGATGGGAAGAATCCTCTGCACCTGATGAGCGGAAGGGGGACTGGGTATGAAGGCCAAAAATCATAGCCGTAAGTGGTAGCATTTTATCTAAAAGCAATATACAGTGCAAACAGGAAGTTGTCAAGTTACCACCACCAACAACCATCTGCAGTGCAGCATTTCAAAGAAGTCACCACCACTAACAGCCATCTGCAGTGCAGCATTTCAAAGCAGTCACCACCGCCAACAACCATCTGCAGTGCAGCATTTCAAAGCAGTCACCACCACCACCAACCATCTGCAGTGCCACATTTCAAAGCAGCTACCACCACCAACAACCATTTGCAGTGCAGCATTTCAAAGCAGTTACCACATTTTCATATTCAAACCACTTTAAGGGCACTCACAGTTGAGTAGACATGTGTTCAGTGATGCTCAGAGAGACGTGATCCTCTCGCTTCCTCCATCTTGCAGAGACTGAGTGAGGCACAATACTTCCGTGTTTTATAGTCCCTCCCCCCCTCCCACCAGCAGGGGCAGCAGAGAGAATGTCAACATTTTTAAAACATTAATAACTCTTTTATTTTTCATCGATGGGAAAAACCCTCTTGTCCTGTGCAGCAGAGGGGGACTCTGAGTAAGATGGCCAAAATTCACAGCCGTAAGTGGCAGTGGTTTTTCAAAAATCATGAAACAGAAAAACAGGAAGTGGTCAAGATCTTAGTTTTAGTAATATAGACAGATAAGAATGCAAGAAAACAAGAAATTGGAACAGCAAAGTGGCATTCAGCAATTACACCCCATTATTCATTACAATGGTTCAAAACGTTCACTTTCTTGTACTAGTGGATACATTTATTGGATACAAAGGTAAACAAGCTCTATCAACAACTCAGACTGATCAGACAAGTTGGTTGGAATGCCCTCAAAGCCCAGCAGTATGAATGTTGGCTTCTCTAATTTCAAGTAACCCTTGCTTTCCCGGTCTCTCCATCCCTCCCCCTTCTTAGTTCTCCGACCAGTCTGACTGTCCCCCTGATTAAATATTATCTCTGTATGCTTCGTTGTCACCTTATCCTAGCTATTCTACATTTTCCTTGAAACCCATCCCCTTTGATGTTTTCACACCTTGCACTTACTTATCTCTGTGTCTCCCTCTCCCCTGACTCTCAGTCTGAAAAAGAATCTTGACCCGAAACGTCACCCATTCTTTCCATCCAGAGATGTTGCTTATCCTGCTGAGTGTAAACTAGCATCTGCAGTTCCTTCCTACACATTCTATCAACAACACAATACCCATGGACCACTAGGTTACAGAATTCCAAATTCAGGATCTTTTTAAGTGCAGAAATGTTGCATCTAATCAATCCAGAGTGTCTGAACACTATTCTGATACAGTGACCCACTATTGTGGATTCAAATAATCTACAACCAATCCTTATTTTGTTTCAATGACATCACCTCTGATTCTTCCAACACTGGGTAAATATAAACCTATTCTTATTAATTTTCTCATTACTGAAATCCATCCAAGGAACCATTTTGCACTCCTTGCATGACAAGCACCATTCTCCTTCTGATTAAAGGACAAAAAATATAACAAACTTAAGTCATAGTCTTACAAAGGCCCAGACAACCAAGTGAAGTAGTTTCTACATATTCCATCATCAATGTTGAGACTATTTGGAACAGGCAGACTGAAATTATATATCCATTAAATCGGCCCGATGTTATCACATCTAATGATCCTACTATAGGCCATGCTGATCAGGCCCAGGATGTTCTTAGCCAGCAACGTTTTCATCAGGCTGTACCCAGGTGTAGTTTCCTGCACTAATCCCTATAAAAAATAAAGGCCACCATTCCATTTGATTTCCTACCTGCTTGCTGCATCAGCACTATTAATTGTTGTTGTTCTTGCAGAAGGAAACAACTACCCCTCGAAATGCCAACTTTCCTTTGTTTCCCACTATTTTAAAGAATAGTTTGCTTTTCTTTTTTTCCTGCCAATGTGGATAACTGCACACTTTGCTTCCATCTGCCAAATCCTTGTCTAGTTACTTAATTTCTCCAGGTCTATTTGCATTTCCTTTTTGTCTTCATTACTTTTTCATCTGACTTCATATTGTCAGTAAATCTGGATACATTACACCCAATCCCCACGTTCATACAGATTATAAATACCGAGTGCCAAATACAGATTGTTGTACCTTTCTACTAGTTTCCTCTGAAAAGTGCCTCTTATTCCTAACCTGTGTTTACCACCCTCTCAATCCAGAAAGTTCCACTGAGCTTACAATGTCTGCATTAGCCATTTCTCTGGACCATGCAACTAACCATTTACAGATTCTGCAGGCTGCCAATATTGATCTTTAAAACAACATGATCCCATAGTGTTTATGTGCTAAAATAAAATATTATGACAGTTATTTCTTTCATCTCTCCTGATCATTTCAAAAGAGTTAGATCTAGCTTTTAGGGCAAATGGACTCCAGGCATATATGGAGAAAGCAGGAACAAGGTACTGATTTTGGATGAACAGCCATGATCTTATTGAATGGTAGTGCTGGCTCGAAGGGCTGAATGGCCTACTCCTGCACCTATTTTCTATGTTTCTATTTCTGTTTCCCTTTTCATAATCCGGATGCTTCCAAACTGAACAATTAAGTTGTGGTGTGGACTGTACTCAGGATCATGTTTGCTCTAATTGCTTCACTCCTGGAAGTACTTGTAGCACTGAGCTTGTCCTTTTAGTTTGGGGCAGAGGGGGAAGGGTGGGTGCAGACCAGAAACCCTCTATTGGGAAGATGCAGGAGAAAGTTCACATCCAACAGGTTGAAATATCAGGCTGCTGCATCATCATTCCACATTGCATTAAAAGCACTGAATAACAAAATTAAAAACGCAACCCGACTGGAGCATACACCTACATAATAATATTAACTAGAGCACTTCTGAAATGCTCACGATCCTTTTGGGGCTGGAAAGCTCCATCATGCATTGACCGAGTCCCGCCACCTGTGTTGACACCAGAAGTTCCAGATTCCCAGGCTTTGGTCCGTTTGCGTTTTTGGGGCGGTGAACCCCCTGTAATATAAACGGTTATTATTTCAATGTTCAAGTACATAAAAACAACTTGAAATGATACTCTGTTCAGTGGATAAAATTTAAGACATCACCCGCTATTACAATTTGAAGCAAAACAACTCTCAAGCAGCAAAACAGTTGTGTTTATTGACATTATGAATAAAACGTGTTAATAAAATTACTAGTGCAGAAAAGTACCAAGCAATGGCAGCCAGCTTGAAAGTTGCAGATATGTTCCTCAGTCATATTCCATCACGCGCAACAGTGCATTGTCTCACAGGATTAATGGTACACAAACAAATGTAGCAGAGGGCAAGCAGAGGAGTACAGGGGTCCTTGCAGGCACCAACAGCCTTGTTGAGGCCAAGCGCAGCAGCCAGGCTGAAATTATGTCCATTAAAAGTGCTTTCAGAAGTTTCTTGGATGCAACTAACCCCATTCACCTACATCGGGACTATATCCTTCCACGTCTTGCCTATTCAAGTGGCCATCTGAATGTCTTAAATGTTGCGATTGTTTCCAATTTCACCACGTTTGCTGGCAGCACAATCCAGATACGAACGACAATAACTTTTCCCTCAGATCTCCTTTAAGACTCCTTCCTCTCACCTTAAACCTATGCACACTTGTTTTTGATACCCCTACCATGAAAAAAGATTCTGACTTTCCTACCCTAACTATGCTCCTTACAATCAGGTCACCATTTAACCTACTTTGCTTTAGGGAAAACAAGCCCAGACTAACCATTCTCTCACATGAATATAGTCCTCTACTTCAGGCAATAGCATGGTAAATCTCTGCAATTTCTGCAATGCACTCTCATCCTTCATACAATGTGACAACCAGAATTGTGCACAATACTCCACGTGCAGTCTAACCAGTTGTAGAGTTACATCTTGTCACCATATATAGGTCCTGTCTTCTTCGGCAATCCATAAGGATCAAGGATGACTTGCTTCTACTTCAGTGCTCTAGGTTTTGAGATGACCGATGAGGCCAAAGTGGAAACTCTTTCACGGGCGGGACATGAGGAGTTTGCGAGGTGGCAAGTAGCAAACATCATTATGCTGTGCCAATACATTGACTCAAAGTGCTTCATACATTCCTAAATAATCTTTGAGTGACTCCTAGGATTCAATGGGATGTTGCATTTTAAAGGAGCTTTGCGCGTACTCTTTAAATCATTTCCTCTAATCTTTTCACAAGTCAGACCAAAACAGCATATCCATTTCATGGGGTCTGGTCTCAGACATGCGTACAGCATAGCCTACTCAATTAGAGGCCTTTGGCTAGAGGTGACTTGAGGTGCAATTAGTCTTGCTAACCTGAAGCAAAAAGGAAGGCAGGGATCACTACTGCTCAGTAGACAAGTTTTAGGTTTTAAATTTGAGTTTAGGTTTATTATGGTCACATGGATCGAGATACAGAGAAAAGCTATTTTTTGCATGCTATCCAAACCGATCAGATATACCATACCACCAAAATTTAGTTCTCAGCTTTGTAGTGCATCAGCTCCATAGACAAAGTCCAATGTCGTCAATGAGGTAGAAGTGAATCGAACAGTGCCCTAACTTGGAACATTCTTTAAGAAGCTGTTCCTTTTAAAAAAATAATTTATGCCTCTCTGGAATAATTCTGTGTTTTGTTTTATGTTCCCTGATAATTTACTTTTATGTATCTTTTTTCGTGCTAAGTATTAGAGTTGATGTACTGTGTACAGTTCTGGTTGAACCTGCTCTAGGAAGGTCATTAATTGGTCATAAAAATATTTTATTTAATTGAATATTAAATTAAACAACACTTTTAATGCATTTCATTGCTGCACTACATTATTTCCCAATACTGTCTTTGCTTATTTTTCCAACTTTTGGTTGTTACAACCACACACTTCAACCTCACCTTCACAGCTTTTCTCCAAACTATTACCGAGATATTGTTCACACTTAAGCCATTTTCAGTTGTTTACTAAAACTGATTAGCGGACTATTGCCTCAATATTCTCCGCCAATTTAGTGTTCTTTACTTCTTTGATTCATTCACCGTTTCAGGATGCAACAAATAAAATCACACAAGTTTTCCATACCAAATTAGATAGTCGTCGTTTACACATTGGAGGAAATACATTTCTTTATTCCTTTTATCTACTAGTTTAGTTTAGTTTATTGTCATGTGAACCAAGGTGCAGTGAAAAGCTTTTGTTGCATGTACATGTAAACAGTCAGCAGAAAAACAATAAATGATTACAATCGAGCCATTCACAGTCGACAGATACCTGATAAGGGAATAACATTTAGTGCAATATAAAGCCAGCATTGTCTGATCGAAGATAGTCCATGGGTTACCAATGAGGTCGATAGTAGTTCAGGATTGCTCTCTAGTTGTAGTAGGATGATGAAAGAGCTAATAGTCAAATCTAATGTAGTTTACAAAATTATATGGAACACAATATGGAGGACAGGTTGTCTTTTTGGTAAAGGCATTAAGATGGAATACTGCGTAATAAAGGCCATAAACAACTCAAGATTGAAAAAATAGCTGACGCTCCAGAGATAAGCAATAACTTGTTGTTGGATGAGCTTGATTTGGACCCAGCTTTTCCTACATTCTGAAAGGCAATAGAATCTTTCAATCATGCCATATTCAGACTTGGTAGGAGTGTTTTACTGATAAGAAAAATGTATAATTGCACTAACTTTCCTTTGTTCTGTGAGTGGAGCCCGAGAAGCTCTGAGTAGCGTTTGTGCTCTTTGTATATCATGCCACTCCCGTCTAACGAATCGATTAAAGATTGGCTTGGTTTACCTTTAACCAGTTTGTTGTCTGCTTTTAAGAAACAAACTTTGACAATGGTTTCAGTTGCCTGATAACAGCTGGGAAGAAACTGGCCCCCCAACTCTGGAGGTGTGCATTTTCACACATCTATATCCTTTGCCTCCCCATCTAAATGATTATTACTCATGTTCACAACTTGAACATAATTACATTTTCTTCCTCCTTTTTGTAGTATCTTGCTCAGTTTTTATTCTTAATTATCTTTAATCACTAGATTGTGTTTATTGAGGCAGCAACACATTTTCTACTTGCATTATGATGCTGTGTAGGATGGTGTAATAAGGAAACCTATTCCATCCCTTTTTTTATTATCTTTTCTAAATATGTCAAACCCTGCAATTTCTTTTACTCTCGACACTATTTCTACTATACCAAGTGGTTTCATGCATCATATTATTACCTTTATTTTATTTTAGCACCATATACATTATTGTTTGTGGAGTTTAACTCATTGTCAATAATTGATCCTTGTGAATTTTAACTACCCTGTTACATTCCTATAACTTCATTGATTCATTGCGTCAAATTTTGTTCCTGATTCGATGCGTTTCATTTCTAGTTCAAAGCTTTTGTTGCCTCCCCATTCACCATCTGTCTTGGCATAGCTCTCATTCCAGCTCAAGTGAAGGCTATTCAATTGTTGCAGGTCATTCCTTTCCCGGTATTAATAACAGTCACCGTGAGAGCAGAGCTCAGCTCTTAATTATAAACCAAATGAAAACCTCATAATTGATCTTAACCATTTCCGTACTTGAAAACTGGTGGAGTAAACAAGAGGTGGAATCGGGTGTATTTGAGAATACATTCCTGTCAAAACTTGAATACAAGTATTTCATCTCCAAGGGTTCAAACTTACTCAATAAATCGCATTGTTCGTCCTCCTCCGTTTGCAGAAAGAAAGAGGGTGATGCTGTTTGCCACAATGGCTTGGACCGACTCTGAAAAGTTGTACAGACAAATAGAGCAGTCACTTTCCTTTGAAAATGTTCACATCAAGGATACAAATTAACAAATGATTCTAGTTTTTTACTTTAGTTTTGAGATACAGCGCGGAAACAGGTCCTTTGCCCCACTGAGTAGCACTGACCAGCGATCCCCGCACATTAACACCATCCGGCACACACTGGGGACGATTTACATTTATACCAAGCCAATTAACCTACAAACCTGTACGTCTTTGGAGTGTGGGAGGAAACCAAAGATCTTGGAGAAACCCACGCAGGTTACAGGGAGAACGTACAAACACCGTACAGACATCGCCCATGGTCAGGATCGAACCCGGGTTTCTGGCGCTGTAAAGCAGCAAGTGCTGTTCGGCAGCTACGCCACAGTGCCGCCACTGTTATTCTTTCAAAGATTATTTGAAAAAGAATTACTGAGCACAGTTAAGCAGCTGATAAAGTTCTACAACAAATTTCTAATCTACTAATAAACAATAGTAAATAAACTTCCATTGCTGTCCTCTTAATATGTTCGTGCCTGGTATTTTTCCCAGCTTGCTGAACTAATAGACATTGGGTTCTCTGTAAATAAATCCTAGAAATATCATTACTTTTATGAGCCCCCATTTAATTAGTTCCTTAAATTATTTTTTGGGGAAGTTTAAATAATCAAAAATCCTTAAACTATAATTTCACACCTGAATATAATATAAATATTTAATATTGACACTCAGAAATATAGATTGCAAGCTGATTCGTATAAATCTTGGCTTACCATCCATCAGAGAGCCATATATTGTGTTAACGAGATACACATTTACAACTCAATCTATACATGCATGTTATTAATAGCATTGATTTAATTAAGGGAATTGGATCCATGATCAATAATCCAAATAACAAAATCAAGAAAATTCTAAGTTAAATTTAGAAAATGCTCCATTGCAAATTCATTGATTTAAAAAATCCCTAATGATCCCTATCCAAAATGTGTAGGGAGGAACTGCAGATGCTGGTTTACACCGAAGATAGACACAGAATCCTGGAATAACTCAGCGGGACAGGCAGTATGCTGAGTTACATACAGCCTGTCTCACCGAGTTACTCCAGCATTTGGTGTCTATCTCCAGAATATATATATTGTTATAAATCTTAATCTTTTGCCAACCTACCGCAGGTAACTGTGGTAAAAACGTTATTTCATTCCTTGGTAGTTTTCCTTTATTCTGTGCCTGCAAAAAAAGTATAATTTTATGTATAACATCATCATGGGAGAGAAGAAGATTGCAGAAACGATGTTAAAATAATAGTAAAACAGCATGTCAATCTGTTGTACATAATGAGAATTGGAAGACATAGATTCCAAATCCGCAATGACCTGTTCAGGGAATTCATATTCAGTAGGTATCACAAAAATGTAACTCCAAAACTGCCCAAGGCCACGTCTAAGAAATTGGATTACCACCTAGGCAATATGCATCCTAACAGGAATACCTCATATGATTTGCTACTAACTTCCACTCAAAGTAGAAGGTGGCAGCATAAAGGGCCTGACCCACTGTGGGGACCCAATTTGTGAGTTTAGGAGAGTGTCATGGTCTTGTTGTATCGTCGAAGTAGAACACCTCCTACGAACTCTTTCAACTATGTAGAGAACCTCCTACGTATATGTAGAAGACCTCCTATGACCATGTAGAAGACCTCCTTCGACTATGTTGAAGACTACCTACGACTATCTACGATTTACTTGCCGATGCTCTGGGGAAAATTGGACACGGAATTAGTGGAGAGCGAAGACGACCACCTTCGAGTATTCTAACTGTCTACAACTACCTTCGACTACCCTCGCTTACCTACGAATAACATGCCGACCTACTACAACCTACTTCGACTTAACCTACGAGTAAAAAAAATATCGATTTTTTCCATGCCGACCAATTTTTACTCGCGGACAATTTTTCAGCATACTAAAAAATTATCCTCGACCAAACTGAGGCCGCGAGTATGTGTGAACTTCTCTCGAGCATAAAGAAGAGTTACAGTGACCTCCTAGGACCACATGTCGACCATTCTGCGAGTTTGTGGCGAGTGCAAACTCTTCTAAACTCGCAAATTAGGTCCCCACAGTGGGACAGGCCCTTAACCCTGCTATTTAAAAAAAGTCAGCAAGAGAAAACAATGAACTATTGTAGAGTAGGGTTGTAAGACTACTGGCTTGTAATAAGTAGCAGGAGAATTGTTAAAATAATTATATGGTTAAAGGACACATGAAAATTATATTATCTGGAAAGTTGACATGGATTTATAAAAGTGAAATCTGATTTTGACAAAATTAGTTTTCTGAGGTTAATTAAGGAAGACCCAGATGATATGATGCATTAGGAATTTTATCACAGCATTACTGGGGTTGCAGACAATATAATTACGCAAATGAATAGAATATAGTAAGTAAAGGCATTAATTTAGCAGGGTTTAACTAATGCAGTTCAGCAAAGAACAACGAAAAGATCAATGACAGATGAAGGGATTGGTGCAGTGTAAGCTGACAATAAAAAACTAGGAGAAAAGTTGACAGTGAGGACAAAAAGCTACTGAGGAGCACAAATAAACTTTAGATCCTCGTATGGATAATGTTTACATTTTAGTAGAATAAATGAAAAATATTTTAAAATCTTGAGCAATTAAGTTATGACCTCAGGTCCTAGACTCTCCCACTAGTGGAAACATCCTCCCTACCCACATCCACTCTATGCAAGCCTTTCACTATTCGCTAATTTTCAATGAGGTCCTCTCTCATCCTTCTAAACCCCAGCGAGTACAGGCTCAGTGCCGTCTAACAAAATTATTGAGTAGAGTTAAGCTTTTAATCCTTGGTTTTGGAAGAACTGGTAAGTGATCTCCATGATACACAACATTTTTAAGCAGCTTGGTAATAAATGTTGTGTGGCTGCTCCTGGTCTCGGAATAAGATGATCACCCAATTCGAACTTAGATGAGGAGACAAAATTCTTCACTCCAGTCGTGAATCAATTGAATTCGCTACCTCATAACGCTGAAATGCTGCATTATCCAGCACATTAAATACAGAAAGTTAAACATTTACATTGCAACAGAATTATGGATTTCTAACGGAAAGATGGAGTTGAGATGCAAGAACACCCATGATCTGATTTAATGATGGAGCCAAATTCATGGGACGGAATGGCCTCCTTCTGCTTCCATTTCATCATAGTGTGCGGGCGGCGCGACCGACGTTGCAGCGGCCTCTGCAGTCCATCTGTCTTTTTTGTATATATGTTTTCTTTTTGCCCCATTAAATGTCTAGTTTGTTGTGGTTTTTATATTGTTTTTAGCTGTGTATATGTGGGGGGCAGGGTGAGGGAAACTTTTAATCTCTTCCCTGTACGGGTGACCCAACCTTTTTCCTGTTGGGTCCCCATTGCCTAGCACCGTGGAGTGGCCTCCAACTGGAACAACCTGGGGGCTCCAGTCGCGGCGCCTGCGGACTTACCAATGTGGGGCTGGCCGGCTTCGGAGCGTGGAGAGCTGTGGTGACACGCGGCTGCGACCCGACTCCGGAGCTCGGAGGCTCCAACCGCAGATCCAGTGGGCGGTGACATCGGGAGCTCGCAGGTCCCCGGTGGGAGACTGCTTTTCGGAGCAATGGCGATGTACATCGCCCGGCGCGGCTTTAATGGCCGCGGGACTTGCCATCACCCGCCGGGGGCTTTAACATCGGGAGTAGAATGGAACACAGGGGAGAGACAAGACTTTGCCTTCCATCACAGTGAGGAGGAGATTCACTGTGATGGATGTCTGTGTGAATTCTGTTGGTTGTGTTTCTTGGTTCTTTTCTTGTTGTATGACTGCAGAAACCAAATTTCGTTTGAACTTCATTTGAGGTTCAAATGACAATAAATAATTGTATAATCTTCTGAACTGACTGCGACATAGGTGTGTTCTTCTTAAAACAACATTAAAACCACTGTTGGCCCACATACATCCATTCATCAACCACCCAACCCCATTCTCCTTGGAAACACAAAAATCATGAGCAGGAATCGGCCCTTCAGCCCTTCGAGCCTGCTCCACCTCTCACTTTACTGGAGAGCCATTGGCAGCACCCTGGCCATTAAACTCTTCTCCAGCAAGTTACAAAAGGACAACACATCATACCAACTCCTAGTACGCACCAGCGGACAACTGCAAATGAAACTCCAACTTTAAGCATTGAAGTATCAGCAGAGTGCTTAATTCTCTTGAACGAGGCTTAACTAACCTCCATAGACTAAACTATGCAGACTTAGATGACTAAAAACAAGATCTAACTTCAACTGGTAAGAATTGCAACTGGCAAGGTAGACTGGTTCAGTTCAGTTTATTGTCACGTGTACCAAGATACAATGAAAAGCTTTTGTCGCGTGCTAACCAGTCAGCGGAAAGACAATACACGATTACAATAGAGCCATTCGCAGTGTACAGATACATGATAAGGAAATAAAGTTTAGTGCAAGATAAAGCCAGTAAGGTTCGATCATGATGTTCTGAGGATCAGCAGTGAGGTAGTTAGTAGCTCCCATTGACAGCCATTTATATATTTGAACATTTAATAATGCTATACTGCTCGTTGCTGGCTATCCTTTAATGCACCGACACTTCAGATTCGCCTTCCATGGTAAAATAGTTCTCAACAGTATACTGAATATATACTGAAATAAACAAAGCGTTTGTTGACAAGTTGCAAGAATTAATTTATGTGAATCAGAGTTTTTCAGATTTATTTCGCTGGTAAATTGCAAAAGCTCCCCCTTCACAAAATAAAAGCAGAACTGTACTGACAGTGGGCAATTTCTGAATTTGCTAACTAAAAAAAAACCCCATCACTCTTAAACTGAAGAAATATATATTTCAACGATATTAAATATAATTTTTAATGGCTACATCCAATTCAGAAATATATCATCATTTCCTTGGATACAATTATAGCAACTGAAAGAAAGGTTTGTATCTCAGTGTACTCCACAAAGCACTTTGGAGAACTTTAAGTTATGTTGTAATGTATGAAATATAGCAGCAAATTTGCAGACCAAGCTCCAAAACAAAGGTATAGGAAGGAACTGCAGATGCTGGTTTAAATTGAAGACAGACACCAAAAACTGGAGTAACTCAGCGACTCAGATGCCATATCTGGAGAGAAGGAATGGGTGATGTTTTGGACCCAAATCATCACCTATTCCTTTTCTCCAGAGATGCTACCTGACCCGCTGAGTTACTTGAGATATGTGTGTCCATCTTCCAAAACAAAGGTAATGCCAATAATAACCTTGTGATTTTTGTGACTCTGAGGAATAGAAACTGGCAGCACAAAGACTCTCTGCCATTCTTTTTTTTAAAAATGCAATTTTCTCCTTTACTGGAAAATGTATTTCATTTATAAAGGATACATGTCAAACCACACGCGCACATGCCACCTTAGCCATGTGAAAGCCCATCGATTCATGCAGTGAATAAGCGACAGTAGGCAAGCAAAATGTTAACAACAATTAAAATTTTCCTTATAAGATTTTAATTTGTTTTTTTTTAATTTATATCAATTTTGAACTTAACATTGAGTTTAATCCGCATATTCTGAGTAATAATACTGTGCTCAATCATATTGTGTGCTGCTTCTCATTTTCTAAAGTGCCCAATTTCCATTTCATTTCAAGTAAATTTCAGTTTACAATTAGAATTTCGATTGCGCCTCGTTATTCAATTCATACTATGCTGGTAACTGTAACTATGGATTTTTATAAAAGCAAATCGTTTCATAACCTTTCCTGAACACACAAAAATAACTCGTTTCAACAATGAAGTTCCTCCAAACTGCGATATCGCAGACAGCGTGCACATTTACAGACGTGGTGATGATCAGATAATCTGCTCTCAATGTTTTTTTAAGTCATGGATGGACTCCCTCGTTCCTTGGATAGGTGTGAGTCCTATCCAATAATATCCAAGTGAATATCCATAATTCCTTGGATATTACTTCCAGCAATCGTAGAGCGGGCGGGACATTGACTGGCCACCTGCAACCTGCCCACGGGCACTGGTGCTACATGAGGGGTTGGAGGTTCGACCCCGGGGCTGGGATTGAACCCAAAGCTGCTGCTGCTCCACCAGCAGAGTCCTCCCTCATCGCTGCACTAACCCCACGCTTACTGTCGCCGCCCGCAGGAGTTGGTTACCTTCTTGGCTGCCTCCGGCTCCGGGCTCTCCTTGAGGCACTGGCACAACGAGGAGTCCTCCATTCCCCCCCCTAGACGGACTCTTCAACCTGGGTGGCAAGAGAGAGTCTCCGGGCGACTGCAACCCATCCGGCACTTGAGGCTGCAAGAGGCTTTAATTGTTACACTCGGGGGATTCCACTTGGCGCGGCGGCCAGTCCCGTCCCGTCCCGTCCCCACCCCACGGTCCCCACTGTGGAGCCGCGCACCGACCTCACTGTTTGAAAATAGCCTCGCCGTTTCCAGGGTAACGGTTACCGACCAAGCTCTCGGGAAAACAAAAGGCGAGTGGCTCAAAGTCCTCCATCAGCCCGCACCAGCCACAGACACAAAGGTGCTGGAGCAACCCAGCGGCACAGGCAGCATCGCTGGAAAAAAAGGAATGGGTGATGTTTCAGGGCAAGACCCTTCTTCAGACTGAGTTTGAGGGGGGGGGGGAAGGGGAACCAGAGATAGAGACGCTGATACAAAGAGATAGAGAACAAATAAATGAAAGCTGTGCAAAAAAGTGACTGTATCAAAGTAAGTTGGAGCCCACAATGGTCCATTGTTGGCTGCGGGGTAGGTGTTAACGAGTTATACAAACGGTTAAACTTATCAGGACAACAGGAAAGGGGAAACAGTATAATTTGGCTTGTGCTCGCTAGAATTTAGAAGACTGAGGGGGGATCTTATAGAAACTTAAAAAATTCTTAAGGGGTTGGACAGGCTAGATGCAGGAAGATTGTTCCCGATGTTGGGGAAGTCCAGAACAAGGGGTCACAGTCTAAGGTCAAGGGGGAATTCCTTTAGGACCGAGATGAGGAAAACATTTATCACACAGAGAGTGGCGAGTCTCTGGAATTCTCTGCCACAGAAGGTAGTTGAGGCCAGTTCATTGGCTATATTTAAGAGGGAGTTAGATGTGGCCCTTGTGGCTAAAGGGATCAGTGGGTATGGAGAGAAGGCAGGTACAGGATACTGAGTTGGATGATCAGCCATAATCATATTGAATGGCGGTGCAGCCTCGAAGGGCCGATTGGCCTACTCCTGTACCTATTTTCTATGATTCTATGTTTCTATGAAACTAGTACGACTAGGGTGGGGGAGGGACGGAGAGAGACTTGAAGTTGGTAAAAACAATATTCATAACATTGGGTTGTAAAAACACAAACTTTTCAGCATCTGATAATATCACGTGGATTTCAGAAGTCAAGAGTTTTTTGCCATCTGTCCCAGACAGGACAATGAAATTCATACGAGCAGCAGCACAACAGAATATAACATAGTACTCTGTAAACAATATAATAAACAATTAAAAAAAGGTCTGTATATATGTATACACAGACAAACCCAAACTCCACAACAAGTTAAAATACAGAGAAGTGCAGGTTGGATATCTGACATAAATGGTGTATACAGTGCATTCAGAAAGTATTCAGACACCTTCACTTTTTCCACATTTTACGACGTTAGACTTATTCTAAAATTGATTAAATTCTTTTTTTTTAAATTGTCAATCTACACACAATACACCATAATAAAACAGCAAAAACAGGTGTTTAGAAACTCCAATCAAGTTGTAGAAACCTCAAGGATAATCAATGGAAACAGGATGAACCTAAGCTCAATTTTGAGTGTCATAGCAAAGGGTCTGAATACTTATGTAAATGTGATATTTCAGTTATTTATTTTTAATTTGCAAAATTTTCTAAACACCTGTTTTCACTTCTTCATTCTGGGGTATTGTGTATAGATTGATGATTAAAAAAAAATAATGTAACTCATTTTAAAATAAGGCTGTAACGTAACAAAATGTGGAAAAAGTGAAGGGTCTGAATACTTTCTGAAGATCAAGATATATTTATTTGTCACGTGTCAGTTAGCACAGTGAAATGTGTGTTCTCCACACAGCCATACAATAACATAAAGTACACAACACACGATAAGTCCAACATAAAACATCCCCACACAGCAGAATCAAAGTTTCCCACTGTGATGGAAGGCACCAAAGTCAGTCTTCTTCCTCTGTTGTTCTAAATGTTCACCAATGGTCGGGGCCTCCCGAGTCCTCTGCAGTCGCCGCTACGGGTGGCCCGATATTCAGGCCCGGGATGGAACTCCGACGTCGGACCGGGAGAACTCCTCCGCGGCTTGGACCTCCGAATCGGCCGCTTCCTACCAGAGTCCGCGGATCCCGGAGTCCACAGGCTGCGCTGGGCAGAGATTCAAGCTGGCGGCCCTCGGCAAAGGGTCCCAAGGACTCCGCGATATTGAGGTCAGCGCCGTCCGCGTTGGGAGCTCTTCAAACCTCAACTTCACGATGTTGGAACAGCGGGCCCAGCACTCCGGAGCTTCAAACGGCGATCCAGGTAGGCATCGCTCCGCTCCTCGGTGAATCCAGCGCTGCAACTCCGCTACTGAAGCTCTGGTCCGGGTCCCCGGCAGGAAAGGCCGCTACGATCCAGTTGGCAGGCCGCGAAGAGGGGGGCGAGGACGTGACTCGGAGAATAGTCGCTTCCTCGCCAGGAAGTGACTGAGAAGCGGTTTCCACCTTACCCTACCCCCCTCCCCCACATAAAAAAAATAAAGAAATTGTATATGTAGTGTGTGTATATATATATACCCTTCTTCAGACTGCGATGCTGCTGCACCCGCTTAGTTTCTCCAGCTTTTTGTGTAGCAGTCTGAAAAAGGGTCCCGACCCGAAACGTCGCCTATCTCCTTCGCTCCTTAGATGCTGCTGCACCCGCTGAGTTTCTCCAGCTTTTTGTGTACCCGCGATTCTCCAGCATCTGCTGTTCCTTCTTTAACAACTTATTTTGAGATTGCTGTGTTTAATAGCCTGGTGGCTGTTGGGAAAAGGCTGTTCCCGAACCTGGACATTGCAGATTTCATGCTTCTTCTCGTTGGCAGGACTGGAATGAGAGCATGGTGGTGGGGGGTCTCCAATGATGCTGGCTGCCTTTTTGTTCACTTAACGCAGGAAGGAAAGTTAATCAGTTATTCTTGTACCTACATCCTTCAATCTAATGCGTTGGTACAATTTGGAAAAGATTATGCATAACATGTTTCTCTTGGGCAGAGGATAGTAGGGACGAAGCTCCCCACGGTTCACACTCCCACTCTCTCTCCCAAATTACTCGTCTATTTGCAGGTGCGTCCATCCTAGCCTCCTTATAAAACATTGAAAATTTTACATTTATGAATTTATCATTGGTTTTTAAATTAAACTTTATAATTAGTATGTTTAAGAAGGAACTGCAGATGCTGGAAATCGAAGGTAGACAAAAATGCTGGAGAAACTCAGCGGGTGAGGCAGCATCTGTGGAGCGAAGGAAAAAGGCAACGTTTCGGGTCGAGACCCTTCTTCAGACTTTATAATTAGTATATGTAGGATTAAATTATATAAAGGGAATGTGTTGCTGAATCTCTTCAGACCTGAAATGTTAACTCTATTTCTCTTTCCATAGATATTGCCTGACCTACTGATTAATCCATAATTTTCTCAATTTATATATCAGATATCTAGCTTTTTCAAATATTTTATTTTTTAAATCTTTTATTTTTTATTAACATTTTAAATTGTTGTGGAGTTATGATTTGTGTGCACCAATGGCATAATGTTCCCTAAAGTAACCTCAACTGTTACTGGTCCACATTTTGCAATTGCAGCATGTAGAAAACTGGATGTATTCATACTAATTGCACTGAGAAACTGCAGGCAGCATCTGGAGAATGAATAAAATAGAAGGAGGCTATGTTAACAATCCAACCGACTTCATTTTCCAGGGAGCAGTGGAATTTGAGGCTGAAATGGATTTCAGGACTTTAGGGAAAATCAAGGATTATGGGAACCAGGCAGAAAAGTGCTGATGCCAACATCAAACCATGCAGAATTTTTATGTGACAGCAGATTCAACATGATACGTGGCCTACTCTTGCTCCTATTTCTTGGAAGCTCCCTGTCCTTTGGTATGGGATCTTTTACTTTCTGCTCTTGCGATGGGATATTTTACCTTCATCTGTAGACCATTCTTTCCTAAAATCTCAGAAAGAAAGCACATTAAAAAGTACTGCTCTTTTTTCACTGATATCGTGGAGTTCCACCGGGTGGTGCAGTGAGTGGCAGCCTTGCCAGCAGCTTGTGTGTTTTTTCGACTTATTTTGTTAATTTGAGTGTGTCTAAATGTATGTTTTAATGTTTCTCTGTATGTCTGATGTGGAGGGGAATAGGGGGAAACCATTTCCAGTCACTTACCTCGACGGAGATGCGAGTTTTTTCCGTGTTACATCTTTGCCCCCCTCCCGGCCTAATAACTGGTTTGGTGTGGCCTTTCCAGATCGGCCCAGAGTTTCAAGCAGCAGGCTTGATGGCATCCTTTGCCGAGGATCGCCAGTGTTGGAGCTCCGACCGCGGGGCCTGCAGACTTTAACATCGTGAAGCCGCGCGCGGTCTCCGGTAAGAAGCGGCCAATTCGGGAACTCCAGGCTACGGTGTGTGTTCCGATCCGTCCCAACGTCAGAGTGTCGATCATCCCGACGAGAGGGCCTGAACATCTGTAGCAGCGACTGAGGAGGGTTCAAGGCCCCGACCACGGGTGAGCAAAGGAGGAAGATGACTGAACTTTATTGCCTTCCATCACAGTGAAGAATACTGATTCCACTGTGGTGGATGTTTATGTTAAATTCTATTGTGTATTGTGGTATTTTTACTTGTATGGCTATATGGTAACTCAAATATCACTGTACCTTAATTGGTGCATTTGATAGTAAATGTGAACCTGAACTTGAACTATAATCCCTAGATTGCATTGAAAACATAGAACATTCTGAAACTTGTCCAGTAGATTGCAGTGGATCAAGCCTTGAAGTGTCTCTATAGTGTTTTCTTAAAATCAAGTTATGCAAGAAAATAGTCCTCAGGTTATGAAGGGTACGTAACCATGTTCTGTAGTGATGCTGCCTGACCGGCTGAGTCACACCAGCACTTTGCGTCCATTTGTGTAAACCAGCATCTGCAGTTCCTTGTTTCTACAGTCCTCAGATTTTGCTTGCATGAAAGACAGATACAAACAAGTAGGCAGTTTCTCAACAATTTCTTCTGGCAAGCCTATTTATGATGCAACTCATACTTAATTAAAAGATGTGGCTGATTTTGCAATATTGCCTTGCATGATAAGCATTCACTGGACTATTTCTCTAAAATCAAAATTGAGGAACAAGATTGAGAAATTACTTACAGGATTGTTAGTCCCTATAATTCAGTAGAATAGTCACATTTATAGCTAACAAAGATACGGATCTAATCAGATGAGGGTTGGAGCAGGATAAATAGTTAAATGGAACTTTGTTGAGGCAGAGACCATCTGATAAAGGATTTATCAGATCTATTAAGGATTTATCAGATCTATAAAGAAGGATAGGTAAGGTGGTATTTTCTTTCAATCACTGTAGCAACAGTCCAGCAACAACACAAAGAAAATATTTGTGCTGGTTACCTGCTGGTTGAAGGAAGGTGAGTCTGAACAAGGTTAATTGCAGGTAATGAATATACTTTCTTGGCATTGAAACGTAGACAATAGGTGCAGGCGGCCATTCGGCCCTTCGAGCCAGCACCACCATGCAATATGATCATGGCTGATCGTCCAGAATCAGTACCCGTTCCTTCTTTCTCCCCTTATCCCTTGATTGCTTTAGCCCTAAGAGCGTCATCTAACTCACTCTTGAATACATCCAGTGAATTGGCCTCTACAGATTCACAACTCTCGGGCAGAAATTGGTTTTCCTCAACTCAGTTCTAAATGGCCTAGCACTTATTCTTAAACTGTGATCCCTGGTTCTAGACTCCCCCAACAAGGGGAACATTTTTCCTGCATCTAGACTGTCTAATCCCTTAAGAACATTATGTGTCTATAAGATCCCCTCCTCCTTCTCAATTCCAGTGAATGTAAGCCCAGTCGATCCATTCTTTCATCATATGTCAGTCCCGCCATCCTGGGAATGCATATTTAAGGCATAGGAAGTATGACAGACCTACCTTGATAGTTTAGACAGTTTCAGTTCTTCATATTGATAGATATTAACCGGCAAAAATATAACACCTAAACTCTGTGTGTGCTTTAATGTTTGCTAGCTAAATATGTTTTCACATGGTGTTTCTTTCCTATTAAAGATCGAGAAATCACATTGTGCGCCCATTAAATCTATTTTGGTGCTCCTCTTCACTTATTTATGATGATCCATTGGATAGATTATCCAGAATTTTCCATAGGAACAAAATATTTGGAATTAGAATTTCACCAATGTGCCAAATCCTTTATTGTTTTGCAGGGCTACTTGTTGGCATTGCCAGAAATGTCCTCCGACCAATACTAATATCCCTGAATCCATCACAATGTCTTCACTTGCCACTAACCAATTTCTTCACTCCACCCCGCTCCAAATCTACTGCCTAAGGCTGAAGCATACTGTTAGCAACCTTGGAACTCTCCTTGACTCTTGATTTTCCAAACATATTAAATGTGTCTTGTTCACTTTGTCTTAATGTCTAAAGGTCCTATTTAGGCGATTTTTAGGTGACTGCTGGCAACTGTCATAGTCGCAGCACGTTGCTAAAAAAGCGGTGACTGGACCCCCCCTACGACAATGTCTACGACAAGCTACAACAACCTACCACCTAGTCGACGTCAAGCTACGGCAAGCTACCCACAAGGCAAGGCAAATGTATTTATATAGCACCATTCGTACAAGCAGCAATTCCTAGTGCTTTACAAAAGAAACAAAAGAATAACATAGTAAAAAGACAGAAGAACAACCATACAACACAGGACAACAAAATAGCCAATAATCAAAAATTACAAAACAAGCAATAAGACAAATGCATGAATAGTAAAACAAAATCACTAAAATAAAACGATTTTAAAAGCACATAAAAGAGTTAAGATTAGAAGGTTAAGATTACCTGCATGTTGGGTTATGGAAAAGCTACAGTAAACAACAGTGTTTTTAGGCCTGATTTAAATGAGCTTACAGTCTGTACACACCTCAGGTGTTCAGGGAGCTTGTTCCACAGGTGTGGAGCATAAAAACTGAACGCTGCTTCAGCCTTTTTAGTTCTGACCCTGGGAACACAGAGTAAACCTGTCCCTGAAGGCCTGAGGAGTCTAGGTGCCTCATATACAACAAGAAGGTCAGAGATGTATTTTGGACCCAGACCATTCAGTGCCTTGTAGGCCAGTAACAGAATTTTAAAATCTATCCTTTTACACACAGGGAGCCAGTGCAAAGATTTAAGGACAGGTGTAATGTGGTCCATTTTCTTGGTGTTGGTCAAGACAACCGGTGGCCCATTAGGACGTCCGCCTACAACCACACCTACGACAACCGAAGTCAACCTACGTCCACTCGTGACAAGCTACGACCCTGTCGGCGACAACTGAAGACAATTCAGTCGCTGGTACCTGTCCCCGGCTGAAGTAGGTAGTCGCCAATGGAATTCACCGAAGTCAGAACCGGGAACAACCTACGTCACCTGCCGACCACCTACAACAGCACCTACATCAGCAGAAGTCAAGCTCCCTCATTGGGGTCAACCGACTGTCACCGAAATTTTTTGAACGTGTTGAAAATCCAGCGACGACCAGAAAGATGCTACGACTCTTTGGGCGACTGAGTAACTACTCACAACCATATAGGCGACACCCTGGTGACCATGTGGGGACAGCCTAGTCGCCTGTAGACGCCTAAAAAATAGGCTAAGTGGGACCAGCTCTTAACTCTAAACCATATCTGCTGTTGTCTGTTTCTATTGCATTTTACACCTTCGGAAAATTGGACTCATTCAAAATTATACTGCTGTGCTCATTGCTTCTGGTTAAAAACATCATCCCAGTTATTTGTATCCTTTCTTTCTCACCATTCCTCGGTCTAGCCATTCTTCATCTCTGTAGTCTCCTCCAGTTTGGGATTTGTCTGGAGCTTCAATTCTAATTCACTATTGGCAATGTGGTTTCAGTTGCCAAGTTCCAGAGCCCGAGAACATTCATCCTAAACTTCTCAACCTTTTTAGGTTACACTACTTTATACTTTAGAGATACACCGTAGAAACCGGCCCTTTAGTCCACCAAGTCCGTGCCAACCAGCGATAACCCCATACGCTTGCACTATCCAACACACCCGGGACAATTTAGAACTAACAGAAGCCAATTAAATTACTAACCTGTACGTCTTTGAAATGTGGGAGGAAGCCGGAGCACCCGGAGAAATCCCACGCATGTCACAGGGAGAACATACAAACTCCATACAGATAGCAGCCGTAGCTAGGATCGAACCCGGGTCCTGTAAGACAGCAAAACTACCACTGTTAATTGGTCCCCAAAATAAATTACCTTAGGCTATTCTTTTTTTTTTTAAATCCTTACATTTATGTTATGGGGTGGGGAGTGATGTCAAAATCCAGTCTTTCTAAAGCCATATAAATATTTCAGCTGACTAATGGTCCCTTGTGATTTGTGCTCCAATGGGATCCCCCTTCACTTCATATCCCATGAGTAGCAGGTCCATTATGTTGGTTGGCTCAGCCTAGGAGTCACATCATTTATCATATGCCTCTGAACACCCGTGTTGTGCACACAATTCATTGAACACAAGGCAATGAAGTTAGGTTCCAAAATGGTGCAAGATACTTTGAGTTTAGAATTGGTCATAATGCTCACACAGTGAATTTGCACAGGAAAGCTGAATCATTCCCATTCCTGCAATTCATGTCTCATTATCTTCAAGTGCCATCCATTCTAGTCCTCACCATTATATGGAAAAAACGAGAAACTGCAGATGCTGGTTTACAGAAAAATAACAAAGTACGTAAGTAACTCAGTGGGTCGGGCAGCACTTCTGGCGGACATAGATGATGTTTTGGGTCGGGACCCTTCTACAGACCAATAGTGGTAGGAGGGGAAGAGAAAGCTGGAAAAGCATTGGGGACGGGAAAGAGCCTAGCAAGTGAGAGGTGGATAAAAGTGAGGGAAGATTTATTGGCAGATGGGTCGACAAAGAATGAGATCAAAATGAGACAAAAGGGAGAACGATAAGGAGAGTGAAATGTGAAGCCAGCGAAATATAAAGATGGAAGAGGCTGGGAGGAGATAGGGGAAGAATTAGTGGAAGAAATGGGTGCTCACCTTGTTGGGGCATAGTGAAGGGGGGAGGGGGGAGAGTTCAATGTTCACACCATTGGGTTGTCAGGTACTCGGGTGGGATATAATATGCTGTTCCTCCAATTACCAGGAGTTTTGAGTCATTGATGAAACTTGAATGTAGATATGTAAGCTTACTTCCCAATACAGTGCTGAGTCTGAGATGCCATTGGGTAAAGCAGGAATGTCCACTCTCTCACATGGCCATAAATGATGCTGCGACACTATTTATTCTGCAACGATTTCCTCTAAAACCGATTATCTGGTCAGTTTTACAGTGCTGTTTTACAAGT
Organism: Raja brachyura; assembly: GCA_963514005.1. The sequence goes on from OY740787.1 coordinate 82,616,003, forward strand.
GTGCTGTGAACAAATTGGCTGCCTCATTTCAACCATAACTACCATGGCTGTACCTCAGAAATATCAGTAACATACTTTGGGACATGCTGAACACATGAAAACAGACTACCCATGCAAGTTTCTTTATTTGTCGGCAGCTGGCCAAAGTTAGATAGATGCTTACTAATTGAAAATTGGGATCCTGTGGAAATAATAAATGTACCAATTTCAGGCAATAAGGGAGTTGACCTTGAATTATTTCCATCAAGCAGTAAAGTGCAAGACACACTGCTAAGCAGTATTTAATGATGTTCCTATACTATCTCAGTTATTAAAGTTCTTATCCTTGTTTTCCAATTTAAGCATCAAAAAGTAGTAAACACTGCCCAGTCCATCATCGGCTCTGACCTCCCTACCATCAAGGGGATCTATCGCAGTCGCTGCCTCGAAAAGGCTGTCAGGACCCATACCATCCTGGCCACACACTCATCTCCCCACTACCTTCAGGTGGAAGGTACAGGAGCCTGAAGACTGCAACGTCCAGGTTCAGGAATAGCTATTTCCCCACAGCCATCAGGCTATTAAACCCAACTGAAACAAAACTCTGAACACTAATAGCCCATTATCTGTTTATTTGCACTTTATCTGTTTTATTTATTCATGCGAGTATATATTTATATAATGGTATATGGACACACTGATCTGTTCTGTATTCAGGCCTACTATATTCTGTTGTGCTGAAGCAAAGCAAGAATTTCATTGTCCTATCTGGGACACATGACAATAAACTCTCTTGAATCTCTTGAAATTTTATGACAAGCATAGAGAGGTGTGCAGTGAGCTCCATACTTTGGACTGTTATCAGCTTCCGTGACCATGTATCACCTGAGAAGGTATTTAAATAGAAAACAATAAAAATACACTGGTGTAGATTTATACCAGTGACTGACCAATAATACAAGTTATTTTGCACTGATGAAAAGCAATTGCTCATTGCATCTATGCAAATTTGACATTGTGTAACTTGGACATGAAGGTCAACTAAATTTAATCAGACAATGTTAAATAACCATGGTCGATTGTGGCACACCATTTCAGTTTAACATCCTACTCAGAATAATTACAATCGGTTAGGAAAACACTTAAAAATTCACAGATGAATTAAAAGTAAGGAAAATACATTTGAAGTGCTAATAGCCTTCCGGTTCTCTGTTGCATCAAGCTTAGTAGGCATTCATATACCAGTGAATGTTTATAGAAATAAAGATTGTAACAAAGCATTTTACAGTCAATATGATTATGGACATTTCCATTTACCCTGGATCAACATGAACATGGTAAAAAAATGTAAAAATGCTGTTTAGATCTATGCTGCATTGAATAAATTCATTCTTAAATTATGAACAGACCAATCGTTGACCTACAGCAGATCAGCAGATGTGGCTTAATATTATTCCACCCTCCCCCCCCCCCCCTAGATTTTATTAATTTGGGCATTTTGTTGAAGTGTTAGTGTGAGAGTATTTTGTGGATCTTGAAATCTGTAAATTTCAATATCACATTGGAAAGGAATAAGGATCATCAAGGAGTTAAGGTCCTAAATTGGGTACAACTGATTTCAATACTATAAAACAGGACCTAAGAAAATAGTAGTATATCTGTATATCCTGTATATCGGCGAGACCAAGCGCAGGCTCAGCGGTCGTTTCACTGAACACCTTCGCTCAGTCCGCCTAAACCTACCCGATCTCCCGGTTGCTCAACACTTTAACTCCCCCTCCCATCCCCACACAGACCTTTCTGTTCTGGGCCTCCTTCATTGTCAGAGCGAGGCCCAGCTCAAATTGGAGGAGCAGCACCTCATATTGGGCATCTTACACCCTAGTGGTATGAACATTGACTTCTCTAACTTAAGTTAGCCTTGGCTTTCCCTCTCTCCATCCCCTCCCCAGTTCTCCCACCAGTCTTACTGTCTCCGACTACATTTTATCTCTGTACCGCCTACTCCCGACATCAGTCTGAAGAAGGGTCTTGACCTGAAATGTCACCCATTCCTTCTCGCCAGAGATGCTGCCTGTCCCACTGAGGTATTCCAGCATTTTGTGTCTATCTTCGACCTAAGAAAATAGATTGGAAGCACCTGCATGTAGGTAGAACACAATCCAACAATTGGGAATCTTTTAAAAGTGAGATAGTGTGAGTTCACAGTCAATATATCAGGCCCAGGAAACTAAAAGGGACAGAGACCCTTGAGGAGTACAGAGCATGTAGAAAAATGTACTTAAAAAAAAAAAAAAAAATCAGGACTGCAAAGAAGGGCCATGAAATATTAAAAATTTCCAAGGCATTAAATGGATGTATTACGAGCAAGAGGGCAACCAGGGAAAGAGTCATTCCCTTTAGGGACCAAATGGCAATTTGTGTGTCTTGGCACACAATGAGATTTTAAATGAATACTTTTTGTGTATTCACTAATGAGACTTAGTTGATGGAGAGTTCAGGTATGGGACAGTGATATTCTAGAGCATGTTAGCCTTAAGCGGGAGGAGACCTGAATACCTTGGAGCACATAAAGGTGGATAAGTTACAAAGGGCAGATGAGACCTGTCCCATACATTTATGGGAGGCACGGAAAGGGCTCAGGTGGATATCTTTGCTAGCCACAAATGAGATGCCAGATAAATGGAGAATGACCCAGGTAGCTACAGACCAATGTACGTATCAAAGGTAGGAAAATTATTGGAAAAATTCTAAGTAAGAATTCATTTACCCACCCTTGGAAATGCAAGGACTGGTTAGGAAAAAATTGCATGCCTTAATAATGCAAAGTCATATTTCACTAATTTTATAAATGTATATGAAAGAGTGCAGGACAGCAGATGTTTTCTACATGGATTTTAGTCTGACTTCTGAAATGGTACTGTGAGGTAGGCTCGTCCAAAAGAACCCAAAAGATCCAAGGCAAGCTGACAAATTGGTCTGGAACAGGAGCCAGAGGGTGGTGGTGGAGGGTTGCTTTTCTGATTGGTAATCTGTGACCAGTACATACCAAAAGGATCAGTGCTGATAACGTAAAAGTTTGTTATAAACATTAATGATTTGGATATGAATGCAGCGTAGACACAAACGTTCTGGAATAACTCGAGGGTCAAGCAGCATCTCTGGGGAAAAAGGATGGGTGACATTTTGGGACAGAACCCTTCTTCACACTGAAAGTATAGGGAGGATAACTCAAGCGGGAAAAGGACAGACAGTCCAGCAACTGATAAAAAAGGAAAGGTGGAGCCCATAATGGCCCAATGTTGGCTGGGGAAGAGATGATAATGAGAGGGATATAGGGATGCGAACAGTGAACTGGGCGAACAACTAGGGTGTAGGGTGTTTTCAATAAGTTTTCAGATGACGCAAGAATTTGTGCTGTTGAAGAGAGCAAGTAGGATCTTCTTCGGCAGTGGCATGATGCTCATCTGGAAAGTTGGTCAGAACAATGGCAAATGAAATTTAATCCTGATAAATGCAAAGTGATGCACATTGCAACGTTAATACGGGTAGGGCATAAAGAGTAAATGGTAGGGCTCCATTAGTGAACAGAGCGCTCTTGGGGTACAAATCCATGTATCCCTGAAAGTGGCAGCTCAGGTAGACGGGGTCATAAAGAAGGCATGACATGGTCTTTAGTAAGACCTGATAAGATCCTGTGAGGTAGGCTGGTCCAAAAGAACACATAAGGCGGGCTGGGAAATTAGTCCAAAATTGGTCTGGAATAGGTGCCAGGGGGTGGTGATGGAGAGTTGCTTTTCTGATTTGTAGTCTGTGACCAGTACATACCAAAAGGAACAGTGCTGATGGAGATGTCGTGTCACAACTTTATAAAAGATCGGTTAGGCCACACACGGGGGTATTGTGTACAGTTCTAATCATCAGTCTATTGGGACGAAGGATGAGGTTGCACTGGAGAGGAGATTCACAGGATTTTGCCTGCATTAGAGCATTTCCATTATAATGAGAAATTGGATCGGCTGAGTTTATTTTCCTTTGACCAGAAAAGGTTGAGGAGTGACCTGCTGGAGGGGTACAAAATTATGAGGGAGATAAATGGGTTAGTTAACAACAATCTTTGTCCCATGGTCTTGGTGTCTAAATCAACAAGACATAGTTGTCTGGTGAGAGCAGGAATTAAAGGGATCTGAGGGGGATTTTTTTTTCCCCCCCACAAATAATTGTTTGGAATCTGGAACACACTGTCTGATCTGGAGGCAGGTACTCTCACTATATGCAAGAAGCACCTCAACAAGCATTTAAATTGCCAATGTATGGAAGGCTATGGATCCAATGGGATTAGTAAATTGGCATGATTGAAGATGGTCAAAGGGTCTGCTTTTATGTTATTCTATTCACTGCATTACGAATAAGACCCAACTCAGATAGATACAAATCCCAATCTGTGGCAGAACCAACTCAAAGAGTTAATAGCCAGTTCAGTTTCTAATGTTGCTAAGATATTTAACTTCCTTATCCAACTGTTTGTGTTTAATTAGTTTCCATTTCTATTGATTCGAGTCACACGAATTCCTAGATCCAAATTCCCCTGAATTTTAACTGTACAACAGCTAGTTTACAAATGATCTATTATGCTAACAGGTTCCTATTGTCTATTAAGTTTGAGCTGTACTCCAAAACGAGTGAATAGCATACCCCATGAAATCCATATCCTCAATGTTACTCTTTTGTACATCATTAAAAGGTTAATACATTGCTATCAAAACATCTATACGTGTTCCTACATCTTCTAAAATGATATTACCAAGTAAATATGACTCATGCCACAGGGAAATGATTCATTATAAACAATGTAACTTCCACAAAATGCAGAACAAAGCATGTTCTTGAATTTTTTTCAAAGGAATTTATTAGAATTTGTAATATCTTTAATATATCCGGCAGGAGGAAGGCAGATATTTTATTACGTCATATCCCCATTAATTCAACATTTCCCAGGTAAAATTGCTGTCTCCTTGCCATCGTTGCCATGTTAGGTGTACACTAGTAAGAGGACTTTCTGAATTAATGGGAATATTCCATAACGGAATGTCCTGCCAGATCGATCAGATATGACAATTCTAATAATTAACAGCATGGTTTGGACCACATTTTGGCACGAGTCATATTTACTTGGTGATGCCGTATATTAATAGCTGCAGCAACACATATCGATGTTTTGACATCAATGTATTAACCTTTTAATGACGTACAAATGAGTAACATTGATTGTATGGATTTCAAAGAGTATGCTATTCTCTTGATTATGACCACAGCTACAAATTAATAGACAATACAAAACCCGTTAGCATAATAGATAACTCTACTTCACAGCTGGTTGGAATTCCAACTTTCCCCAAGCCTGCAGATAAATCACAAATGAAACCATATGAGAAGAGTGGTGGATAGAACATCCGGTCTGGACACAGGTAGAAAAGACAGATTTCTGTAGTTTAGTTTAGCAATAAACAGGCCCTTTGCCCCACTCCGACCAGCAATCCCTGTACACTGGCACCATCCTACACCCTAGGGACAATTTACAAATTTTACCGAAGCCAAATTAACATAGGGTATAAACCTGCACGTCGTTGGAATGTGGGAGGAAACCAGAGCACCCGGGGAAAACTCACACGGTCATGGAGAGAAGGTACAAACTCCGTTGACAGCACCGGTAGTCAGGATCAAACCCGTGTCTCTGGTGCTGTAAGGCAGCAACTCGACTGGTAAGGCTGGGTGCACAAAGCTTGTACTCAAACTGTGGTGCCAGGTGGTGTCGAAGGGGTGGAGGTTGGAGGGGAAAACGTAGTTACAGTTGTGAAGTGAAAACACTCAGAATTATAGTCTGGACACATTGCTGTGGTGTGAGAGCTGTTAGAGATCCGAAGGGGAACAATCTAATGCTCTTACGGATTGGTCTATACTGGCTGCAGTAAATTTCAGTGGGAAGAGAAAAAAAATACTGCCTTGACCTTTAAAGAAATGAAACATAAGGAAACATTATTCCAGTCGTAAGTATATATCTGCCAGAAGATGGGGATTTGGAGTTTGTCCCAAATTTGTCCCCGCTATTAACTTTATGGTAGAAATCCATTGAAAAATCCATTGAAAATCTTAAGACGATATAAATTGTCTTATATGATACAAAAGATAGCATTCAATTATTTAAAAAAGATCCTAATGAATATTGAGCAATTCCAGCTTTAATATACTTAATTTGCAAAATACTTTGCAAAGAGGCTAATATTCAATATTTCAAGGACATTCAACCAAGAATGATTCCAGATGTCTACCAAATCACAAATTGATCCGAGTGCCATTTAGGATGCACAGTGAAAACAGACTTTTTTTTTCTCTCAAAGCAAGGAAAATGTAACATTGGACGTCTCATGTTGCTAAAAGAAAACTGATTGTTATTCATTGTCACAGCAGTTTTAAAATAACTAATTTAAGGTTTAAAATCACATTGGAAAATTCCAGGGATGACAGGGGAGAATAAAGATTAAAACATGAATATTCACACAAAACCAAATTTAAAAAGCTCCAATTACATTTCTCTTGTCAGCCAACATGTACCCTTCATTTGAATGGGTCTGTTATCGTAGCAGCAATTTCAATCTGTCCTGACCTCTTTAGATTTCATGTGGAACTCCACAGGTTGGAAAAATATGACTGACTTAAAATGTCACTAGGAATGAACTCTGGGTAGTACAATGCGAAAGATGGGTATAAGTGTCCACATCCCGGCACAATAGCATAGTGTTGCTGAGAAAGGCTCCAAGGATATATCCTTAGGAAGCACCAGATATAACTGTAATAAAAAGGAACCGCAGATGCTGGTTTTTGCCAAAGATAAACACAAAATACTGGAGTAACTCAACTGGTCAGGGCTCCAATATTTTGTGTTTATCCAGATAAGACTGTATCAAAATGGTAAAAGTAACCACTACTGTAAATTCTCTGGCAGGGAAGACACAGGTAATTTATTTTCTGCCTTTGCTTCCAAGCCTTTGTGCAGAGTGGGTGAGGTTTACCAGCATCGCCCATCCCTAGAGGAGTAAAGGAGTGAGAAGCTGGGCTGCATACCATTGACATTCCACAAAAAGTTATATTTTTTTTGTGGCCAGAAGAATAAAAATAGAATGGGTAAGACATGCTGGGCATAATTCCCCACGCTGCAACACGCTAAAGAAATGTTTGTGGCCCATAGTTTAAGAGCCTCTGATTTAAATTGATGCCCTCTGGTTATTGAAGTCCTTGCTGATGAAAGTCATTTGTAATTGTAATTTTACACAGTTTTGTAATTGTAATTGTAATCGCATTGTAATTTTACACAACATTTTTTGAACTCTTTCAAAAAAATTGTTTGCAAACAATGCACAAACAAAATATAATTTAGCAGTTCGCCTATTGGATACTTTGTAATAAAGGTTTAACAAACACCCTGCAGTTTTGGCAGATGCTGATATCATTTTACAAATTTATAAAATTAGGATAGTGGTGTTATTTATGACAGTCACAAATCCAAACATCACACTTGGTTTGGAATCTTTTGATGACGTTTATGTAACTTCCTCAGAAATAAAGTATTATTACCAATGTGACAATCAAATTTATTTTCACATGCTTCAGCCTCATGACAAATTTCCTCATTTCAGTTTGAATCAACATGTTCCTTTTACAATGAAAATTACATGTCTTTTCAAGTCCTTATAAATGAGTTCTTGGTTCTTTTTAAAATGTTGCTGGATGGCAGAACTCGCTAACTGCGCGAGGCTTCGGAGGCTCAATCCAGCGCTAAATACAGCTCAACTCTGCCTGTCTTGCCTGGTTAACCTACAAGCCCTGACTGGACTGACAGGACACCAGCGCTGCCCATATTTCCCGCAAGCCCAGGCAGGTTAACCAGGCAGAGTTGAGCAGTGTTTAGCGCTGCTTCTCTGCGCTGGCTGTGGACGTGGGGGTACAGCTCGCGTCTGGCTGCCGACGTCTCTGGCCACCCATGGGGGGGGGGGGGGGCACTCGGGTGGGGACCGGACAGCGCCGGAGATCGATCCTGGCTGTGGATGAGGCGCAGGTCTGTGCCACATCTCCCTCCTCCAATCACCGCACTCTATCCTCAGTCCCCCCCCCCCCCCCACTCCTCCCTCCTCCAATCATCGCGCTGAATCATCATGTCCCGCCCCCATTGCCTGCTGACTGACGTCTCTCTCGTCCAATCGGCGCCCTCAGTCAGCAGTCCCACCTCCACTGTCTCGCGGAAAGCGGAGATTTTAAAATCCGGATGACAAAAACCTGAGGGGGGGGATGTCCCCCACCTCTCAAAGCATGGGGGGGACACCTCTGACCCCCCCCCCCCCCCCGTGTTTTCCAACCCTGGCTGTACAAGTTAACAAAATCGCATTACAAAACTATCTGCTGGAGTATCCATGAAAAGAGAACACAGTGTTCCTCTTTCCTCGCCTCCCACATGATTCGCATGAGCTTTCTGCATTATCTTTGGGAAGTTCCTAAGATTACAAATTATCTGCCTGCAGAAACCTAAACTGAACCAAAAGTCCCTTGGGTAGTGATGGCGCAGCAGTTAAATTACCAGACGAGTAATCAGTAGACCTGGGCTAAGAATCTGGAGATTCCTTCCACGCCAGCTTTGGTATTCAAATTCAGTAAAAATCTGGAATGTGGAAAATGCACCAACTAACCAATACCAACTGGACCCCCTATCTGATAAAGGATGTGCGGCTTTGGAGAGGATCCAGAGGAAATTGATGAGAATGATCCCATGGATGATTGGGTTAACACTAGAGGAGTGCTTGAAGTCTTTGGGCCTGTACTCGCTGGACTTTAGTATTATGAGGGATCTCATTGAAAGCAACCAGATAATGAAAGACCTGGATAGCATGGACATAGAAAGGATGTTTCCAGTAAAGGGAGAATCTAGAACCAGTAGGCACAGCCTCGGAATAAAAGGATGTACTGTACCTTCATTATAGAGATGAGGAGAGATTATTTTTAGCAGAAGGATGTTAAATCTGTGGAAGGCCAAGTCATTGGGTATTTTTAAAGAAGAGATAGAAATATTCGAGATTAGTAAGGATATCAAAGGTTCCAAGGGGAAAGCAAGAGAATGAGGTTGAGAGTGAAAAATAGATTAGCCATGATTGAATGGCATAATTCTGCTCCAATGTCTTTTGGTCAACTAATGATTACCATGAAAACTACCAGATTTATATGTCCTCTGAAGTCACTTAGTTGCACTATTGCTACTTTATTGAAACAAAGTAAAAAATAAAATTGGATGGGCCAGCTGGCATCGACTCAAGCACTGATTTTGGCAAAGTTGCTTCCAGTCAGTCAAACTTGTAAAGTTCTGCTCTCAAAATTCTGGGTAACATAGACTGGTCAAGCCACAGCTTGTCACAGTTATATACACAAAGTCATACCTCACAGATGGTGTACCTTACTCGTCCATTAACAGTCCTAGAAATATCTTGTTCTACTGACAGGACAGACATACCAGAGGTGGGGGCACAGTTGTACACAGAGGGATTGGTAATTTGAGCCCTCGATGTTGATTCTAGATCCTATGAGATCACGTGGCATCAAACACAGCGAGGAAATATCCTTCTGATTTCTACCTCCCATTCTCTGTTAACTGATGAATCAGTGCTTCTCCATGTTGAATAACACTTGAAAGTATCAAGCACAGGGAATGTACTCAAGGTGGGGAACTTCAATGTTCATCAGAGGTGGCTTGATAGCACCATGCTATCAACAGACCTAACGAAAGTCGTCAGCACTAGGTCTGCAGCAAGTAGTGAATGAACCAACAAAAGGGTTAACTCTACTACATCTTGGCCTCATCAATCTACTTTTGACGGATGCATTTGTCCACTATAGCATTAACAGAAGTGACCTCCACACTGCATCATGTTGTGTGGCAATACAAAATAGGATAGACTGAAACAAGATCTTACCGCATAGCACTGGATATCCATGAGGCACTGTAGACCATCAGCAGCTGCAGAAATGTATACATCTACCAACTGTAACCTCATGGCCTGGTGTATCCCGCATTCTACCATTACTATCAGGCTTGGGGACCCAAGGTAGTTCAATAAGCAGAGCAAGAGGGTCCAAGTTTTGAACTAAAACTGAGGTGAAGCTGTAGCACACTACTTGTGCATGACGCAGCAAAAATAGAATGCCATGGACATAGCTAAAAGATCTCACAGCTAACTAATCAGATTTGTAGAGTTCTGTACACCTACATCTAGTCATGTGTAGTGATTGACAATTAAACGCCTAACAAGGGATGGGAGGGGTTAAGAACAGCCCCATTATCAATAGCAGCAGGCCTCAGCATGCGAGTGCTGGAGAAAAGTCTGAGCAATCACAAGCTTATTCAGTCAGAAATGCTGCATAGATTACAGTATCTATCTTGGCTTCCTTGGGGTCCCCACCTTCACCACGAGAAGTCAATTCAATTTGCTCCACATGATATTGAGAAACGGTAGAGAGCACAAGATAGTGTATGTCAGACCATCACAGCTGCGGAAAGGCAGACCTGTGTTCCAGAACTACTTGTGTAAGAAGGAACCGCAGATGCTGGTTTAAACCGTAGACACAAAAAGCTGGAGTAACTCAGCGGAACAGGCAGCATCTCCGGAGAGAAGGAATGGGTGACGTTCCGGGTAGAGATACTTCTTCAGAAGTAGTTCCTGAACTACTTGCACTTCTAGCAAACGTCCAGCAAATTACAAAATAACATCTACCCAACTATGCAGAAACTTGCTCATTTATCTCCCGTTCACAAAAGGGATGCTTCCAATCCAGCTATTTATGTGCACCCACGCCATCTGCTATCAATCTATCTATAGCTATACTATTACTAAAAGTCTCATCGACTTAATCTGCACTGTTTTCAAATTTGAGCAAAAACGGTGCCCTATATCGCTAGGATTTTTTTGCTGCCTTGCTCGCCGTTCTCCTCTGCTCCAAGCGCACCAGGTTTTGTTCCAATCGGTGGAAGATTACAAAAGTTATGAAGGTTTAAAAAAAATCATGAGATCAGCAGATTGGCCTTCTCGCGTGTCAATTACCATGAAGGTATTGCTCCTTCCGGCACCCGCTGGCGAACTAAGTCCCGGAGGCACGGCTGAGCCCATGAGCACGTCCAGAAGCCGCCCAGATTAAAACTGAAGCAGCTGAGTTTTCACGCGCATGGGAGCAGGCTGAGTTCGCGTACAGGCTCTGGGGACGGGAGCAGCTGTGTGAGTCTGGAGCTGTGTCCTGGAGCCAGGGCTGGGAATTGGAGAGCCCACACCCCCCCATCCCCTACACCCCCCAATTTAGCTAAGCTACTCAGACACGCAACCTCCACCACCAAGGAGGACAATGGAACACCATTACATGCAGGTTCAATGCCAAGCAACACTTAGTCCTGATTTTACTCTCCATTGTCACTGGCTCAAAGTACTGAACTCCCTATCCAAAGGCACTGTACAGTACCCTCACCAGATGATTGCAGTGTAAGTAAATAGCTCATCAGCACCTTCTCGTGAACAAATAGGGTTGGTCAATATATACTGGTCATTCCAGTGTTGCTCAGATTCCGAAAATAAACCCAAAAAAGTACAAGGGCAAAGGACATTTATTCTCACATACACCAATTGGTGCAGTGAAATTTGAGTTACCATGCAGCACACAAATAAATATCACCAACAGACCAACTGTACTGGTGGACTTTCTTTCCGAAAAATTTAAACAAAGCTGATGATTTAACCCAGTTTGCTTTTGTCCATGTTATTCAAAGTCTAAGTCCCCACTGTTACTACTAACATTTGTTAATAACACACCGTAATTTATTCTCAAGAATACCCTACCAAATAAGTAATATTTTGCTTCCGATTATTTGGGTGATGCAATGAAGGCGGTTAGAAAAGCCATATCTTGCTCAATATATCCAGGATTTGTGAAATCTTCCTGCGTATGGTGTGCACAGCCTAAAGTTGTAGGACAACTTGTTCTATTTGATTGTGCATGCCAGGTTGATTGCATTTGTCGAAAGAGAGCGGACCATATGAAGGTTGCAATCCCCCACCCCAATTTGTGTAATGATAAAACATTTCAATGATCTATGATTATGCTTTATGATCTAAATACTTTTGAAACGTAGTTATAATACAGGAAACTCTTCAAAATGAATGGAGCATACTTTAGCATAAAACATTAAGCACATGACCAAATCACCTAGCTTATCCAACACAAGTTCAAGTGAGTTTATTGTCATGTGTCCCTGATAGGACAATGAAATTCTTGCTTTGCTTGAGCACACAGAACATAGAAGGCATTTACTACAAAACAGATCAGTTCTGTTTCAAGAATTCTGTGAATTCTCCTAATGTTGTCTAAAATAGATGGTTTCATCATTTATTTATTGTTTCATGCAGCATGCATGGTCTCAGTCCCCTCGTATACCCCCTGTGCACTCAGCAATGTGGCCGAATTTGGCTCCAATTCCATCTACAGGTTTAGAGATGACACCGCTTTGGCGGGCCAGATCCCGAACAATGAGGTGAAGTACAGGAAGGAGATAAAGAACTTAGCAATGCAGGGCAGGACACCAACCTCCCCCTCCAATCAGCATCAATGGTTCAAAGTAGAAATACTTGAGTTTAAATTTCCTTTGTTGAGAGCTTAAAATTACTCTTACAAAAACTTCTACAGATATACAATAGGAAGCACAGTTGAGTCGCATTACTACTTGGTTTGGGAACAGCTCTGCCAAGACTGCAGTTATGGACATGCACGTGGCACTTCACACTGCCTTAGAAAAGCAGCCAACGTAATCAAACACATCCCACCCCGGTCTTTCCTTCTCCCATTGGACAGAAGACACAGAAGCCTGAAAGCACGCACCACCAGACTTCCACCCTCTTATCAGACTTCCGAATGGTCCTTCCATAATCTATCACACTGTTGATTCACCTCAACCCTATTGCAATCATTGGACTTTGTCTCTGGAACAGCTACGCCACAATGCTGAAAAATATATTCTGCACACTGTTTTCCTTTGCTCTACCTATTATACTTGAATTTGACTTGATTGTATCTGTAAAGTATTGTCTAATTTGATTGGATAGAATGCAAAACAAAGCTGCTCACTGTACCTCGGTAACCCAAGTAAAGGCTTTCCCCCATTAACATAACTGCCTAAGCTCTGGATGAGAAACTTGGTCCCCTGTCACTGAGAGCCCGATGGGACCTCCCTCACCACATGGAGAGCAGTGGCAAAAGAAGCCCCTACCCACCTCGTCCAGCGCAGCTGGGAAATGACAATAACCGCTGCACCTGCTGCTGATTCCTGTATTCAGAGATTGGGAGCAAAGTGGGAGGTCTGGAGCAACAGTGTGGAGGGGTGAGGAAGCCCCGTTCTGCTCTGTGAGTCTCACTCGCTGCCCAAACTGGAGTTCAGGGTAAAAGGACATTGACCTTAAGCATTAACTCAGTTTCTCATTCCAAAGACCCTACCCAACCTGCAAAATATACAAAGTTCTTGTCATTGCAAGCTAAAAATACAAGTGTCAATCAAAGCAATTGCCTGACAATTTCTGACCTCCCGCAATTCAGCAAGTAGCCTAAAGGGACAGTGGTGTCCGATTAGTAGGAACGCTCCATTCACTATCATCAAAATCTGCTATAATAGAGGTCAGTAATGCAGATAGACTGTAACCACTTCTATAGCTTCCTCACGAAACTCATTCCAGATGCAGACTAACCTCTAATATTTACAGGAATTTTTACAGGATGGTTTCCATGTTTTTAGAAACAGTAACGATAGTCATTTTTATTTCTTACTCCTTCTTGGTACTTACGTCTTAATGAGTTATTTTGCCAAAAATGTTTATTCCTTCCTCCTGCTCAGAACTCTTAATGGATTTCCAGGGAAAAACAACCATTTTAAATATCTGGTTGTCCCAAATCTCCTCAGTTATGTATGCAGTCACTTCTATATTTGTAGTGAAATACTGAAATAGTTAAAGAACATACTTCTTAACATTAAGATTGTTTGTAGAATATCTATATTTGTAAATTTAAAAAATCACTTTGTAAATCAGTATAACTGAAGAGTTAACTTTATTCAACATTTAAAGTTAGTTGCAAATATTTGATCCATTGATTTCTACCCATTTCAGTTAAGTGACTGACCCCTTATTTTGTATTTGTGTCCTGGTTTATGATTCTTCCATTAGTGAAAACATCTAGGATCTTATACACAATGTGTAAGAAGGAACTACAGATGCTGGTTTAAACCATAGACACAAAAAGCAAAGGGACAGGCAACATCTCTGGAGAGAAGGAATGGTGACGTTTCGGGTCAAGACCCTTCTTCAGACTGAAGGAGTTACTCCAGCCTTTTGTGTCAAAGGATCTTATACATTCTTTTAAGCTCCAAGGAATTGGCTTGGTGAATCTCCTTTGGACTCCCTCCGATGCTATTTCCTCTTACACAATAGGACCAAAACGGTGCACAGCGTTCCAGGCGTGGCCTCATGATCATCATCCTGTACAACAGTAGCAATACCTCCGTTCTTAAATTCCACCCCTTCTAATGTAAATACAGACATACAATTTACCTTCTTAATTACTTGTTCTAGCAACCTTAAACATTAAGCAGATTTTGGATCTATTTCCTGACTATAACTTATTTTTCTCCCTTATGAACCAGCATAACTATATAAAACAATATAACATTATATAAAACATTAAAAGTATAAAAGCTTAAAATTCAATTTACTGCAGTTCTGATTTCTGTGGCAATTTCTTGACGATGTGTCAATTTTAAAAACATTTTACCAATCCTCAACTGTGTTGTCAAGACTAAGCCTCAGTCCAATATTACAGCCAACTTAAGATGCAGAAATGTAATAGAGACAATTTCACCTTTGGGTCCATTCCAGTCAAAACAGTTACTTAGTGTAATCTATGTCATAACTTCTGTAAATGACATTTATTACTGTCTAGCAATTTAAATTTCCTGAGACTAGTGATGGATGGATATAGGTAAGTGGTAGGTGTCATTATGTTCAGAGGTTTGATCTACTGTTCCATGTACATCTACAATGTTGCGCATTGCATCAGATACAACAAGTTAAATACAAAGCTATTTATTAGTTGAGTGTAAATATGTTATATGAGCACTATGCAATAAAGCTATGCTGCACATCATGGTAACACGAGAATACTCAGTATTTTGCTTAGTATTTCTTCTGCCAATATATTTCCATTCAATTAATCAAAAGAACTCCACTGGTGTCTCACTTTAGCAATTTCTTTATATATAAAAAACTTAAAAGGTTCCTGCCAAATATATTGTATATAATAATTGCCATTATGCCCCCATCCTGCTATAACTAATCAATGGCCTAAAATCATGCCAATACAGGCACGTTAGTCACTAATTTGTCAAATGCAATAACAAAACAATTTTCATTTTAGATTCCAACTTCCTATGAGTAATGTTTGAAATATTAGTAATTAACTCACAGTAACCCGTTACATAATCTGCATATGGAGAAAATAAGATTCAAGTTCACTTGTCATAGTAGTCTTAATGAAAACATAAATAACACTGAGAAGCATTAAAAATTTGCTGGCACTTTAGACAGAAATGCACCAAGTGCTTTTGACACAGGAAGTTGTTCAGACAAATAATTAATTTAAACGTGGGTAATCCACTTTTTAGCTTTTAAACATAGAATTATAGAAAATAGGTGCAGGAGGAGGCTAATCGGCCCTTCGAGCCAGCTCTAGGACCACACGCCATGGAATTATTAAATATAAATTTCAGCGCATATGATTTAAGCCTATGTCCAAATGTCAAATTAAAAGCCAGGTAAAAGGCAATTTTAATTAAATTAAACATTTATTAAATTTAAAACACTTTCCTCAATGGGATTACAAAAACAAGCCGTTGAAGGTCTCAGGGGAACGTGAAGGCAAAGATCTCCTTTCTTAGATCAGTATCACATCTTTGTAAAGACCTTGAGAAATATGAATTACCAGATAGGTTCACATGCCCTTGTCTCATTTGGGGTATCGATTATTTTGTCCAATGTCCAACAGTATACAGCTCCTTCAAAATATGCTTCATCAAATTTGTCAATTAAGCCAAGAAATAAGGCACATAGTTTAATGGCTGTGGGGATTTTTCATCCATTATGTATTTGCCATTGTGACATGACTGTATTTTTATGTATGAATTTTAGATTACGAATGTCCAAGAAAAAAAATGGCAAGTGGTCGCTGACGTCCATTTCTCAAAACACAAAGAAGAAAACAAAAATCATGGTGTACTTATTATAAAGGATATTTGAACAGTAATTTTAAGTGTTTCTTCCTCTACAGATGCAACCCGTCCTGGTGGAGTATTCCTGGATTTATTATTATTAACATAATTTATATGCTAATAAAAATAAATATTTGTTTTCAATACTGTACTTGTGGTCTGGACATCAGTACAGAAAATTTCTGAAGCTTTAATAACAGTTTCTAAGAAGTGTACATTTGACATTTTGCTTGAAAATAAACAAACTGAAGAATGCTTCCTGACAAAAGGGAATTTATTATAATTTATAATGTTTCAAGAAAATAAATAGATTTCCAAGCATGGATAGCAATACTTAAACACCAGATTTAATTACCACGCTACAAAACAAGTGTGAACTGTAAAATTTTCATTTTGAATTAGGAAAATAAATCTTCATATTGTTACACAATTTGTGGCTTATAATAACATCCATTAAAAAAAGTCTTCACCCAGCTATTCTGCACCTTAAGCTGCAATTTTGGCTTCCTGGGTGGTTATATTAAGTTCTGAATAGGATATTTAAAAACAGAAAGCTATCATTTCCGTAAACTAATTAAAATATCCATTTATAAATATAAAAGTAATATTTTCAAATAATTTTATTTTAATCACATGTGATAGATTATTTCAAAATGTCCTTTACATCAAAAACTGAAATACTTTCATATTACTCACGATAAAACAATGTAAAAATCAAATGTAAATATAATGTAAAAAAGTTCCAAATATTTTCAACAAGGACATCTATTCCTTCCATTTAATGAATGGAATTACCACATGCAAAAAAATCAATATGGAGACCAGGGCTTTTCAACTCTGCTTTCAGCCCAGATAATTTCTCCTATTCTTTACAACAGATTTAAAATTCTAAGCTGACAAGTCTTAAAACCCTAGTTTGAACTGATTAAATAACTTTCTTTATAATTTATATCTGTGATGTTTTATGCAAGTTTACATTATGAGCAATAATGTGCAGCACAAAAACAAATCTCCCTGCAAGGAATCATTGCATTTGACACCAAATTCTGCTGGTGTGAAGTGCTTAATCTTTAATCAGCAACCACTAAATTGCAACATAAATACTTAAATCAACCATCTATAGATATATTAAAACAGTTTCTAAATTAATGTATTCAAAAATTACCTCTTCTATTCTGCTGTTGAATCAGAAAAATATTTTGAATAAGTATATTTGTAATTCAAGATTGTTACTGATAGTCACTGCCCTTGGTCACATCTCTCCCATACATGAAAAGACTCTAGGTACTGTTGATACCTAGGTACTGTTTGAATTATTTAAAGCACAATGAATCAAGTTAACATTTAACTTTCAAAGCACTACTTTCATTGGTCCTCATTATCCCAAGTATAGCCACAATTTTAGCTCATTTTATTAAAAGAGCATTTTTCAGCTATTATTCGCCTTAGTGCAAAGAGATTTATGAAAACGTACACAGGGCAGCAGTTACGAAAGTTTGAAAGTGCCAATAAGTCAGTGCCCAAAGATCCACAGATGGAATTTACAATGGAGGCATCTGCACCCATGTTACATACACAAGGATCACTTTTATAAAGTGTTAAGAGCATTGTAAAAATGGAAATGTTTTTTTTCTAAAGTGTAACTATACACCACTTTCAGAATACCAATTCTCTGTAATCTCATGGCAACTTATGCACGAATCATCAAACCGGAATCGTTTGGGAACAACAGCCGATTCTTCAGAAATATTTACTTTTTTCAAATTTCTGCCTATCCCAAACGTGGGTGAGAGAACAGGATTCTTCTCGTCTGAAGATCTACTGTGCTGCATCCGCATCTGTGAAACACATGGAGTAATCTCTGCTACAGGGTTAGTCATCAACTCCTCTGTTTGCAGCCAAGGATGAAAAAGGCATGCTTCAGCATTTAATCGATCCCTTAAAGATAAAAGATGATATTGGTAATTAGAATCTTTCGTATACATGCAAAAATACATATTGCGTTAGAACTGATGAAATAGTTTCCAGAGGTGCTATTAAAAACAAACGATTATGCATAAACCACAATAACTATAGCTAGCTAAAGAGCAAACCTATGGCTGATTATTAAATTAGCACTGATTACCAAGTAAATGAAAAATATAACCAAGTTTAATGTGGAATAAAACTACAGTTTAAAATGCAGATTACTGAATCTGTAGTTGGACACCTTTCCTATATTTAAATCAAATAACCAACTAAATTCAGTAATTCAACTGAAATAACTAATATTGTTTCTTTAAATTGTGTCAGATAACAGAAGGATAAGAGTCATTTACAAGACAACCATTGATTTATCTTTAGCTAATAAAAGATATAGCCAAAAGAAAATAAATATTCTTGGAGATTGATACTGGGAGTAACAACCTCAGAATAGCAGGTTTTCCTGTTCATATCAGAACTGACTTCTCAGACAAGGTAATTTACATGTACGATTGTCTCAACCTTATTAAAAAATCTCCAAAGATCTGTTCCCGTCCCAACTGTTTACACTCTTCTGACAAATCAGCTATGATTAAGCAGCATTCAATTCAAGAGTGCTTTATTGTCGTATGTCCCAGATAGAACAATTAAATTCTTACACGCAGCAGCACAACAGAATATGTAAACATAGTACACTGTAAAGAATATATTAAATAGGAAAAAAGTTATAGTGCAATAATGGTCTATGTAGTTCAGAGCTTATCTGAGGTTGTAGTGTTTAATAGCCGAATGACTGTGGGGAAAAATCTGTTCCTGAACCTTGATGTTTGTTTTCAGGCGCCTGTGCCTTCTTTCCAATGGCAGGGGTGAAATGAGTGAGTGGCCAGGGTGGCCAGGATTATGCTGGCCGTCTTTGAGGCAGCGATTCCAGTAAATCGTTTTGATGGTGGGGAGGTCAGTGCCGTTGATGGGTTGAGCAGCGTCCACAACTTTTTACAGACTTCTTCACTCCTGGGCATTCAAGTTGACAAACCAGGCCACGTTGCTACCAATCAAAATGCTCTCTACTGTACACCTGTAGAAGTTCAAGAGAATACCAAATCTCCATAATCTTCTTAGGAAGTCGAGGTGTAGATGTGCTTCCTTTATAATTGCATCAGTGTGCAGGGTCCAGGAAAGATATTCAGAAATATGCACACCAGGGAATAAGAAGTCTTTGACTCTCTCCACCAAGTTGATATAAACAGGATTGTGGGACCTCCTTAGCCAGCGTTTCTCACACCAGAATTCCTTCCTTAGCCAGCACTAAAGCAAATGTGCCACTGGACAATTTAGTCTCCTCTCACCATTCCCTTACGTCTCTGCAATTTAATATCTGATTATTTTCTTCAATTATTTTCTAATAATGGCTCATTGACATGAAACATTAACTCTGTTTCACCCACAGATTCTCTCAACCTGCAGTTCCTCCAGCAAATTGTTTGTTGCTATCTATAGTCAGCTGTGCAATTATTCTTCCTTTACTTAAGTGGCATATTTTATCGACTTGGAATTTCCATTTCATTATGACTTCATGATATTGATTTATTATTAGCTTATAATGGGGACCATGTTAAAAAAAAAGAAAAAGATTACCAACCAGAAATGCCAAGTATCCGTTTTTAACTTAATGCATATTTCGTGCTCTAAACTGTATACCTGCATCTCAATTTCAATTTAGATAAAAAGTTGAGCTATCAAAAAAGTAAGACCTCACCCCACATCTGTGGGTTTAACTGATCTACTTTGGATATGGATGATCGTCATAGCTGATGCATATTCAAGTGAATGTGTCATTTGTTTTTTATCATATGTACACTATTGTTTCTTTGATTTCCTTTGCATTCAGTTTCATTATCTCCATTCTATCTCTACCTTTCCAAATGATCTTAAAAAAAGTGCTGGAGGAACTCAGTAGATCAGGTAGCATTTCTGGAGAATATGGATAGGTGACATTTCAGGTCCTGTCTCTCTTCTGAGATGTTCCAAATGAGCTGTTAATTTCCAAACACTGTTTGACTGGCAAATAGCTAACTGAGCAGTAATAATAATAATTGTGTAAGAAGGAACTGCAGATGCTGGTTTAAACCAAATATAGACACAAAAAGCTAGAGTAACTCAACGGGACAGGCACCATCTCTGGAGAGAAAGAATGGGTGACGTTTTGGGCCGCGACTCTTCTATAATAATTGTATATTTTTAAATCACCTGTTATTGAAGTAACAGGAACAAAATATTAAGCAACTAAAATATAACGTGATTTTATTTCTTTTTAAATATGAAGCTGCTGCACATGTTTAAAAATCTGTAACAACCAAGACTACATAACAGGAAATGCTGTGGATACTCAGCAAGTCAGGCAGTAGTTGCTAGATAAACCAGGTAATCCTAATCCACAAAATGGCTTAAAATTCCTTCATGGATTTTGAATTTGAAAGAAAATTGATACAATTATATCTTATGCTTGCGCTAAACCACTTGTTAAGCTGCCAAGTTTTGTCAGAGCATTTCAGTATTCTAGTACCTGAAAATCAGTATTTTGCTGAGGAGATCAGTATTTTTATGCGGTGCCATTTTGCTGAAAAAAATGTTTTATTTTTTTATGTGTGGTCATTCTCATGTAAGAGTACAATAATACACAACTTTGTTACCAATTGACATGTCTTCTTCTAAGTTACGCATTCATTGCCATCTCTTTGTATACTGCTGTTTGAACAGATACTTCCTGCTTTTAGCAACAGATAATGTAGAGCCATTTTGGAAGCTTCCTTCTCCCTCCCTCTCGCCCCCTTTTGCTCCCACCCTCCCTCTCTCTTTCTCCCTGTTCCTTTTTTTCCTCCCTCCCTACCCATCCCTCTCCCCCTTCAACCCACCCACCGTTCTGTAAAATCAAGGCCAATCGCAATGTAACTGCAATCCCACTGGTAACCTTTCACCACTAGGCTTATCCAGAATTCTACCACTGCCTGAAAATAAGCAACGGCTCAACTTCCACTAAGAAAGAGTAATATAGCTCCAGCCGGTAGCGCTATATTTAGAACCCATAGCGCTGTAGCCGACAGCTCTTCGTTTAAATTCCCACGTGTTAAACTGCCTGGAGCGGGACAGGCAGATCAAAGCTTTCAAAAATAATCATCCAGATCTTGAAATTTAAAATACTAATAGATCTGCTATAATTTTTAGAAGTACAGTATGACTTTTTATATCCTTGCATTTTTTAAGCAGCTAGATCTTAAGTCAATTTCACCGGGTTATTACTTTTCCATTGGCGAGTATGTTTAATGAAACAGAAAGTCGGACTAATTAAAAATAAGTCCGTATTTAACAACACAAAATGGTACATCAGTATTCTAATCGCATTTCCATGCAAAATACGGAAAATCTGTACTACTTGGCAGCTCTGTAAAGCCAACCTGTTTATAATTTCCTAAAGGTCTGTAACTGGCTAAAGACTCCCATTCCAAGTAAACGTTCCATCTCTCCAATGGCAATGCCTGAGATGTAGTTTATTATGGGACTTAAGGTGATTTCATAAATAAACCAAGATAAAACCAAATATGATAGCTTCAGAATGATTTGTTTAAATGATGTTAATTTTTAAAATAGGTAAAAATTGCAGTTGTTTCATAATGAAGGCTGACAAAAATATGTAAATAAATATGTTTGTATTGCCAGAGGAAAAACTCCATTTAAAAAAAAAACCATGGCCAATTTTTATTCTAGCTGAATACTCACTCAGGTTTTTTGACAAGAAGCTGCTGAATAAATTCAACTGCAGTTTTAGAGACACCTTCAAATATCTCATCTGAATAATCAACATTAATTTGAGAGATATTAAGGAAAGTTTCTTGTTTATCTTCTCCCTGAAATGGTGACTCTCCTGTCAGCATCATGTAGACCAGCACTCCGATGCTCCTGTAAATCAAGAAAGTTTATAAAAATGAAAATCTATAAACATATCTACCCCTTCTGAATGCAAACTCACAACTTCACAAGTTACAGGAGTATAATTAGGCCATTTGGCTCATACTCTACCATTCAATCATGGCTGATCTATGCCTCCTAATCCTATTTTCCTGCCTTCGCCCCATAACCATTGACACCCGTTCTAATCAAGAGATATGCAACTTGTTACATATATTGTGCAGTTGGTGGTTTAGACGTCTCTTTCCAATGCCACACATACACAATTATAAGAATTGAAGACGATCTTAACAACCTCCACCTTAAAATAGAAAGCATCATAAATTGTAGCAGGCACTGCTATTTTACATGACTATGTTAGATGAGCCAACAATAGTGCGAAAATTGTTCACTTAAAATAACAAATGGCAACTCAGTTTTCCAAACAAATTATCTAAGAATTGTTGCTTGGTAATAACTGATGGGTAGATTTGCAGCTTTTGTTGGTAGCTTTCTATTCACTTATTTAGTTTAGTTCAGAGATACAACATGGAAATAGGCCCTTCGGCCCACCGAGTCCATGCCAACCATTGATTCACACTTTCCTATCCACTGCCTACACATCAGGGACAATACTCTTTCGAGGGACCAATTAACTTACAAACCGGAGCATTTGGAGGAGACCAAAGTGGTCACAACGTGCAAACTCTATACAGATAGCACCCGAGGTTGGGATCGAACCCAGGTCTCATGCACTACGAATCAGACATGCCACTGTGCCACCCAATTATATCTGAAGATTTATGCAATCCACCACAAGGTTTAATAATGTTGCCATTACCAGCCCTTCCATGTATCATTCGCACAACAGATAGAAAATGATCAAAATTTGTTTATCATAGATGATGTAAAGATGAACTGTTAACATTTTGAGAAAAAGTGAGATCCTTGGTAGACTCTCCAAACACATTTAGAATCAATGGAGTGTCAATATCAAACAGAATATAAGCAAAACAAATGTCTTGATCAGCCATCTATTGAGATGCAAAATGCACGTATGGACCACACATTCAATAGCTGGAAATATTGTACTAAACACTTTCAATCCTTATTTCCATTTGGTTTGATGCTGGTGGATGTGGGTGAAGAATAAGGGACAGGCAAAACATACCGAATAGTCATCGAACTACATTGTATGGAACTCTGAAATTAAAGTGGGTTAAGGGTTTAAAGTTATAATGACATGTCTGCATCAAGGCAAAAGTTTAGAAATGGATGTACTGATTACATCAACAGAAGAAACTTCACAAATAGATCATATAAGGCCTGTGCTATGCAATCCATGCTTTGGCCTGGACAGCCATCAATACACATATCCAATGTGCAAAAAATTTAGCTTGCTTCTCTTTCAGCACCATTACACATTTTTTAGGTATAAAACACATTTTATTCCTACATGACTATTAACGTACCACATGTCTGTTTCAGTGGAGATTGGTTCATAGTTCAAGATTTCAGGGGCTGTCAAAGAAAAAACATTAAACTGAGACGTTAAAATAAGCAAGTCATAAAATGGTTGGCAGAATGGTGTCCTTTTAGAATACAAAGAAAAAACATGTAAAGGAGTCTACCTTTTATATAAAGTTATGCTATTAATAAGTTTTTTTATAATCCTCTCTCGTCATGGTATTTCAATGATTTAATACAAGATGTCTCAAAACAACAATTTATTTAAAATTTGAGTGCTCTGTGCGGCAATTATTGTGTGCAAGTAATATTAAACAAATAGGGGTTGCATTAAAAAGTGTGTTTAGGCTGCAATGGCCAAGAATAATCATGGTCTATTAACAAGAGAAGAAAAAGTGGTTTAAGAAACATCCAACACAGCGGCAGTGAACAAGCATGCTGACATAATCACCAAATATCATGCAAATAATTGCAAAACGCTAAATTCCTTGACCTCAAGGATTAAGAAAAAAGAACAAAATGCAACCATCCATGCTGGTCAATGCTATCTTATTATGAGATCATTCTAATTATGTTTCTTCTCAGCATCACTTGGATCCATTTTAAATGATTTAATCGCTTTGCCATAAAATTCATTATCTCAGTTTAATTGTTATGGAAAAGTACATATGGTTCCAAAGTCTTTTCAAATCTACAGGATATTCATTTAATAACCAGAAGAACACTTGGTGGAAAACAATAAGTAAAACGACAGTGTTGGAAAAGGGACACAAAGTAATGGAGTAACTCAGCGGGTCAGGCAGCATTCTGGAGAATGTGGATAGATGATGTTTCGGGTCACGACCCTTCCTTGGACTTCTCCAGTCTGAAGAAGGATCCCGACCCAAAATGTCATCTATCCAAATGCTGCCTGAGCTACTCGAGCACTTTGTGCCCTTTCGTGTAAATCAACATTTGCAATTCCTTGTTTGTACAATACTGTTGAATATACTCTCCATGTCAGGCAGCAGCTGTGGCGAAAAACCGAATTAAAGTTGCAAGACAATGGCTGTGCACTAGAACACACTCGATACAACTTTAGACGAATTTGATATCTTATAACTGATTACTGACTTGAGCAAAATGGTGATTACCGTTTACAACCAACATACTTTTTTAAAACAGCTCCATTAACACGCCATTAAGGGCAGCTCGGTGGCACTGTGGTAGAGTTGCTGCCTGACAGCACCAGAAACGTGGGATCGATCCTGACTACGGGTGCTGTCTGTACGGAGTTTGTACGTTCTCCCAGTGACCCGAGTGGGTTTTCTCTGGGTGCTCCAGATTCCTCACACACTCCAAAGATATGCAAGTTTGTAGGTTAATTGGCTTTAGTAAAGTGGTAAATTGTCCTCAGTGTGCAGGATAGTTAGAGTGCGGCGGGGATCACTGGTCGGTGCAGACTCGGAGAGCCAAAGGGCCTATTTCTGCACTGAGCTATGAACTAAACTATTGCTTCGAGTGCTTCAGTTGTAGAAGGACGAAAGGTTGTATTACAAAACAGCAAAGCAATAAATTTGGTCAGCATATTTAAAAAATGAACCATATCAATGGTTGGCTGGCAATAAATCAGTATTATCCCCAAAGCAGCATTTAAACCAATAAACTCCTTTTTTTTTGTATATTAACTTACATTTGAACGAAGGCAAAGCCAAAGTGATTTTATTAATCATTAAAGTAGTATTGGCTGACTGTGACACCAAAGTATTTTCCTATGAAAAGCTCTCCACTGTCTGTAGTCTTTCCTGTGCTGTTGTTGGAGGATAATGATTCAAGTCCCTTAGGGACTAGGCACGCCACTCCTCAATAAGCTTATTTTATTAAGGCTGTATGTTACATTGTTTAATAAAGTATCATTGCAGAAGTATCAACATAAACAATTGCTTTCATTTCAATACCATTCCACAGTGAAACTGGCAGCTGTGTGCTTGATACAATGGTTTCTGATTACTGTGGGGAGGTCACATGTAAATAGATTTTTCTCCAAATACATTTTTTTTCCTGCTCAATTTCCAAAGTAAATTTTAAATGATCCTCGAGCTCACAATCTCATTATAACCAATTGAGCTAGTGTAATACAGATAGTGCTCCTTAATTCATCCATCACATCATGAAAACACGGATTATAGCTGAACTACTTTTGGTTGAATATTTGCTAACTGCAGTGCTCAGTTCTGCTTGCAATTAACAACATGAACTCCACATGCAGCAAGACTTAGTGACATTACTCAACTTCCCAAAAGTACTTCACCATCTGAAGCTGTGCAATAGAACACATTAAATTGCAACTCCGACCTCAGTTAAACTTAATATGAATGGGGGAAAATATGTGCCGGTGAGAAGGCCCGACTCGCCACTGCAGTCAAACAATGAAGGAGGACTCGCCCCACTGTCTACGGAGAAGCCAGTGTGTAGTCTTGTGGCGGATGCAAGCCCCCACAGACCAGGTGGAGCTCCAAGGTTGAGTCGGAGCCTCTGCAGACATGTGGACCCCTGAGGTTGTCGGAGCCTCGGGGTTGAGGCGTACTGAGGGCAGGTAGAATTGGACGGGCCGCATCGCCGATAAGAAAGCGGTACCATGAGCCACCAGGAACAAAAAGGGGGGAAGATGAGTACTTTTTGTAACTTTGTCGGTGCCTTTGTGACGACTCTAGTGTGTACTTTGTATGCAAAAACAAAGAATTTCAATGCACCTGGCTAGGTACAAATGACGATAAACTATCATGTGTAAATGATTACACCCTCCACTACTGGCATTCTTGCAAACTGCCATGGGTTCTTCAACAGCAACTCACAAACTTGTTCTTATAGTCTTTACAAGTCATAGAAAACAAGGCACTTCTGGTCCCACCTTCTGCAAGATTTCTCCCCAAACTGCATGGAAATATCAACAATCCTTCACTGTTGCCCAGTCCAAATCCTGGAACATCCTCCCCAAGAAGCACGAGAGCTCTTTTAACAGAGACAGAGGTATTTCAAGGGTGTGGCACAAAGGCAATATGGGTTGGCTAATAAATGATGTTGTTCTCACCAGCATCCAACAATTTGTTTTAAATAATCAAATTAATGAAATATGCATTCTTGGGATGAGTAGCAAGCCAATCTTTAAAGTGTGTGCAGAACAGAAATAACACTGCAATGCCTCTGTTCAAATTGTATGGCTGCACACCCACCTACGAGGAAAGAAATGGTACAATAAATCTATAAAACATACACATCTGATGATTTAAAAAGTAACCTTACCAATATACTCTGGTGTTCCTGTGATTTCCCTTAATTCGCCAACACTGCCAACTCTCCTGGACAAGCCAAAATCAACTATCTTTATGTCACCCAATGGTAATGAGCTAGTTAATAAGATATTCTGAGGCTAAATGGAACAAAGAGAAGTTTTATTATTTTTGGTGCTTCATATTAAATTATAGATCTGTGCAAGATTATTATCAGTCCAATAGACCAAGCATCAACAAGTTTTACTCATACTATAGAATATGTTGTTTATTTGTAAACATTTGTAAATCCTGAGGAAAATTTACAAATGTAATGAAGAGCTTTATGTTGAAATTACCTTTTAATGCAATATTAACCAACTCATCTATCTATAGCAATAGATAGACGAGTCAGGTAATATTGCATTAAAAGGTAATTTCTACATAAAGCTCTTCATTACATTTGTAAATATTGCATTAAAAGGTGATTTCAACATAAAGCTCCTCATTACAAGTTCAGAGGCTACACAACTATGTTTGGGAAGTCATCTGATTATCCTTAGATACAAGGTTAACATGGGAAGACAACATAAATTATGCTAGGGACAAGAAAATTGAGGTTTAAAAAAAATCACAAAATAATTAAAACTACAATGCACCCCAACTATTATGCTTCCATAGAAAGAAATATACACAAACTGCCATCTAGCCAACAGAGTATTTGAAATAAATTCCGTACAAGTTTTATACCCAGGTCCTTTTATTTCCTCTGCTTACAATCAATATTTCAGTGACAGTCGTCTGAAAGTTGGCATGGGATCGGTGTTCCGGCTTTATAAGTCTTTTGAAAATTATCACAGTTGTACAATCATATCTACATTTGGATATTCATAAGTTTTGAAATTGGATGCTATGACTAATTATTCAACCACGTGTGAAAATAAAATCCAGTCAATAGATTCATACGGGCTGTTTTCTCTTGTATGCCCAAGATCTACAGACTACACTTTGCTTGAAAATGTATTTAATAATCTAATATTAATCACTTTTCTTATATTGCATTGAAAAATATAAACCAAACAATATCATTAATACAAACCCAAAAACAGAGCAGCAACTAAAAATATGAAAACCGTACATTATTATTTGCACAACATTTCAAAATCCAGTCTCCAAACATTTCCAGCAAAATATTCAAGAGTAATCCTTTTTAGGAGATTAGGCACCCAACAATTATTCACATTAAATGTGCGCAAAGTTTGCATATGTATCCCAGTAATTGTCCAACAGTTATAACATTTAAGCAATGATGTTGATACCAATTGGGCAAAGAAAGAGTGAATAACATTCTTTATACATTAGCCAACTATGCAAAATGAGTTACTCAGGTATGGTCTCCTATTTCTAACCAAGTGGATTAATACCCCAAATAATCTTGGCCACACCTAAAGGTTTACTATATATACTGCCAAAAAAAACTAAACAAAGGAGCATTACACCACACAAATGAATGCACACATAGATAGTCATTAGGCATTTGTCTGTGCACTTGCAGAAAATAGCTAAATTGCAAACTGCTTTTGAACACGTACACAGCCACGGCAAGTCAAATCTACCAAATTAGTTCAGTTATTTGCCTTTCTCTGCTCTGTAGATATTTTGTTAAAGTTCATCAGAAATAAACTTTTTATTAATCTAAATTCGTGAATTCAGAATATTTTAACATTAAAAACTCCATAAAATACACAGTAGAGAAAACATGTCGGTCCAATCTATGCTGGTGTACATGGTCTATAAGCTCATCATTATTTATCAACAACACTCAGTTCCCGTCTCCTTCATTTGCATATCCAGCTTCCCCAAAATATAACACTACTGACGTCAACTTCCTGTATCCTGCATTAGCACCATGATTTGACATCAAAAAGAATATTATTATTTGTTTTACTCCTACACCAACAACCTAAGAGTCAGTGTACTTTAGCAGACCCTTCAACGTTGACCAGGTTTTATAACTAAGTTAGTCCTATTTACTTACGATTAGCCCATATTCCTCTAAATAATATTAGATTATTAAATACATTTTCAGGCAAAGTGCGGTCTGCAGATCTTGGGCATACATGGGAAAACAGCCCTTATGAATCTACTGACTGGATTTTATTTTCACACTTGTGGTGGAATAATTAGTCGTAGCATCCAATTACAAAACTTATGAATTTATCATTATTTATCAAAACAGTTCCCTTCTCCTTCATTTGCATATCCAGCTTCCCCAAAATGTAACACTACTGACGTCAATTGCCTGTTTCCGGCATTAGCACCATGATTATACATAAAAAAGAATATTATTATTTGTTTTACCCGATAACCTAACAGAGTCAGAGTACTTTAGCAGACCCTTCAACGTTGACCAGGTTTCATAACTAAGTTAGTCCTATTTACCTAGTAATCCTATTCCTCTAAACTATCACTATTCATGTATCTATCCAAATGTCTTTTAAACATCGTCATTGCATCTGCTTCTGTAATTCCCTTTTGCAGCTCTTTCTATCAAGACACTATTCTTTTGTGAAGATATTGCACCTCGGGTTTCTTAAATCTTTCCCCACTCACCTTAAACCTATGCCAAGTAGTCCTGGACTCATCTACTCTGGGGAAACATATGGACTCTGTATGGCTTCATACCCTGCCTATCCGAAAACCTCCTAAATGCCACTATCATATCTCTTCCACCACCATTCACGGCAGCACATTCCTGGCACCCATCATTCTGTGTTTAAAAAAAACTTGCCCTGCACATTTGCTTCAATTCTCAGAATTAAATTGCCATTCATTGGTTTACCTCTCTAGTTGATCTAGAATATTTGAAAGCAGAACTTGCCGACAAGAAAAGACATACTGGGCATGGAATACACAAACAAAAATTATACAATTTCCAAAGACGTGAAGCATTTAATGATTTTTTTTTAAAAAACAGGTTTTCACTTTCAAATTGTTTTGTCAACGCCTCATGCAAAGCACATTTCCCAGATTAAGACCCTGCACTAAAAATGATTAAATCCTACCTTTAAGTCCAGGTGTACAATGTGGTTTCGGTGTAGGAAAGCTACTCCTTCAAGAGTCTGCTGAAGGAGCCTGATCACTTCCTTTTCTGTGGGAGCTTCATCGCGGTCAGCTACACAAAGATTAAAAATTTCTCCTCCTGCAGCACTGGGAGAAATAATTGGAGATTGTAGTTCTAATTCTGTTTTTTGTTGTTGTTTTATTTCTGGTGAGCGAGGATCATGCTCCCAATAGATAAAGTTTCTTAACAACAAAATCCTTCAGATTTTTAAGATAAGCATCTTAGCTTTTAGCAGTGCAAGGACACTAATTTCACGTTCCCTCTCCACTTCCATAAGGTCTGTATCTCATTCACCAAGCATGGCGCCCATGTGTATAATAATTCAACAAATTTAACAAATGATTTTTTTTAATGTTATGCATAACATTATTTTATACTATATAAAATTTATATAGGCTTTCAAAACGCTCTTCACAACTGGTTGTTCACATTTGCCTGGAGTTGTGCATGCAATTTACAAATTAATTACTCAGTTCATCTTGCCCTTTCTAATTACTTTCAAAATCCAGCATTTCGCACATCCTTGTTTTACAATTAATTTTTCTTAACCTTTTTAGCAATCTATGCCCTCCACTACTTACATTTCAAGGTTCATATCATCTGCCTCCATAAACCATTAATATGACAGAGAGAAGTTTCTGGCTGAAACTTATTCTGAAAAATATCTCGCCATTCATTGTTATTTTCTACATATCTCATGAAATGTAATACCCATGTGTCCACTGTCATGCTAACCCCACTGGTGTCAATAATGTTACTCAGTCCATTTCACCACTTCTCAAAGATCACAATACTACACTACAAATAGTTAGCACAAGATGGGCAGAAAATTAACTTCATTAGAAATAAAGTTAATTTGAAAAGAGTAAAATTTAGAAAAAGGGAACAAGATAACTTTGAAATATAAATATTTAGAATTAGTTTCTAATGGCTTTAGAATCATGCAGCCCATGTGACCAAGAGTTAATTAAAACCGATCAGAAAATGCTGAAAATACTCAGGTCAGGCCACATCTGTTGAAAGAGAAACAGGTATCATATTAGTTTAAAGACATTTTGTCAGATTCTCAGAGCTATGGCCTGACAATGCTGAGTAAGAAAAAAGTAACTTTTCAGACTGCTGATCATTTGTCAGAATCTGACAGGGTCTTCAAACCGACATGAAAACTGTTTCTCTTCCCACACTTGTGCCTTGACATGCTCAGTATTTCCATCATTATTTTGTTTTAGATTTCCAGCATTTGAAAATTTCCAATGTATAATCCATAAGCCGATTAACTAATCAAAACCATTGGACCTTTTTATTTACCACTAATCTACGTTTCTCTCACCGTGTTGTATTCAATTCCGTTCCAAATTCTGAAATGGGTCTGATGTGGATTGTTTTACACAAATGCCATTAATATTCTCATAGCAAAATCTATTCTTAATGTTTGTATAGATTTATAGAGGGGTTTTTTTATGCATTTCAGCTGCAGACAAGAATACTTACTATTCTAATACAAGGATGATTTCATTATTTGTTTCATACACTTCATACAGATCTATTACATGTGGATTTGACTTGGCCATTTCAAGTATTGCGATTTCATGAATGATATCAGATGTACAATCTAGGCCACGGCGCCGTTTCTTCAGAAATTTAGCTGCGTATTCTTTCCCACTCGCTTTTTCCACACATTTCCTCACTACAGCAAATTTGCCTCTGTAAAAACGAAAGGGATAAAGATTGAACCAGGTAATATGCAATTAATCTTAAGTATCAAGTTATAAAACTTTTATTGACATAAAACAGTTACATTTTCAGTTTTTAGGCTTCATTTGTAGTACTTATCTCCAGTAAATTTACTCAAGTGAAACATTTAGATTAGAAGCAAAACAGTTAAAATATCACATTTGGAACGACTCTATTTGAAAAAGACGCAATTAAAGTGGTAGATAGAGGAAACCCTCCATCTCAATCAAACTGGTAGACGAAGGGGTTTATTCATTTCAAATCTCTTCTTGAAAGGGCAAGGGATTTATTTTGTCTTACACATCTATAAATAACATTTCCAGTTCTGCTTCCTTATTTTGAAAACAAAACTTAACCAATGCTAGTGTTTTCTCATACCAAGCGAAAAACATTCCACTTCTAGTTTGAAATTCCAAAATTACACAAACATTTCTTGGTGCTATTTAGCATCAGTCATTCCATAGACCTAAATATGAAAACAACATTTCCCATGGAATGATCCAAACTAAATTTAGAATGGGTGAATAACAGAAGTGAATTAATGTCTAAACCTACTTATATTCCAGTACTATTCCACCTGTTTAACCTATGAGATATATAGATTACACTAAAATTAAAATGGACAATTTAAATGAACTAAAATACCCAAAAATAATAATTCTAGCTTGTAAAGCCGTATCCAACATTTCAGTTTACACCTAACCGCTGTGTCCTCATAAAGCATGTTCAGACGGTTTCAAATGAATTTATCACTTAACCTGTGTGAACCTGCACTTTTTCTCCTTTTAATTAATTTTGTTGAAAACAAGACATTACCAGCAATATGATTCTAACTTTAACATAGTGACTACCCCGCATCACTTCACAGAATGTATTACTATATCAGATATCAACTCAAATAAGCAGAAATTAGTGTAAAAAGATGATTTACCAGCATGAGAGCAAAGGTGGAAGAGTGGAGGACTGAAGGAATGAGAGATCTGAAAAGAAGGAGTGAGGATTTTAAAA
The DNA here is from genome assembly GCA_963514005.1 of Raja brachyura. The sequence goes on from OY740787.1 coordinate 82,648,854, forward strand.
GTTAAGGTATTGCCAAGCCTAAATAAAGCCAGCAAGCACAATGATGAATGAGACCTAGAACAAGTTAGAATATGGGGAACAACATTTGAATATCATCTACAGATGGGTGATCAACTAAATTGCCTTGAAACAATTCTTGAACACATAATATTCCAGGTTTTAATCTGGAAAAATTAAAAAAAGACAAATCACTACACAAAAGTTTAAGTGTTCCAGCCATTTAAGAATAATATTAAATTGAAAGAAAGACCTAATATTGCATGAAGTAGCTGTGAAAGCTATGTAACCTGAGAGCATCTCTTTAATCAAGACTAAAAGGGGAGTAATTAGAACAGAATTAAACTGGAAATAACTGCAAGAACTAAATGCAGAGAAAGGAAAAGTGAACAGTCTACTAGAAGCTAAGCCTGGACAAGGAAGAAAAGGTCAAAACATCAGTCTTCACAGTAGAATAAACTACAGAGAACCACCAAGGGGCATAAAAGCATGGAAATCAAAACAATTAATATTATTAGTAGAAAAATATGATACATTTGATGGTATTACATGTTGATGTAATGGTCCCAAAAGCAGTGGCCTCAGAGAAAAAGGTTATCATCCAATAATCAACTCTGCGTGTGTTGTACAAAAACCCTGTGCAAGGACAGCCTAACTTCCATATTCCTGTTCTTTAACCTCCCGTCAATTAAAATCAACAGATTAAACGGCTCTCCAGCGCTTCCTTTGCCTGCATCTCGACTGTCAACGCTGAGACCCAACACATCCAGTTCACTTTACATATCAACATGTATTACTCGCAGGCTAACTTTATCATCCAGCTTTAATGAGTCAGGAAACTTACACTTTGGAGTGTTTTGGATAACTTACAACCCTGACTAATTACAAAGTAATTTTCCTCGCCAACACACACAGGCACCAACTAGTAACAGGACAAATCAATACAGGGAGTGGCACTCTGGTTCTTCAATACAATACCAGATCATCTTTAAGGAACTCTGGCTGGGGCCCGAATCGATGCGGAGGGCAGCAACTTTGAGCCGTGGAGCTCACTCGAAGTGTCAGTCGAGAGCAAAGATACTAGAGTATCTTTGGTCGAGAGCAACCTGAACCAACTACTCAGGGACGAAGTTGGACACAGAATGCTGGAGTAACTCAGCGGGACAGTCAGCATCTCTGGAGAGAAGGGATGGGTGATGTTTCGGGTCGAGACCCTTCTTCAGACTTGGAGTCAGGGAAACTAGAGATTTGGAAGGGTTAGGTGTGAAAACGACGGATCAAAGCAGACCGTATTCGAGGAAATTTAGAATGATTTACTGTAAGCTATGGGGAAGGTGACATACAATCAGTAAAATTAATCAGAAGGACAGTGAAACTAGTCGGAGAACCAGGGCAGGGAGGGAAATACGCCTTTACAAACACACCGATTACAACAGCCACCGGCAATTTTGCAAACTAAGGAAAACACGTGAACCAAAGTTCCCGAGCATTTATTCCCAAAGTATTTCATCGATTTAAAGTCGGGTAAAGACCATTGAACCACAACCGGTTGATTTTGCGGCGTGCATTTTGGGTAAGAAGAAGCCGCCGCTCACCTGCCCAACTCTTTCGGCGTCACCGTGTAGTTGTCGTGGAAGGGCTGGGTGGCGAAGACGGTCTGGATGTGATCGAACAGGACGTGCCGCTTCTCCCTGTCCGCCATCCTCTTGCACCGGCTCTCGCACATGCCGGGGGGGAGGGGGGGGGGGGGAGGCGGCTGCTGCTGCGGGCGAGGCTCCCTCTTCACAGACAGCTTCCAAAATAGGGGGCGGGCGGGAGAGCGAGCGGGCTACCAAGGGCGAACGGCCCGACCTGCTCCTCCTCGAACACCGTCCCTCTCGGGACTCGAACTTATTCCCTCCCTCACGGCGCCCCCTCCCGGGACTCGAACTCACTTCTCCCTCCCTCACGGCGCCCCCTCCCGGGACTCGAACTCAATTCCCCTTCCCTCACGGCGCGCCTTCCCGGGACTTGAACTCACTCACGGCGCCCCCTCCCGGGACTCGAACTCCCTCCCTCCTTCCCTCCGTCCGTCCGTTCACGGCGCTCGGGCCGAGTCGGGACTGGCCGGGACGGGTAGCGCATGCGCAACAACCGCCCCTCTCCCTCCAACGGTTTTTCCCGCCCCGCCCCTCCCCTCCCGGCTCGAGAGTCAGAGTCCGGGACCGAAGATCAGGTCAGGACCAAAAGAGCGCCCGAGTAACTCGGCGGGACGGGCAGCATCTCCGGAGAGAAGGAAGTAGGTGACAGTGTCGGGATATAGACCCTCGCATCAGTTCCTGCGGTGTGACTCGAGTGCAGCCGGGGAAAATCTCACGTTAAAGAAAATATGCGGGCATGAGAATACCAATGTTACAAAATTTTGAGATTTTAAAAATCAAGTCTGCAATTTATCCCATCAGATAAAGCATAAAAAGAAGTTTAATTTGACACCTAATTTACTTTCATATCTTCAGTATTAAAGTTATGGCCATTTTCATACTCGGAAACGAGCATCTTGCTTCCCATTGCCTTTCAATTGACTTAACTCAAAAGCTGTGATCTAGAACAGTTAAAAGTCCATAACATTCTTAAAAATTAAGAGAACTCAATGAAATTTTCAGTTATTATAGATTGAAGCATTCTGAAACAAATATTAAACAATCTTACTTGGATGCCCTGAAATTAAAGCATATAATTAGTTAGTTATCTAATTGTAGCTAATTACAAAATTCAATGAGTAGATCTAAACATCTATCAATTTCTTAAGAAAAGATAAACTTTTTAAAAATTGCCTAAGTGTCCAAATAACATTCACACAATAACCCACAATATAACATAATTTTTAAATTTCATTTTCATGAATTTCTGGGCCAAATGGAAGGAATTTAGTGTTTTATGCTGTAAATTAATGGCCATTTAAATCAACTAGCGAGTGGATTTTAGTGGAATGCGGTGGATTGGAACGTTGCGGTTAGCGGTGAAGTCGGGGGGAAAAATACTGGGGGTTCATACATTTTTTGGGACCCCATTTCGCAACATAAAAATATTATTAATGCCTCCCGAAAAACCAACTTTTAATATAAAAATAAAGTATTTACCTTTTTTTCTCCCCTACGCAAAATGCTTCCGGTTGTCTGCGGTCACGGCTTTTGAAGGTGATTTTTAAATTACTCTAGTTAATAAATAATCTAGAGTAATTTAAAAATACCACCATTCATTAAATGTCGGAGCGATTTTTCTTCAGCAACCAAATCGCCCGACATTCATCGATTATCCAGGCCTGTGGAAAAACGGCACTTTAAGCCCGCCCCCCTCTGCAAGGCGCGAAAGTCGCGCACACGGGGAGCGGCAGAAGTGCAGCGCCGGTAAAGGTAAGTTTTGTAACATACCTAATGAGAATTGCTGCAACTTGGGCGACACGGCCAGAGCTGCCGCCCAAATATTATACCCTCCCCCCCTTGCTCCGGCGACCCAAGTCAAACAAACTTTATGGTCATTTAGAAATACATTGATATATGCAGTTCCAAACAAAATTACGTTGCATTTGGCTCCCTTGGATTTGGATCCAGGCTCCAACCCAGTCCCCAACTCGGCTGCTGACCTTGTGGACTTTGCACGTCCACCCCCCACCACCATGAACATCAGTCTGAAGATATAGACACAAATAGCTGGAGTAACTCAGCGGGACAGGCAGCATCTTTGGAGAGAAGGAATACAAGATTTATTTATTCCTTTATTTATGCATAGGGGACGTTTCGGGCCGAAACCCTTCATTCACCAATTCCCTTCTCTCCAGAGAGAGAGAGATGCTGCCTGTCCCGCTGAGTTACTCCAGCTTTTTGTGTGGAGTTAGTGTGTTGAACTCTTCGGTTTAAACCAGCATCTGCAGTTCCTTCCGACACATCAGTCTGGTGCTTCGCATTCTTGCCACATGTGCAGGTGGTTGGGTCAAGGTAGTTGTGCAGGTAGTTGGGTCAATTACTCCTTATCATAGGCAAATGACATAAGAAATATGTTTACATTTTTAACTAGTTCTGTAACTCGACTCACCATATGAAATAAAACAGAACTTATATGGATCTAAGTTTCTTATGCAGGTCTATTGATGACTGTGCTGCTTCATACAGAACTGGGAAGTTCCATCATCTTACTGGATATGTCGACCCTGCTTTCACTTTCATGTGTCGGAAGGAACTGCAGATGCTGGTTTAAACCGAAGATAGACACAAAAAGCTGGGGTAACTCCGGGACAGGCAGCATCTCTCGGATAGAAGGAATGGGTGACGTTTCGGGTCGAGACCCTTCTTCAGACTAGTTTTAGCAATGTCACAAAATTTTGAGATTTTAAAAATCAAGTCTGCAATTTATCCCATCAGATAAAGCATAAAAAGATCTGGAACAGTTAAAAGCCCATAACTTTCTTAAAAATTAAGAGAACTCAATGAAATTATCAGTTATTATAGATTGAAGCATTCTGAAACAAATATGAAACAATCTTACTCGGATGACCTGAAATTAAAGCATATGATTAGTTAGTTATCTAATTGTAGCTAATTACAAAATTCAATGAGTAGATCTAAACATTATCCATTTCTTAAGAAAAGATAAACTTTTTTTAAATTGCCTAAGTGTCCAAATAACATTCACACAATAATCCACAATATAACATAATTTTTAAATCTCATTTTCATGAATTTATAGGCCAAATGGAAGGAATTTAGTGTTTAATGCCTGTAAATTAATGGCCATTTAAATCAACTAGTGAGCGGGTTTTAGTGGAATGCGGTGGATTAGAACGTTGCGGTTTGCTGTGAAGTCGGTATGAAAAATACAGCTGGTTCATACATTTTTTTTGTCCCCTTTTCGCAACATGAAAATATGATTAAAGCCTCCCTAAAAACCAAGTTTTTATGTAAAAATAAACTGTGTAGCTTCTTTTATCGCCTACCTTAGGTCCGTTCCGCTGTCACCATTCAGAGCTTTAGAAGATGATTTTTAAACTACTCTAGTTAATAAATAATCTAGCGTAGTTTAAAAATACCTTTATGAATGAAATGTCGGAGCGATTTCTCTTTAGCGACGAAATCGCCCGACATGGATTGATTTGGACTGCCTAGAAAAAATCGGCACTTTAAGCCCGCCCCCCTCTGAAAGGCGCCAAAATCGCGCACACGGGGAGCGGCAGAACTGCAGCGCTGCTGAAGGTAGGTATTGTAACATACCTACTAGTTTGGGATGTGAAACGAGCGAAATAGACGATAACGGGAGATAAACAACAATTAATAAAATGTATGCAAAAAAGTAACGAGCATAAAAGAAATAGCCATCGTTAGCTGTTTGTTGGGTGAAAACGAGAAGCTAGTGAGACTTGGGTGGGGGAGGGAGAGGGAGAGGGAATGCCTGGGTTACTTGAAGTTAGAGAAACCAATAGTCATACTGCTGGGCTGTAAGCTGCCCAAGCAAAATATGAGATGTTGTTCCTCCAATTTGCATTTAACCTCACTCTGACAATGGAGGAGACCTAGGACAGAAAGGTCTGTGTAGGAATGGGAAGGAGAATTAAAGTGTTTTGCAACCGGGAGATCTGGTACGTTCAGGTGGGCTGAGCGAAGGTGTTCAGCAAACCGATCGCCGATGTATAAGAGTCCATATCTTGAACAATGCATACAGTAGATAAGGTTATAGGAGGTGCAAGTGACCCTCTGCCTAACCTGAAAGGACTGTCGAGAGAGGAGGTATAGGAACAGGTGTTCTGCGGTTGCAGAAGATGCAACGTTATATAATGATATCATCTATCTTTAATAAAGAACTGCAGATGCTAGAAAAATTGAAGGTAGACAAAAATGCTGGAGAAACTCAGCGGGTGAGGCAGTTCCATAGATGCTGCCTCACCCGCTGAATTTCTCCAGCATTTTTGTCTGCTTTTATCCTTTATCTTTATCATCATTACTTGTTTGCATATCTTTCACTTTCATCTAGTCCTTTCCAGACTCATTCATTTTTTAACTCCTTTATCTCCATTTCAGGGGATAGATTGTGAACTGATCTACAAGCCTATGATTTCTACAAGCAGAAGTATTTGTATCCTATTGCTTCCTGTAACCATTCTATTCCATTTCACACTTTATCCATCTCCATTACAATTGTTCTGAAGATGCTACCTTCTCCACTTCCAACATTACATTTTTTTTAGCGGCGCCAGCAATGGCTGCCTCGCCAACAGTCCGTCTGTCCCTTCCTTTGTTGTTTGTGTTAAATATATGTTTTAGTGTTATTTAGCTTGTTTTATGAGGGGGGGGAGTTGGGGGAAACGTTTTCTAATCTCTTACCTCGATGGAGATGTGATTTTTTTTCCCCATATCATATCTCCGTCCGCACTGCGGCCTAACATCGAGGAGTTGGCGGCCTTTGCTGGAGACCGACTTCGAGAGTTCCACCACGGAGAGCCTGCGGACTTAACGTCACAGAGCTCGCGATCCCTGTCGGGGATCGACTTTGGGGCTCCAACCGCGGGAGCATGCAAACTTTAACATTGCGGAGATCGTAGTCTCAGGTTGGAGACCGGCTTCGGGAACTCCAAGCCGCAGGAGCTTCGACCGCTCCGACATGGGGACTTTGACCGCTCGCTGCGGGAACTCTGATCGCCCCGACGAATGGTGCAACTGCCCCGACCGCAGGAGAATAAAGGAGGAAGAAGATTGGATTTTATTGCCTTCCATCACAGTGAGGAACGTGGGGAATCCGCTGTGGTGGATGTTTATGTTAACTTTCATGTAGTTGTGTGTCTTGTTGCTTGTTTTTTTAAAGTATGGCTGTATGGTAATTCGAATTTCACTGTACCTTAATTGGTACACAAACTGGGCTTGAAATCTTGACCTTGAATTAGTATGTATTACCTTTCTCACATTTAAACCTCTCCCATCCAGAACAAGGGTAGAGTTCCTTTGCATCAGTCTCCACATTCAACAGATCATCCTCAGTAATTACCAACATCTTTAATATGACGCCATCACCAGATACATCTTCCCCTCTCCTTCTTTTTCAGCGTTCCAAAGGGATTGTTCCCTTTCTTAAAATATTTTCAAGTGCAGCTGCAAGAGATTTTACCTCTTTCATTTGACCATTCGAGGATCCTGTACATTCTTTTCCGAGGGAGCAACAGTTTACTTGTAGTGTATACAATATAGCATTGTGCATGTAGAACTGACAATGTGGTCTTTATATCAAGAAAAGAAATGTACATAGATTGAATGACTGCATTGCAGAACACCTTCATTCAGTCTGTCAGCTTTGTTATAATTCTCTATACCACTCTTTTGGTTGTCAGTCTTAGTTTTCCTTTCCACACCCCCTCTGGCCTCCTACTTTGTACCAAGAATCACAATATAAATCCGAGGAACAACAGTTAATTTAAGTCGGCATAGGACGACATTTTGGACTTGACACCGAATTCAATGATTTCAGATGATCAGCCACTCCTGTTTTATATTTCACATTTTCAGCATTATCTTTCTCTCCTTTTTCCTCCTATATACCTCCACAGAGCCAAGCATACCCATTGTCATTAATCAGCTTTAATAACCCTCTTCAGCTATGCTATCAACAAATATAGCATTGAATCTCTCCTCCTCCACCCTATTACTGATTTTCCCGTTTATTCCCTCTCACCAGCTTACCTTTCAATTTTCTCACTTCTGATGGAGTCTCTCTAACTGTTCCTCCTCCCACAGATGCTTCTTGACCTGCCAAGTTATTCCAACATTTATTGTTTTTATTTCTGATTTCAAATGAATGTCCATATAATTGTATGAACTTTTAGGAGCAGGAGTAGGCCCCTTAGCAACTTGTGTCTGTTCCATCATTTAAAAAATGTACTGACTGATCCAATTGTAACCTCAGCATCCCATTCTATTCTCTGTAACCTTTCAACCCTGTGCAATTGTATGCAATAAAATGTTCTGGGTGGTGCCTAACCATAAAGGCTTGGCAGAACTTCCATGCATTTGTATATTATTTAAACATATTTGTATTTGCACTGACACTTTCAAATATGTGAATATACCATAAATTCTCTTTATACACCTTTAAAAATGCACTATTTGTTTTATATTGCCTTTTAAAAAATTCATGAATTTATCTGGGATGTGGGTATCACTGACAAGTGATGCATTTATTGCCCATTGCTTATACTCTTGATGTTGAGCTTCCTACAGGAATCACTGCAGTGTCTCTGGTGGAGGTACTTTCACAATGCCGTTTGGTCGGGAGTTACTGATATAGACTTAGGGACAATGAAGAAAGACAAGATCGCGTGTGACTTGGAGAATTTGCAAGTGATGTTGCCTGCATGTACTGGTCAGCATTGTCTTTTACTTCCCATATCTCAGGGACATGGGACTTGGTAGGTTAATTGACCTCGGTAAATTTCAACTAATGTGTAGATAGCGGTAGAATCTATACAGAGTTAATGGGAATGTTGGGAGAATAAAATGGATTAATGTAGTAGTTGTGCAAACGGGTGCTTATGGTCATCACTGACCTGGCGAGCTGAAGGACCCGTTTTTGTGCTGGATGGAATTGGGGTTGAGATGACATGTTTGGGATATGTTATTGTATATTTGCAGTCCATTTTGTGGGTTTTTTCAAGGTCAGTTAAGGTACAGTGAATTTGAAATTCGGTGGTATACGCTACAGCCACAATGCAACTGCAATTTAATTTGAGGAATTTGTGCAACCTAATTTGAGGAAGGACATTCTTGCTATTGAGGGAGTGCAGCGTAGGTTTACAAGGTTAATTCCCGGGATGGCGGGACTGTCATATGCTGAGAGAATGGAGCAGCTGGGCTTGTACACTCTGGAGTTCAGAAGGATGAGAGGGCATCTCATTGAAACATATAAGATTGTTAAGGGCTTGGACACACTAGAGGCAGGTAATATGTTCCCGATGTTGGGGGAGTCCAGAACCAGGGGCCACAGTTTAAGAATAAGGAGTAAGCCATTTAGAACGGAGACGAGGAAACACTTTTTCTCACAGAGTGGTGAGTCTGTGGAATTCTCTGCCTCAGAGGGCGGTGGAGGCAGGGTCTCTGGATGCTTTCAAGAGAGAGCTAGATAGGGCTCTTAAAAATAGCGGAGTCAGGGGATATGGGGAGAAGGCAGGAACGGGGTACTGATTGGGGATGATCAGCCATGATCACATTGAATGGCGGTGCTGGCTCAAATGGCCTACTCCTGCACCTATTGTCTATTGTACATTGTAATGGAGGGAATCAATCTGTATATTGGTTGATGACGTGCCTTTAAAGAATAAGGTAACATCAGAACTGTACTTATGGCTCACAGTGTCTGTGCCAAACATGATGCCAAATTACATTTATCCATTCTGCTTGCATATGATCCATATATCTCCATGCATGTTCGGGTGCCTATCCAAAAGACTCAGAAATACCACTATCATGTCTGTTACGAACACCGCTCCTGGCAATGTTCCAAGTGCCTACCACATATATATGCCGATAACTTTATAAACTTCCAACACGTCTTCTCTCAACCTCTAATGCTCTAGAGAAAACAATTCATGCTTGTCCAAACTCTCAATATAGCAGGGGTGGTGGTGGAGACAGATACGGTAGTGGCATTCAAGAGGCTTTTAGTTTGGCATATGGATATGCAGGGAATGGAGGGGATATGGATTGTGTGTAGGTAGAGGTTAGTTTAACCTGGCATCATGCTCAGTAGGGACATTGTAAGCTAAAGGGTCTGTTCATGTGTTGTGCTGTTCTCTGTTCCAAATATAGTATGCTACCTCTCCCCAAAAGAACATAGTGCTGACCGAAAAATTTGTTTGTGGAGCTGTTTAATTAATATATGTAAATGCCTGGAAATATGTTAGAGGTGAAATGGAGTTTAAAACCATGCCACCTACCATCAGAGTACTGATAAATCTGGTACCTACTGGGGAAATTCAGGAGAAAGCTTATTTCAAGTTTTTTTTGGGGGGGGTTACAGTAAAAGAGACCAAATAAAATAAAGGAAACATTGGAAATGCTTAAGTTTATTTATATCTCAAACTTTTACCACATTGTCCCCAGACTGTGACCATTACTTTTTCCCAACCAGTTAAATGATTGAGTCACCAGTATGTATTGCTGTTCTTGTGGATGAAGTAATGATCTCATAATTCCCATTTCTCAAAAAATAGCATTCCCCAACCATTGAGCATGTGGTATTTTTCATTCAGTGTGCACTAGAGATGCAGCTTATTTTGATAGATACATATTAACTTAAAGATACAGAAAATACAACAGTAAGTCAATGAAGAGGTTTTTTTAAAAAAGTTGAATATTTGTACTGGCTTTAATATTTACAGTACCTTTTATTTTCTTTACAAATCATAACTTTGATCTCTGTCATTGTTATTACTGGTTTTACTTTTAACCACAATTTTCGACAAAGATGAATCTTTTCCAGATTTACTGGCAACAGTTAAATAGAAATGAAACCTACACTTACTGGCATGTTTTCTTAAGTAATAACAGAGGGTAATTTCCTTTGAGCTAAAAATGGATGTTTGCTTCAAGACTTATTGGTGAGGTGATATATTTGGATTGTGATGTAAATTTGAGTTTTATCTATTTATCAATCGCATTTATATTGCACCAATTCAGGTAAAGGTTGCAACATGAAGGAAGCCGTTTAGATCACTAAATCTCTGCCTGTACAATCTGCAAGTACATATCCAGTTCCTCTCTGAATGCCACAATTGTATCTGTGGACACTCCTACACCTCCACAGTGGTACAAGGGCTTGATCCTGACCTTGGGTGCTAGCTTGTGGTATTAGTATTTTCTCCCTGTGATCCCGTGGGTTTAATCCGGGCATTCCAGTTTCCTCGCACATTCCAAGATGTGCGGGTTTCTAGGTTAATTGGCCTCTGTACATTGCACCTAGTGTAGGGAATGGATGTGAAATTAGGATAACATAGAACAACTATGAACGGGTGATATCAATCACTCAATTTCCCACTCCCCCAACACCATCCCTGCTGAAACTGGTGGTGCATTTTAAGTGTTAGCCCATTCACAGTATTTAAAAAATAATTCCTCATTTCACTATTGATTTTTCTGCCAATTGCCTTAATCCTATGTCCTGTGATTCCTATCCTGTCCATGATCAAAACATTTCTCTCTTTCAATGAGTGTTGTAGTCAGTTCATATGAAACATTCATATCAACCTGTCTTTTAAAAGATTTGTGAACAAGAACTCAATTGTACCCCTGCTTCTTCACACCTCTTTTATTTATTGTGTTTTCCTAGTCGTCCTGTACCACAGCAAGTGTACCGAGCACATTTTCTGGATTAAATTCAATTTGCCTCCTTTTGCATTTCTCCAAACCATATCATAGAGTTATAATATGCAGCACAACAATAGGCCCTTTGGGCCAACTGATCCATGCTGACTGATGCTCATTCTATTTGTCTATATTTTGCAATATCCTTCTGAACCTTTCCTATCCATGTACCCATCAGTTAGTTGCAATCGGACACAGGGATGAAAGCATATTCAGTGTTACCTCTGTTATAACAGTTTCAATAAAGAACTTATATTTCTAATTGATTTATAGAGGTTTATTGAATCATGAACAGTAACCAGAACTGCATACAATCTTCCAAATGCAGTCTCATCAACATCTTATTGGCTCGATGTAATGTCTTCTGCTGACTGATTAGCACTATGACCAAAAGTTTCTCACTGCACGGTACATATGACAATAAATTAAGCTAATCTTGTACAACTGTAACATGGCACCCCAGCTGTTGTACTCAATGCCTCTACCGATGACAGAAACATTAATCCCGCTTATGTGTCGCCACATTCAGGGAACTATGATCTTGTACCTGAGGTCTTTGTTCTATAACACTCCCCAGGGCCCTGCCATTCACCGTGTATGTCCTAACCTGGTTTATATTCAAAAAATACATTACTTTGCACTAGTTGGTGTAAAATGTCATTTGCCATTCCTTTTTCCATGTTCGCAGTTGATCCAGATCCTGTTGTAAGCTTTAGACAATTTTCTTTGCTGTCCACTATACCACCAATCTTTGCTGTCACCTGCAACTTATCATACACCTACATTCTCCTCCAAATTACCAATATATAGGGCAAACAATAGGGGACCAATACTGATCCCTGCAGCACACCATAGGTCTCAAGTTGGAAACGCACCACCACCATCTCACTCCTACCACCAAGCTAATTTTGCATCCAATTTACCAACGTCTTGTACAACAGCTCTTGTACCCAATGCCTCTAAAAATGGTGGCAAGCATAAGGTGAATGGTGACAGTCATTGACTTTCCAAATGCACATAAATTCTGTCTCTCAGAATATTCTCCAGTCGTGTTTTCACCATTAATGTTACGCTCACTGGCCTGAAGGTTCTCTGCGTATCCTGACGGCTATTCTTAAATAAACACCCAATATTATCCTTCGGGTATTCTACTAATGGTTAACAAATACCTTACTTGTGGTATCATGCTGCATTTTAAACATTATTGGAATAAACAAATAAAAGCAAATATTGTAAGTTTGTATGTAGATAAAATTTATTTGTGGATAATCACGATACAACTTGAACGTAGCTGGAAGGTGAAATTCAATGCAACAGTTCTACTTTGCAATAAAGACAACCTTCTATTCACTGGCGTTTCTATGATTTTTTATTTTCAATTAATTTTAAATGACACAGCATGGTTTCAAATAAAATATATTTACATTATGAAAATAAAAAGTAATTCATACTTTGGTACTTTAAAAACATTTCATTAAATCATAGTTGACAACAATAATCTTAAGTGTTTTCAGCATATTTAAATAGCAAGTGTGTACAAATTTCTGCATAATCCCAATAAACTGATCTAAATCGTGAGATCTGTGAGTGAAAATGTGACTAAGACCCATTCCATTGATTGTGTATGATTAGCCACATAGTACATACGAACAAGTGACAAACAAAATATAATTGTTAGACGCCCTATAAAAATGGTAGATGAGTACCAGAAATGTTGGTGCTGATGATGTGAACAGTGAAATGATTCATTTTCATGAAAAAAAAATGTGTACCCATGAAGTCATTTACTTTATTTTATTATGTAAATTTCAGGACCAACCCCATTGTATTAACGAAAATCGATGGATAGTTTATAAATCAACGGATAAGAAAAAAGTTACTGAGCTCTCTATATTGGCAAGGGGCTCTTAAAGGATTCATCAGTGAAATAAAAAATGTGAACTGTTTAACCGTTATCCATATGGCTCATTGCAATACCATACTGTGTGCATGAATGTGGTGTAGTGATTCAGGGATCCTTAATTTGTATCCAAATAGAGTAGGATCTCCATTTATAAAATTAACTGCTGGTGAGACTCGGTGGGTCAAGTAGCATCCATGGAGGGAAATAGACAACGTTTTGGGTTGGGAACCTACAAACACTCTTGGTTCCAGGCCCGAGATATCTTCTGTCTATTTCCCTCCATGGATGCTGCCTGACCCGCCAATTTTCACAGTAGTTTGTTTTTTACACAACATTCCAGCATTTGCATCTCCAGGTCTGATTGTAGTCAAATTTGCTTTGCAAAATTCTGAAAATAATGTGGATTTAAAACAGTTTTTTAGTCTTTTAGACAGGAATCAAATTTTCATCACAGCATTGCAATACCTAAAGTTATCGCCAAGCTATTGAAGTTTAAATGGTGTAATTTTTTTAATGACTTGAGCACTGTTGGTCTGAAACAGATGTTAATAACATAACAGAAAGCTGGAATTTTACATGGGCAATAAATACTAGAAAACAGAGTATTTTGTAACAGTAGACTTTCACAGAGCCCTATAGTTAATGTTTTATCATGCAAATTCAATGTTAATAGTGTACCATGTAATACATAAAAGTTCCTTCAATCTAAATTAACTGCTCTCACTCAAACATTTTTAAATACTCTATTTTATAGTAAATTAAATCCCTTTCAAATAAAATATTAACTTAAAATTTCATAGAACTAATTCCATATTTCTGTTGAAAAGTTATTTTTTCTATTTTGTTTGGATGGGAGAGAGGTTTTCTGGAAGCTAAGACATTTTTGTGACATCCTGTTACTCACAGTCCAATATAATATCTGAAATTTTGCTTTGATAATTCAGCATATTATACCATGCACCCAATTTTATATAATTTATGTCTTCTTACTTTGGTACACCCAGTGCAATTATATTAAAAAATCTTGCTTTTGAAAATTTTTGTTTATATAAAATAAAAATAAGACATCAGGCTTTCTGATTTCTCTTGGACATTTCACCTAAACAACTTTGAATAGAATAAGCAGATAGTATGCACTGTCAGAGATCTCCCTTATCTCCAGTTTGGATAATTAAAAAATCATACAATATTTGCACAGAATCTGTAAAAAGATTAAATAAAACTAAATTTCATAAATGATGTTTTTAGTGTGCGATACTGACAATGAACTGTAATTGTACTTTCCACAATTTATAAATTCTATACCATGCAATAACAGGTATATGAAGACCAATATTTTGATAACAAGTACATTATTTTTTTGAAATGGAATAAGCATAATCACAGTTTAAAAAAAAACTTACTTCAGCACAGGGTTTGAAGTAGATCTCATTAAAAAATCATCCACAGTTAGGATTATCAGTAATTCAGAGAAGCATTGACCTATCTCTGTATAAGCCTTTGTCATTTTGTAAGTGCTTTTCTTCACATAAAAATAGTCATTTGTACTCAACAGCAGTAGTAACAGGATACTCTGTAAAGTTTTCAGTTCCATCCCTTTATTTTTCATAACAGACGCACAGTAATTCAGGAGAATGTGTACCATAATTGTCTGGATTTAGTCTTCTTCCGCATGCTTGCTTTCTCTCCACGACATCTTTTAAAGATAAGATCACTTCTTTAATCCAAATCCCATAAAATTCACAAAAGTGCGTCTGAGAATGCTATCACACCCTTCATCTCATGGAGGCATGAGAAAAGTAGAGGAAATGTGCTTATAATTCAAAACATCTGTTACTCCAGTCCAAAAGTGCTTGTCTCTTCCACAGCAGTCAACATCTTTTCATACAACATAGAGAAGGTTGGATATGGAGGGAGATCTAACCGATTGAAACAGGTATGAGCCCTGAAAAAACAATAACATTATTATGGTCCACAATGCTAAATAAACTAGAAAAAGATGATAATAAGAGTGGTTCTGGAAACAACAATTATTATTAAATGGGATCATTTGCACACATTCACATTATGATTTTGTTATTGCATAGACTTCCAACCTTGGAATTCATATGAACTACAGAATAATTAAATAAGAATGAAGAAGAAGTCTTGTGAACTGGAAACATGTATTTTGGATACTTCCATCCATGAATTCAGGATGCATTACTGCACAGGTGCAGAATTGCACTACTTTCTTAAGACATCAATACACCAAAATGTAACATGCATAAAGTAAGTTCCATGGAAACAATATGAAAATAATTTCTTGTGAAAAATGACAAAATGGTTGGAGTATTATTGCAGATCGTCAAGGTAAGTTATTAAAAAAACACCTCATTATAATAGTCAAACAGACCTGATAGTCCTGTTGGATAATTTTGACCTTTAAAAGACACATTGTTGGCAAAAGGAAAGTGAGCAAATTTCAGTGGTTTCAATGGTTTATGTGGAAGTGCGGTCCTACTCACTCTGCTTTGAAAGTACTGTATTCTTCCACCCAGTATTTATGTTGCGATCTTGCAAGTTTCAAACTTAAAATTGCAAGTGTACTGTAATTAATATATTCACCCAGTCCTTTTAATTCTTTTTTTTCCTGCCACTGACTTCATCTGCTACATCAAAAATGTGAGTATTTTTTAGTAATTATCTTTTTCTCTTTCTTCATAGTGAAATAATAATACTATTATCATTTAATAAAGTGAACAGAAAATAACAACGTGGGAGCAGGATTATAACAGCACCTCTGTAAAATACTGAACCCCTGAATAGCCAAACATCCACGTATAATTCCACTATATTTCCATTCCAATAGAATAGGTGATGTGGATTACATTCAATACGAACGAATTTCCTTTGGAGTTTCATCTTCATATTTCATGCTTCATTATGGAATGGGGGGGTTGTTCTACCCATTAAGTCCCTTCTGCCTCTCGTATCAATTCCTTCAGCCACTTATTTCCATGTAACCTATTCACGCTCATATGCCCATGAACAACCCCCTGATTATCTTCTACACTTAGGGTAATTTAGAGTAGCCAATTAACCTAATAATTACCATGTCTTTGAGATGTGGAAGGAAACCAGATCACTTTGGGGAAACTCACGGAGAGAACATACAAATTCCAAAAGGCAGCAGAGGTCAGAACCAAAACCAGGTTGCTATCAATGTACTACCTGCAGTGTCACATTAACACCTTAAAATAGGCTAGATGAGAATTCCTAAATATAAGAAGGGAGGGATTTATACATATGTAAGAAGAAACTGCAGATGCTGGTTTTAACCGAAGATGGACACAAAAATCTGGAGTAACTCAGCGCGACAGGCAGCATCTCTGGAGAGAAGGAATGGGTGACGTTTCGGGTCGAGACCCTTCTTCATCAGGTGTTCAGAAGTCACTCAGAGCTAGTGGACCCAGTCAAAAAAAACATTGCTTTTATCCAAAGTGATCTTCACTGCAAAGAGATAAAAACGTATGCACTAAAGGTCTTGTATAAAGCTATTACAACAGCCATACCTGGTGTTTCAAAAATACTCAAAATACTGCATTCAGTTCTTGGCAGTAAACAAGCAAAGACGTGTTGTTATTAGAGCATTTTAGTGAAGTTTTGCAAAAAATTATAAAATGTTAAATTATATGAACAGGTTCCATTGAATCAGTTTGTATTCAACACAGTAAAGGAAATTACAGTGACTAATAGAAAATTATGGCTGAAATGTAATAAAAATCACAACCATCTCACTGCCTGCTTGAGTAAGATTCATTGTTTCATTGTCCTTTTATGTTGATGTGCAAGGTCAAGTATCCGAAATAAGATTCACTGGGATTTTTAAAACATAAATTGCTAATTTAAAATGTTCAATGGAAAGGCGTATGCAGGAACTGCAAATTCTGGTTTACTCAGAAGATAAACACAAAATGCTGGGGTAACTCAACTGGAGTAAGGCAGCAGCTCTGCAGAGAAGGAATGGGTGAAGTTTCAGGTCGAGACCCTTCTTCAGACTGAGAGTGAAAGCTAGAGATATGGAAGGGTGAATGAAAATGACAGATCAAAGCAGACGATCAAGGAAATGTAGGTTCATTGTTGGCTGAGGGGAAGGTGACAACGAGGCATACAGACAGTAAAATTAATCAGGAGGACAGTGAAATTGGTCGGAGAACTAGGGTGGGGGAGGGATAGAAAGAAAGGGAAAGCAAGGGTTATGAGGTTAGAGAAATCAATATTCATTCTGCTGGGGGTTACACAAAAAGCTGGAGAAACTCAGCGGGTGCAGCAGCATCTTCGGAGCGAAGGAGATAGGCGACGTTTCGGGTCGAGACCCTTCTTCAGACTGGTCAGGGATCAGGGAAACGAGAGATATAGACAGTGATGTGAAGAGATAAAGAACAATGAATGAAAGATATGCAAAAAAGTATTGATGATAAAGGAAACAGGCCATTGTAAGCTGGTTGTGGTGTGAAAATGAGAAGCTAGTGCAAACGGGGGGGGGGGGGGGGGGGGGGGGGCAAGATGGAGAAGGAATGTCAGGGCCCGAGGGCTGAGGGAGAGGTGGGGAGGGGGAGGAGGCAGTCTGGGTTAACAGAATTGAGAAAATTCAATGTTTAAGCCCAGAGGATGCAGACTCCCCAAGCGGAATATGAGGTGCTGTTCCTCCAACTTGCGGTGTTGCTCACTCTGGCCGAGGAGGAGGCCCAGGACCGAGAGGTTGGATACGGAATGGGAGGGGGAGTTGAAGTGCTGAGCCACCGGGAGGTCGGGTTGGTTATTGCGGACCGAGCGGAGGTGTTCGGCGAAATGATCGCCCAGCCTCCGCTTGGTCTCACCGATGTAGATCAGCTGGCATCTGGAGCAACGGATGCAGTAGATGAGGTTGGAGGAGGTGCAGGTGAACCTCTGTCGGACTTGGAATGACTGCTTGGGTCCCTGAAAGGAGTGGATGGGGGAGGTGAAGGGACAATTGTAGCATCTCTTGCAGTTGCAAGGGAAAGTGCCCGGGGAAGGAGTGGAGCGGGAGGGAAGGGAAGAATTGACAAGGGAGTTGCGGAGGGAGCGGTCTTTGCGGAAGGGAGACAGGGGGGGAGATGGGAAGATGTGGCGAGTGGAGGGGTCATGTTGGAGGTGGCGAAACTGGCGGAGGACTATCTGTTGTATGCGCTGGCTGGTGGGGTGAAAGGTGAGGACCAGGGGGACTCGGCCCTTGTTGTGAGTGGGGGAATGGGGAGAGAGGGCAGTGTTGCGGGGTATGGAGGAGACCCTGGTGCGAGCCTCATCTATAGTGGAGGAGGGGAAACCCCGTTCTCTGAAGAACAAGGACATTTGTGATGACCTGGTGTGGAACACGTCATCCTGGGAGCAGATGCGGCGTAGTCGGAGGAATTGGGAATAGGGGATGGAGTCCTTACAGGAAGCAGGGTGGGAGGAAGAGTAGTCCAGGTAGCTGTGGGAGTCAGTTGGTTTGTAGTGGATGTCAGTCAGGAGTGTATCACCTGCAATAGAGATGGTGAGATCAAGGAATGGTAGGGAAATGTCGGAAATGGTCCAAGTATATTTGAGTGCCGGATGGAAGTTGGTGGTGAAATGGATGAAGTCAGTCAGTTGTGCGTGGGTGCAGGAGGTGACACCAAAGCAGTCGTCAATGTAACGGAGGTAAAGGTCGGGGGTGGGGCCCTGGTACGCCGAGAACAAAGATTGTTCGACGTGCCCGACAAAGAGGCAGGCGTAGCTAGGGCCCATGCGTGTGCCCATAGCTACGCCTTGTGTTTGGAGGAAATGGGAGGAGTCAAAAGAGAAGTTGTTGAGGGTAAGGGCCAACTCCGCTAGGTGGAGGAGGGTGTCAGTGGATGGGTATGGGTTGCTCCTCTGGTCGAGGAAGTACCGGAGGGCTTTGAGACCATCCTGGTGGGGGATGCAGGTGTATAGTGACTGGATGTCCATGGTGAAGATGAGAGGATGGGAGCCTGGACAACGGAATGCGCGGAGCCGATGGAGAGTGTCTGAGGTGTCTTGAACATAGGTGGGGAGGGATTTAACAAAGGGGGATAGGATGGAGTCAAGGTGGAAATATGTTTGGTGGGGCACGAACAGGCAGAGACAATGGGTCTGCCTGGGCAGTCGGGTTTGTGGATTTTGGGGAGAAGGTAAAATCGGGCTGTGCGGGGCTGGGAAACGATGAGGTTGGAGGCTCGGGGGGGTAGGGAGCCGGAATTGATGAAGTATGCTGGCATACTTCTGCTGGCATAGGAAGGCACTTTATTCAAATAGGCCATGCAAAGGGAAGGGTATTGCATATTGTCCTCAATTTGCAAAGAATTGGAACTTATGGCGCATCTACTTTTTACCATAAATGCCTCGATTTTGTCTGTATTAATAAGATGAGCACTTAACGATGAGTCTTCTTGGCCTACAGCCTCGTGGATTTTGGTTGATTCAACATAACATCCTACTTTCAAATTTGAAGTACTAGAAATCTTAAACAATAGATGAGCACAAAAATCTGCTCCACACTGATTGGATCACACTGATCGCACCCCATGCAGCTGCATTAAACTTTTGAAACACTAAGATTCCTGATGCATTACCAAGTTGCCACCCCAGCCCTTCTGTGCATTTGCTGTCACAATATTGTTTCACTCTTTCTAAATGATCAGAGATAGAAAAAAAATTACTGATAAAAGGAATTTATTTAAAACCACATCAAACTCGTCTTAATCAAAAACAAATGTTTATTAAAATAAATATTGTTTTTAAAAATTACCTTCAAAATGAAGGTCAGTGGCCCATTCTAATGAATACGCCGAGCTTGTTGCACCAGGTATGGCTGTCGTAAAACTGAAGATATGAAGTGTGTCCAACTCCTTGGCTCAATGGTTTACAGAACAACCAGGCATTTAATGGGGGCTCCAAGGACAGAGCATGATGTTATGTACATATTACAGTGCAAAGAATGAAAGTCCTAATCATAACTATTCGGCAACGTACTCTGGTGCTAGATCTGTTCACGAGCCAGAAGTGCACTTAGGAGAATTCTTATTTGCAAACTAGATTACAAGATAAATGTGAAGCTCCAAAGTCTCAACTGGAAAAGTATAAATAATGCATTACAACCATTAAAATCTAATGCCAAGACCGAAATGTAGAGGGACAAATGATGTTGTGCCTTTGAGGAACTATATTACTTATACTGAACTGGAAGCATTATTCACCAGCTTTTTGCAATATTACATGTGCCAATCATCAACTTAGAAATGAAAAACATTATACTGTGTACAGATGATAAATGAAACCGACAAGAACCTGTAGTGATCTCACAGTTCTAAGTAATAGAACATTATTATTAATGGTGTACTTTTTTGGAATTCTTTGTATCAAATCATTATTGATGTTGATACAATAAATTAATGTTTCTCATGTACTTATCAAAATTGTAATTTGAATTGATCAATCAACACCAATATTTCTCTGCAATCAAATTGGTTGCTCAAATAACGTCGCTATAAATTAATCAGATATATTTAAATTTTCCTTTTAAAAGATAAATTACTGTGGATGTACTGAGGGGAAACATGATATGTTCATTATTTATAACAGAAGAACAATTTGGTACAATTATCTAATTCAAGAAATAGTAAGTATAGAATTTTATTTTCAGCAAGCATGAATGTGGGTGGAGCATAGAAAACCAAGGACGGCCCAGTGCACATTTATGGAACAATGGCTTGGCCACAGGTGAAGTTAATATTCAATTGTGGTCTTCGCATTTTAGGAAGGATGTGAACATTTCTCTTTTTAAAATTTTCCATGGATGTACGGAAGCGTAATTATTTTTTTCTATGTAAAGCACTTTGGTTTCAACGCGAATTGATTTGTGCTATATAACGTGCTATATAACGTGCTATATAAATATAATTTACTTATTTACTTAACACAGTAAATTTAAGAGATGCAGGATATAGAATCAGGTAATTTGTTAAACCTGTTAAAATAATTTATTAAAACAGTAAAACATTGATCATCCTCTATCTAATTGTTTGGCAATCCTGACAGGTTGGCATTTGGTTCACTGGGTGCTGATTCTGCACTCTCATGGTGCCTGCCAATTCACTGAGGCTCTGGTTGCCATGCTGCTTCTTAATGCACACCGAGCCCCCAGCTCCAATGCTGCCTCCTGTGGGTGCAGTATGTGCCCCACATTTCCTTGATTGTCATTGGTTTTTGCATATCTTCCATATTTCTCCTAATTGCTACCAAAATCTCTCGTTCCCCTTTCTGTTGACTCTCAGTCTGAAGAAGGGTGTTAACCTGAAATATCACCTATTCCTTTTCTCCTGAGATGCTACTGTGTCTTTTGTGTCTGCCTCCTAACACACCGAGTGTATAGTTCCCATTCTGCCTGACAACAGACTAGATCCTCGGTTTACGCACTGCCTTCCAACTCACCAGGTCTCCAGTTGCTGTGCTGCCTTTGAACTCACTGGGGTCCTGGTTCCTACACTCTTAAAAATTCCCCATTTTGATATCTTGCCTCTCTGAGTTCACCAGAAAATCGATTATACTACTTTACAATGTAATAGTTAAAATAGAGAATTCAAAATGTGTTAATGTATTAATTGGAATAAAACATAGAAACATAGAAATTAGGTGCAGGAGTAGGCCATTCGGCGCTTCGAGCCTGCACCGCCATTCAATGTGATCATGGCTGATCATCCAACTCAGTATCCCGTACCTGCCTTCTCTCCATACCCTCTGATCCCCTTAGCCACAAGGGCCACATCTAACTCCCTCTTAAATATAGCCAATGAACTGGCCTCAACTACCCTCTGTGGCAGAGAGTTCCAGAGACCCACCACTCTGTGTGAAAAAAGTCCTTCTCATCTCGGTCCTAAAGGATTTCCTCCTTATCCTTAAGCTGTGACCCCTTGTCCTGGACCTCCCCAACATCGGGAACAATCTTCCTGCATCTAGCCTGTCCAACCCCTTAAGAATTTTGTAAGTTTCTATAAGATCCCCTCTCAATCTCCTAAATTCTAGAGAGTATAAACTGAGTCTATCCAGTCTTTCTTCATAAGACAGTCCTGACATCCCAGGAATCAGTCTGGTGAACCTTCTCTGCACTCCCTCTATGGCAATAATGTCCTTCCTCAGATTTGGAGACAAAGAACTGTACGCAATACTCCTGGTGTGGTCTCACCAAGACCCTATACAACTGAAGTAGAACCTCCCTGCTCCTATACTCAAATCCTTTTGGATTTGAATAGCATCTAATAGCATCTAAAAGTCCAGAAAATCTGCCAGTCTGCAACAGTTAAAGTAGGTGTGTTACAAAACTCACCTTTAGCGGCTCTGCAGTTCTGTCACTGGCCGTGTGCACAACTTTGGCGCCTTTAAGGGGGGGGGGGGGGTTAAAATGCTGTTTTTCCCTTGCCATCCTGAGCTTTCTTTTGTCGGAGTGCTATCTATTTCTGGAGATTCATTCCGACTGCCGGTAAGTTAATTTTATTTTATAAATAGCCCGACTATTTCAGCGCTGGAGTAAAATAAAAATTAGCCGTGAACGCCGACAACGGGGACGGATTTTACGTAGGGGACAGGTAAGTGAAAGCTGTTTATTTTTACATATAAACCTGCTTTTGTAGGTGACCTTAATCAAACTTTAACGTTGCGAAACGGTGATTTAGTCCCCATACGAACCGGCAGAATTTTTCCTGTCGATATTGGGTTTAAATTCACCACAACCGCAACGTTCCAAACCATCACGTTCCAGAAAATCCCACTCGCAAGCTGTTTAAAATGCCCATTAATTTATGGGCATTAAACACTAAATTCCTTCAATTAATGACAATTAGATTTAAAAATCATGTTATATTGTGTGAATAGGACACTTAGGCTTTAAATTTAAAAAAAAAATTTTCTTAAGAAATGGATAGATGTTTAGATCTAGTAATTGAATTTTGTAATTAGCTACAATTGGGTAACTAACTAATTATATGCTTTAATTTCAGGTAATCCAAGTAAGATTGTTTCATATTTGTTTCAGAATACTTCAATCTATAATAACTGAAAATTTCTTTCAATTCTCTTAATTTTTAAGAAAGTTATGGGCTTTTGACTGTCCTCGATCACTTTTGTGTTAAGTCAATAGAAAAGCAATAGGATACAAAGTGCTAATTTCCGAGTATGAAAATGACCATAACTTTTTTAATACTGAAGATATGAAAGTGAATTATGTGTCAAATTAAACTTCTTTTTGTGCTTTATCTGATGGGATAAATTGCAGACTTGATTTTTAAAATCTCAAAATTTTGTAACATTGCTAGTTAAAGTCCAAACGCTGCTTTAATGGAGTTTTACTGGATGTTTCCTTGAAACTGATGTTTTAGAAACATAGAAACATAGAAAAACAGGTGCAGGAGTAGGCCATTCGGCCCTTCGAGCCTGCACCGCCATTCAATATGATCATGGCTGATCATCCAACTCAGTATCCGGTACCTGCCTTCTCTCCATACCCCCTGATCCCTTTAGCAACAAGAGCCACATCCAACTCCCTTTTGTGGAAAAAATGACTTGCTGGATGTGTTCTCTGCAGAGTAAAGAAGGTAGAAAATAAAATTTCATTTCAGAGTCACGTGAGTGACTTCGTGAAGAACCCGCCGGTACGCATGCGCGACATATCGTCGCAACGCATTGCTGCCGACGGCTGGTGGTGGGGTGCGCTCCCCGCCAGCCCTTCATAAGGGACCGCTTAGGTGAGTGAAACTAACCTTAAGTTGGTTGGTCCTTGTTGTTTGATTTCTCTTTCAGCAAGGACATGGACGGGAGTACGAAGGGCCGAAAGACGTCCGGTCGGAGTCGTCGGCCATCTGTCCCGGCGCCCTCATTATCGACTACACCTGGGGCCGGGAGGAAGGCGGGGAAACCGGGGAGCCCTGTTCCTGCAGGTCCGGACCCGCTAACACACCGCAGCTCCGGGGAGGAGTTCGAGGAGCAGGACTGCGGTGTGCCACCAGAGCAGGTAGGCCCTGCTGCAGCATTCAGGTCGCCAGCGGGCCCGTTGGCGACCTCGAGCAAGGGGTCGCGTGCAGCCGCACGGCCCTCCTCCCTCAGCCCTCCGAGCAGGGGGAGGGGAGGAGCCCGCAAGCCTAACCCTTCAGGGGCTAAGGCATTACCTGCCGCCGAGCTGCGGTCTGGTTCAACGGCGGGACCCAGGTCCACTGTGAGGTCCAGTGTCCACCCCCCAACCCTCGACGCCGGGACGGGTCGTTTGGGTAGGGTCCCGCCTCGGTCGCCGAGTCCCCCATGGATGGGAGGACGAGACCATGCGTCGGCAAGGTCCACGATGTGGGCAGCCGGCAAGCCCGCGCGGGCGTCGGGTCTCCATGCTCCGGCTGGTGCCGACTTCCCGCCGCATTTGCCCTCCGTGGCAGCGTCTTCCGCTCCCGCTAAACGGAGGCGGTTGAACACATCTCCCGCGCGGAAATCGCGCGGTTTCGCTTCGGCGGCTGGCAGCGACAACTACCGGCACCGAGATCGCCTCGACGAGGTGCAGGCCGATGAGAGGAGCCCCGGCAATATTTCTGAGCCGGAGGACTCCGACCACCCGAGTGTTCAGGGTGGTGGGCGTATTGACCGCATGGAGCGGCTACTGGAGCTTCTGCTACACAGCCAACAGCAGCAAGCGTCCAGCATCGACAGGCACAGGGCAGTCTCACCAGCCTCCATCGCCAGCCTCGAACAGCCAGACGAGGAAGGATTTGTCGACCCTACACCACCTCCGTCGGAATTGCCGCCGGAAGAACTTCTCGATGTGGCGGCGAAGTTCGCTGTTCCACACACGACTGGGCTTCCTCTCAACCCCAAACTGGCTGCCACTGTGGACTTCCTCACAAACCATCAGCTCCAGGAGGAAGTCCTCTCTCAGGCTATCCATCGCCACAAGGCTCTGTCTAACTGCAATGCCCTCAATGTGCCTGTGGTCAATACGCCCATATGGGGCAACATCGGCGTGGCTATCCGTCATCAGGAGTTGAAACTCCAGCGGATCCTGAAGCTCCTCACGGCCGGTATTACCGCCTTTGCGCGGTCGGTCGACGCGGAAGATCTAAATCTAGACCAGGAGGATGCATTGGCACTGTTATGTGCCACCCAACATGAGATAAATGCCTTTCGTAAACACAGCATCCGCCCGTCACTCAACCCGAAGTTTGCTGGGTTGTGCAAACCACCGCCGCCACCGCCGCCCCGACAGCTCTTCGGAGAAGACCTCCCGAAGAGGGTCAACGAGCTCGACGAGCATGCCAAGACGGTGGGACTCATGCGGTCGCAGATCGCCCCCAGACCGTCAGCCCCGAAAGCTCCACTTGCCCGGCCACGAGGCCCGGTTGCCACATCAACCAGAACTTATACTTCGGCTCCGCCTCGCTATCAACAGGCCCAGCAGCAGCGGACTTTTTTAGGGCCAGGTCCGCAGCGGCCCCAGTGGAAAATGAAGACACCACACTATCAGCCCAACCCACCACCTCCACGACCAACCAAACATGTCAAGGACCGCCGGTAACCATGGAGGTGAGGCGGTCTGGTTTTCATTTCTCTGTTCCTTTAACGTCACATGTTGGTGGGCGACTCCGTTTCTTTTCTGGGGCATGGGGGACTATTACTTCCGATGAGTTCATTTTACAGAGTATTCGGGGTTATACTATTGAGTTTATTAACGGGGACATTCCTCCATCCCAGCATATGCCTAATCGGAGGTTTACGCTGTCTGCCGTTGAACAGGCAGCAGGCTCTGCTGAGATTTTGCGGTTAGAACAAAAAGGCGTGATAGAAAAAACTATGCACGAGCCAATTGAATTTGTCTCCAATATCTTCACCAGACCGAAAAAGGATGGAGGTTGTCGAGTGATTATTGATCTGACCCATCTGAATACTTTTGTAACATACACCCATTTTAAAATGGACACTTTTGAGACAGCCAAATCTTTGATTTCGCATGGCTGCTTTATGGCATGCATTGATTTAAAAGATGCGTACTATTCTGTATCCATTCGGAAACCGGAAGTTCTTAAAATTTGTTTGGATGGGTCAGCTCTGGCAATACAGGGCTTTGCCAAATGGGCTTACTACAGCCCCTAGACTATTTACTAAATTGTTAAAACCTATTATGGCCCAGTTACGGATGCAGCAGCATATCGTAATGGCCTATTTGGATGATATCCTGATTATTGGCAAAACCCTGGAGGCAGCTGAACGGGGAGTTTCAGCCACTGTCGCGATTTTTCAGCGGCTGGGGTTTATTGTCCATCCAGACAAGTTCAAGTTCTGCCCTTCCCAGGTCATGGATTATCTGGGGTTCACGGTGGATTCCAATTGCATGAGGGCCACCATACCGACTAATAAGGTTGGGGATGTCACCCAAGCATGTCAGGATTTGGCCTGCGCCAGTACACCATCAATTCGACAAACAGCTAAGGTGATTGGTAAAATCGTAGCATTGTTTCCAGCAGCCCAATACGGGCCTTTGCATTATCAAAATTTGCAAAGAGCCAAGATCTCCGCGTTAAAGCGGAACGCTGGTCATTTTGATAGACCAATGCGGCTGCCTTCTAAAGCTCAAATTGAGTTACAATGGTGGGTGCTCCATATCAGTAGCTCATTCAAACCCATTGTTGTGCCCAATCCGATGGTGTACTTGCAAACCGATGCAAGCTCCTATGGCTGGGGAGCTACGGATAACTGTTCTAGTTGTGGGGGCAGATGGGACACCCTTGAGTCTACCATGTTGTTGTCACACGGGATAAACTATTTGGAGCTGCTTGCAGCGTTTCACGGACTTCGAGCTTATTGTTCCCATCTTATTGATGCTCATGTCCGTGTCCAAATAGACAATACCACTGCGGTGGCATATTTAAACCATATGGGAGGTACCAGGTCGATTTCATGTGATGAATTGGCTAATACAATTTGGCTCTGGTGCATTGACAGAAATCTTTGGATTTCAGCTACCTATTTACCAGGTGAGCTCAATACTGTGGCGGACACCAGGTCACGCAAGTTTAATGACAACATCGAATGGATGTTGCATCCTCAAATTTTTTCCACAATTACAGCCAAATTTGGTCAACCAGCTATTGACCTCTTTGCGTCACGGTTGAACCATCAGGTACCAACATACGTTTCATGGGAACCAGATCCTGGGGCAATGGCGATGGATGCATTTTCGCTCGACTGGGGGAAGTGGTTTTTCTATGCATTCCCCCCATTTTGTCTCATCAGTTGGGTATTGCGCAAGATCCAGATGGATGCTGCCAAAGGCATTCTTATTATACCCGACTGGCCCACGCAGCCATGGTATCCGGTGGTCTTTGACATGATCAGTCAGCCTTGGGTCCTCTTGGAGGGTTGCCCACAATTGGTTACTCACCCTGTGTCAGGGGAGCCACATCCCTGCCATCGCTACTTAAATTTATTGGCTTGCAGGTTCTAACCAGGCCATTGCTGCAGTATGGCCTCTCAACTCGAACCATGGATACCATTGGAGCGTCATGCCGAGAGTCGACCAGGCGAAGATACCTTTCCCACATCAGGAAATGGGAAGCCTACTGTAGCCGCTCTCGCATCACCTATGACGATGCATCCATAGCTGACGTCCTGGAATTCCTCGCGGGGTTGCACCATGATGAACACTTAAGCTACAGTGCCATCAACAGCGCCAGGAGTACGTTGTCATTCTACCTCAAGATTGAGGTAGGATCCGACAGGCTAGTGTCCAGACTCATGCGGGGTATATTTAATATGAATCCGCCTACACCACGCTATAACATCACCTGGGATGTCAGGGATGTACTAACCCTGCTCAGGTCGTGGTCGCCCATGCAAGGGCTACAGCTGGACAAACTCACCATGAAACTGGTGATGTTACTAGCACTGACTTCAGCACAGAGGGTACAGACGCTACATAAACTCCGCGTCGACAAGATAATCTCTACCCCTGGAGAAGTAGTCTTCTTTATTGATGAGCTACTAAAGCAGCATAGACCTGGGTGCACAGGGCTGCAGCTGAAGTTCCCGGCATACCCCGCAGATGCTAGGCTATGTTTAGCCGCCCATATCCGCCACTATGTCAAGGTGACGGAACGCATCAGAGGAATGGAGAAATACCTGCTTGTCACTCACAAGAGACCTCACCATCGAGTGACAGTCCAGACGATATCCAGGTGGCTCCGGGCCGTCTTGGGTAAGTCAGGTATTGACACTAATGTGTTCAAGTCTCATTCCACCAGGGCTGCATCGACGTCAGCGGCGAGGGTCATGGAGGTGCCCATGGACCATATTCTCGCCACAGCAGGATGGGCGAATGAAGCTGTGTTCCAGCGATTCTACAATAAGCCTGTTGCTGCTCCCCTACAGTTCGCGGAGGCCGTGCTGAACGCAGGGCAAGAACGTGGGGATGTCCCCGAATAAGGGGTTTTGCTTTGTTGTTAATAAATATTCTTTTGTTTTTCAGTATAACCTGGTTTCAGCAACTTGTTTACTCCCATCCATCCTTGCTAGTGGTGTGTAAGCATGGACGTGGTCCAGGGCGTGTAATCACAGAAGCTTTGAAGTCTTCACGAAGTCACTCACGTGACTCCGAAATGAAATAGTAAGATTGAACGAGAACTTACCAGTTCGAAGGTTGATCTTTATTTCATGAGGAGTTGCGGTGAGGGATTTCGTGCCCTCCGCTCCCAACCCTCGATCATATTCAACTGGTAATTAGAGTCTCTTCAATCTTCCTATGCCAAGTCATTTCTGTTGTTGTTTCTGTGATTCCACACCGCTACTTTGAAGAATGTCGCGCATGCGTACCGGCGGGTTCTTCACGAAATCCCTCACCGCAACTCCTCATGAAATAAAGATCAACCTTCGAACTGGTAAGTTCTCGTTCAATCTTACTATTCTTAAGTATTCAAAGTAATAGGAGATCCAGACAGACCGTGGGTGGCACAGTGGTAGAGTTGCTGCCTTACAGAGCCAGAGACCCGGGTTCGATCCTGGCTAACGGTGCTGTCTGTACAGGGTTTGTAATTTCTCCCCGTGACCTGTGTGGGTTTTCTCCGAGAACTTTGGTTTCCTCTCACACTCAAATTGGCTTGGCATGAATGCAATAATAGTTTCGCTAAACTAGAGTCAACTAATCATATTGAATTTGGGTGGCACGTTGACATAGCAAAAGGGTTGCTGCCTTACAGGGATCCGGCTTTGATCCTTTTCCCTGTGACCATGTGGGTTTTCCCTGGGTGCTCCAGTTTCCTCCCACAATCAAAAAACATGCAGGTTTGTAGGTTAATTGGCTTTGGTAAAGATTGTGAATTGTCCCTAGTGTGTAGGACAGTGCTATGTACGGGATGATTGCTGGTTGGAGTGGACTCGGTGGGCCAAATAGACTGTGTCTGCGCTATATCTCTGAACTAAACAGATAGAAATTATTCCCTTTAGTGGAGGACTCAAGAACCAGAGGACATAGAATTAAGGCGATTGGTAAAAGAATCAATGGTGACATGAGGAAAAACTTTATAAGCAGTGAGTGAATACATTGGACTCATACCTGAAGACTGGTGGAAAAAAGATAAATACTTACTGAACATATTGATGGTAGGTGGTAAAAAAGCTCTCACAAAGAAATGGTTATCACAGGAGAGCCCAACTCTGAATGCATGGATGGACATCCCAATGGACATTTATAAAATGGAGAAAATAACAGCGTATGTTAACTTTAAACTGGATTTATTTGTGTCACACTGGGAAAATTGGGTTAACTATGTAACGCCTCATAGGCCAGACTTTATTTTTACAAATTTTTGATTGTATGGTAAAGAAAGGATCACTCCCTAAGTGTTTGTAGTTTTTAATGTGTTCCTGTTTCTATATTTGTTTGAACAAATTTCAAAAAGAGGCAATTCAAGACAAACATTAGTGGATGATGTATACATATAGCATTATTCCTGAAACCCGTTTTATGGAAATGTGCTTGCTGTGGAATGCCAATAAAAGAGTATATTAAAAAAAAAGAGAAGTGACCCAAATTGTAATCACAGTATTGTTTTTGTAGTGGTGTTGCAAGTGGCCATGTAACACGAGTTGGATCAGTTATCACATTCTGAACTACATTAACCTAGGAACAAACCTTTGGGAGTTATTCGTTAAAAGCACATTTATGAGTTTCTCACTTTGCAAATCAGAATGTTTATTTAAATATCTGCTTCCATGTATACTGATATTAAATCCACAAGGAAATGCTTTTTCTACCTAAAATAAATTATATGCAACAAAGCTTTCTTCCTTAATATTCACTTTTGAAGTTTGCAAGTGTCATGAATGTGAATAGCTCATCATTTTATGTCCATATTTTGCTGTTTAGAACCATCTTTAAGATTGGATAAAACTTTCTGCAATCTGATTTTGATCTATTTGATAGCTACCTGTTGCAGCACAAAAGAGTTTATGATATTACGTATGACTGAAATCCTGTGGTGTACAAATCTTCCATTTGAGTAAAGATGACAATTTTTCAGATTTTGCACTATTTAGAAATCGCATATTGAACAGAAATAGCTTATTTTTCACAGATGTTTCAAATATAATTCTACGCCCTACCCTCCAAAACAGAAATGATATAGTAGACTTGAACTCATCTACGTCCTTATTCATCCACCATCTAATGTTTGGCATCAGCAAGCATTGCATTTAGCAGACAAATTATAAGGGGCTGACACTTTCAGCACTTGAGACATGGGGTCTGTATACAGCTGAAAAGAAGTGGTGCTAGCACGATCAACCAGAGCATCAAGAAGATTATCTGCTGGGGTTAAGGGACGTAGGGTGGAGTCACAATTAGGTAGGATGTGGGCAGTTTTTTTTAGTTTTAGAGATACAGCATGGAACTGGCCCTTCAGACCACTGAGTCCACACTGACCGTCAATCAGCCATTCACACCAGTTTTATATTATCCCACTTTCACATCCACTCCCTACAAACTAGGGGCAACTTGCAGAGACCAATTAACTACAAACCCGCACATCTTGTGAGATATGGGAAGAACGCGGAGCATCCGGAGGAAACCAATGCGGTCACAGTGCAAATTCCACACGGACCGAACACTGGTCCATGGCTATGAGGCAGCGGCTCTACCAGTTGTGCCACTGTGCTGCCCTTCTATGTAATTCCAGTTGTTTGTGCATAGTTTTTTTCAGGGTGGAGATGATAGCTCAGAGACAGCTGTAGTCAGCGAGTTATTAACTTAAGGTACATGTTTGATATCAGCTCCGGGCCCCAGAGCACAAAGGATGGCCCCATTCAACCAAGTTCGCATTCAGTTATACTGAAATAAGCTTCAACTCTTGAGAACACCTCATTCTGTAAAGATGCCAATTCCATAACTCCATCGATGCCTAGATTTTATTTTGTGACAGAAATGTGCGGCATATATCTATCTTAGGACATGCAATAGAATTCCCAGGTTAGTTGTCCTCTCCTCCCAATCTGCATCATCTCATTCATTGGTGCCTTAAAATGCATCCATCAGCAATAACATTTGAATCAATTTAAACTGGCAAAACATCCCAAGGCACTTTGATGGAGAAATATGAAATCACATTTGAAATCAAGCCACAAAAGAAAATATCAGAGAAGATAACCCAAAAAAAAAAATCAGCATAAAAAGGATGTAATGCAGTATTGGAAAAAGGATTAAAATGCAGTATTGGAAAAATTGAGAATGGAATTCCAATGTTAAGGGGTTTAGTAGCTGAATGCACAACTACCAAAGGGTAATCATGATTCCAGATTTCAGGAAGTGTCCTATTTCAGACAGTTAAAGGACTAGACGATCAAATGAAGCTTACCTGTCCATTCCATTAATTCCTCTCTCTTCTACCCGTTTTTTCAAAGTTACTCAACATGCTTGTTTAAAAAGGGTTCTAAAAGTAAACCTAGCAATTATAGACCGGTTAGTTTGACTTCAGTGGTGGGCAAATTAATGGAAAAGATACTTAGAGATAATATATATAAGTATCTGGATAAAGAGGGTCTAATTAGGAACAGTCAACATGGATTTATGCCTGGAAGGTCATGTTTGACTAATCTTGAATTTTTTGAAGAGGTTACTAGGGAAATTGACGAGGGTGAAGCAGTGGATGTTGTCTATATGGACTTCAGTAAGGCCTTTGACAAGGTTCCTCATGGAAGGTTGGTTAAGAAGGTTCAACTGTTGGGTATACATGCAAGATAAATAGCAAGATGGATTCAACAGTGGCTGAATGGGAGAAGCCAGAGGGTAATGGTGGATGGCTGTTTGTCGGGTTGGAGGCAGGTGACTAGTGGGGTGCCTCAGGGATCTGTGTTGGATCCTTTGTTGTTTGTCATGTACATCAATGATCTGGATGAAGGGGTGGTAAATTGGATTAGTAAGTATGCAGATGATACCAAGATAGGGGGTGTTGTGGATAATGAAGAGGATTTCCAAAGTCTACAGATTTAGGCCAGTTGGAAAAATGGGCTGAAAGATGGCAGATGGAGTTTAATGCTGATAAATGTGAGGTGCTACACCTTGGCAGGACAAATCAAAATAGGACGTACATGGTAAACGGTAGGGAATTGAAGAATACAGTTGAACAGAGGGATCTGGGAATAACCGTGCATAGTTCCTTGAAGGTGGAATCTCATATAGATAGGGTGGTAAAGAAAGCTTTTGGTATGCTAGCCTTTATAAATCAGAGCATTGAGTATAGAAGCTGGGATGTAATGTTAAAATTGTACAAGGCATTGGTGAGACCAAATCTGGAGTACGGTGTACAATTTTGGTCGCCCAATTATAGGAAGGATGTCAACAAAATAGAGAGGGTACAGAGGAGATTTACTAGAATGTTGCCTGGGTTTCAACAGCTAAGTTACAGAGATAGGTTGAATAAGTTAGGTCTTTATTCTCTGGAGCGCAGAAGGTTAAGGGGGGACTTGATAGAGGTCTTTAAAATGATGAGAGGGATAGACAGAGTTGATGTGGACAAGCTTTTCCCTTTGAGAATAGGGAAGATTCAAACAAGAGGACATGACTTTAGAATTAAGAGACAGAGGTTTAGGGGTAACATGAGGGGGAACTTCTTTACTCAGAGAGTGGTAGCGGTGTGGAATGAGCTTCCAGTGGAAGTGGTGGCGGCAGGTTCGTTGGTATCATTTAAAAATAAATTGGATAGGCATATGGATGAGAAGGGTATGGAGGGTTATGGTATGAGTGCAGGCAGGTGGGACTAAGGGAAAAAAGTTGTTCGGCACGGACTTGAAGGGCCGAGATGGCCTGTTTCCGTGCTGTAATTGTTATATGGTTATACCCATAGATCCCAGTAAAGATTACTCAGGACCAACGATCAATGTCATATTGGAGGAAATGTTTTCTCTGGGATGTTGAGGCAGAGGAGGGATGACAGAGGGCCTAATATCCCCCCCCCCACCAATGCACAATGGTGGATGTCTTGTCCTATTATGGTCATAGGATGCCGACTCCATTTCTAACATGGCATATATAGAGAGTCAACACGTCAACAAAATAGAGAGAGTACAGAGGAAATTTACTAGAATGTTGCCTGGGTTCCAGCAACTAAGTTACAGAGAAAGGTTGAACAAGTTTGGTCTTTATTCTTTGGAGCGCTGAAGGTTAAGGGCGGACTTGATTGAGGTCTTTAAAATAATTAAAGGGATAGACAGAGTTGACGTGGATAAGCTTTTCCCATTGAGGGTAGGGAAGATTCAAACAAGAGGGCATGACATGAGAATTAAGGGACAGAAGTTTAGGGGTAACATGAGGGGGAACTTCTTTACTCAGAGAGTGGTGGCTGTGTGGAATGATCTTCCAGCGGAAGTGGTGGAGGCAGGATCGATTTTAACATTTAAAAGTAAAGTGGATAGGTATATGGATGGGAAGGGAATGGAGGGGTATGGTCTGAGTGCAGGTAGATGGAACTAGGGGAAAATAAATGGTCGGCACGGACTGGAAGGGCCGAGAAGGCCTGTTTCCGTGCTGTAATTGTTATATGGTTATATGCTTCAAAATTGAGTTCCTTATGCTCGACTAAATCAACAAAGCCTGCCATGTGTTTAAAACAATGTTTAAAAATATGTAGTTTAGCCCAGTTCAAAGGGTGAAAAATATTTTTAGAAAGCCCAGTTGTGAAAATGAATGGAAAAAGTAAAATCCTTTCCAAATGAAGAATCCTTCCAACAAGGATGTAGTCAAGCAGCCCTTTAAGCACTTCAGAATTAATGCAAAAAAAAATGTTATTTTCAAAAATTATTTGTGATTTTGTTCAATCCAAAAATTAAAAATGTACTTCACTGTCATCAAAACAAACCATATGCCATCGTACATTATTGCCACTCTGTAGCAGTAATTTATAGGAAGCACTGACTACTTTATTTTGCTCCTACCTTGGAAGTGAGGTGATTTTGCCCCATTTCTCAATGCAAAATCTTCGTGGACCATTGCTGCCACGTAGTGATGCAAAACCTTCGTAAGGTATACTTGATGTACCTGTGACAAACTAACAAAGAAATGAAGTAGTTAGTACTATTAGTGGGTAATGCAAATGTTTAGTATCGTATCCAGTGTCATTGATTTTACTATACCTGCAGCAATCTTAGTCTCTGCTCATTGTTAAACCTTTCCACTGCAGCCCAGAACCATCTGATTACTATGTGGTTATCATGGTATCCTTTGGGGAAAAAAATGAATATTTATTAGGTGTTGTTTCCAAATACTTAGATGTAACTGTGTTTGATTAAATTTGAATCATCTCACCTCCTCTATACTCTGTGTTACTCCTCCAATCACTTAAGTCAATTTCGGCAGTGCCTGCAATCACTAATTCTAATTCCCTTGCATCAAACACAGACACAAGCCGAGCATCCACCACCTGGAACAAGTAATTGTCATTGATCAGCGTGATTTAACATCAATTAACAATTCAAAGTTGTCCCATATTTGCATTTGGAGCTTACTTTTGGTACATAAGGAATCAACGAATTTTAATTTGACCATTCCTGGAGCGAATATAAATCACACAGACATCTTCATTTTCTCCATTATGCATTTTTAAAATTAATAACAATTACTATCCCTTGATTTTCCAGCATTATTCTTTAGATTTTATTATTTATTAAAAAGTGATTTTGGTCTAAAAGTGACTTCATTTGAAATTCGTACATAAGAAAGAATGAGTAATTGTCTCTCGGTTCCAAACCCTGATTTCTGTATTCTCTCTTTCCTCTCGTTCATAGGAATATGCAGATTTATTTTCTCATTTTCAAAAATAGGTCTGGAAAATGGATCCAACTAATACAAAGCATTTGCAGATACCGAACAAGATTTCACAAAATCCTGAAAACAACCTGCTGTACAACAACCTGGAGCAACATAATCAAAAAGATTATAAAGTCTGATAGGACTTCTGATAAGGACTATCCTATGTTAGTCTTGATAGTCCCTTCTGGTAATGTGTTTGGCATCTGCTGTCCTTACCTCATAGAAGCCTCGGACCAAACTCTCTGTCTGCTGTACAACACCTCTCTCGATACGCCATTTTACCATCTTTTCAATGTATTCTTTTTTATTTTTTTCTGCCACAGGAATGTTTGCTCCACCTGGTTTTAGCTCTCTCTCTGTAATCTATTCCAAAATAAAAATTCAATCATTTCTCCTTGGAACAGTTAACATTTAATCCACTTCAAATCTGTAACATTGTTTAACAGTTCTAAAAATTGTCATCTTCAGTGTCACATTTAAAACTTTATCAGCAATGAGTTATGAGCATAAAGGTTTTCCCGACAAATAACATCTACTAGACAACTTGATGAATACCGTCTAGCGGCAATTTAGATTACAGGCACTCCCCGACTTACATAAGGGTTACTTTCCATGAACCCAACGCAAGTCAGATTTTATGTAACTTGGAACCTTTCCCTTCAGTTACCTGGTAGTTTGCCGTGGACAAAATAATTGGGATGGGATTAATTTGAGTAAATCTCAGGGCCCGACCGGCTAATTGTTGAACATTTCTTGGTCTATGGTAAGTTCCATTCCGTCCAGTGATGTTGCCATCCTACCGTCTGTGAGAAGATGAATCCAAGTCAGTCCTTTAAACATTCGTGGTGAGTGGATGGATGCCGACACTCGGCCTAGCACACGATAAGTGGATGGATGTTGACACTTGGCCCAGGCACGAGGTGAGGTGCATGTCTGAAGTTAACCAGATTCACTGGGGTGAGCCTGTGCGCCTTCTAACGGATGGCAGCGAATTAACAGGATTTCTGAACTCAACCGGTTCCTCACTATCCGTCAGTTTAGTTTATTGTCACGTGCACCGAGGTACAGTGGATAACTTTTGTCGCGTGCTAACCAGTCAGCGGAAAGAGAATACATGATTACAATCAAGCCATTTACAGTGTTAGATACATGATAAGGGAATAATGTTCAGTGCAAGATAAAGCCAGTAAGGTCTGATCAAATGTAGTCCGAGAGTCACCGGTGAGGTAGATAGTAGTTCAGCACTGCTCTCTAGTTGTTGATAGGATGATTCAGTTGCCTGATAACAGCTGGGAAGAAACTATCCCTGAATCTGAAGGTGTGCATTTTCACTCTTCTATACCTTTTGCCCGATGGGAGATGGGAGGCCAGGGTGCGACTCATCCTTGATTATGCTGCTGGCATTGCCAAGGCAGCGTGAGGTATAAATGGAGTCAATTTGCAGCAATTGCTTGCGATCTTGGATGGAGCTGTTCCCAAACCAAGCTGTGATACATCCTGATAAAATGCTTTCAATGGCACATCTATAGAGGTTGGTGAGAGCTGTTGGGGGTATGGCGATCTTCCTTAGCCTTCTAAGGAAGTCAAGGCTTTCTTGCTCATAGCTTCAATGCAAACTGGGGTATGTGTACAGCTTCACAAGTCGATCAAAATTTCCTTTGTCTTGCTGACATTGAGAGAAAGGTTGTTTTCTCGACACCAGGACATGAGGTTCTCAATCTCTTTCCTGTTCTCCGTCTCATCATTATTTAATATCCGGCCCACAATGGTTGTGTCGTACCCGAAGGGTCTCGACCCGAAACGTCGCCTATTTCCTTCGCTCCTTAGATGCTGCTGCACCCGCTGAGTTTCTCCAGCTTTTTGTGTAACCCTCGATTCTCCAGCATCTGCAGTTCCCTCTTTAACACATGGTTGTGTCGTAGTTTAGTTTTTAGTTCCAGTGGGTCCCACCAGAGCAAAATTGCAAGTCGCATTTCATAAGTGTGGAAGGGGAAAGAGAGTTTGGAAATGCATTTGAGTTTTAAGTACTCTTGATTTTTTTTTCTTAGAGGTTTATAACCTTCAGTCTGACGTGAGCTCAGGATGGGAAAGAAACCAAGATTTGTACGTGCATCTCTATGTCGTTTCAGTTGTTGGACCGGGAATGGTGTGCCCATGTGTAATCTGTCTCTCAGTGATGGTCCCTTCTGTAATCTGCCCCCTGAGCACATAGTGGGCAAGTAGTCTTTTGGTTGAGTTTACTTTAGAGATGCAGCTTGGAAACATAAACTGGAAATGTAAATGTAAATTGATTGCCCTAGGGACTGAGTACCGAATTGATTATGTAAATACAAGTTTACATATGTCGCCTATTGCGTAAGTCGGAGAGTATCTGCACCATTGTCAGGTAATATGGACCTTCACCAATGAACATATTGCGAAGAATTAATCATTGACATTTAAGCTATTCACTATAAATCTCAAATCTCAAAGGTAGAGATGAACCTATTCATACGAGTTGAAAATGTTTGCTCAACTCAGTTTTGTTTATATTTTAAACAATGAAAATAAAATTATTCTTTGTAACCATGGCAGTTTTATGATGGTAGTTGCATTGTTTTTTTTGACACTGGAAACTATAAATATTAAGCTTAAATTGTATAAATATGAAATACACTACAATGGTAATTTAAAAAGCATATTTAGACTAAGATTATTCTAATTAACCAGCAGAATATAAGGTCTCACAGTGGATAGAATTTATTCTGATTGCAGTGATCAATTTAAATAATGCCCTCAACAGCTCACCATAACATAGCCACTGCATTGTTATTCTCCTGGCCCTGGTCTGGTGTTTTCAATGTAGTATTACTCACAACCATGAACATCTGTAACAACGGACATCCACATCAGGTTGAAATACTTACCTTACTTTTGGCAACAGTTAAACACTAACGTTTGTTGACCAATATCTGTGAGACCCTACAATTCGTGCATTAGACTCAAAATTCTTAAGAGCTTTGTTATGAACAAAAACATCTCACAAATATATGCAAATACGCAAGATGTGCCGCCTTCACCTGGAGAATGTTTCAGATTTGGCAGAACTGATACCAACAAGAATGGGCCTTATTTGGAAACTGCCCAAATAGTTTGCATAATTGTACTGATTCCTGTGGTTTACTCAACAGGTATGTAATTGTCTTATTTGGAACAAGATGCATTAAGGCGTATCGAACATTTCTCTCTGCATAGTCAATCTCTGTGACTCATTCCAAAATATTGTGTAAAGGCCAACACCAAATTGAAAATCTTAATCAAGAATTCACGTGTTGGTAAGTAATTGTTTCAAACAGTAAGCCATCTTATGCATGTGCAACAAAAAGAAAACCAGCTTT
Source organism: Raja brachyura (assembly GCA_963514005.1). The sequence goes on from OY740787.1 coordinate 82,687,866, forward strand.
ATGGAGTTTTATGAGTGATCAGCTGCAATGTAACAGGGAGGTGAAAGGAATTCTTTAAAGATTTGATTGCAAGTCAGAAGAATCTGCTCCTTATATTTTCCTAGATTATCCGTCTAAAAGGATTCTAATCATATAATTTTATTTTCATTGACACCTTATGTGACATTTATGTTTTGAACCACTGTACTCTGCATTCAATTGAGCAATTATTAGAACTGTGGGCAGGTCAGGGGAGACCTGGTGTTCATTGATGTAACAATAACTAAATTAAAAATTGATGCCTTTTACAATGGTATTAAACCTCTGAATTCCCACTGTAAACCAAAATATAGTGTTGTTATATCTTAGAACTTTTAATATTATTGTCAATAAAAGATTTCCACATCCAAACTGTGAGGTGGTTGATGTTTCAAAATATGGATCTCATGGAAGTGCCAATCCATTAGGTCAAAATGGACAAAAGAGTCAGATTAAAAATAGAGGATACAGTAAGAAACCAATGACTGAGAAAATTGTTGTGGAAATATATATGTCATGTGGAAGGATAGCAGTGAAAGAATAACCAGGAGAAATTATATAAGCTCCTAGTAAAACATAATAAATCAGATGTACAAAAAGAAAAATTGTGCATATTTCCGAAGATCTCTCCTGGTCCCAGTGTACTGATGCAATTATAAAGAAAGCACATCAGCGCCTCTACTTCCTGTAAGATTTCGGAGAGTCGGCATGTCAAGGAGGACTCTCTCGAACTTCTACAGATGCACAGTAGAGAGCATGCTGACCGGTTGCATTGTGGCTTGATTCAGCAACTTGAGCGTCCAAGAGCGGAAAAAGCTGCAAAACGTTGTAAACACTGCCCAGTCCATCACCGGCTCTGACCTCCCAACCATCAACGGGATCTATCGCAGTAACTGCCTCAAAAAGGCTGCCAGCATCATCAAGTACCCACACCATCCTGGCCACACACTCATCTCTCTGCTGCCTTCGGGTAGAAGGTACAGGAGCTTGAAATCTGCAACATCAAGGTTCAAGAACAGCTCTTCCCCACAGCCATCATACTATTAAACACACCTTCAAACAAACTCTGAACTATAACAGCCTATTGCACTTTATCTGTTTATTTATGTGTATATATATGGTCTATTGTATATAGACACACTGATCTGTTTTGTATTTATGCCAACAATATTCTGTTGTGCTGCAGCAAGCAAAAATGTCATTGTCCTGTCTAGGACACATGACAATAAAACTCTCTTGACTTGTCTTGACTTCTTGAATCCACCTTGCAATCTTTCCCTTAATGAGTTATCAATTTTATCTGTGCTTCAAAAGTGACATTGTATATTTCAAAATTATTTGTTTTAAAATGATTTCTCAGGAACCACCAATGTACCCACCTGGCCAAAGACCTCTTCATTCACAGTAAATGTTAAATCTAAGATATCACTGATGTCATTATCCTTCATCCACTGCAGACTCTGATGAAATTCTTCGTCCAAATATTCCAGGTCACTAAGATCACAAGATCTGGTGAGAAAAAGCAAATATAGAAGGTAATTACAAACAGCGAAAATTTGACCTGAACTGATAAACCTGTTTCTTGCACTACAAATGCTGCCCAACTTGCTGAGTATTTCCAGCTTCTGTTTCAGATTTATATAATCTATGATTTTTAGCTTAAGTTACTGTCCAGACTGGTGACAGTCCAGATACGTTTATGGTAAAGAGTTAACCAAAAAAAATGTTATTAAGTTCTCATCCATCTAAATACTAACAATTGTATTATGCACAACTCATATGGTTTTTAAGGATTTTGCACCTTAAGAGTTTTTAAAGACACATGGCACCTTCCCTATAATTTCAAATATCAAAGTCTTTCAAACAGATACAACCTTCTGAAACCTCATGGAGATAACTTTTGTGCTACGTTTCATTTAAAAACATGCCTCCTTATAACATTTGGATAAATTATCCCATAGTGCTGCAAATTCTAGTGGATCTTTAATGCTGGTGGGATAAAACACATACAAGGATTATGATGGTACACAAAAGGCTGGAGAAACTCAGTGGGTGCAGCAGCATCCAAGGAGCGAAGGAGATAGGCGACGTTTCGGGTCGAGACCCTTCTTCAGACCCAAGGATTATGATGGCTGTATTCTCTGGGTGCAGGAATGTCTGGGATGTCATTTGATAAATCTGTGGGAAAGCTCCCCAATTAAGAAATCATTATTCAGAGGTTTATGAGGAATTTTGCAGGGTTGACTTGACCAAATGTAAACGTTGTCTTATCCAGATCCAGTGTCAACATCCATATCAAGGGTTTGGCCTTCTTTGATTCTTTTGTTTTTCAGTGCAGGTTTTTTAATCCGACGGAATGACTTGCAAGGCTATTTCAGAGATCATGTTAGAGTCCATTACAAGAATGTGGGTCCAAATCATTTATTTCTTTACTGCATGATCATCTCTCTGCCCCAACTTCTATATTCCAAACCTCTGATCACTCTGTCCCCAACCCCTGAATCCCCATTCTAAATTATCTTACCCTATCTATACCCCTCAACTCTAGTTGAATACAGTCATCACTCCCAATCTCATACAACACTCGATCACACTACTCAACATCAATAGACTCAAAATGCTGGAATAAGTCAGTCAGCCAGACAGGCAGCATCTTTGGAGAGAAGGAATGGGTGATATTTCAGGTCCAGACCCTTCTTCAGACCGACTGGATTTTAAGTCTATTTTCAGTGTAAACCAGCATCTGCAGTTCGTTCCTACACAAACTACTCAACAACCTGGAATGACCTCTTCCATCAGCTCAGCTGTGGGACTTTACATGCATATAATCCAATTCTTTATACAGTATGTTGGTAAGAAATAGCACCAAATGACACTCCTGTTTAATTGTTTTCTTTTAATCTTCATTATGTTTCACAGCAAATAATATTAACGGTAAATTGAACCACGACACCACTGTCGAAAAGGCCATTCTGACCTTAAGTTAGCTGATTTTGTAAATGTTTCCCTCACCACAGGTACTGAACAACTCTCCTTCAAATCTGCCATCCAGTTTTTCCTGAAAGAACTTATCCTGACGTTCCTGTCATGGTGAACTGCTGCCCATCCTAGCTCTAACCACCTTTTCCTTCCCAAACATCCTCAAGCATGTCGTCGTCGGGTCCCGACTGAAGGTTCATTAGTCGGTGGGGCTGGGAACCCACCCATGGGCTCATTGGTTGGCGGGACCAGGAACCCACCCAGAGGCTCGGCAAACAGCCTAACTGGGAGGAAGCTGGAGACGTCGGACATGAGGAGCATGGGCCGGTAGGAGGGTGAACCACGGTAATGCCTCCAGCACCTTCAAGGTCAGCTGCAGGGCACCAAGATGGTGGCCAAGATGGGCTGACCAGACCTTACATTTTGAATAATGGCATCAAAAATGGCAGTGCCTGCATGTGTAACATATGCAAAAAGAATTTCACCTTGCAGTTGCATATATGATAAATAAAGCACTATTCAACAAATTCATATGCATCTTAGACAGAACTCTTCGCTTTACTTCCTTCAGTCAGTGCTATATTCAAGATGGTGATGATGCCAGACTCCTCTCTACCTGCGGGTCCCAAAGGTAGATCTGCAATCATTCATTACAATCGCTCCACTCTTTTACAGTATACATTTATTTCAATAGCAGCATTTCTTACCCTAACTATGCTCGTCTTATTCCCTTATCCTGTATCTCTACACTGTGGACAGCTTGATCGTAATCATCCACAGTCTTTTCACTGACTGCGTAGCGAGCAACAAAAAAAGTTTTCACTGTACCTCGGTACACTTGACAATAATAAACTCAACTGTTCTGTCCCTGCAGCAGAAGTGAAAATCTGACAAAGGTGATCTCTCTTTTCCTGTCCCTTATAGCCTTATTTCAACTTTTGCTAAGCTTGAGGTAGGAAAGAGCAAGTTGATGCAGTAGGAAATTAAATAAAACCAATTTTGTTGCCTTTTTGATGATAGTGGCAGCAGCCTTTTAGATCGCTGTAAAAGTTCAATGCTCGATTAATATTGTGTTGGAAGGAACTGCAGATGCTAGACACAAAAAGCTGGAGTAACTTAGCGGGCCACGCAGCATCTCTGCAGGGAGAAGGAATGGGTGACGTTTCTAGTCAAGACCCTTCTTCAGACTGTTATCTGACTCTAGCGTTAATATTATACTCTGTCTGTTGAAGGGTCTCGACCTGAAACATCACCCATTCCTTCTTAAGAAATGCTGCCTGTCCTGCTGAGTTACTCCAGCTTTTTGTGTCTATATTCACGATTAATATTGTTTTACTGTGTAACTGTCTGTAGATTAAAAGAAAACATGCAAATGCAGTGTGATTGGATCCTATTTCTTAATAAGCATGATACAGCATCCTCATCCAACACTTCTCCACTGTCAACCAGCGACACGCACTTCCATTCTTACCCATTGCCATGGCAAGAAATGACTTGCTTATCTAAAACAATGGGTGCCACAACTAACAGTTGACGACATCCAAAACTATGATGAGGTTTACGTGCCTATTCCGCCTTCTATTCTCGGGAAAAATAAAAATAAATGTAGTTATCTCTTTTGGAAAAGAGAACACCAGTAACCTTCCTTACTGCAATAATGGAGGTATATCTCCAGCTCCACCCCAGAAGGAGCCCACCATATCAGAGTTCACAGCCACCGTCATCTTGATGATCATTAGCAATGTGTTTCTTGCCATGCTTTGTAGGCTTCAATTGTGGATACAGCAGATGGTAAATTTCATTGATGTTCTCCTTCATCAAGTCCACCTATCCCCACTAAAGTTCCAGGCTAAAGTTAAAATGGGAGAATTGCTTCCTGAAAACCTCTTGTGTATATAGCATCATGCAGGAAGCCCTCATCCAGGTGTTTACCCAGCTCTGCATGACATTTGACCATTCATGCAATTTATAAGTGCACACCATCTAGGACCAACTGATTTGTTCAAAAGCTTTGATGTCAGAATTAAGTCCAGTGGCACCTGCTTATCATTCCTTGTGGTATTCTGCAACTTTAAAGAACTCTAAAACCTCCCAAATACTTGTGCAATCAGTAAGTAAGTAAGTAAGTTTATTGGCCAAGTATTCACATACAAGGAATTTGCTTTGGTGCTCCGCCCACAAGTAACAACATGACATACAGTGACAGTTACGAATGACTCAGAAAACACTAAACATTAATAATAATAAAACATTAATGATAAAACACCATTGATCAAGCATGTGAACCAACAAAATACCAGATCAAAGGGAGGCTACAGATTTTTGGCTGTTGAGTAGCGGAACTGCTCGTGGATAAAAACTGTTTTTATGTCTGGTTGTGGCAGCTTTGACAGTCCGGAGTCGCCTTCCAGAGGGAAGTGATTCAAAGAGTTTGTGGCCAGGGTGAGAGGGGTCAGAGATGATCTTGCCCGCTCGCTTCCTGGCCCTTGCAGTGTACAGATCATAGCCAAAGCCGATAGAATCAACCAGTAAGCATTCTGAAATAAATTGGTGATCCATTTAAATACTTAGATTCAGCTGTATGAGGTTTAGACACGTTGTAAACTGAACTGTTGAGCTCTGCAACACACGTCTTACTAACATCTGCCAACTTAGCGTATTCTGCAGACCTTCCCTGAGCATGACCACACTCGCACCAAATGACATCTATCATGAGTCACCAAATGTGCACTCATATTGGAATCACAACAGTATGTGCTGTAACACGCGTGACGTGCGATGGATCAAATTTTAAGGGCTAATTTTCAATTTTAGGGGAATACAATAGAGTGGTCAAAAGGCTTTTGGCACATTGGCCCTCATCAGTCAGAGTATTGAGTATAGAAGTTGGAAGGCCACATTGAGTATCGTGTTCAGTTTTGGTCACCATGGTATAGGAAAGATGATGTCTAACTGGAAACGGTGCAGAGATTTACGGGGATCTTGCTAGGACTCAAGAGCCTGAGCGAGATGGGAGAGGTTGAGGAGGCTAGAATTTTATCCCTTGGAGCTCAAGAAGATCTTATAGAAGTGTATAAGATCAAGAAAATAAATAGGTTAAATGCAGAGTCTTTTACCCAGATTAGGGAAATCAAGAACCAGAGGACATAGGTTTAAGGTGAAGGGGGGTGATTTAATATGAACCTGAAGGGCAACTTTTTTTTTTTACACAAAGGATGATTGGTAAAGGGGACGAGCTGTAGAGCAGGTAGTTGAAGCAGTGCTATAACAACATTTAAAACACGTTTGGACAGGAACAGGGATAGGATAGATTTAAGGTGAGGGGGAAAGATTTTATAGGAATCCAAGGGGTAACTTTTTAACACAAAGGGTGATGAATGTATCAAATGAGCAACCGAGGCAGGGACTATTGCAAAGCTTTTGGAGACATTTGGACAGTTACATGGATATGACAGGTTTAGAGGGATATGGGCCAAACGCAGGCAGGTGGGACTAGTCTAGATGGGACATGTTGGTCAGCGTGGATATGTTGGACCAAAGTGCCTGTTTCCATGCTGTATGATTCAATGTCATCACATAAGCCATTTCCAATTCTGTTGAAACAGTGTTTGGCATGCTGTTCTTACCAATGGCTGGGTAACCCAAGGTGAAAATAGAAAACAGACTGGCAAATACGATGTCTTGTGAAATATGGCTTAATACATTCAATGAGCAGAAAACACCATGTTCAAGGAATTCAGCAGGCCAGGCAGCATAGGTGGAGGGAAATGGACAGATAACATTTTGGTTCGGGACTTTTTTCAGTTTAAAGGGTCTGGACTCAAAATGTCGTCTGTCCATTTTCCTCCACTGATGCTGTCTGACCCACCAGGTTCCTCCAACATTTTTTTTTCTGAAGACTCCAGCATCAGCAGTCTCCTTGTCTATTTAATACTTCCATTAGTATTTGAAAAATACACAAACAAATATTTGTTTCTGTTTGCTTTCCTGTTTTGATGTCCTAAACCTCAATCAAAGCCTGGAGCTAAAGTGACCCAAGAAATTTTTTGATCGGTTATTGGAAATGTACTGGTCGATGGGATTCTGCTGAAGACACCCTGCAATGAATATGCAACGCTGTTTTAGTTGGATTCATTTGCAGGAAAAGTAGAGTTTTGATCAATAAACTACATCTTTCAAGTAGAGTAACGGGCCTGTCCCACTTTTATGACCTAATTCACGACCTCTGCCAAGTTTGCCCTCGACTCATACTTGCAGCATGGTCGTCACGAGGTCGTAGATAGGTCGTAGCAGGCCGTAATGCTAGTCGTAGGTACTCGTGGCATCAAGCAGGTCGGGGCGTTTTTCCAGCATGATGATAAATGTTCACGAGTAAAAAAGGTCGTGAAAGTGGGACAGGCCCTTTACAGTTTTACCCATTCAAGGTGAGTGACAATAGACAATAGAAAAAGTCAGTAGACAATAGGTGCAGGAGTAGGCCATTCGGCCCTTCGAGCCAGCACCGTCATTCAATGTGAGCATGGCTGAACATCCCCAATCAGTACCCCGTTCCTGCCTTCTCCCCATATTTCCTGACTCCGCTATCTTTAACAGCCCTATCTAGCTCTCTCTTGAAAGTATCCAGAGAACCGGCCTCCACCGCCCTCTGAGGCAGAGAATTCCACAGACTCACAACTCTCTGTGAGAAAAAGTGTTTCCTCGCCTACGTTCTAAATGACTTAACCCTTATTCTTAAACTGTGGCCCCTGGTTCTGGACTCCCCCAACATTGGGAATATGTTTCCTGCCTCTTGCGTGTCCAAACCCTTAACAATCTTATATGTTTCAATAAGATCCCCTCTCATCCTTCTAAACTCCAGAGTGTACAAGCCCAGCCGCTCCATTCTCTCAGCATATGACTGTCTCGCCATCCCGGGATTTAACCTTTTAAACCTATCCTTCCCTAAGGAAGAATATCCTTCCTCAAATTAGGACACTAGAACACTACACACTAGGGACAGTTTGCTAAAACCAATTAACCTCCAAATCTGAATGCCTTTGGCATGTTGGAACAAGCCAGAATAGCCGGAGAAAACCCACACGGTCACAGGGAGAACATACAAACTCTGTACAGGCAAAACGTCAGGATTGAATCCAGGTCTCTGGCGCTGTGAGGCAGCAACTCTACCACTGTGCTGCCCAATCTTTCCCCAAACACTGAAACCCAAGAGAGAGTTTGAAACAGGGGCCTTTAGACAGTAGCTGGATGTGTTAGTTTTTTATCTGGTTTCTTGACAATATTCAACATTGTTGGGTAGATGGCAGTGCTACAGTGGTATAATGGAAACAATGTTTCAGAGATGAGTTAGGCTGCACAATCCAGAGTACCCAAGCACCATATTTCACTTATTGCCTTGGTGCTGACACAACTGTTCCAGGCCAACAATGAACCCTAGATGTCTCTGGCAGTGAGATCAGTGGCATGGGGTTCCATGGAAGGTCATGGGGATATAGAACAGCTTCTTCATGCTCAGAATTGTAATGATGTTGACCGTAGTGGCTGGAAATGCTGACTTTAACTAGTCGCACAATTTTGCATGTCCTTCAGGCCCTGCTTGAGGCTGTCTGGAATAGTTTCAGCATTAAGAGTCACATTGGAAATGAACACCAGGTATGATTTTTTTTTTAAACTGAATATCGAGGAAATGTCACTGATGGCACAACTGAAAATGTTTGAACTGAGGAAGCTTTCACAAGCAATTCTCTTTTGAGTTTCAATGTTCAGTTTTACTTGGATTCCTTTGTTGCAAGTCCAAGTGAAAGTGAGGTTCCAGTCAGCTACTCTCAACTCTTCTGTAATGTTTGTGTGTTTTTGAACATCCATGTTTGGATCGAGACTTTGATAGAATCAAACCCCACTAGCTACAATACTTAGACAAAATATCAGCAAACAATTGCTCAATTCACAAGGGGACACAAAATGCTGGAGTAACTCAGCGGGTCAGGCAGCATCTCTGGACCATGGATTGGTGATGTTTCAGGTTGAACCAGTCTGAGGAAGGTCTTGACCCGAAACAAAAGCTCCCATAAACCAGCACATTGAGTACTCTTTTGCAAATCAGCATCTATAGTTTCTTCTTTCTTCTTTAATTCACGACATGTCTCCTGACTCCAAATCAGTGCTGACAACTGGGAGGGGACTGAAAGGACAGTAGCTGGATGTGGTCCTTTTTTATCTGGTTTCTTGGCAAAATTCAACATTGTTGGGTAGATGGCAGTGCTACAATGGTATCAAGATGTTGGCAGGCATAAATGCACCTGTTTGTTGGTCCTCAGCATCACTGTCTGGTTTTCTGGCCCCATGGCCCGCATTGTGTCTTGGCATTCAGCGGATTCGTTGTATTTTAATGGAGAAAACTAAGTTGATTTTTGGGTCAGGATTGTGGAAGGAAATCACATGAATTCAGTCAGTGACATTGACTGAAGACACTTTCAGGCACTTCAGCCTTGTCTGTTGCGCGCACAGCATGGTTGGAGGAGCCACTACCCTCTTGTTAGCAGTCTGCAGACAGGCCTTGACCATACCCATCTCACCAACCATGATCTCCAGAGATGCTGCCTGACCCATTGAATTATTCCAGCTCTTTGTGTAGTTTTGCATATTAACCAGCATCTTTGTTTCTACCTCTTGTTAATTGCTTAGTTGTAGCCTATGACTTTAAGTCAGTCTCAGAGGGCTACAGTCTTTTGCTGCTACATTAGTTGAGGAACTCCTTAGCTTTCGCTACTACCTACATTTGGTATCTAGATTACAAGCAAACCTGTGAAGCAGCTTCACTAAGTCCGTACACGGTATTAAGAAAAGCCTGTTGCTGTCTCCAGAACAGCAGGTTTGGGCTCCTGGCATGATTTTGATGAGGAATTAGTTATGTTTTTGGATGAGATACAATTTTGCTGCAGGTGATTGGCCAGAGCATCTCCTACATTCATTTTGATGGTTAGACATGTATCAGAATGATCTACATCATATAAGATTAAATCCAGTCAAAAGGTAGCTGTCCTCTCAAACCTTGTGTGATGGTTAATCTGACTGCTGTCAGCTTTGTTTGTTACATGTTTGTGTTCCCTTCTTTCTGCAAAGCATCTACTATGTAACAAAAAGGGAAAACATAACTAAGAAAGGGATGAAGATGTTTCCTGACCCGAAACATCGCCCATCGATGTTGTCTGGAGATGCTGCCGGTCCCGCTGAGTTACTCCTGCAGTTCGTGCCAATTTGGAAAGTACAAAGGTGACAACCACCATGGCCTAAAAATCCATCAGGCGAGAATGAAATGCTCGGACAAGGAGAAAGAGGTGCAGCGCACAGGCCTTGAACCTGGTGAGACGCAGGAGGAGCCCGGCCAGGACTCACCCCACAGAGCCCAGTCCCTCCACGCACTAGAGTCTCCCAACCCCTGCAGAGTAGTTAAGGTGGCTGATCCGTGGGCGGTTGCTGCTGGGACGCAAGTCGGGGCCTGATCAACCCCGGCTGGGTTGCCTGGGCAAGGGTGTCTGATGTTGTGAGACCCGAAACACCCGATGACCCCAGATCACATCACTGAGGATGAGTCCCAGTGCATCTAGAAGATGTATATTTTTCACATTGGCTATAACACCATGAAGTCTCGAACCAATCTGAAGATTCAGGTTCATTCCCACCTGTAGTATTTCATTGTACCACACTTCTTTCAGCCAATATTTGGTCAACAAAAAAGTGTTATGGAAAGCAAGAGTGAAGACGAAAAATTGGATGTTATATGATAGATGTAAATTTATGAACATTATTTGGTCAGTTCTGCAGTTCTTTTGATTATTTCTTCCTTCTTGGGAACCAACCATTTCATGTTGCCAATTTAAATTGATACAATCAGTTAGAGAGTATACTAAAATGATGCCTGTGTATTGATTTCACAATGCAGATCATTGTTCATCAGTAGGCAATTTGAGAACATTAAAAATTAATTGCATGCAGTAGTTTGGAACCAGAGTTGTATGTAGAACAGATGAAGTAGGGGTTGCCAAGATCTTTGCACTGAACAGCATTTGTGAATCAGTTAGATTATTCCAACAAATTGCCAGAGTTAATTAATTCATTTTCATTATTTGCATGATAGATTTGATTTCACGGTTAGCTTCTGTACAGGTCATAGAATATAATAGATTAACAACTAGCTTTCCTCACAGAGTGTATTTCAGCTCATTACACTGCTGTTATCCCAGCTAAAGCTGTTACCAGACTAGGCAGTTGACTGAGGGGCAGGGAAAGCTATTCAAGGGTAGACAGTATAATGAGATCAAATTACGTTAGACTATTTCTATATTAGCTTTCTTCTAAAGGGAAAGTTATCCAAAGACAGCTTTATGCCAGTTGTTTGTCTTTTTCTGATTACATAATCACCCGTAGTTTTAAAAGAGTTTTACTTGAATCACCAAAAGGAGGCAGCCAAACGAGATGGTTTTATTGTTAGTAAAATAAGAATGGACAAAAGGAGTCAAAACGTCACCTATCTATGTCAGGGTCTAAACCCGTAATGTCACCTATCCATGTTCTCCAGAGGGCAGCATCATGGCCTTCTGGAGCCAGAGACCCAGGATCGATCCTGACTGCTGTCTGTACAATCTGCCTGGGACCGTGTGGGTTTTCCCCGGGTGCTCCGGTTTCCTCCCACATTCCACAGGCGTACAGGCTTGTAGGTGAATTGGCTTCGGTAAAAGATTGTAAATTGTCCCCAGTGTGTGGGATAGTGCTAGTGTACGGGGTGATTGCTGGTCATCGAGGACTGGGTGGGCCGAAGGGCCTGTTTCCACGCTGTATCTCTAAACTAATAACTCAGATGCTGTCTGACCTGCTGAGTTACTCCAGCACTTTGCGTCCTTTTGTGCATCAAACGGCATCTGCAGTTCTTTGTTTCTACATCCAAGAGTGGACAACACTCGATTCCCACCTAGTGCCATCCTGCAAAGTAGCAAACCGTTATAGCACTCTCGCATTCCCATTCAAACATTCTGAGGTTCAAACTTTTACATGAAAAAAACAGGCTGCTCAGTCTGCGGACTATTGTAACAGGAGGCCGGCATGATCTATAGTATTCTATGACACTCCTGCAGTAATAAACCCTCATGGCTCAGTGTGGAGAGTGAACACGTGTTGGGCAGACTGGGGTGAGTAGAGTGGCTCCTTATTACTAAAATGCAGTACCCCAGGCCAGTGTAGTTAGTAGGATCCATTGCGGGGGAATGGCAGCACCTGCTCCCAGTGTTGGCATATTACCCTGATACGCCCATCTCTCTCAACACATCCCGTTGGATATTATGGATGCCACCTTACCCCCTCATTTAGCTTGGCTTCACAGCTCACCCTGGTAGCAGTCACTGGCTGTTACCAAAGAGAAATTTCTGGGCTGCAGAGAGCTAGGCAGCTAAACAAAGAGAGGAAGGTGGGAAGAAGCAAGCTTTCATCAGCTGCAACAGAGAGAGATTGTAGACTCCGGGCAATCTGTCGGCAAAAGGTGCCGTCTGTTCCCAGAAATGGTCGACAGTCACTCTGTGGCCCAGACTGCAAGCATGAGTCCCACATCTCAACTTCAAGCAGCCACACCACTCACCCCAGCTGACACAACACCAGCCCTCTGCGACACCCCTTATATGCGGCAAAGTCACCAGGGATTCTTGCCAGCATTGTGGTACAGCAGTGTGTAGCCACAAGGAGGGCAGGGATTCACACCTGGCTCTTGAATGCAGGTTCCTGGACTTGCAGTGCTGTCAGTGATATAGCTGACCATGCAAAATGTCATAATGACCTCTTTTGGTGCTGAGTCCATCCGTGCTCCTGTTGCTGAGAACCCATCCCGAGTACTAAGTGCCTACTTTTGAGCGAGCTGGTGGTGTGCAACTGATTAGGTGGTGCTTGATATCTCGGCCCTTGTGCAGGATAACATTTTGCAGTGGCAGCCCACGATACAGTATCTCATCTGTTTAATGTGCCTTTCGGTCACCGAAGAATTTATAAAGCCAACTTATACAAGTGGAAATTTATTCCAGCATGTTGAGATTATACTCTATATATTAAACACAGATGTAAAAAATATTGACTTTTAAAAAAGGTTGAAGAAACATTTGGATAAGGGATCGATGTTACACATTCACCCAAATCTGTATGATTATTGTGAGATACATTTTGCCTGTTGACAACAGTTTTACAGTTCCTGCCATGTGGTTGATTTTTTTCCATCTTAACCATTGATATATCTGCTATAATAAATATTTTGCTGCTGGTGATAACATTTTCTTCATAAAAATATACATTTAGGCCCATATGCTACCTTTAAAGAACAGGAGCATATTAGACTAATTTCCAAATCTGGTTCCTATATCTCAATGTAACTTAATATCAGAACTGTGCTAAATTATAACAGGCGAACTAACCAAGCCTATGACATTGTTATAATAATCTATGAATTAATAATATAATTGGAGTCAAAAACTGTTCTCGTATTAAACCAAGGAAGATCTTATATTATTCTGAAAGCTTTAGTTTTTTTTCCTAAGTCTGTTAGGGTTTGTTGATTCTAACAGGCCTAGGTACAACCGTGAAGCAGCCATTATTCACAAGTTGGTTTCTACATGCTCCCACTTGCAGAGTAGGCCATAATGAACATCTACCAATCTTCCAGACTCTAAAGCTAATAAAGCACTGCTTGGCTCCCTCAGCTAACTTAACGCAGGCAGGATTAAAGCAACAATATCTTTATGTTTGGACAGGAGTCAAGAGGTCAAATTATGTGAGATAACCAAATACTTAAATAATTATATACCATATATGAAGTAAGCATGCAGGTACAGCAGACAGTGAAGAAAGCGAATGGCATGTTGGCCTTCATATCAAGAGGAGTTGAGTATAGGAGCAAAGAGGTCCTTCTGCAGTTGTACAGGGCCCTAGTGAGATCACACCTGGAGTATTGTGTGCAGTTTTGGTCTCCAAATTTGAGGAAAGACATTCTTGCTATTGGGGGAGTGCATCGTAAATTCACAAGGTTAATTACCGGGATGGCGGGACTGTCATATGTTGAAAGAATGGAGCGGCTGGGCTTGGAATTTAGAAGGATGAGAGGGAATCTTATTGAAACATATAAGATTATTAAGGGTTTGGACACGTTGAAGGCAGGAAACATGTTCCCGATGTTGGGGGAGTCCAGAACCAGGGGCCACAGTTTACGAATAAGGGGTAAGGCATTTAGAATGGAGATGTGGAAATACTTTTTCACACAGAGAACTGTGAGTCTGTGGAATTCTCTGCCTCAGAGGGCGGTGGAAGCAAATTCTCTGGATGATTTCAAGAGTTAGATAGAGCTCTTAAAAGATAGTGGAGTCAAGGGATATGGGGAGAAGGCAGGAACGGGGTACTGAGTGGGGATGATCAGCCATGATCACATTGAATGGCGGTGCTAGCTCGAAGGGCCAAATGGCCTACTCCTGCACCTATTGTCTATTGTAACAGATTCTGAGTAGTATCAGTCTTTAACCTCACACTGTTTTGATGATTACAGAAACATAGAAAATAGGTGCCGGAGTAGGCCATTCGGCCCTTCGAGCCAACACCTGCATTCAATATGATCATGGCTGTTCATTCAAAAACCTGTTCCTGCTTTCTCCCCATATCCCTTGATTCTGTTAGCCCCAAGAGCTATATCTAAACCAGTCAAAGTTTACTTCCATGGTATCCGGTAACTGAATCCCAAACATTTTATGGATTCATGGTATTTATTCACTGTTGTGGTGTAGCTTCCTCATAGCTCCAGAGCCCTGTGTTCATCCCTGGCCAGAGATGTTGCTGAGATGGAGATTATCCATGTAACTCTATGGTTTCCACCAAGTGCTCTGGTTTCTTCCCACATGCCAAAAGATGTGCGAATAGATTAATTACTACCATAAATCATCTGAGGCATATGTAAGTGGGGAAAGAATCAAAAGGGGAGTAGAAATTCCAGGAATGAGTGGGTTAGCATATGATGAGCGCTTGACAGCACTGGGCCCTGTACGCACTGGAGTTTAGAAGGTTGAGGGGTGACCTCATTGAAATTCGCAGAATAATGAAAGGCATAGATCGAGTGGATGTGGAAAGGATGTTTCCACTGGTGGGAGAGTCTAGGGCCAGAAGTCATAGCCTCAGAATTAAAGGGGACTCTTTTAGAAAGGAGGTGAGGAGGAACTTCTTCAGTCAGAGGGGAGTTAATC
Source organism: Raja brachyura (assembly GCA_963514005.1). The sequence continues at coordinate 82,703,117 of OY740787.1, forward strand.
TGTGAAACTCATTGTCACAGAGGGCTGTGGAGTCCAAATCAGTGGATACTTTTATGGCAGATATAGACAAATTCTTTATTAGAACGGGTGTCAAGGGTTATGGGGAGAAGGCAGGAAATGGGATTCGGAGGCAGAGATCAGCCATGATTGAATGGCAGAGTACCCGATGGGCCGGATGGCCTAATTCTACTCCTATAACGTGAGCTATGCATGTGCGAGAGAGAGAAGTTGCAGAATTACAGAGAAATGGGGGGGGGGGGGGGGAGGGGTTGAACTGATGGGATTGTCTGGCTGAGAGGCAGCATAGGCTTATTGTATGTTTCTGTATCAGAATAATTAAGTAAGCATTTCTCAATTAATGAAAGGACATAGGCCAGCACTCAGAAAACTGGTGAAACTATATTTAGGTTATCAGGATTAATCAGAGTTTAATTTGAGGAAATTGGTCTCAAGTCATGAAATATGAACCATATTAAGGTATTTTACTCTTCTATTATACCTGTGCTATAAATAGGTTCAAGTAATTGAAGCAGCATTAAGTGGCATTTGATGAAGCAGATGGCTATAATGATATTGCAGTCTGACTGACACATTGGCATTTTCATTTTCTGACACTGGGTGAAGCAGTGAAGAATGATATGGGTATTGGCACACCTAGTTCATCGTTCCAGAATAAATTTCCACAAATTGAATGCAATTCTTCACACCAGCCTCTTGAAGAATCTCGTCTGCAGAAAATGACTTTTTGCTGAATTCCCTGTTATCAAAAACCTATTAGTCTTCTTCTGACGGCACCCACCATTGCTCTGGAAATTTATATGTCAAGAATTTCTCAAAATCGTTTATCATTATTTCACCTGAGTTGAGCAGAAGAACGTAACAACATTGATGGAGAGATGGGACAAAATGCTCTGGCGTGTCTATTATCTGAATGTAATAGAAATCCCAAATACAGACAAACTGTTTTCAAGATTTGTTCTAAAAAATATTCACTTCTAGTGATGCAACCACAGGGCATAGGTGTCTAACTTCACAGAAGATATGTTTGTTTAATGGGTCCTACAACAACATGCTTGGTGCAATTAAATATAAGGATATTGCAGCTGACCAAAACTGGGGCGTACAAGCAACAATTAACTTTTGAAATTATGGTCACTTTTTTCCTCCTGTTTAGTCGACATGAAACACACGTTGGAAGGTAGCAGATTAGTTTGGATTAAGTGTAAATGTGAAAGATAATTGAGAGATAGAAATGGACAATTATCGAACAAATGACAGTGACAATAACAGACGTGGTAGCGAAAACACAAAAAATCACTGACAGAAACCTCATGACAGAATGGTGAGAGATGATGAGGGGGGAAAATAAGCATGTGCTCAATCAAGGGAGGAGTAATGTCGGGTAGGTACATTTCAGCTGGAGTCCATGATTTGGGGTTGTCAATATACCGCATGCTATATAAATAGTCATATTCCATGGAATTTAGAAGAACGACTAGAGACCTTATTTAAAAATATAACACCCAAGGGGGCTTGACAGGGTAGATGTTAAGATGGTTACTGTAGTGGGAGATCGACGATCAAATAGCTGCATGTAAAGGCTTGTCATTAAAGCAGCAATGAGTAGGAACTCCTTTTCTCAGAATGTGGCGAATCTTTGGAACTCTCTGCCCCTGAGGATCATAGAGATCAGATCATTAGATATATTTTAGATGGAGATAGATAAATATTTAAAATATTGAGGATTGTGAGAACAGACACATAAAAGGCGTTGAGGCCATCGTAGTTCAGCCATGATTATATTGAATGGTGGGACAGACCTGATCCTATTTTCTTTACTTTTTGTATGTCACTAAAGCATATAGTACAGCACAGGAACAGGCCCTTCAGCCCTCCTTGATGATGATGTCAATCTAATCTAATCCCAACTTCCAGGCGCGTTTCCTTTAAACCTTCCACCCTCTTTTCCCTGCATTTTCATGTGCATTTCCAAATGCGTCTTAAATGTCACTTTCATATCCCACTTCTACCAGGCATCTAACCCTCTCTGTGTGAAAAAAAATTACCATGCACATCTCCTTTAAATCTTCCTCCTCTTGCTTTAAATCAGCGGTTCTTAACCTGGGGGTCGTGACCCCCATGGGGGTCGTTTGGGGATTTTCCGGGGGTCATGAAGGGGTCATAAATAACATATCAATTTGTTGAGCCCATTTTTAGGAACCTAACAAAGGTACAAACCACACACAGTATTTTGTTCGCATATGCGCATACATATACGCATACAAATTGTTTGTGTTGGGAACCATGTTCAGCTTCACAAGCATTGTTCAAAAATCCGTGGTCAAGCCGCAATGTGTTATCTGTGCCAAGGTTTTGAGCAACGAGAGCATGAAGCCCAGCAAACTGAAGTTCCATTTGGAGTCTTGTCACAGCGACCTGGCGAGGAAGGGCTGTTCACGGAGCTATTGGCCACTACCACTCTGGGAGAAGATGTGTTCAGAATGCTGGAAGCCTTCCTCATCAAACATGAGCTTGGCTGGGAATGATTTTTTGGGATTTTGTACAGATGGGGCACCTTCCACGGTCGGATGCAGATCCAGCTTCAAAGCCTTCGAGAATGATGTCGCTCCGCATGTCTCCTTCACCCACTGCATGATACATTGCCATGCTTTAGCGATGAAAACTCTCCCTCCTGGTCTTCGAGAAATGGTGAAGATTGTGAACCACATCCGAGGGAGCGCAACAAACTCAAGAATCGTCAAAGCGATGTGTGAAGAAATGGGCGCCGATTTTTTCTGTTACAATATTCCACACAGAGGTGCGCTGGCTTTCATGTGATAAAGTTCTCAATCATGTGATTCAACCGAGAGGAAATAGCGCTGTTCTTGGAGAGAGGGTGTACCGAGAAGGAGAATCAGCTTCATGAAAAGATGCAGGATGAACTGTTCGTGATGAAGGTTGCTTACTTGGCTGACTTATTCGCCGAGGTGAATTCCTTAAACCTGTCACTTCAAGGAAACCTCCCAATGCTGCACACGGCTCGTGACAAAGTGGCAGCGTTCAGGAGGAAGATTCACCTTTACCAGAGAAGAGTCCAGGACGGTGACACGACTATCTTCCCCGAGATGACGACTCTCCTGGATGTTACACCAGATGCTGAATGTCACTTCCACGAGGAGATCTCAACCCACCTTCTGGCAAGTCATTGAATGCTACTTCCCCGGACTGGACGACCGCTCTCGTGATGAGTGAATCATCCGACTCTTTTCCGTTGAAGACGGTGCCTATACTGATGAGGCTGCGAAGGTTGAATTTTACCAAATTCATGAAGATGCACACCTCAAGAGTGACTTCATGAAACAAGAGCTCGCCACATTTTGGCTGAAAGTTAAGTACTGTCCTGTTCTTTCAAAGAGGGCCCTGACCCTGTTGGACCAGTCCCCTTCAACCTATCACTGTGAGGCTGGATTCTCAACCATGGTAACTGAAAACGAAGGCACGCAATAGGCTTGTGATTGACGCTGACATGAGGTGTTGCCTGTCGAGCATTCGTCCTCGTTTTGATCGCCTGATTGTTGTGAAGCAATTTCAGCCATCCCATTGACTGAGTATTGGCGGACATGTTTTAATAAATCGGGCTGTTTTTTTTTCCAAAGTTTGTTTTGGTGGCCACGGTACTGACCAAGAATGTCTGATGGGGTTGTGGGGCCAAAAAGGTTAAGAACCACTGCTTTAAATCCATGCCCTGTAGCATTTGACCTTTTCACCCTGGGGAAAAAGACTGAACATCTATGCCTCTCATAATTTTATATACAGCCTCTGACATGCCAGAGACAAGTTTGTCCAATCGCTCCTTGTGGTGAATATTCTCTAAACCGAGCAACATCCTGGTGGACCTCTTTTGCACCCTCTCCAAAGCGTCCGCATCCTTTCTGTGATGCATGACTTGAACTGCCCATAATACTCCAAATATGCACTAACTAACGTTTCATACTGCTGCAACGTAACCTTCCCAACCTTTATATTCGGTGTCCCAACCAAAGGAAACAAGCTTGTTGCATGCCCAGCCTCCTTTGTCGCCCTACCCACAGGTGCAATCACTTTCTGGCCACAATGGACATCCCTTTGCATCAATGATCCAAAGAATTCCTCTATTTACTATATACTTTCCCCTTGCATTTGACCCTTGCAAAATACCATGCCGCACAATGCACCACCTCGATCTTTGACAAACACAGTTATAAAAGGCAATTGAAAGGATAACATTCAACATTATCTAATCAATTGCTCAGTTGTTATGCTCATGTTTTACAAACTGAATGCTGAATGCGATTCCTAATATTATTCCAACACAGTGCTTTACCAGAACTCTAGTCGCTGTGTGAGGGGGCATTAAATAATAAAGGGATTTTCTACGGAGCCCACCATGTACAAAGTTGAACAATGTGCTGAGAGGTTGGATGTGTTGCAGTTTATGCTCAGCTGAGGAATCGGAGCCATATCATGATCTGTGAATAATTCCCAGCAAACAGGCATCACTGGCCATTTGCTAAGTCCACAAATCCCTTGGAATGAAACACCAAGTCAACTCACTCTTGTCATGCAATTAATATATTAAATGGCAGCAGCGCAGTAAATGTTATTGATCTCAATTACAATGTACTGATTATAGAAACATAGAAACATGGAAATTAGGTGTAGGAGTAGGCCATTCGGCCCTTCGAGCCTGCACCACCATTCAATATGATCATGGCTGATCATCCAACTCAGTATCCCATATCCTCTGATCCCCTTAGCCACAAGGGCCACATCTAACTCCCTCTTAAATATAGCCAATGAACTGATCTCAACTGCCCTCTGTGGCAGAGAGTTCCAGAGACCCACCACTCTCTGTGTGAAAAAAGTCCTTCTCATCTTGGTCCTAAAGGATTTCCCCCTTATCCTTAAGCTGTGACCCCTTGTCCTGGACCTCCCCAACATCGGGAACAATCTTCCTGCATCTAGCCTGTCGAACCCCTTAAGAATTTTGTAAGTTTCTATAAGATCCCCTCTCAATCTCCTAAATTCTAGAGAGTATAAACCGAGTCTATGCAGTCTTTGTTCATAAGACAGTCCTGACATCCCAGGAATCAGTCTGGTGAACCTTCGCTGCACTCCCTCTATGGCAATAATGTCCTTCCTCAGATTTGGAGACCAGAACTGTACGCAATACTCCAGGTGTGGTCTCACCAAGACCCTATACAACTTAAGTAGAACCTCCCTGCTTCTATACTCAAATCCAATTCAAATGTACTGATTTAAAGTACAAAATGGATTTTCCTATTTTGGCATCTTATTCTATTGCTCATCCTCTCCCTGCCCAAGAACAATTATACATTCCGACACAAGTGGATATATTTGATGTCGGTAAGTAAATTAGATAGAGTAATCCTTGGAGCATCAGCATGGTTATACATGGTAACCAAGAGTCTGGCGAGAAGTATGAACTTATACATATGATCTCCTGCATTACGGGAATCTTTAAAGAGTTGCTCCTCAATGTGAACTGCCACCTGCGATTTAGAGGCTTCAACTGGAATGCCCAAACAGTAGTGGCAGCTTGAAGATCGTGGCAGTTACCCATAACTATAAAGAGCCAAGCACAGACATGGATGCCGCGGTGAAGCACCAGCCAAGAAAGGTGATGACTTTCAGTCTGAAGAAGGGTCTTGACCCGAAATGTCACCCATCCTTTTTCTTCAGAGATGCTGCCTGACCCACTGAGTTACTCTAGCACTTTGTTCTACCTGAGGTGATGGCATTACCTTGACCGTAGAGACACTGATTAATCAGTGAGATTTCAGTAGCTGCTTTCAGAGGTAGATATCCAACAGCACTTTAGCCATAAAGGGACACTTTAATTGATATCTTCATATCAAGGTCTACATGGCAGTCAAGGCACATAATATCTACATTATTTGTGTGTTAAATTCTCATACTTCACCCTCATTGTTACATGCACAAAATGCCAGTGATTCATTTTTCACATTGCATTTCAAAACAATCACATTTTGTAATTGAGTATCTGGGCTCTTTTCTCTGGATAATTGAGGAAACAATGTAGAAATCAGGAATAATCAAGCACAATAATCAAGCAAGAATAATTCAATGGCTGGAACTACTATAATTAGACTTGAAATCTTCCCTAATAAGCAAGATAAAGAAAATGTAAAAAAATGATCTTTGACAAAATATTGCAATCCTGGACCCCTGGAAAAAAAAACTGATATTATCATTTTTTAGGTCTGGTAAAGGCATCAAGATTGTACAAGGAGGACAAAGGATTTTAATGTGTGGAGGAAAGAAATTGCTACATTAAAAATGCTTGAATGGTCAGTTCAGTTTCAAGATTGATTTGTGAGTATTGAACGATGAAGATGCTGTTATTAAATGGAGATGGGATGGGGATACATGTAATACGATTTATTCAGTAAACAGGCTTAATTGGTTAAAGGGCTATTTCTGTTTCTGTGAAACTAAACAAACCAATCGCATCATTTTGATGATATCAGCAACAATTGTAAGATGTTTAGGATTGAAAATGGCACAAGTATGGAAAAGCCAGATTGGATTTGAGACAACAAGCAAGGCAAAATTTAATTGCTCTTTCTAAGAAGTCCTATTCTTTTTAATAATCAGATTTGAGGTAACTAAGTAGAAAGTATAGAAGTCATCCTTTCCCGTCCTTAATAGCGAATCAGATGTTTAAGGTTCAAGACCCATTCCAGCACCATGTTCTAAACTTAAAAAAAAATCATAGCAAAGAGGGCTACTTAATCTATCGTATTTGTGATAGCTTTTTGAAGGAGTGGTTCCACTTTATTTTCTATAATGATGCAAGTTTTTCAACCTGAACTAACCGTTCTATGCACTCTTAAAATTATTAATGAAATCAATGTTTTCAGCAAGACTATTCCAGATCTTACTAACATGGAAAAATGTTGTTTTTCTGATCTTCGGCCAAAGATAGGGAATAGCACAATGGTTTAAGGTGAGATATTTAAACGGAGACCCGAGGGGCAAATTGTTGTGAGCTGGGTGTATGAATCGAGCTGCCGAATGAAGTGGAACTGATAGATATAATGACAACGTTTCAAAGACATTTCGACAAGTACATAGAAAAGAAAGGTTTTGAGGGATATGGACCAAAAGCAGGCAAATGGCACAACTTAGTTGGGCAACTTGGTCCACATGGCTGAGTTGGGTGGGGAAAGTTGAGCTGATGTACTGTGTTACTTAGAGTCATACTCTAAGCCTGATACATCAAGAAATTTAGATATTTAAGATGATTGGGCAAGGAAGATAAAAACTATATCCTGAATTATCAGGAGTTCTCAATCTAGGATTTGGTGATCACAAATTTGTAATCTACAAATACTAATAGATCAATTGTACTCTTATTTATATGTAGAATATTGAAATATAAATAAAGTATTACTCTATTAAATGAGTATTAGAGTCTGTCCATTCCAGAATGGTTAGGAAACCCCTCTACCCAAAAGTTGTAAGAACTTGTGCAAATGACCACCAGATAAATTGTTACTTGAAATTTGACATTGAGCGATTTTGTGGTTTATGCTATGATATAATATAAGGCAAAGGCAGGTAAATGGGTATTCATGGACCAGTAATGAAGCCAATTAAGATGTTACATGGCCTTGAATTAGATTAACTGACAATGGAGGCGATCCTTAAAATTGGCAAGTTTCTTTAATTGTATGCCTGGGGAAAAAATATTTTGCACTACCATCCTTAACAACAACTTGGAAACTTTAGGAAATGTGTTTTGCTAAACATTTTCTCCAGAAGTCCACTTCTTTATCAAAACTTTAAAAAATATATTTAATTGCATATTAGAATATGACAAAAACAACCGATTATAGAGTTCCCATGATGATTCAAACAGCAACACCCAAAATGTTTCAGCCATTGTGTTGGCAGGAACTACAGATGCTGGTTTAAACCAAAGATAGACACAAATTGCTGGAGTAACTCAGCGGGACAGGCAGCATTTCAGGAGAGAAGGAATGGGTGACGTTCCCATCATTTAGACAATAGGCAATAGGTGCTATTCGGCCCTTCGAGCCAGCACCGCCATTCAATATGATCATGGCTGATCATTCACAATCAGTACCCCGTTCCTGCCTTTTCATCATATCCTCTGACTGCGCTATCTTTAAGAGCTCTATCGAACTCTCTCTTGAAAACATCCAAAGAATTGGCCTCCACTGCCTTCTGAGGAATAGAATTCCACAGATTCACAACTCTCTGGGTGAAAACGTTTTTCCTCATCTCCGTTCTAAAAGGCCTGGCCCTTATTCTTAAACTGTGGCCCCTGGTTCTGGATTCCCCTAACATCTGGAACATGTTTCCTCCATCTAGCATGTCCAATCCCTTAACAATCTTATATATTTAAACAAGATCACCTCTCATCCTTCTAAATTCCAGAGTATACAAGCCCAGCCGCTCCATTTTATCAACATATAACAGTCCCTCCATGCTGGGAATTAACCTGGTGAACCTACGCTGCACTCCCTCAATAGCAAGAAGGTAGGTTCACAAGATTCACAAGATTTAGCTTCACAAGGTTCAGCCATTTTTTAGAAAAGCAGACTCGATGGGTTACTCCTGCTCTTATGTCTTATGAAAATGACCATTGCATTAATATGCTAGGACTATATTATACATCGGCCTCTTCTGCAAACATTTGTAAGATGTGCAAAAAGAGCCTTGTAGGAGCTTGTTCAATTTATTTAATTTCATACTAAATTCGTCAGCTCCCGTAATTCGATAACTGTGCAGCCAACTGTCCGCTGGGTAAGTTAGAGAAGAGCTGACAGGCAAGATGAAATAAATAAATTGCTTGATTGATTTTGGAAATGGATGTCACCACAAGAAAACAAGCCTGATTCACATCATGTATTTTGCAATCACTAGTCATTGCAAACCTTTGAACAATTTAAATATTTTTAAAATATAAAATAACTTCTCTACTCTCTCTCCAATAGTCTCCATGTTTGAAAAAAAGATAGGATCAATATTAAAAACATATTTGGATAACAAATCTGAACGTAAAACATTCCTTCAGGATTATACTTGAGTACCACTTTAGATTAAGTACATTACTGAGCTGCGGTTTGAATCCACAATCTTCTTTATTAAGAAGCACAAATATTATATGTAATAATTTAGATATCTTGTCCACCAGGAGAAATTAATAATGGAGGATTTAATTGTTAATAGAATTCCAATTGATCCTAGCCTTAGGCATTTCTGCAAAGGTCAAAGGTTGCAAAAATCCATAGTTCAACCCAATTAAAAATATATTATCAAAGCAACATCTTTCATTACTCATGCATCTCAATATCTCCTTTTTTTTCATTTGACCGACACTGAACATGTTAAATTTAATGTGCCAATTATGTATACTTGTAAAATGTGCCTTTCACGGAAGGTTAAAATTAAGCACACTGCCAAATTCAAAAATGATTTGTACTTCAGCATTTTTCCATTTCCCTTGTGAATCTCCTTCCATCACCTTCCTGGTAGGATGGTAGAGTGCACTTTAGACATTATTTACTTGAAAACATTTTTTTCCTCAGTTTCTGCTTCTTTTGTCTATTATCCAAAATGCATATCCTGTGCCACCAGAATAGTTTTTCCTTATTTATTCCATTAGATTCCTTCATTATTTGGAATAACTCTGCCAAATCGTTCTTTACCCCAAACAATTAGACATCTTCAGCCTAAAGGATGCATGGAAGATATATATCTCAACATCACTAGTCGGTCATCAACCAATTCTATGCAACTGCAGTCATGTAGAACAAAGAGTCACAATTTTTTAATGACTAACAAAACGGTGACTCCATTATACTGCATGGCAACGTGGAAATGGAATGTTGCCCTGATATAAATTAATACGATTACAAGTTGTAGGAGCAGAATTAGGCCAAGCAGCCCATCAAATCTACTCCACCATTCAATTATGACTGATCTATCAACCCCATTCTCCTGCTTTCTCCCCATAACCCCCCTGTCCCACTTACCTGCTTTTTACGGCGTCTACAGGCGACTAGGCTGTTTTCATATGGTTGCGGGTGACGCCTGTATGGTCGTGAGTAGTCTCTTCAAGTCGCCTAAAGGGTCGTAACATTTCTCTGGTCGCCACTGGATTTTGAAATGTTCAAAACATTTTGGCGATTGTGGGCTTGACGTAGCTTGTCTTCTCCTGTCGTATGCGCTGTCGTAGGTTGTCGCCAGGATGACGCAGGTTGTCACCAGGTGACGTTGGTTGTCGCCGGGTGCTGACTTCGGTGAATTCCATTGGCGACTACCTACGTCAACCCACGTCAACCGGCGACTTGTCTTCACTTGTCGCCGACAAGGTCGTTGCTTGTCGTAGCTTGTCGCGGGTAGACGTAGGTTGACTTCGGTTGTCGCCTGTGTGGTCGTAGGTTGTCGTAGGTGTGGTCGTAGGTGGGTGTCCTAAGTCGCGACGATTGGGTCGCCGGTTGTTGGTAGCTTGCCGTCAACTAGGTGGTAGGTTGTTGTAGACATTGTCGTAGGGGGGGGTCCAGTCGGCGTTTTTTCGGCGACCTGCTACGAGTGTGACAGTCGCCAGCAGTCGCCGAAAGAAAATCGCCCAAGAGGGACAGGCCCTTTACTAATCAAGAATCAGCCAGTCTCCGTCTGCAATAGAATGTCCGCTATGTCCTGCCCACAGGAAACAAATCCAATCCAATCCAATCTGGTTGGTTATTATCACCTCATTAGTCTCAATCACAGAGAAATGCCTTTGTCGACCATCTGCCTATCAACCCCCACCACCTCCAGTTTTTTGAACTGGGGGACTTCAATAGTGGTGCGCCTGAGGAATTGGTGTTGGGTCCATTGCCGTTTGTGGTTTATATCAATGATTTACATGAGAATGTGTAAGGCATGATTAGTAAATTAATAGTTGACCCGAGTTATAAGGAGAGATTAGACAGGCTTGGACTTTATTCCTTGGAGTGTAGGCGGCTAATGTGTGATCTTATAGAGGTGTATACAATTATGAGGGGAATGGATAGGGTGAATGCACAGAGTCTTTTACCCAGGGTAGGGGAATCAAAAACCAGACATAAGTTTAAAGCAAGGGGGGAAAGATTTAATAGGAAGCTGAAAGGCAACTTTTCACTCAGAGGATAGTAGGTATATGGAATGTGACGCCAGCAGAGGTAGTTGATGTTGGTGCAGTTACAACATTTAAAAGACACTTAGACAAATTTAGGCAAAAGGGACTAGCTTGGATGGAGAATCTTGGTTGGTATGGAAGAGTTGGGCCGAACGGCCTGTTTTAATCCTGTATGACTCAATAACTCTATGTTGTATTATCTCGGTTCTTTAATGATAAACCAAAATGTTAATATAAAAAAAATAAAATGAGACATTTTATTTTCTGGAAAATATCTTGCCCCTAAAAAGGACCAAATGTAACTCATTAAGCTAAAAGGAACCATCCAACTCACAAGATCCTAGATCTAGCAAAAATGCTGAATCTCCGGGTTAATTCCCAGTAAATTGGCTTGTGAAAATCAAGGCAAAAATAATTATCAATACTGAAACTATTTATCCCATGAACCAGCAGAACCAAATGAGATTTTGCTGAACTAAATCCAACACTGAATTGTAAAGAAGCTACCCAATGACCTGCAACATAATTTGATGTCTATAACTTGCCAGTGGTGAACATTTAGAAGGAATGCAATCTTTGACGTGCTTCCAGGCAATTCAAGGCTTTTGAATAATTCTCCTCTTGATTCCAATGCAAACCATTTTGAAGATGGCCACAAAATGGCTAGAGTAAATTGCTAGAGTGATGATAGACACAAAATGTCTAGAGTAAAGTCAGGCAACATCCCTGGAGAAAAGGAACAGGTGACGTTTCAGATCAAGACCCTTTTTCAACCAGACACCTATTTCTTTTCTCCAGAGATGCTGCCTGACCGGCTGAGTTACTCGAACATTTTGCATCTGTCTTCGTAAATCAGTATCTGCAGCTCCATCCAACACATTGTGATGATAGATGCGGGCCTAAGAAATTCATCCTTGCCAGTTTAATCAGCAGAATTGTTTATGACCACGTGACCCAAAACATGTAAGTGCTAGAATCGGCACAGGGAAACACAATCAAATGTCCTTCCTCTGCCCGGTCTCCCATTAAGAAGCAATTCAACCCAGATCTGGTGATAGGACTTGGGAGAAAACATGGTCAGTTTTGAAGAGGTAGAAACATAGAAAATAGGTGCAGGAGTAGGCCATTCGGCCCTTCGAGCAGCATCACCATTCAATTATGATCATTGCTGATCATCCAAAATCAGTACCCCGTTCCTGCTTTCTCCCCATATCCCTTGATTCCATTAGCCCAAAGAGCTATATCTAACTGGGGGAAACAGTAGCTCACAGGAGGGCCAGAATGTTATGACAGAATATCATGACTCTTTTTCAAGATTTCTGAAGACATATATATGTACTCAAGAACTAAATCACAGTCTCGTGAAATTATGCAGGAAAAATATCAAGTAATTAACTTGTCTGATTAATGAATTTGCTAAACTTAGGTGTCAGTTTTACAGGGGAGTAGCAGTTAATCTTGAAAGCCCTCGCAAGAAGGTACATGAGGCGGGGAATGAGGTGTGTAGGAAGGAACAGCAGATGCTGGTTTAAACCAAAGAGTTCTACAACATCCACTCTCGCTTTTAGACTCTGAAGAAGGGTCTCGATCCAAAATGTCACCCATTCCTTATCTCCAGAGATGCTGCCTGACCCGCTGAGTTACTCCAGCTTTTTGCGTCTATGTGGAGAATGAGGCACCAGTTCCGTCTGCTCATGATGTGGAATGTGTTCAGAAGATGGAGAGTAAAGGGCCTGTCCCACCAGCATGCGACTCCATGCGGTGAGCACGACCAAACTGGAAGCGGGGGCCGCGCGGAGGTCGGGTGATCCCTGCACAGAGCCGATCCCACCAACATGCGCGACCAAACCGGCAGCGGGGGCTGCGCGGAGGTCGGGTGATCCCTGCACAGAGCCGATCCCACCAACATGCGCGACCAAACCGGCAGCGGGGGCCGTGCGGAGGTCGGGTGAGTGGTGCGACGCGGCGCGAACTGGCGTGAAGTTGGAGCGAAGTCCGCAAGGTAAGTTCGCAAGGACAGAGGGACACACAGAGAGGGCCACGGAGCCACACACAGAGAGGGTCACGGAGGCACATATAGAGAGGATCACGGAGGCACGACGTCGAGACGGTGCGTAATGCGTCGAGGTGACTGCGGGCCGACAGGCCGTTGTCGCGTGGAATTTTTGAACACGGTCACTTTTTCTGATCCCCGTGCGATGTTGGTACCAGCTCCGCACGGCTCCGGCGATCGAAGTGGGACCGGCCCCGCGAGGCCGGACGGCTCAAGCGACCACGTTAGGTCGCGCTCACCGCATGGAGTCGCATGCTGCTGGGACAGGCCCTTAAGGTGTCAGAGTTTGATCTCATCAGAAGTGGAATGTATTCAAAAGGTGGCAAATGAGGTAGCAAAGTCTGGTCTGTTCAGAATCAATTTTCCTTCCTGGTCTCCGTCAGACTCGTTCTATCAGGATCTTTGTGGCTATAATATTCTTTATTTGATATTATAACTGGAAGTGGATACATTTACCATAATAAAATCAATAAAAATGTGACAGCCTTCACTCAGTAATAACTGTAACATCAACATTTACTTTGTTATGTGGAAACATATTACAAAGATTACAAAAAATCAATTCTTGCAATAGGTAGATAGCTGAAGGTATAACTTTACGTCAGATGATGTGTGTGGGACTATCAAACATAATAGTATTGAATACCATTTTGTAATACACCAATTAACATCTCCTCATAGCAAAAATACTTACATTCTCAGTAGACCTTTGTAAAATGGCCTGGTGAAAAAGGCATCAAGCAGATACTGATGGATGAGAGCAAGGCCAAGTATCCGGCCACTGAATCTAAACCTAAAATAGAAACAGGGGGGGATTCAGTTGGTTTTAGAAGGTATGTCACAGTTATGTTCTGCTTTGTTAAAATGCTCATCATGCATCTGAGCTGGCTTAAGGGGCTGTCCCACTGCGGCAACCTAATTGGCGAGTCTAGAAGAGTTTAGGAGAGTTTGAAAAAGTGTCATGTTGAAGACATCCTTCGACTATGTTGAAGACCTCCTTCGACTATGTTGAAGACTAGCTTCGACTAGCTTTAGGAAAATTGGACACCGAATAGTGGAGAGTGAAGAAGACCTCCTTCGATCTCCTTCGACTATGTTGAAGAATATCTACGATTACTTTTGATTACCTACGACTAACATGCCGACCTACTACGACCTACCTCGACTAAACCTACGAGTAAAAAAAATATAGATTTTTTCCATGGCGACCTTTTTTTACTCGTGGGCATTTTTCAGCATATTGAAAAATACGCCGCGACCTAGCTGAGGCTTCGAGTACGCGGGGACTACTCTCGAGCATGAAGGAGAGTTACAAAGACCTCCTAGGACCTCGTGTCGACCATGCTGCGAGTATGAGTCGAGGGCAAACTCTTCTGAACTGGCGGATTAGGTCGCCGCAGTGGGACAGCCCCTCACAGACCAACTAAAGTCGTACTGGCTCCAAAGTCATCAGGTTGCACTTCGAAAACAGCTGTGCTTCCAATTGCCTGGCCCATAAACTGGGATTTTATCTCTAAGTAACTTTCTCTCCTTTAAAAACACTTCATTCAAATGTGTTCATTTTATTATTGTAAATTATCGTAAATTACTGAAATGCATGTAAAAAATGTTTTGAAGGGTCTTGTTTTGACACCTCCTACAGGCTTTTATCTATCAAGCTCATGGTTAAATTATAATGGCACCTTCAAAAACAATGATGAACTATTAGGTAGATGTGAAGGAACCACAGGATCCATTCTGGTACCATAAAACAGTGCACAACTGGAAGTGAGACTTATCACTGAGTAAAGGCACTCTCAAACTCCAGAATATAAACACATATTGTGTGAAGTTAGGAGATGTTTTGCAGCAAATAAGTGAATTATTTGTCAGCACACTCTGTCTGACTATTAATAGAATCAGTCTATTATAAAATCACAGCAGTAACCAACATTGAACGATACCCATTTTGACTGTTCTTAAAATGCTAACTTTAAAAATGGTGAGCATGTTGACCAAAAGGAAGAGGCAGATGGTCCTACAATGACTTTGGAGACGGGCCATAGCCTGGTGGCAGCAGCTTCACGAATAATGGCAAGTAGCTGATTTGCTGTGGATTACATTGCAGTGATTGCAGGGGGAGTGTTTCCTGAACGCTATTCGGCCAATGTTAGAATATGGCAACGACTTTGGACCTAGCAGTGCAGGAACATCCTCGCAAGGCAACATGAAGTGATGCTGTAGACCACGGTGATGAAGGTAATGTGACCGAAGTCACAACATGCTCTGAGTTTGTGGCTGGTACTAAGAACTTGATGGTGTCAGGGCAATGGTGGTTTGCATCAAGGCATAGTTGCTTGCACTAACATATTTATCCTACCTTGTGGAAATTAATATCAATTTGACACTTGAACAGCTTACAGATAGGTATTCACATTAGTGCAATAGTCTGTTGCTTCCATTGTACAATATACTGGCATGGGTCTATGCCTTAAGCAAACTCACACATTGAGAATATGATGCTGAGCCTCCAGTAAGAGGTTTTAAAGTCAACCAAAATGAGCAGGACTGGAGCCACATGTGACCAGGCAGTGTGAATACGTTTCTTCAAGGCCACACGTCATCTGTCCAGCAGTTATTTTCTCAAAATTATCTGAAAAGTTTAATTGCTCCCTTTAATGATACCAATCACTTTTATTAATAACAACAGAATTCCAGTTCTCAAAGTACCTTCTCTGCATCAGTAGTCTAACCCTTCAGATTATGAGTGCAGCAACATATTCACCATTCAGCCACAGCTCATGGAAATGTTGATCAATTTCCCTCCTTGGATAAACAAAGTTCTATCATATCGTAGTGTCAACATCACCGACAATTTGTCCGATAGCGCTCATATTGAAGCTACGGCCAAGACAGCACACTAACACCTCTACTTCCTAAGAAACCTAAAGAAGTTTGCCATGTCTCCAATGACTCTTACCAACTTCTACAGATGCACCACAGAAAACATCCCATCAGGATGAATCGCAGCTTGGTTTGGCAATAGCTTTGCTCAAATAAGAAATTGCAGAGCATTATACATTTAGTCCTATCCACCACACAGACCAACCTCCCTCAGATTGACTCCATCAACACTTCACGCTGCCTCAGGAAAGCAGCCAACATAATCAAGGACCATTTTCACCCCAATCATTCCCACTTCTTCCAATTCCCATCAGACAGATGAAACTAAAGATTCAAAACACGTACCACCAAATTCAGCAACAACTTCTTCCCAAGTGCTATCAGACTAGTGTAATGGTCCTCTCATAAGCTAGGGTGCATTCCTGATCTTCCAGCCTACCTTACTGTGGACTTGGCATTTTTTCTTTGTAACTGTAATGCTGTAATACTGTAACACTATATTCTGCACTCTGGTATTTTTCTCTTTGCACTCCCTGTATTACTTGTGCATGGCTAGATGATACTCATGTATAGTATGATCTGACTGGATGACAGGCAACAATGTTTTTCACTGTATCTTAGTACACATGACAATAATAAACGAATACCAATACTCATAATGAATATCCTTTTGTAGTCCCCTGATATAAACCTCCTTTAAAAAATAAACTGTTTTACAACATTGCTTACTTCCACATCAATAAAATATTTGAGTTGATGTGAGGTGAATAAGAAATTATACACAGGTATGATGGTAGTGGATCGGTCACCTTGAGCAAAATCAAATATGTCTTAAGACAATATTTTATGTACATTAAGGCCAGAATTGTAAGTTGTGATTAACAATTTCTTACACAAATAACTAAAAAATACCATTAATTAAAATCTGCAAATCTTAATATATGACAATCAGTGATAACTTCAATAGAAAATTCTTTTTTTTTTAATTAATGCTTGAAAACCTGGAAACCCAGTCAGCAACACTAAATATATAGTGGTATCCATTTGGGATGGGATTCTAGCCAATAACCATTTATGGTCTTAAATAATTTTACCAAAGCCAAAGGCTTTTTGATTCTTAAGAAGACAATTATTAACAATTATTCTTAAGAAGACAATTAATAAGACAATGTTTCTTAAGAGACAATTATTCAGGCAACCATTACAAGCATCAGGGAACCTGCAGAATACGATGCCATTCCTATTCAGCATTTTGCTTAAGAGTTCTGCCTCTCCCTGAATCTCCTTCAGTTTAAAACAATTACAATACTGTAGTGTTAAGGTGCCCTCTGGTGGTCACACACAGTTCTTGAATCATTGCAACTTTTTTACTGAACCACTTTTAGGCACCAGGAGCAAAATGTCTGTTTTCATTCACCTCCTTATACAAGAACAAAGAAAACAGGGCTGCATATGACAAAGCCCACACAAACAAGGATATTACTGGTAATAAAAGAGCTACCATTATATGTTTGCTAAGTAAGCACTCCAATATTCCGAAGATAGACACAAAAAATCAAACTCATGGTAAGTACGTAGAATGTACGTAGCGGGTACATCGGAGCCCGGGACGTCTCTTAGCGGCTCGTAACACTAACAGCAGGTACTCGGGAAACGCGGTAAGCTCGTGAATTTTTTCAACAGTGTGAAAAATGTCCACGAGAGCCCCGAGTACCTACGAACAGCTATTACCGTAATTCTCCGAGTTCGAATCAGGGGAAACTCGGGAGAACTCTTGAATTACCTCATACAGTGGGACAGGCCCTTAACTCAGTGGGACAGGCAGCATCTCTGGAGAGAAGGAATGGATGACGATTCAAGTCGAGGCCCTTCTTCAGACTGGTTAGGGATAAGGGAAACGAGAGATATAGACTCTCTATATACCATACTCTAATATTCCAGTCTTCTAATTATTTTTTCAAGATATACATGTCCATTTCGTCTTTAAAGATGTTTCTGGCTTCTCATGGGCTTTTCATCAAAATGGAATATGACCAGGCTTTCTCTTTGTTCCTTTGGGAAAGTACATTAATGCCAAATTATGGAGTCTCTTGCCTTTGAAAATTGTTTTTAGCAAATTATCTTATTAGGACCTCTCAGACTGTATTATAATTTCTCTAATTTAAGAGTGGTAATTTATGTCCTCAGGTTTAAGTCAGCTCTCATTTACTTTAACATCTGCATGAATCTCCAGTGTAAGCAACACGGAATGTGCTGGTCCAACTATATTTGCATCATCAGCAGTCCAGACTATAAAACCAGGCAGGTTGCAGTGAAGCAATGCTGTACAAAGGGGGCTTGTACCAACAAGGGAAACAGAACAGGATCAGATCTATGATCTTCAGGAAGGTTTTAAATGTTTCAGCTTGTCAAACACCTTCGCCAATACTGAAAATCAATGGCAGATCAAAGAGACCGCAACCTCCAGAGATCAGTGAAGGTATTCTCAGTCTCTGGCAAACATAATGGCAGGTGGGCCCGTTTCCAGCGACCAGATTATTTTTCTTCATTTTTAAAAATTATTATTGTTATTCTTCTTGGTGATTCCCACCTGCCAGTTCTGGTCACAATTAGGCCTGCCAAGTCATGAGCTTGTTCCAATACATTGCAACCAACATAATTATATCCAGTATGTGTAGGACCGAACTGCTGATTCTGGTTTAAATCAAAGACAGACCCAAAATGCTGGAATAACTCAACGGGACAGGCAGCTTCTCTAGAGGGTCTCGACCTGAAACGTCACCCATTTCTTCCCTCCAGAGATGCTGCCTGTCCCGCTGAGTTACTCCAGCATTTTGTGTCTATCCTTAATTCTATCCAGTGTCATCTCATTTGTAGCAACTTGCACGGTGTTGACCAATCAAGCCAACACTCAATGATTTTGTCTGATTCCAACTCTTTGTGCAGAGTTTCACCCAGAGTCCTTGTTCACCAATGTTTTTAAACAGGAATGGCATATTTTGCAATTAAATGTCAAAGTCAATCATTAAGGATATTAGTGCGTAGGGTAAATCAGTGACTTAGTATATTAAGACATTAATTTCCCATTTTCATTATCCTTTCTCTTGTACAATTTATTTTAATTTCAGCTTTTCAAGTCTCAATAAAATATCAAGGAATTCTCGTCATGAACAATTATTTCTATGACAATCTGATGTAAGACTATCTTGGTTAGTTGAGCTTGAAAGAATTTTGAGAATCCATCCATGGTCCAAACTTTAGGGAATAATAGGTTAATTATTTTGCAAAATACCAAAGATATGTAACATTGCTGATGTGTTTAATTCATCTGTTCTCACTTCCCCACAATAACTTTACACGGAGTTGTACACCGTATAGAAATCAGCGTCTCGACCCGGAACGTCACCCATTCCTTCTCTCCAGAGATGCTGCCTGTCCCGCTGAGTTACTCCAGCATTTTTTGTCTATCTTCCATTTAAATCAGCATCTGTAGGTCCTACACATAGAAATGAGCCCTTCAGCTCATCATGGTCATGCTGAGCTTTTTATCCTTCGACTCAAATCTCATTTGCCCGCATTAGGACCATATCCTTCTATGCCTTTCTTATTTAAGTGTCTGTTTAAATGTAGTAATTTAGACTTTGTAGTAATGTAGTAAATAAGACTTTGCCTTCCATCACAGTGAGGAGGAGATTCGCTGTGATGGATGTTTGTGTAAATTGTGTTGTGTCTTGGTTCTTTTCTTGTTGTATGACTGCAGAAACCAAATTTCATTTGAACTTCAATGAGGTTCAAATGACAACAAATAAATTGTATTGTATTGTATCTGATTCTAACACCTCCTCTGGCAGCATGTCATCCATTTGTAACAATTTTTTTTTTTTTTTACCCAGATTTCCTCCTTCTCTGTTATAGTTATCGCACCAACAAAAATGATTTTCAATCTAGCTTGAATTTCAACACAACTTTTTGCATAATTGCAGAGAGGAATGCCTACCATTCATGGTGATTGTCGACAAATGCGGACATCGGGCTGATTTGCACAGTGTAAGTATCATTAGCAGAGTATTCAAACAAGCCGTAATACGGATTGAAGAGTTCTCTCGACACCAGAAAAAAGAACTCTCGGGAGGGGCCGCTGTAATCCAGCCTGAAAGGAACAGAAAGATTCACAACTGATTACATGGACACAAAAGTAACGTAGTTAATTACACAAAAAGTAACGATGATCAAGAAAAGGTGGAGCACACATTATTACCTAGCCCACAGCCAACAATGGATCATGGTGTGCTCAATCTTTCCTTGTTCATCGTTATGTTTTGCATATCTTTCATTCATTTGTTCTATATCTCTCTATTTCACCATCTCTATCTCATAGAAACATAGAAATTAGGTGCAGGAGGAGGCCATTTGGCCCTTCGAGCCTGCACCGCCATTCCATATGATCATTGCTGATCATCCAACTCAGTATCCCGTACCTGCCTTCTCTCCATACCCTCTGATCCCCTTAGCCACAAGGGCCACATCTAACTCCCTCTTAAATATAGCCAATGAACTGGCCTCAACTACCCTCTGTGGCAGAGAGTTCCAGAGACCCACCACTCTCTGTGTGAAAAAATTGCTTCTCATCTCGGTCCTAAAGGATTTCCCCCTTATCCTTAAGCTGTGACCCCTTGTCCTGGACCTCCCCAACATCGGGAACAATCTTCCTGCATCAAGCCTGTCCAACCCCTTAAGAATCTTGTAAGTTTCTATAAGATCCCCTCTCAATCTCCTAAATTCTAGAGAGTATAAACCGAGTCTATGTAGTCTTTGTTCATAAGACAGTCCTGACATCCCAGGAATCAGTCTGATGAACCTTCGCTGCACTCCCTCTATGGCAATAATGTCCTTCCTCAGATTTGGAGACCAGAACTGTACACAATACTCCAGGTGTGGCCTCACCAAGACCCTATACAACTGAAGTAGAACCTCCCTGCTCCTATACTCAAATCCTTTTGCTATGAAAGCTAACATACCATTCGCTTTCTTCACTGCCTGCTGTACCTGCATGCCTACTTTCAATGACTGGTGTACCATGACACCCAGGTCGCGCTGCATCTCCCCTTTTCCTAATCGGCCTCCATTTAGAAAATATCTCCCGTTTCCCTTTCCCCTGAGTCAGTCTGAAGAAGAGTGTTGGCTGTCCGGTTCGTGCCTCTGGTTCTGGGTGTGGGGGGGGGGGGGGGGGGGGGGGGGTCATGTGGCACCCCCTAGTGGCAACCCAAGGGCACAACGAACCATCAGCTCTGGAGGGCGGCATCATGGTGTGTCACAGGGTCGGTACCTGAGTTGGTATTTAAGGCCTGGCCACGCTCGTGACCTTTGAGGAGTAGGGAGCTGTATTGGAGAGAATAAACACGTCTAGTGCACGCAACTCGTGTCCGATTAGTTTTTGGCTGGACTCCTTCGCGTCCCCGCCACAACCTATTTCTTTTCTCCAGAGATGCTACCTGGCCCGCTGAGTTACTCCAGCTTTTTGTGTCTATCTCCTTCATTTCATCGTTGGTAAACTTAAACTAAAACAGTGCCAATCATCTGTCCTGCATTACATCCTGATCATCTATGACTGTGCTCATTGATCCACATTAACTCCAACTGAGCTGCATCTCAATTTTACAATGTTCTAGTTTTCAAATCCCTCAAATGTTTTCTCCCCTCAGCACTGTGCAGTCTGTGGTTCCATAATTCTAGTCACTTGAACATCCGCAGCACCAATCACTTGACTACTAGCAGCCACACCTTCAGTTGCCCGAGCTCCAAGTTTTGAAATTCCCTCCCTAATTTTTTATCCTGCATTTAGTTTAGTTTAGTTTAGAGATACCTCGCAGAAACAAGCCCTTCGGCCCACCGAGTCCGCACCGACCAGCGATCCCTGCATATTTACACTATCCTACACACACTTGGGACAATTTACATTTGTACCAAGTCAATTAACCTCCAAACCAGTACGTCTTTAGAATGTGGGAGGAAACCGAAGATCTCGGAGAAAACCCACGCAGTCACGGGGAAAACGAACAAACTCCATACAGATCGACTCGAGTCTCTGGCGCTGCAAGCGCTGTAAGGTAACAACTCCACCACTGCGTATTTGTAGATCTCTCCAAGGATATCTCCTTGGAGATACTGCTTCATGCTACCTTGGTCCAATCACTTGTCATTTGCCAGTTTATCTATGATGTAAATCCTGGCCACATACAATTTTAAAAATGATTCTAATAATGTTACGCTAAGTTGTCCACATACTTACCCTTCCTCTCCAACAAAGGTGACATAGAGTTTATTTCTTTGAAGATCTTTCCTGGAGCAGCCCATAATTTGGTTGAATGCATCTTCTAGCAAGTGGTCTCTTCTGATGATTAATCTTTATTATAAAAAATGATCAAAATGCACTTATTTATATTTGAAAATATGCAATATTAGTAGAAACCATGCAAATCTCAGTTTTACCAAAACCTTCAAATGAGAGTGTGCAGGTTAACCAAGTCAATTTGCTGGATTCCTGACCAATACAACATTTGCTGCTCTTTTTCTGGTTGTGGTGATACCATTGGGTCAAAGTACCCAACATCGTACCAGCGTGATTTTCAAGAGCTGTAATGTGAAGCCATATCTCTGGATGATACAATGGAGTGTACATCCAATGGATGAGGATGGGTCAAACACAATAACATGTTCTTCAAATTAAAGCTACGAATGTGGTTTCTTATATATGTCACCAGTGACGAAGATTTTATGAAACTTCAGTTTTCTGTAGCGGTAAAACATCAGAATAATTTTCACTCGGCACGAGTTACTGGTCAAAAACAGCACATCAGCTTCATAGTTGAAGGCAACCATTCCATTTGTCTTCACACTTCAACATTCACAGCTCAGTGCACTGTTTTCTCAATTTTCCCTGCAACTGACTCACTTTAACTTTCCTGGGCCTTGTCCGTAGCCTTTTGTTTCAAGCTTTCTGTAGAAGTTTCTGAGCTTAGCTTCAAAGTCCCTCTTGTAAGGAGCTGGAGCCCTGGCGTTGGCTCTCTGGGTGCCTGTAAGAAAAAAAGTGTTTGAAACTCAAGATCCTCATCATCCCCATGCCTGCGTTTCAAAACAAGTGAAGCTTTTCATTGTCATTATCATATAAGTGAAACTTATCATCATGAGCAAGTTTAACAGCTGATATTGCTATTGCACATCCCATTACACTTTATGAATCACTTCCAATGTTGTGCTGACAAAGGGTCTGATCTCAGAAATTAACATATGCTTCTCTTTAAGATGCTGAATCACATCAGACATTTTCTGTTGTATTTTTGGCAAGTTCTGAAGAAGATCACAGCATCAAGTAATGAGGAAGCAACAGACTGGTCATCAGGGGCCGGTCCTTTAAAACTGAGGTGCAAAGAGATTTCTTCACTCAGTGGACAGTGAATCTTAGGAATTCTCTTTAGACTTTTGTACTTTGGATATACAGTATGGAAACGGGCCGTTCAGATAGCCCGTTGAGTATGCACCAACCATACAATATAGTACTATCCTACATGCTAGGGACAATTTTACAATTTTGCCAAAGCCAATTAACCTACATACCTGCACGTCTTTGGAGTGTGGGGGGATTACCAGAGCACCCGGAAAAAAACCCACATGGTCACAGGGAGAACGTACAAAATCCGTACACACAGCACCTGCTGTCAGGATCAAACCTGGGTCTCTTGCGCTGTGAGGTAGCAACTCTACCACTACGCCACCGTGCCTCCCAAGCGGGGTGGAGGTCAGATCATTAGATATATTTAAGGTGCAGATTGATACATTTTTGAACAATCAAAAAAAATTGACGGTTAATGAGAAGTGGCACTAAAGAAAGTTGAGACCAGCACAGATCAGGTCATGTTGAATGGCAGGGCACGTTTGAGGGGCTCGGTGACTGGTTGTTTACCAATTTTCTTGTGTTGTTGTCCACTCTGCTGCTGCAGGTGTTAGGGATGACTCCACTCATAGCCAATCTGAAAGTATGAAAGTGAGCTTGAAAGGGGAAAAGCAGTAATGGGGTTAAATGGTTAATTTTCTCACATACTCTTTTTTACAGACTACGCCGAATCAATTGTATTTAAATGCCATGGTGCCTTTTGCTGTCAAAGTGATGAAAGGAATAGCCAGTGCTGCAAGGACATGAGCTGGAAATAGTGTCAGTTCTTCCGATCGTTATATTCTATTAATTTACAGAACTAATAAGAGATGAGGCAATTCAGGAAAAAAAAATCAGCAAATGCTGGAAATGTAAATAATTCTTACAGCATCTGAAAAATGTCAATATTAGAGGTTACACCCTTGCACAGTATTGTGAATGGAAGGAATCTGAAATAAGAACAGAATATGCTAAACACATTCAGCAGTAGAGAGAAATTGCAACTATAGAGATAAAAGCAGAGATAATGTTTAGGAATGATGACCTACAAACAGTTCAGATTACTTGATTGCTTTATGGCTTTGTTCATGTGAATTAAAAGTGACCCATTGAATGCTGACAAATCCAAACAAAATGTAATGGGAAGAGCAACAGTTTTGCAGAATGTGTTAAGGGCCTGTCCCACTTTCAAGACCTAATTCACGACCTCTGCCGAGTTTGCCCTTGACTCATACTCGCAGCATGGTCGTCACAAGGTCGTAGGAGGTCAGAGGAAGGTCGTGGCAGGCCGTGATGCTAGTCGTAGGTACTCGTGGCATCAAGTAGTTCTCGTTTTTTCTAGCCTGATGAAAAATGTCCACGAGTAAAAAAGGTCGTGGATTAGGTCGTGAAAGCTGGACTGGCCGTTTACACAAATTAAATAAATCCCATCCAGCACAACTGATTCTGTGCTTCCCGATAAGAAAGTCTTGAATACTTCACTCAAAACATAAGATGGCTGATAAAAATCAATCTCTCCTAATAAAGGCTATTTGTTGGCATTTAAAGTCTACAATAAAGTAAAAAAGTAAACTATAAAGTGTACAATAGATAAATACGTATACTATAAAGCATACTGTAAGTAACAAGTATACTATATACAAATAAGTATACTTTATCTAACTAAGTATACTATAAATTGTACAATACTTTATGAAGTGAGTTTGCCCATTTTTACTGTTACAGAAACCACAACTGGCCAAAGTCAATCTTTAATTAAGAAAGTAAATCCTTGCAGCCAGCATGGGGAGTCATTATATTAATTATTTCATAAAAATATCAGAACTTGGACAGCTGTCACATTTCAGAAAATCCCTTAATCCTTCTTTAAGTAGAATGTAAAACTATTATTTTCCCAACTCCTTCGAATTAAAATTTCTTCTGCACAAATTAGTAATAGTGTCCCCGTCATATACAAGGTAAAATCTCCAGGCAATTAAGATTCCTTATTAGTTAATTCTTAACTGTAATTTAGTCCTGGCTTTCTAAATTTTCCTTCCAAATTCTTCACACCTCCTTTTATTTAGTTACTTCCCCCTTTGATTTTTTCAACTACTTTCTTTGAAAATTTTCTCGATCGAGAAAAGCTTCACACTCCAACATGCCAGCTAATCAGCAAGCCTGAAGAAGGGTCTCGACCCAAAACGTCATCCATTCCTTCTCTCCAGAGATGCTGCCAGTCCCGCAGAGTTATTCCAGCTTTTTGAGTCTATCTTCGGTGTAAACCAGCATCTGCAGTTCCTTCCCGCACAACTGACAAATCGCTCGACAGGAACTGCATCATAACGACACGCTGAATAGAGGAATGGTCTTATTTACATTTTCCACCCGAGTTCATTCCTGTTTGCAGGTTATCTTTTCCTTACCTGGGGAATTCTGAGGTGATGCCACAGGGGAACCACGTGGAGATTGGCAATAACTGGGGTGAAGTAAGGCATGAGGTGGCACATAAGACATAATCTCATCTTCAAACAAGCTATATAGGAGAGATGACAAAGCATACATTATTTTTTTTTAATGTACATTTCCATTTTTTTTTTCCAATCGTATCATAATATTTTACAGACTAAAATGATACTAATTTTTTTTTCAAATTCAACTGTCTGAACAGACATTGAAGTTTTTCCATAATTGTTGATTTTATTTCACATCATAAATACCTTTGATCAAACCAACATAGTTCAAGTGAGATAGGAAGTAGGGAAAATAAGTGATTGTTTTATTGGTAGATTGTTTCAAACTTAGATTTTAAGTTTCAGTCTTCGAGATGCAGCATGGAAACAGGCCCTTTGGCCCACTGAGTTTATGCTGATCATCTACCATCAATCCACTAGTTCCATGTTATCCCACTTTCACATCCTATTTACAGAAACCAATTGACCTACAAACTCGCACATCTTTGGAATGCAGTAAAAAAACTGGAGCACCCGGTCGGTGAACTTGCAAATCCCAGGCCGAAAGCACCCGTAGTCAGGATCAAACCCAGGTCTCCGATGCTGTGAGGCAGCAGTTCTATCGCTGTGCCACCCTTTAAAATAAAATCTGACATCATGGATTGACTGTACTGTCATGGGTAGGGTTGCCAACTGTCCCTTTTCAGTCTGGGCATTTCTCCATCACCAACAAAAGCTATTCAAGAGATAGAAAAGCCAGAAATCTGCAGGACCAGACAATTTTCCCCCCTCTACCTTCAAGCTCTGTGCCGAACAAATGGCACCAGTCTATACAGACATTTTCAATCGGTCCCTGCAAACCTGCATTGTCCCTGCCTGCTTCAAAGTCTCCACTATTGTTCCCATTCTCAAAAAGTCTACAGGCCTGTCATACTGACCTTTGTAATCATGGAGACCCTTGAAAGCCTTGTGCTGGCCCACCTGAAAAAAATCACAAACCCCCTGCTGGACCCCCTGGAATGTTCCCCACATTGACGAACTGTACACTGCAAGGGCCAGGAAGCGAGCGGGTAAGGTCATGTCTGACCCCTCTCACCCTGGCCACAAACTTTTTGAAGCACTTCCCTCTGGAAGGCGACTCCGGACTGTCAAAGCCGCCACAGCCAGACATAAAAACAGCTTTTTTCCACGAGCAGTAGCTCTACTCAATAACCAAAAATCTGTAGCCTCCTTTTGCTCTGGTATTTCATTTCATTCTTCACGTGTTTAAATTATAATGATTTATTTTGAATTGTCTACTGTATATCGTGTTGTTACTTGCGAGCAAAGCACCAAGGTAAATTCCTTGTATGTATGCGTACTTGGCTAATAAAATGTATTCAATTCAATTCAATTTACTAGTAGGATTACAACATACTTGCATTCTTTTAATTCTCGCCTCTTCAATATTGCTTAATTTAGTCACGCCAACAATTGCAGCTGCACTTTCAAGTACAGTAGATTGGAAAACATGTAAGTGAATCGCTCCTTCATGTTTGGGGTTCTGGATGTGTAGCAAGGAACTGCAGATGTTGGTTTAAACCAAAGATAAACACAAAAAGCTGGAGTAACTCAGCTGGTCAGACAGCATCTCTGGAGAAAAGGAATGGGTCTTCAGTCCTGAAGAAGGGTCTTGATCCGGAACGTCACCTATTCCTTTCCTCCAGAGATGCTGCCTGATCCGCTGAGTTACTCCAGCTTTTTGTGTCTATCTTGGGGTCCTGGATACTGGCAAGGAAAGAGGTGGATGGGCAGGTGTTGTACCTCATGCAGCTACAGAGTGATGTGCCGTACAATTGGAGGGATTGGTGTGTAGGTCGGAATGAAACACATTGTACGGATAAAGGAGCTTAAATGTCCATAAAACGTCCCCATCATTTAACCCTACGGCAGACATTCCCAGTGTTCCACCCACTGTGATCATCCATCTTCCCTGCAACTTAAACTAACTTGCTTTTACTTTCTCAGTTCCGATCAAGGGCAATTAACCTGAAATTATACCTATTTTTCCTTCCACAGATGTCCTGCTGAGTTTTTCTAGCATTTTCTGATTTTATTATAAACATCTAACCTTTCAGTGTTGGTGTCAATAGTTCCATCAAATATTGGCTCTGGGAATCTGCTGGAAATTTCTTATTTTTTTATATCCTTATAATGATGGTACAATTTACATCGGAAACATAGAAAATAGGTGGAGGAGGCCATTCGGCCCTTCCTTCCAGCACCGCCATTCAATATGATCACGGCTGATCATGCAGAATCAGTGCCCCGTTCCTGCTTTCCTCCCATATCCCTTGATTCCCAAGAGCTAAATCTAACTCTCTCTTGAAAACATCCAGTGAATTGGCCTCCACTGCCTCCTGTGGCAGAGAATTCCACACATTCACAACTCTCTGTCTGAACATTTAACAGACATCAGGACAGGTACATGGATAGGACATGGGCCAAACGCAGCATGGACAAGGTGGGCCAAAGGGCCTGTTTCATGCTCCACTCCTCTCCGCGGTCTCCGAGCTCCAGAGACCCAGCTTCTGCGCCACGATCAACGGCATTGTCCCAGCGACAGGCGGGTCAGGAGGCTGGAGTGTGATCGTCGGGGACATTGTTACAGGCGCAGAGCCATCGCCAAGTCAACACTTGGTCAAGGAAACATGACCAAGTTTTTTAAATTATTTTCGTAGATGATAGCTGATGTTTTGCTAACTTTTTGATAACAGGTTTGACTGAGAGGTCCAATAAACAAAAGCAGTTGGTGGGAATTATACATCTTGATGACCATCCAGCTGGAAAACCATGTTGCTGCATCATTTTATGCTCATTGCACTAATCAATAGTTGCCACAGTAACTGAAGCAAACTGATTAAACACACACACACTAATTGCTCATGTTAGGCTATTTCCAGTAAAATTTAATTAATGTAAATCTGACAAAATAATTTCCTAAGTAATATAATTTTATCTCCTGAATATTTGATAGGGGGCAGTAACTTTGATCTTGTTAATATCTAAAAATCTATCAATCTCTGTCTTGAATATACTCAATAACTGATGCTCTACAGCCTACAAAGGACGAGAATTAGGGTGGCACAGTGGTGCAGCTGGTAGAGCTGCTGTAGAAACACCACTATGACCCGGGTTCGATTCTGACCTGGACTGCATCATGTGTGGAGTTTGTACGTTCTCCCTGTGACAGGGTGGGTTTCCTCCAGCTGCTCCGGTTTCCTCCCGCATCCCAAAGACACGCGGCTTTGTAGGTTAATTGGCCTCTGTAAATTGCCCCTAGTGTGTGGGGGGGGGGGGGGTGGAAGATTCCTTCACGTGGTCCGCCCTGTTTCGACGAATGCAATCAACTCGACGTGTACAAACGGAAGAGCAAATAGAACAAGTTGTCCTACAACTTTAGGCTGTGCACGCCACACGAAAGAAGAAGTCTGTAGGGAGTGGATAGCAAAGTGGGAAAACAGAGACCTGGTGTGAACGGGTGATCGATGGTTGGCATGGTGGGCCAATGGGCCCGTTTCCATGCTGTATGTCTAAACTAAACTGAGAACGCCAGAGGTTGACTAGGCTCTGGGTGAAGACATTTCTTCTCAGGTTTGTCTTGTACAGTGAGCCCTTTATTCCAGGGGTTCCCAACCTTTTTCGTCCCGTTTACCCCTGGCAACTTTAATAGCACATAACAATGTTATTTCACTAATTTATGAACAACTAATAGAAACATAGAAAATAGGTGCAGGAGTAGGCCATTCGGCCCTTCGAGCCTGCACCGCCATTCAATGTGACCATGGCTGATCATCCAACTCAGTATCCCGTACCTGCCTTCTCTCCATACCCCCTGATCCCTTTAGCCACAAGTGCCACATCTAACGCCCTCTTAAATATAGCCAATGAACTGGCCTCAACTACCTTCTGTGGCAGAGAATTCCAGAGACTCACCACACTCTGTGTAAAGAATGTTTTCCTCATCTCGGTCCTAAAGGAATTCCCCCTTATCCTTAGACTGTGACCCCTTGTTCTGGACTCCCCCAACATCGGGAACAATCTTCCAGTATCTAGCTTGTCCAACCCCTTAAGAATTTAGTACGTTTCTATAAGATCCCCCCTCAATCTTCTAAATTCCAGCGAGTACAAGCCGAGTCTATCCAGTGTTTCCTCATATGAAAGTCCTGACATCCCAGGAATCAGTCTGGCGAATCTTCTCTGCACCCCCTCTATGGCAAGAATGTCTTTCTTCAGATTTGGAGACCAAAACTGTACGCAATACTCCAGGTGTGGCCTCACCAAAACCCTGTACAACTGCAGTAGAACCTCCCTGCTCCTATACTCAAATCCTTTCGCTATGAATGCTAACATACCATTTGCTCTCTTCACTGCCTGATGAACAGATACCGGTATACCAGAACCAAACACTGTCAGTCAATGAGAAAAATATTTACAAATCCAGTCAACAAATTTACCCCCTGGATAGACACAATTTATCCCCTGGGGGTAAATTTACCCCAGGTTGGGAACCCTTGCTTTATTCTGAGACTGTGATGCCTAGTTCCAGACACTTCAGCTGTGGAATTATCATCCGTGCAACAACCTTATGATGTCCTGTAAAGACTTTGTCTGTCAAAGTCATTGGTGGTTAATGTGGATAGTTAGGAATCCAGAGAATAAGGAGGGAGCAGGAGGCGAGCATGCATCAAATAGGAGATTAATTACTCAGAACAACAGGGAGATTTTTAAAGAATAGTTACAGAATCAATAATCTGAATTCATCAAAATAACTATTCACCAATACAGATACACAAAGAGCTGAAATTTACAAAAAATCTCAAAACCTAACGGTATGAACATTATGTTACCCTACGGTTAACTATTTGGATTTATTGTTTTAATGACAAGTTGAATGACACTCTCCTGTTTAGTTAATATTTTCCGTTTGAGGGCAACACCCAATCTGAGCAGGAAGGCTTCAAATAGCAGCTCTACATATCCTCCATTTCATGCTATATAACTCCAGTTTCCTGAGGCTATCTCCACTATGATTATATTTTCCTCTCTACTCTGTCTTGAAGACTGCTTTTGACCCATCAAGGCTGTTCTGACATCAAGAATCCATAAATGCAAAAATACTTTGTAATTGTACCCTTATTCAAATCAACTCCACACAGATTTTAAACTTTAGACGTTAGACTTAAGAGATACAGTGCAGAAACTCGCCCTTCGGCCCACTGAGTTTGTGCCGAATTTTACCGAAGCTTATTAACCTACAAACCTGTACAACTTTGGCTTGCAGGAGGAAAACAGAGCACCCAGAGAAAACCCACGCAGTCACAGGGAGAATGTACAAACTCCATGCAGACAGCACCTGTAGTCAGGGTTGAACCCGGGTCTCTGGCGCTGTAAGGCAGCAACTCTACCGCTGCGCCACCGTGCTGATGGGACCAGCGCAATGCAGGATTCACCAGATGTAGAGACTCCCAACTACGATCAGATACTCCTGCCCCATCTTGATCAGTCTAGCAAGTATCAGCTAGACAGATCAACTGAACCTACCTTAACAGCATAACAAGATCTGCATCACTGGATAGTCGCCCCAGTCCACTCGTCCCCTCACTCCGGATGAACTGAATCTTCTCCCTGTGGAAATGCCCAAACAATGCAATTATATCCTCAGAAAAAGCAGAGTGCATATCATGCAAACAACCAAGCAGACACAGCATAGATGAGGTAAGGGGCGGTGATGATTACAAAGGGGGTGGCGACAAAAACTGCTTGATAAAGATGGGCCTATGTGTCTGAGTGTCACTCGTTTCAGCATGGAGCTTCCTATCAGGAAGCAACAATTTTGCACTGCAATAGACAATAGACAATAGGTGCAGGAGTAGGCCATTCGTCCCTTCGAGCCAGCACCGCCATTCAATGTGATTATGGCTGATCATCCCCAATCAGTACCCCGTTCCTGCCTTCTCCCCATATCCCGTGACTCCGCTATCTTTAAGAACCCTATCTAGCTCTCCCTTGAACGTATCCAGAGAACCGGCCTCCACCGCCCTCCGAGGCAAAGAATTCCACAGACTCACAACTCTCTGTTTCCTCATCTCCGTTCTAAATGACTTAACCCTTATTCTTAAACTGTGGCCCCTGGTTCTGGACTCCCCCAATATCGGGACCATGTTTCCTACCTCTAGCGTGTCCAAACCCTTTATAATCTTATATGTTTCAATAAGATCCCCTCTCATCATTCTAAATTCCAGAGTGTACAAGCCCAGCCGCTCCATTCCTCAGCATATAACAGTCCTGCCATCCCGGGAATTAACCTTGTAAACCTACGCTGCACTCCCTCAATAGCAAGAATGTCCTTCCTCAAATTAGGGGACCAAAACTGCACACAATACTCCAGGTGTGGTACAACTGCAGAAGGGCCTCTTTGCTCCTATACTCAACTCCTCTTGTTATGAAGGCCACCCTTTCACTGATGTCCTTCTTGCTGTAGGCTGCCTATTCCAGGTACCACAACTGAGTAATGAGCTTATCCTTCTCATGGAATGGATGAAAGTCCTGTGCAGAATCATAATCATCCTTTCAAATCAATTACTAGGCCACCACAGCTCTAACCTTGCCTCTTCTAGTACTGGTGTGGCAGAAGAGTTTCATAAATGGCAATTAAAAAAAAAAAAGACAACCAGCATTGCTAGATTGTCCTCTTTCAGTTAAGTCAGTATCACCTATCCTCACACAAACACATCTCATCTTCCCCCGTATCTTCACAATAATAAACACTCCAGAGACGTACAGGTTTGTAGGTTAATTGGCTTGGTAAATGTAAAAAAATGTCCCTAGTGTGTGTAGGATAGTGTTAATATGCAGGGATCGCTGGTCGGCGCAGATCTGGTGGGCTGAAGGGTCAGTTCCCGCGCTGTATCGCTAAACTAAACTAATGACAAATTCTGCCTTTTGTGTGACGCTCCCATTGTTTTACACTTACAGGAACAATCGCATTTATTGGCAGAGCAAGTCTGTCTGAACTATACATCAAATTCACCATGGCATAACCACAGTTGTGGGAGATATTGCATGCAATTTTTTTGGGGGGTGGGTGAGATATCAAGCAGAAGACTTCATGTCCACGATGTGCACCTGACCATGCTAATGTTGACTTTTATTGGTAGAAATGAAAACACACCATTCCATTTACACACGTTTTGTGGAATTATGTCATGCCAGATGAGTATTTCAAATCATGATTTAGACTTACCTCATTAGATTGTCACACAGCAGAGACAGTGACACGGGAGGCAAAGGCGGACTGGGCCTATTGCATGGTGGGTTTTATAACAGTTGTAGACAGAAAACTGAAATAAAACTGCAACACCACCAGCACAGCTATGCACAACAATTGTCTCAGGATGATTAAACTTTGTTATTGCAGCTATTCAGAATGTGGAGCGCACGCTCACAATTCACCAACCCTGTAACCAAACCAACAATCCGACCTCCAATTTCACAGACTGAGTCATGAGGTTGGCCGGACTTGCTTTTTAAAACAAAATTCCAATTTTATTCTCG
Source organism: Raja brachyura (assembly GCA_963514005.1). The sequence goes on from OY740787.1 coordinate 82,736,725, forward strand.
TATAGTGACATACAGCATGGAAACGGGCCCGACTTGTCCATCTCAACCAAGATGCCCCATCTACATTAGTCCCACCTGCCTGCGTCTGGCCCATGTTCCTCTAAACCCTTCCTATCGACACACAAGAGCTGGATAGATTCTTGATTAGTACGGGTGTCGGGGGTTATGGGGAGAAGGCAAGAGAATGGGGTTAGAAGGGAGAGCTAGATGAGCCATGATTAAATGGTGGAGTAGACTTGATGGGCCAAATAGCCTAATTCTGCTACTATCACTTACGGCCTTATGACCTGTTCATGTATCTGTTCTCAATGTTATATTTATATTTCACTGTCAATGCTGTATTGAATAAGAACGGGCAGAGCATTTGAGAAAGGCGTGCTCTCTGGATGTGGCACCATGCACGTGTAACTCACTGCAAAACGGTGCCATCATTTTGCCGGCCATGTTTCTTATGAATTTACAACCAGCCCCATTAGCCTGAATGGTTACCCAATGGTTGGCAATCTACTCAATAAAATAACACTTGTCAATGTCACCTTTGCTCTTCTGCTGAATTACACAGAGTTGCTGATAAAACACACAAACAATACAAAATATTATAATGTTGAGTACTAACTCAAAAGAAGTGGAAGCCAGCATAAGTGTGCTCCCATGTGCAAGTTTAACTGACCCATAATATTTCTACTGGTGCAGGCTTTGTGCCCCAGTAATCAGTGTGCATTTGTAGGTAATAATAAATGGAGTTGAACACAAAGTTGACATCTTTTGGAATTCTCTTGCCTTAATCCCTGCAAAAGGCACACAATGGTTACTCCTGTCCCAAACTAGAATTTGTGGTCAGCACAAACAGATAATTATATTTCTTATATCCCTTCTGTTGAACTGAATGCTACCTCCTGCTGCCCCGTCACTCATGTTTCTAGCCTCCACCTTTCAGCTTCAGCTTCTCATAATCCCACTTCTATAAATCTCACACTGAACAAATAAGGTCATAAGGTCATGTGATAGGAGCAGAATTAGGCCATTCGGCCCATCAAGTCAACTCCGCCGTTCAATCATGGCTGACCTATTTCTCCCTCCTAACCCCATAACCTCCCACAACCGTTCTAATTAAGAATCAACCATGTCTGCCTTAACAATATCCACTGCCTTCTATCACTTCTGAATACAGAGCTCTTCATCAGCAGTCCTTGCTTCCACACCCATCTTTTCCAGGCAGGTGTTTTCACCACCACAGTTAACCCTATCGCATCTTAAAATCTTTCCACCCACCCAGGATCTATACTCTCAGCAAGATCAAGAGAGTTTTATTGTCATGTGTCCCTGATAGGACAATGAAATTCTTGCTTTGCTTTAGCACACCAGAACATAGTAGGCATTTACTACAAAACAGATCAGTGTGTCCATATACCATTGCACTTGCCCTCTGTACAACTTGCAGAGTCACGCACGATATCATTGTCTGTTTAGGTCAGTTTCCTTTGTCCACCCCCCTGTGAAATTGCAGCAATTCAATTTGTCACTAATCAGGAATGTTCAGTCATCAACTTGAAGATACTTTGTGTCATCTCCCCGATACTGTCTCCTACATCATTCTATTTCATTCTTTGCCACAGAAGGCTATGGAGATCAAGTCAATGGATATTTTTAAGGCAGAGATTGACAGATTCATGGGTTGTAAGGGTGTCAGAGGTTATGGGGAGAAGGACAATGGGGTTAGGAGGGAGAGATATGGCATAATCGTGACTGAATGGCGTAGTAGACTTGATGGGCTGAATGGCCTTATTCTGCTCCGAGAAGTTATGAACTTACCCTTATTCGACTAGAACCCAACCACTGAACATCAGGGAACCGTAAGGAAATCTTCAGGCGCCTACACCTATAATTGTCTCCAAATTGACTTCACTCAGCCCTAATTTGTCCCAATGGAGCTCAATGTCAATGTGAGCCTTTGATAGGACGCATCACAGCCTTTCTGACGCAAGAGTGAATCGAACAACATCAAATAACTCTACTATCCCCATTTAAACTTCCTCTTGACCTATGTTTCAATTAATAGACAATAGGTGCAGGAGTAGACCATTCGGACCTTTGAGCCAGCACCACCATTCACTGTGATCATGGCTGATCATCCACATTCAGTACCCTGTTCCTGCCTTCTCCCTGTATCCCCTGATTCCGTTATCTTTAAGAGCTCTATCTAACTCTCTCTTGAAAGCATCCAGAGAACCGGCCTCCACTGCCTTCTGAAGCAGAGAATTCCACAGACTCACAACTTTCTGGGTGTCTCACAGGCATGTCTCACCACCACAGATACTTGGTCTTCCACCTGTCAGCTGGAAGGGACTGGACAAGGGGTTTTGGGAGAAAAGGCAGGAGCAGGCAGAAACAATGAGTCTGCCAGGGCAGTTGTGTTTGTAGATTTGGGGAAAGTTGGAAAAACTTGCAGGCTTGGGGAATTATAAGGTTGGAGGCTGTGGAAGTGAGATCGACAGAGGCAATGAGATTGGAGATGATTTGGGAGCTGGTGACCTGTTTGTCCTTGGGGTTATGGTCAAGGACGTGTTGAAGAGCTGTTGTGTGGCCTCAGCATAGTAGAGATTAGCCTGGAAGACTACACTTTCCTTGTCGGAGGGTTTTAAGACAATATTGGGGCTGTGACTGAATAGGTAGAAGGCTGCGTGTTTAGAGGGGATGAGTCTGGAGTGAGCAAGCAGAATGGAAATGTTGAGACGGTTGATACCACAGTGGCGTTGGACATAAAAAAAGGTCCAGAAAGGGCAGAGGAGGGGATCGTTGGAGATGAGAGAGCAGGGGTGATTAATAAGCCCACAGGCAGAGGCAACAGAAGACGAGATTGACATCAATGCGGGCATGAGACTTGTTGAGGAGTGGACACTGGGCAGGGGGTGAGGGTCAGCAGTGGTGGTAACCCCAGTCTGCGGTCGTCAGTGAGGGTCAGTGATAGCAGTAACCCTGGTCTAGACTAGTGATGGCCAGTGCAGGCAGTGAAGGCCAGTCCGCAGTGAGGGCGAGTGGTGGCGGTGACCTCGGCCCAGGCCTGAGCTTGTCTACAACTGGTGAGGCGGTGAAGATCATCAGTGTCGGTAACCCCACGTCTGGGGAATGGCCCGGCAGGCGGTTCAGGCTGGCGTCGGTAGTAACCCCAGTCTGGGGACGGTGGATGGCAGTGAGGGTCCACGGCGGTGGTAACCCTGGTCGGGCCCAGTGATGGCAGTGAGCACTGGCACCTGTGGTAATAGCGGCCCAGGATTGTGCTTGTCCAGGACCGGGAGGCGGTGAGGGCCAGTGGCGTCGGCTGCACCTGGGTCAGTGGGCCACCACGACATGGCTGCCATTCAATGTCCTCAGCATCGGAGGCCCTGCTCCTGTCTACTTATACACAAAATCAGGAGCTTCCAACCACACACTACTGTGTACAGATCCAAGTTAGGCACCCAAAAGACAAGAAAATACTAAATCTTCATTGCTCATGTAAATGCACCTTTCAATTTAAGGTCTGTGTGGAATTATCTTCCTGCACAAGTGGTGGAGGCAGGATCGATTTTAACATTTAAAAGTAAAGTGGATAGGTATATGGACGGGAAGGGAATGGAGGGGTATGGTCTGAGTGCAGGTAGATGGGACTAGGGGAAAATAAATGGTCAGCACGGACTGGAAGGGCCGAGAAGGCCTGTTTCCGTGCTGTAATTGTTATATGGTCATAAGGTCATGTTAGGCCCATCGCGTCCACTCTGCCATTCAATCATGGCTGATTTCTCCCTCCTAATCCCGTTTTCCTGCCTTCTCCCCATAACCCTTGACACCCGTACTTCTTTTGGACCAGTGCACAAATGGAGACCTCGGTCACAAAATCCATCAATATTTAAAAGTGATTAAGGCAAGATATGGATGAGAGAGCAACACAAACTCAGGTGACTTAACTAGTACCATGATGAAATGCAATACTGTTGGAAAACCAGTGCGAGCTATTCAAATTGACTGGAATTTAAGGAAGATTAATCGATCCTTATTCTCTTTACAACAAAGTCATCCACTGCAGAGTACAACTTTCCACAGACTACCAAACCATACAAATAAATGACAAGATAGAATCTATGCATGGCCAAATTCATCACCACCGAACAAAATAGCAAATGCAGGCCCCAGCTACCTCGTGTGGAACAGCCATAATAATTAGGAAGGAACTGTAGATGCTGTTTTACACTGAAGATAGACACAAAATGCTAGAGTAACTCAGCGGGTCAGACAACATATCTGAAGAAAAGACCCTTTTTTGTCTGATGAAATGTCTCGACCAGAAACGTCAGCTATTCCATTTCTCCAGAGATGCCACCTCTCCCGCTGAGTTACTCCAGCTTTTTGTGTCTATCTTCAGTGTAAAACAGCATAGTTGTGTAAATTACCTATTTTCTGTGCAGTAAAGCCACAGGACTCTCTGAAACATTAGAAGGTTACTAAATTCAGTATGATTAGTGTATGATTAGATCAGCGCGGAAACAGGCCATTCAGCCCACCAAGTCCGCACTGACCAGCAATCCCAACACTATCCTAAACTGGGGACAATTTTTACATTTATACCAAGCCAATTAATGTACAAACTGTACGTCTTTGCTGTGTGGAAGGAAACCAAAGCTCTCGGAGAAAACCCATGCGGGTCACGAGGAGAACGTACAAACTCTGTACAGACAGCACCCGGAGCCAGGATAGAACCTGGGACTCTGGGGCCGTAAGCACTATAAGGCAGCAACTCTACCGCTGCACCACCGTGCCGCCCACGGTTTGTTTCTCAGAACATGGTGTTTATCAAAAGTTGCATTCACTGGTTGTGGATGTGACTGGTTAATTCTACCTTCTTGAGCCACAGCCATCAGTGAAGACACGGACAATGTTGTTAGAGAACTGGAAGCGCCACGATTTTGACGAGCTATTAGGGCGGCACAACTGTTTACAACTCTTGCAGTGCCAGAGACCCGGGTTCGATCCTGACTACAGGTGCTGGCTGTACGTTCTCCCCGTGACCTGCGTGGGTTTTCTCCGAGATATTCGGCTTCCTCCCACACCCTAAAGGTTTGTAGGATAATTGGCTTGGTATAAATGTAAATTGTCCCTGGTGCGGGGATCGCTGGTCGGCGCCGACTCGGTGGGCCGCAAGGGCCTGTTTCCGCTCTGCATCTCAAAACTAAACCGTGAAGGAACAGGGACGTGTCTAAGTCAGGATGCCGTACGCCTTGACGGGGGAACTTGGATAATAGTGTGTTGGTGGGTCCCTGCTGGTCATCCTTCTCGATAATAAAGGACCCAGTTTGATGCCAAGGAACCTTTGCCCAGTTGCTGCGGTACGTCGGACAGCCTTCTCCACTTACAAATTCAGCAGCCATTAAGAAACCCATTAGCAGCCCTCAGTGGGGCCATGATTGATGCAAAAGCCTTGTTCAAACACATCCATGCGTGTCACATTATTCCTGGAAGATTCATATTCATAACTCTAATGAGTTATTGACTTCAGAAAAGCCAGACATGACCTCTCCCAATCAGAACATCACCAGAGTGCATCTCTTGTTTGCCAGAGATTTAAGAATTCAGAGGCAACAGAGCTGGTAAACACAATCACAAGCCTGGGCTCGCCACAAGGATATTAATTCGCGATCGAGAATGTGAAATTACCCCATTAGCAGTTCATAAACTTCACTGCCGGTACAAGCACTCTGAACGCAGTGGGGACCACAGACCCAGAGGTGTGTGACATTTGAAGGGGCTGTGAGAGCACGGTTATACTGAGACGATGTCACAAGCCCACCTGCTAAACAACGCAGCCATACATACAGGGGGTTCGGGGAGTGGACGGTGGGGGCTGAGCGAGTTGGGACGGGGAGAGAGAGGGGGTTGGAGAGAAAAGTGTGGACAGAGAGAGTGAGGGTGTGGGCAGGGAGTGAGGGGGGTACGGGCAGAGAGGGGGGGACAGAGGGGGGGGCAGGGTGAGGGCAACAGAAAGGAAGGGACAGAATGAGGGGAGGAAAAGTAGGGGGAGGGAGAGAGGGGATAGAGTCAGTGTGGGGAAAGGGAGAGAGGGGAGGGGGAGAGAGGGGAAGGGGATAGAGGGGAAGGGGATAGAGGGGAAGGGGAGAGAGGGGAAGGGGAGAGAGGGGAAGGGGATAGAGGGGAGGTGGAGAGAGGGGAGGGGGATAGAGGGGAAGGGGAGAGAGGGGAAGGGGATAGAGGGGAAGGGGAGAGAGGGGAAGGGGAGAGAGGGGAAGGGGAGAGAGGGGAAGGGAAGAGAGGGGAAGGGGATAGAGGGGAAGGGGAGAGAGGGGAAGGGGAGAGAGGGGAAGGGGATAGAGGGGAGGGGGATAGAGGGGAGGGGGATAGAGGGGAGGGGGGAGAGAGGGGAGGGGGAGAGAGGGGAGGGGGACGGAGGAGAGGGGGACGGAGGGGAGGGGGACAGAGGGGAGGGGGACGGAGGGGAGGGGGACGGAGGGGAGGGGGACAGAGGGGAGGTGGAGAGAGGGGAGGGAGGGGGAGAGAGGGGAGGGAGGGGGAGAGAGGGGAAAAGGGAGAGAGGAGCGTGTGGGAGAGGTGGGGTAAGGGGAGGGAGAGATGGGGAGATACAAAATGTTGGAGTAACAGCAGGCCGGGCAGTATCTCAGGAGAACAAAGATAGGTGGCTTTTGCGTCAGGACCCTCCATAAGACCAATAGTAGAGGGGATGCGGAAAGCTATAAGAGAGCTTCACCGAACACATGCTCAGTCTGGCCAGGCCCACTGGATCTCCCGGTTGCTCACCATTTTAACTCCCCTTCCCATTCCCGCACTGACCTTTCTGTCCTGGGCCTCCTCCTTTGCCAGAGGAAGGCCACAGGCAAACTGGAAGAACGGCATCTCATATGCTGCTTGGGTAGCTTGGGTAGGAAATTCACTTCACTTGCACTTGATGTGCAATGTGACGAATAAAACTGTATTGTATTGTTTGCAGCCCAACAGCATCAACATTAAATTCTGCAATGTTAGGTGGCTATTACATAACCCTCCCTCTTCCCTTCTCCCCACATTAAACCCCAGCCCTTCTCTACCCCCCTCCCATATATCTGCACTCACCCCTCCCCCTCCACCTACATTCATTCCTCTAGCTTCACAATTCACAACTGTTCAATCCTCTTGTCTCACACCTTAGATTTTTTTCATCTCTTGGCCTTTGTCCAACCATCTGCCTATTTAAAAAATCCTCCTAAGCTGCATCAATCTATTGCCTGCCAGGCTTTGTCCTCTCCCCACCTTACCTCCACAATCAGTATGAAGAAGTCAACTATCCATGGTCTCCTGAGATGCTGCCTGACCCGTTGAGTTACTCCACCAGTATTGTGTCATCATTTGTAAACCACAATCAGCAGTTCCTTGTTTCAACATCCCGTCCGATAGTCGAGTGATCTAAACGGAACACAGTACTCTAAATGCAGCCTCACTAATGTCCTATACAACTGCAACATAATGTCCCAACTTCTATACTCAATACATAATGTAGCTTTTTGACAAACCCTATCCACCATGACACCACAGGTGTACGTAGGTATTTAGGGAAAGAAGTGTGGGGGGAGGGGGGCAAACAGTTTTGGTGGGGGAATGTAGGGAGAGGTTTGAGGGGGAAAAGGGTTACACAAAAAGCTGGAGAAACTCAGCGGGTGCTGCAGCATCTAAGGAGCGAAGGAGATAGGCGGCATTTTGGGTCGAGACCCTTCTCGAGGGGGAAAAGTTTGGGGAGGGGGAAGAGGTTGTGGGATGGAGGAGAGGTTAGGGGGAGGGAGGTGAGGGGCGGGGGGAGAGAGGTGTGGGGGAGAGGTGAGGGGCGGGGGGAGAGGTGAGGGGCGGGGAGAGGTGAGGGGCGGGGGGAGAGGTGAGGGGCGGGGGAGAGGTGAGGGGCGGGGGGAGAGGTGCGGGGGGAGAGGGGAGAGGTGCGGGGGGAGAGGTGAGGGGCGGGGAGAGGTGAGGGGCGGGGGGAGAGGTGAGGAGCAGGGGGAGAGGTGAGGGGGGGGGAGAGGTGCGGGGGGAGAGGTGAGGGGCGGGGGGAGAGGTGAGGAGCAGGGGGAGAGGTGAGGGGGGGAGAGGTGCGGGGGGAGAGGTGAGGGGCGGGGGGAGAGAGTTGTGGGGGAGAGAGGTGCGGGGAAGAGAGGTGGGAGAGAGAAATAGAAAGGGTGGGAAGAAGAGGCTAGGAAAAAGGGGTGGATAGAGAAAGACGGAAGGGGGAGTAGGGAGGATGAGCTTAGGGAGGAGGGGAAGGAAGGAAGAATTGGAGGAGGGAGAGAGGAGAGATGGGAGAGCAGAGGGTCAGAAGAGACAGGAGTAGGGAGAAGGGCGCGCAGGGAGCAGAAAGCAGTGAAGGAGAGAAGCGGTGGAGAGGTGGGCTCGTGGAGGTGTAAAGAGAGTATTGAAGGACCAAAGGGATGTAGTGGAGGAAAATCAATTTGTCTGATAAAAGTACTTATTAAATATTATTCTGGAGGTCCTTGTCTCACAATATACACATCCGCTACACAAATATCATTGCACTGCATTACCTACGATAACATTAATTATAGATGGCACAAATAAAATACATTAATTAACAATGTAGACAATAGACAGTAGACAATAGGCGCAGGAGTAGGCCATTTGGCCCTTCGAGCCAGCACCGCCATTCAATGCGATCATGGCTGATCATCCACAATCAGTACCCCGTTCCTGCCTTTTCCCCGTATCCCCGACTCTGCTATCTTTAAGAGCCCTATCAAGCTCTCTCTTGAAATTATCCAAAGAACTGGCCTCCACCGCCCTCTGAAGCAGAGAATTCCACAGACACACAACTCTCTGTGTGAAAAAGTGTTTCCTCATCTCCGTTCTAAATGCCTTACCACTTGTTCTTAAACTGCGGACCCTGGTTCTGGACTCCCCCAACATCGGGAACATGTTTCCTGCATCTTGCGTGTCCAAACCCTTAATAATCTTATACGTTTCAATGAGATCCCCTCTCATCCTTCTAAATTCCAAATTCTAAATTCTAATACAAGCCCAGCCACTCCATTCTTTCAGCATATGACAGTCTCGCCATCCCGGGAATTAACCTTGTGAACCTACGCTGCATTCCCTCATGAATGTCCTTCCTCAAATTAGGGGACCAAAACTGCACACAATACTCCAGGTGTGGTCTCACTAGGGCCCTGTACAACTGCAGAAGGACCTCTTTGTTCCTGTACTCATGTATGAAGGCCAACATGCCATGCGCTTTCTTCACTGCCTGCTGTACCTGCATGCTTACTTTCATAGACTGATGAATAAGGAACCCCAGATCCCGTGGTACTTCCCCTTTTCCCAACTTGACACCATTTAGAAAATAATCTGTCTTCCTCTTTTTGCTATCAAAGTGGATAACCTCACATTTATCCACATTAAACTGCATCTGCCATGCTTCTGCCCACTCAACTAACCTGTCCATGTCACCCTGCATTCTCATAGCATCCTCCTCACAGTTCACTCTGCCACCCAGCTTTGTATCATCCGCAAATTTGCTAATGTTACATTGAATCCCCTCATCTAAATCATTAATGTATATTGTAAATAGCTGTGGTCCCAGCACCGAGCCTTGTGGTACCCCACTAGTCACTGCCTGCCTTTCTGAAAGGGACCCGTTAATCCCTACTCTTTGTTTCCTGTCTGCCAACCACTTCTCTATCCATGTCAGCACTCTACCCCAATACAATGTGCCATAATTTTGCCCACTAATCTCCTATGTGGGACCTTATCAAATGCTTTCTGAAAGTCTAGGTACACTACATCCACTGGCTCTCCCTTGTCCATTTTCCTAGTTACATCCTCAAAAAATTCCAGAAGATTAGTCAAGCATGATTTCCCCTTCGTAAATCCATGCTGACTAGGACCGATCCTGTTACTGCTATCCAAATGTGCCGTTATTTCATCTTTTATAATTGACTCCTTTTCCAGTCTTCAATGTAGAAACAACAAACTGCAGATACTGGTTAATACACAAAAGGACACAAAGTGCTGGAGTTACTCAGCGGGTCAGGCAGCATCTCTGGAGAACGTGGATAAGTGCTGTTTCGGAACACGACCCTTTAGAACATTTCATGTGATTGAAAAACAGATACAATTCTAGATCTCAATTCATTATTTAAATATAACGTCTCGGAATATTCCTCTGCCGTTTTCCAGCCACCCACATTTGACCAGTTGGTGCTGCAGTTAAGTTACTTATGGACTTTAACCTTACATTATTGACTGTAATCATCAAAGCTTGTATTGTAAAAGCCCTGTCCCACTGTACGAAGTAATTCAAGAGCTCTCCCGAGTTAAAAAAAAAAAAAATCAAACTCGTGGTAAGCACGTAGAATGAACGTAGCGGGTACGTCAGAGCTCGGGGACGTCTCTTAGCGGCTCGTAACGCTAACGGCAAGTACTCGGGAAGACTTGCAAACAGCAGGTAAGCACGGGAAGACTCGTGAAGATTTTTCAACATGTTGAAAAATGTCCACCAGAGCCCCGGGTACCGACGAGCGGCTATTACCGTATTCGAATCAAGGTAATCCCGAGTTCGAATCAGGGCAAACTCGGGAGAACTCTTGGAATTAACTCGTACAGTGGGACAGGGCTTTAAGACTTTCTAGAACCAGGTCCTAAGTGCTTGTTTGCCCTATACACAGTGAAAAGCAATTTGGAAACGAGTCTCTGGAGTGATTGTTTGCAATCCAGGTCTCAATTATCTCCGTTACTGTATTACACATTTATACCAGCCAGCAGACCACCAGTTCGCAACAATAGCCCAACACAATACAGGCAGCCAGCACTGTCACAACTTTAGATAAGTACAATGATTGAACGTCTGGTGAAATGTTGCTCCCTTGCGATATATCCGGTTTCTGCTGGTCTCGTCGCGCGATATGGATATTTGAAATGTAATTGGGAGCATCCATGCAATACAGGGTGGGTTGACCATCTGACCTTTGCCAGCTTCTCATCACATACCCAGGTGCAGCACAGGGATATCTGATCATACATTTCAATAAGTTACTCCATTAATGTACAAATCACTGTTGCAATCTCGTGATGAATTTGCCCACATTAGTCTGACTTTAGGCAAAATTAGGCAACCTTCAAAATTGTGGGGGTACATTTATCGGTAAACAGACAGGTGAACAGTGTGCATAGAGTTAGAGTACTGAGCATACAAGCACCAACACAAGTCAAGTTTCAAAGGAATTCTTCTCCAAGGGTTTTGTTTGCAAGACCGACATAAAATGCTGGAGTAACTCAGTGGGATAGGAGGCATCTCTGGAGAGAAGAATGGGTGACGTTTCGGGTCGAGACCCTTCTTCAGACTTCCAAATTACAATTAATGCACTCAATGGGGGTTTGACTAAGGCCTTTTTAAAAAAAAAAAGAAATTGAGATTATCATGTTAAAGTGAGAATTGAAGTTGCGAATACACTGAATGATTCTTTCCTTGGCCACTGGGACAAAATAAATTCTGAGATTAAAAAAATCAATAATAAATTACGAGTCATAAGGTAACAAATTTGCTCATCAAACTTTGCAAATCCTTTCCTCAGAAAAGAAATCCACTGCCAAGAAGTAAAGCACTGCATGCTACTATATGTTTTGTGAGAAGAAAGTGTATGATGGGCCGAAAATGGTTAGCCTCCCCTTTCTTATAAAACATTGCAATTGTCAAGTTTTTTTGTACAATTGCTTCCAATAAAATAAATATTTAAAAAAACAACCAAAAAAAACATTGCAGCACGAATGCAGGGACTGGGATATTAGAGGAGTGACTGACTGTAGCAGAGAAATGTGCAGCATCACATAACCAGCACCACCACTTGGACAATCAATGGGATTACCTGAGTGAGTGATTCCTGATAAGGTCTGGCTGCCGTTCTTGAAGAATTTCAAAGATGTTTGGTTGACGCAGAAATGCTACAATTTTATCATTGTAAGCTGAAAACAACAGAATATCTCATCAGGTCAGGGATTATAAAAAAATGGAGAATGCTGAACTGATCTAGACATCGGAGCAACTGAAACGACCCAACAATTAGAGAGAGATTCACACCATCTACTCAGAAACACACGTGTGACTTTGATTGGAACATGTTGGCTGAAGGCATGTTAACAAAAGTTAGGAAAATTTAATAAGGAAGGAACTGCAGATGCTGGTTTAAACCGAAGATAGACACAAAAAGCTGGAGTGACCCAGCGGGCCCAACAGCATCCCTGACTCTCAGTCTGAAGAAGGGTCTCGACCCAAAACGTCACCTATTCCTTTTCGCCAGAGATGCTGTCTGACCCGCTAAGTTACTCCAGCTTTTTGTGTCTATCTCAAGAAAATTAATGTGTAGGATGGAACTGCAGATGTTGGTTTAAATGAAGGTTAGACACAAAATACTGGAGTAACTCAGCGGGACAGGCAGCATCTCTGGGAAGAAGGAATGGGTGATGTTACGGTCACGCATTTTGTGTCTATTTAAGAAAATTAACGTTGTGCTGGACGGAAACCCCCTTCTCCTATCCGAATTTGTCCATGCACCTTGGTAAATGGGAGGGGAGACTTGCATGTATGGGAAAGATGATCTGCATTACCTAGCCTTGGATATCACAATGACTCCCCTGATGTCTTGATCAAAACCTGGGGAACAACTGATGCAAATTCCTGCTTCGCCATTCTGAGTTGCAGGCCTTGTACAGATTGGTATTCTATTGTACACCTTTGTGCCATAAACCGAGCAAATCCTTGCATTACCACACGAGTCTAATCACAGGCAGTTAATGGCAACATTTCCTGACATCCAAAATCAGCATGTGAGTGATCATTATTCTTATTAATTCCTAAATAACCCCAGTTACATGAAGTCATGCAGCACAAAAAGACAAATCCAATTAGTCCAGAAGCGTAGGTCCGTAGAACAAAAATGTAATGATATACTTTACCGCAGTATTAAACCAAAGAACCTGCAGACCAATAAAGACTGGAGCGGGCTGCTCCAAAATGCAACCGGTGAAACTAATATTTTCACTTTATTAAGAAGCATTGTTGGATTAAGTAAAACGAATATTGTAGAACTTCAATTACAGAAAAACGTGTAAAAAGAATTCTGAAAACAACTCCACAAAGCAACTTTTTAGAATATGGATGCTTATGAGAGTGTCGAGCCCAGAAATCAAACCAAGAAACTGCTGAGCAACCTCGTCCAGATTTGAGTAAAGACAGATGTTATTCAATTGGTAGTGGTTGGAGATACGTTGATAAATCATTTGATTTAAATAAATCAGAAGAACAAATTCCCTTGCTCCTTGGCGGAATGCAAACTGGTCAGAAGAAACCAACATCATCAACTTCATGTAAATAGGGTCAGAACGTGCCAAAGAGTGCCCCTTTTACTCCTACTGCATCTTTGAAATAAGCCAAATTTTAAAAAGTTTGTATAAAATCTGATACAACATGCACCAAATTATTACGAAAAAGGTTGCAGTTATTCCATTCTCCCTGAATTCAAAGGCCCCTAATGCTTTGGAGATAGACACAAAATGCTGGAGTAACTCAACGGGGCAGGCAGCATCTCTGGATAGAAGGAATGGGTCGAGACCCCTCTTCCCCTGGCCCTTATGCTTTGTTCCGTGTTCAAACTCTTCCCACTGCTGAAACCCTAAGTGGTCATTTACTGCCACCCAGTGGCTGGAATTAAAGCAGCACCTACAGAGAAGAGTTTAACGAAAATTGCCACATTTAGTGAGCAATTGTGTCCTGAGGAGAGTGCTTATTTCCTGACAAGTATTTGTTGACAAGGAAGCCAACGTGGGGGCATTACAGGACATTGTAAGGGCATCTTCAGGGGAAAGTGATGCAAAATATATTTAAAATTTAGGTTAGATTAGTTCAGAGACACAGCACGGAAACAGGCCCTTCGGCCTACTGACCGCACCGACCAGCAATCACCACGCATTAACATTATCCTACACAATCCCGGGACAATTTATGTTTATACCAAGCCAATTAACTTACAAACCTCTTTGGAGTGTTGGAGGAAACTGGAGATCCTGGAGAAAACCCACGCAGGTCTCGGGGAGAACGTAGAAACTCCAGACACTCAAGCACCCGTAGTCGGGATCGAACCTGGGTCTCTGGCGCTGCAAGCGCTACAAGGCGCTTAATTAATTAACTAATTAATTAACCAACTAAATCTGTTATTGTTTAATCAGTATTTAATATGGAAGTGTTGGGAATGCTCTGAATTTTACATCTTGAGCCCCGTTCCCACAACAGTCCGTCAGCTACACACATCTGCACAAAGTAAGCAGGAAAGCTACTTACCAACAGGCATCACCTCCTGATTGTGGTTCCGACTGATTGTGCCAAATGTGCTGGAGGGTCTGGGCATAACCGGGGGCCCAGAATGGCGAGAATCATCTGCCACCTAGCAGAAATAACAGCCGTTAGTGGTTGCAAAACACAATGGGAAATATTTTTAACTCAAAGTGCTGGAGTAACTCAGCAGGTCAGGCAGCATCCCTGTAGAGCACGTCAGTTGACGTTTCAGGTCAGGACCCCACCTCAGACTGAAGAAAATGTTTGAACCATCAATCTGAATAAGGGTCCCATCCATGTTTTCCAGGGATGCTGCCTGACCCGCTGAGTTACTCCAGCACATTGTGTCTTATTCTGCACATTGGCATTTGCAGTTCCTTTTTTTCCCTGATATTAAACATTCTCCTTAATCCCATCTGCCAGAGTGGGACAACACAGTGGAAGTGTTGCTGCCTTGCAGCGACAGAGACCAGGGTCCAATCCTGACTACGGGTGCTGTCTGTACAAAGTTTGTACCTTCTCCCTGTAACCACGTGGGTTTTCTCCGGGTGCTCGGGTTTCCACACTCCAAACACATACAGATTTGTAGGTTTAATTTGGCTTTGGTAAGCTGTAAAAATTGGCCCTAGTGCGTAGGATAGTGCAAATATATGGGGTGATCGCTGATCGGTGCGGATTCAGTGGCAAAAGGGCCAGTTTCCGAGTGGTATCTCTAAAGTCTATATCTACCTCATGTACCTTTTTGGCCTCTTGCTTTCCTTAAAGAGACCCCTTAATCCCCTTTACTCCTCCAGGGATACAGTTGACCCGGTTGCCGACTGATGGGAAAATGCTTGTGGCCCGAACATATCCCAGCAGCAGGAGAATAATGGATGGTTCATTCATGATTGTCCACTTGACCCAGTGCTCTAACCCAGAACTCACATCAATAATCTACTTTAGAGTCTAGTGCAGTAAGTCTCCACCACTGTGCCACATTTAGTTTGGGAAACAATCACTGATGTTCAAATCTGAAAAGTATTTCCTGTTTGAAGAAATATATTACATAAATGTATTTATATTAATACTGACACTTGATATGCAACTTGTGTGCCCAATGGAATATAACAGACTGATTAAATATTTTTATTTTGATAAATAACACAGATTATCTTTTGCAAAGTAATTGGTAATTTGAATCCCAATAATATTTGAACCACATCATTATAATTTCAGTGTTAGCCTTAACTCGTGATTGCTAAGACATATTATAACCACATTTACAGACAGACAAATTAATTTAGTTTATTGTCATGTGTACCGAGGTACAGTGAAAAGCTTTTGTTGCGTGCTAACCAGTCAGCAAAAAGACAAAGCACGATCATAATCAAGCCCTTTACAATGTGCAGCTTCTGTACATGATAATGGAATAACGTTTAGTGCAAGATAAAGCTAGCAAAGTCCAATAAGAAATGATGTTGTGGGAATTACTGGGACATGGCTGAAAAGAAGGCCAGGGCTGGGAACTGAATATTCAAGGGTATACCTCCAATTGAAAAGACAGACAGGTGGACAGAGGGGGTGGGGTTGCCCTGTTGGTGAGGAATGAAATTCAGTCCCTTGCAAGGGGTGACATTGAAACAGGAGATGTGGAGTCAGTGTGGATAGAGCTAATGAATTGTAAGGGTAAAAAGACACTAATGGGACTAATCTACAGGCCCCCAAACAGTAACCTGGACATAGGGTGCAAGTTGAATCAGGAGTTAAAATTGGCATGTAGTAAAAGTAATGCTGTGGTTGTTATGGGAGATTTCAACATGCAGGTAGACTGGGAAGATCAGGTTGGTACTGGACCCCAAGAAAGGGACTTTATAAGTGAACAGCTTATATTGGAACCTATCAGGGAGAAGGCAATTCTGGATTCAGAGTTATGTAATGAACCGGATTTGATAAAGGACCTCGAGGTTAATGAGCCATTAGGAGGCAGTAACCATAACATGGTCAGGTTTAATCTACAATTGGAGAGGGAGAAGAGGAGATCAGAGGTGTCGGTGTTGCAGTTGAATAAAAAGGACTATGGGGCCATGAGGGAGGAGCTGGCCAAAGTTGACTGGAAAGATACACTAGCAGGGATGACAGTGGAACAAAAATGGCAGGTGTTTCTAGGAATAATGCAGAAGGTGCAGGATCAGTTCATTCCAAGGAGGAAGAAAGATTCCAAGGGGAGAAAGGGACGACCATGGCTGACAAGGGACGTCAGGGACAGAATAAAAATTAAAGCGAAGAAGTACAATGTAGCAAAGATGAGCGGGAAGCAAGAGGATTGGGTAATGTTTAAAGAACAACAGAAGATAACCAAAAAGACAATACGGGGAGAAAAGATGAGCTACGAAGGTAAGCTAGCCAAGAATATAAAGCAGGATAGTAAAAGCTTCTTGAGGTACGTGAAGAGGAAAAAAGTAGTTAAGACCAAAGTTGGACCCTTGAAGACCGAAAAAGGTGAATTTATTATGGGGAACAATGAAATGGTAGACGAGTTGAACAGGTACTTTGGATCTGTCTTCACTAAGGAGGACAAAAACAATCTTCCTGACATAGTAGTGGCCAGAGGATCGGGGGTGACAGAGGAACTGAAGGAAATCCATGTTAGGCAGCAAATTGTGTTGGGTAACTGATGGGACAGAAGGCCGATAAATCCCCAGGGCCTGATGGTCTGCATCCCAGGGTACTTAAGGAAGTGGCTCTAGAAATCGTGGATGCATTGGTGATAATTTTCCAATGTCCTATAGACTCAGGATCAGTTCCTGTGCATTGGAGGGTAGCTAATGTTATCCCACTTTTTAAGAAAGGCCGGACCAGTTAGCCTGACATCAGTGGTGGGGAAGATGCTGGAGTCAATTATAAAAGATGAGATAGCCGCACATTTGGATAGTAGTAACAGGATCGATCCGAGTCAGCATGGATTTACGAAGGGGAAATCATGCTTGGCTAATCTTCTGGAATTTTTTGAAGATGTAACTAGGAAAAAGGACAAGGGAGAGCCAGTGGATGTAGTGTACCTGGACTTTCAGAAAGCATTTGATAAGGTCCCACATAGGAGATTAGTGGGCAACATTAGGGCACATGGTATTGGGGGTAGAGTGCTGACATGGATAGAAAATTGGGTGGCAGACAGGAAACAAAGAGTAGGGATTAATGGGTCCCTTTCAGAATGGCAGGCAGTGACTAATGGGGTACTGCAAGGCTCGGTGCTGGGACCGCAGCTATTTACAATATACATCAATGTTTTGGATGAAGGGATTCAAAACCTTAGCAAATTTGCAGATGACACAAAGCTAGGTGGCAGTGTGAACTGTGAGGAGGCTGCTATGAGAATGCAGGGTGACTTGGACAGGTTGGGGGAGTGGGCAGATGCATGGCAGATGAAGTTTAATGCGGATAAATGTGAGGTTATCCACTTTGGTAGCGAAAACAGGAAGGCAGATTACTATCTAAATTACGTCAAGTTGGGAAAAGGGGAAGTACAACGGGATCTGGGGGTCTTTGTACATCAGTCTATGACAGTAAGCATGCAGGTACAGCAGGCAGTGAAGAAAGCGAATGGCATGATGGCCTTTATAACAAGAGGAATCGAATATAGGCGCAAAGAGGTCCTTCTGCAGTTGTACAGAGCCCTAGCGAGACCACACCTGGAGTATTGTGTGCAGTTTTGGTCCCCTAATTTGAGGAAGGATATTCTTGCTATTGAGGGAGTTCGGCGTAGGTTCACAAGGTTAATTCCCGGGATGGCGGGACTGTCATATGCTGAGAGAATGGAGCAGCTGGGCTTGTACACTCTGGAGTTTAGAAGGATGAGAGGGGATCTAATTGAAACATATAAGATTGTTAAGGGCTTGAACACACACACTAGAGGCAGGAAACATGTTCCCAATGTTGGGGGAACCCAGAACCAGGGGCCACAGTTTAAGAATAAGGAGTAAGCCATTTAGAACAAAGACGAGGAAACACTTTTTTTCACAGAGAGTGGCGAGTCTGTGGAATTCTCTGCCTCAGAGGGCGGTGGAGGCAGGTTCTCTGGATGCTTTCAAGAGAGAGCTAGATAGGGCTCTTAAAAATAGCGGAGTCAGGGGATATGGGGAGAAGGCAGGAACAGGGTACTGATTGGGGATGATCAGCCATGATCACATTGAATGGCGGTGCTGGCTCGAAGGGCCAAATGGCCTACTCCTGCACCTATTGTCTATTGTACATTGGTGTCAGAATAGAGATTTCTCAGAGTACAGCGGAAATCAATGGTGCAGGTACTCACCTCGCCCGCACTGTGGCTCCGTTGCCTTTGCAAATGTTGCCGATGGACCAATGCAATAGAGGGCCTAGCCGTCTGAAGAGGGAGCCTTGGGTCTATGAAAGTGGTGCTGCGCGAATTGTGGTCAACAAAGAAGGGCTGGAAGAAGGACACATAAAATCAGGAGCTTGCAACCGCACACTGCTGCGTACAGTTCCAAACTAGGCCCCCAAAAGGCATGAAAATACTACATCTTCAAGGTGAGATAAATTTGATAAGGTGAGATGAATAAACGCAGTTTATTTATCTCACCTTATTAAATGCTGAACATTTGAAATATCATAATATGACCTAACCGACTGTTTTCATTAACTTAAGGCTGGTGACAAGAGTCAGAAAGTGAGCCAGCTGATAATAAAATCCACTTGCGTATTCCAATTCACGAGCTGAACTGCACAGATGATAACTCATTCCACGCTGTTTCTGCTGCTCGGAAATATCTCAGCAGTCAACCGATTAACAAGTTAAGGGCCTGTCCCACCAGCATGCAACTCTATGCGATGAACGTGATCAAACCGGCAGCGGGGGCCGCGCGGAGGTCGGGTGATCCCCTGTACAGGGCCGTTCCCACCAGCATGCGCCTGCATGCGGCAAGTGCAACCAAATCGGCAGCAGGGGCCGCGCGGAGGTCGGGTGAGTGGCGCAACGCGGCGCAAAGTGAGACGAACTTGGAGCGAAGTCCAAGGTATGTTCGCCAGGACAGAGAGGGGCACACAGAGAGGGGCACCGAGGCACACACACACAGAGGTCCACGGAGCCACACACATAGAGGGTCACGGAGGCACTTACAAATAGGGTCACGGAGGCACGATGTCGGGGCGGTGTGTAAATGTCGTGGCGACTGCGAGCCGACAAGCCGTTGCCGTGCGGAATTTTTGGACATAGTCGGTTTTTCGTAGCCCCACGCGGTGTCGGGACGAACTCGGGACGAACTCCGCACAATTCTGCACGGCTCCGGCGATCGAAGTGGGACCGGCCCCGCGACGCCGAACGGCTCAAGCGAACACGTTTGGTCGCGCTAATCGCATAGAGTTGCATGCTGGTGGGACAGGCCCTTTAGAATAGTGCGTGAATTTACATTGATCCACTTTTGGACAGCCAGATTTTAAGAAGTGAATGTTTGGTAATATTGTCAATTCATATGCTTCTGGAGATTATTCAGGGGTGGATATGGAGAGGGCAGACATGGCCTGTTTCCCCTCCGTCATTCAATACAAGTATCATGCAAGATCTAGCACTTTGAGTCCTTGTTGTGAACCACCATCTGCGGTTCCTTGTTCCAACATATCGTTTTTAACCATACATAATGTTGGGGTTTGAGAATCATGGGACCAGCAGTAGAGTCAAGCTGCTGTGTTGTGTTGTAAAGAATCAGCCTTTTCCACATTGCTGGAGAAGAAAACATGTCCAACTCATCTAAAGTCGGACTCAGCTTTTGACCGTCAAGAGGAAAACCAAAGGAATCAACCCGAAGGTTTCCAATTAAAACAAGAAATTTATCAATTCTAAAGCCAATAAAGTCAAATAATTTATATGCCAATTTTTGAAGAGTGAAACTATCTAATTTTCAAGGGGCCACGGTTTAAGGTGAAGGGGAAAAGATTTAATAGGAATCTGTGGGGTACCTTTTTCACACAAAGGGTGGTGGATGTATGGACAGAGGAGGTACCTGCGAGAGAAGGTAGTTTGAGGCAGGGAAGATCCCAACATTTAAGAAAAAGTTAGACAGGTACATGGGTAGGACATATTTTGAGGGATACAGGCTAAATGCAGGCAGGAGGGGCCACCCTGTAGCTGTTGGCCGGTGTGGGCAAGTTGGGCCCGTTTTCACAGTTGGGCCTGTATCACTCTGTGATACTCTGATAAGAATTAAGATTTTTTTTAATCGGGCCTAGTCCCAAAATGTCAAAGTGACATGGTCATTGTACATGACAGCCAAGCAAGTGCAATGCACTCCCTCCTCCATGCTTCTTACCTTCCCTTGATGGTCGTGCTTCATCTCCCAGCCTCTTGGCAGCTCCAGCTGTTTATTAGCGAATAGGTTCAGGAATGCCACGAGATCTCGATTGTGCTGATAACGTTCAAAGTTATGGGCATCTCGCCGCACTTTGGTGATCATGTGTTTCAAACACGTGTTGGTTGAAAACATCCGATAGCCACGCTGGCAAAAACAACACAGTCAAGAGAAATAACAACTGAGGTACACAAAATGTCATCGCTCAGACACTTTTAGATGGTGCCCAATCTTTCTAAACTAGTTTCTTATAATTGCATTTTACCAAATTCACCTTATCCAGATGTAGCCAGAAATCTAGTTTGGAGATATACTGTGGAAACAGACCATTCGGCCCACCAAGTCCACACTGACCATCGATCACCCGTATACTAGTTCCACATCCGACAAGCTAGGGTCAATTTGCAATTAGCCTACAAACTGCATGTCTTTAGAATGTGGAAGGAAACCAGAGCATCCGGAGAAAATCCACGTGGTCACAGGGAGAAGATACAAATGCCACACAGACAGCATCCGTAGTCAGGATTGAACCAGGATCTCTGGTACTATTCCATGAATAGCTGTGCTTTTTTTTTGACATTCTTCAATCCTTGTGTTATTCAAGCATTTTTCCAACCCATTTCAAAAACATGAATGCATAGACCATGATGTATTTTTGATGAGAATTATTTTACCATACTTAAAAAAAACAATACTGCATCATCTTCCCCTTTATGCGCTCAGATTCCTTAAATCGCTGATTAATCCAAATTAGGAACAATCAATGGTTGGTTCATAAAATCTCCTTTCCTCAATGAAAACAAGTCCAATACTTTGGACTTCACCTGAAAATCTAATTTAATAGTTTAGTCATGCTTGTGACTTTACACCTCACTGATTCAACCAAAGCCATTTGAAGGTATGATTCACTGGATATTTCAACCTCTGCCTTTCCAATGAATTGTAATCAGGGAAAAATACACAATTATGACCAACAAATAAAGATGTTTCTTAGAAATATAATAATGAGCCCCTTCCTTTCCCACTCATCCATTTGTGATTATTTTTTGTCAGTTTGGTGATGTGCAGACAATTCTTCTGGGTGTATTCGCGACAAGTGCCTATGTTCTCAGCGTGGAAAATGCCACTGATACTCCTGATGTGGATACAAATAGACCCATGTTTACATGTTGTAGTGAACTGTAATAGAAAAGAATAAATGGACACAATAATCTTGTCAACCCCCCCCCCCCCCCCGTGCCCTTGTCCATTCACCAGTGTTTCATGAAGCTCTGTGATAATGTGGTGGCACAGTGGTTAGAGTTGCTGCCTTGCAGCACTTTCAGCGCCAGAGACCCGGGTTCGATCCCGACTACGGGTGCTGTCTGTACGGAGTTTGTACATTCTCCCCATGACCGCGTGGGTTTTCCGAGATCTTCGGTATCCTCCCATACTCCAAAGACATACAGGTTTGTATGTTAATTGGCTCGGTATTAATGTAAAATTATCCCCATAGTGTTAATGTGAGGGATCGTTGGTCAGTACGGACTTGGTGGGCCGAAGGACCAGTTTCCACACTGTATCTCCAAACTAAACTAAAAACTACCTCTTCTTTGTCAGATGTTCTGAAGTAACTGATGATTATCCTTGGGTTCAAAAGTATTACATCAAATCTTTGTTATTTTAAAACTTTATGCTACTAACCCCGTGTTTAATCTAATTCTGTTCTCAAATCTCTAATCTGATTAATCCTTAATTATTTCTCATGCGCTATTAATTATTTTCAAAACCTTGGCAGGGCCGTGAGGTGCGTGGGTATTAATAATGTTATTAATCTAACTTTTATTGGTATTCATGTCAAGTTGCAATTAACAAATAATACAGGCATACAAAATAAGTGCAAAACAGACATGCAAAAAATTCAGGATCAAAATTATTCTTGCAAAGTTCACTCAATATGGGCTCAGGATTTTTATTTTGGGAAAGTGTTTGCAGCGAAAAGGGATGAGAGGATGGGTGGTGGGGGTGGGTAGGTATGGGGGGGTGGGGCTCTCAGTATAGAGCCATAGAATGATACAGCGTGGAAACAGGCCCTTTGACCCAACTCGCCCACACCGGCCAACATGTCCCAGCTACACTAGTCCCACCTGCCTGCCCTTGGTCCATATCCGTCTAAACTTGTCCTATCCATGTACCAGCTTCAACTACATCCTCTACCTCCTCTGGCAACTCCTCAGATTCCTAATAAATCTTTTCCCCTTCACCTTAAGCCAATGTCCTCTGATCCTCGATTCTGAGCATCTGCACGATCTATTCCTCTCGTGATTTTTATACACCTCGATAAGATCACCCCTCATCCCCCTGCGCTCCAAGGAATAGAGACCCAGCCTATACATCTTCTCCCTATAGCTCAGACCCTCTAGTCCTGGTCACATCCTCATAAATCTTCTCAGAACCCTTTCATGCTTGACAATATCGTTCTGGTGACACGGTGCCCAGAATGGAACACAATACTCTAAATGCGGTCTCACCAACGTCTTCTACAACTGCAACATGACCTCCCAATTTCTGTACTGTACAATGCGGATTTTGATTGGAACGAGAGAACAAGGTAATTGGCTTACAGGGTTTGAATGGAGCACTGTGAAAAATTCCGGGCTGGTGAAGAACTTGACCGGGGGAGACTGCAGGAGCAAGTTCATCCGGCTACGAGTCGCCGAGTGGGAGAAGGTCGGCTCCCTTCTGAAATCTACAAAGACAAAGCAAATGTCACCATGACGATGAACTCCATTTTGCATGTTTTATCATGGATAATCAGGACTGTGCAACCTTTTTGTCATCTTGCAGAGCCTCTTCTCATCGAGTGATGATCAATGCAGGCTGTTCTACATCGCAAATCGCTGAGCATTATTTTGTTAACTGCTTACAGTATGAAAAGGTGGCTTTCAGCACCGATATGATTGACAACAACCTATTTGTACAGCATTGTAAAACCGTGAGGCATTGAAGGCCAGGAATACCAAACAAAAGTTGATATTAAATCACCTAAATAAATATTGCATTGAGAAAAAAGTGCATCGGCATGAAATATGAAACCACATTAAAGAATGCTAGGAGTGCTTAACAGGTCCAGCGGTGAGGAGAGAAATTGAGTTGATAGAAACATAGAAAGTAGGTGCAGGAGTAGGCCATTCGGCCCTTCGAACCAGCACCGCCATTTTATATGATCATGGCTGATCATCCAAAATCAGTACCCCGTTCCTGCTCTTTCTCCATATCCCTTGATTTGTTTAGCCCTAAGAGCTAAATCTAACTCTCTTGAAAGCATTCAGTGAATCGGCCTCCACTGCCTTGTGGCAGAGAACTCAATCCTAAATGGCCCACCCCTTATTCTTAAACTGTTACCCCTGGTTCTGGACTCCCTCAACATGGGGAACATTTTTTCCTCGATCTAGCCTGTCCAATCCCTGAAGAATTTAATATGTTTTGTCAAGATGAGGCTCGAAAGCGACCGTATTCGGTACCTGGAGCAGCAGCTCGATGACCTCCGTCTGGTCAGGGAGAGTGAGGAGGTCACAGAGAGGAGTTACAGGGAGGTAGTCACTCCAAAACCACAGGAGGCAGACACGTGGGTCACGGTTAAGGGAGGCAAAGGGCAGAGGCGGGCACTAGAGAGTACCCCGGTGGCTGTACACCGTGGCAATAAGTACTCCTGTTTGAGTACTGTTGGGGGGGACAGCCTACCTGGGGTAGCAAAAGCGGCCGGGCCTCGGGTACAGAGACCAGCCCTGGTGCTCAGAAGGGTAAGGAAAAGAAGAGGAGAGCAGCAGTAATAGGGAACTCTATAGTTAGGGGGGCAGATAGGCGATTCTCTGGACGCAGTCAGGAGACCCGGATGGTAGTTTGCCTCCATGGTGCCAGGGTCCGGGATGTGATTGGATGTGTCCAAGATATCCTGAATTGGGAGGGAGAGGAGCCAGAGGTCGTGATACATATACATAGAACATAGAAAAATAGGTGCAGGAGTAGGCCATTCGGCCCTTCAAGCCTGCACCGCCATTCAATATGATCATGGCTGATCATCCAACTCAGTATCCCATACCTGCCTTCTCTCCATACCCCTGATCCTTTTAACCACAAGAGCCACATCCAACTCCCTCTTGAATATAGTCAATGAACTGGCCTCAACGACCTTCTGTGGCAGAGAATTCCAGAGACTCACCACTCTCTGTGTAAAGAATGTTTTCCTCTTCTCGGTCCTAAAGGAATTCCCCCTTATCCTTAGACTGTGACCCCTTGTTCTGGACTCCCCCAACATCGGGAACAATCTTCCTTCATCTAGCTTGTCCAACCCCTTAAGAATTTTGTACATTTCTATAAGATCCCCCCTCAATCTTCTAAATTCCAGTGAGTACAAGCCGAGTCTATCCAGTCTTTCTTTATATGAAAGTCCTGACATCCCAGGAATCAGTCTGGTGAATCTTCTCTGTACCCCCTCTATGGTAAGAGTGTCTTTCCTCAGATTTGGAGACCAAAACTCCAGTACGCAATACTCCAAGCATGGTCTCACCAAAACCCTGTACAACTGCAGTAGAACCTCCCTGCTCCTATACTCCAATCCTTTCGCTATGAATGCTAACATACCATTTGCTTTCTTCACTGCCTGCTGCACCTGCATGCCTACTTTCAAGGACTGGTGTACCATGACACCCAGGTCTCGTTGCATCTCCCCTTTTCCTAATCTGCCACCATTCAGATAATAGTCTACCCTCATGTTTTTGCCACATTATACTGCATCTGCCATGCGTCTGCCCATTCACTCAGCCTATCCAAATCACCCTGCAGCCTCCTAGCATCCTCCTCATACCTAACTATACCCCCCAGCTTGGTGTCATCTGCAAATTTGGAGATGTTGCATTCAATTCCCTCGTCCAAATCGTTAATGTATCTTGTAAATAGCTGGGGTCCCAGCACTGAGCCTTGCGGTACCCCACTACTCACTGCCTGCCATTCTGAAAAGGACCCGTTTACTCCTACCCTTTGCTTCCTGTCTGCCAGCCAGTTCTCTATCCACATCAATATTGAACCACCAATACCGTGTGCTTTAAGTTTATATACTAATCTCTTATGTGGGATCTTGTCGAAAGCCTTCTGAAAGTCCAGATATAACACATCCACTGGTTCTCCCTTATCCACTCTACTAGTTACATCCTCGAAAAATTCAATAAGATTCATCAGACATGATTTACCTTTTGTAAATCCATGCTGACTTTGTCCAATGATTTCACCACTTTCCAAATGCGCTGCTATCCCATCTTTAATAACTGACTCGGTAGTGCGGAAACTGCTATTTCCCGCACTACCGATGTTAGACTAACTGGTCTGTAATTCCCCGCTTTCTCTCTCCCTCCTTTTTTAAAAAGTGGGGTTACATTAGCTATCCTCCACTCCTCAGGAACTACTCCAGAATCTTAGGTAGCAATGACATAGGTAGAAAAAGAGAAGAGGCCCTGAAAGGAGAATTTAGGGAGTTAGGAGGAGAGTTAAGGAGAAGGACAGCAAAGGTAACAATCTCAGGATTACTGCCTGTGCCACGCGACAGTGAGAGTAGGAATGGAGCGAGGTGGAGGATAAATGTGTGGCTAAAGGACTGGTGCAGAGGGCAGGGATTCAAGTTTCTGGATCATTGGGACCTCTTTTGGGGAAGGTGTGACCTGTACAAAAAGGACGGGTTGCACTTGAACCCGAGGGGAACCAATATCCTGGCGGGGAGATTTGCAAAGGCTACTGGGGAGACTTTAAACTAGATCGGTTGGGGGGAGGGACTCAAATAGAGAAAGCAAGTAGACCATGTGTGAGGCAGGAGGCAGAGAAGGGAAGCAGTCAGACGCAATACGTAGGGGGGAAAGAAGAAAAAAATAATAAACAGAGAATAAGAGGTGGTGGGTTTCTTAAATGTGTGAGCAGAGAGACAGAGGAGCGTAAACTGAGGATAGAAGCAATAGGTAGCAAGGTGAAAAGTGGCAGGCAGACAAATCCAGGGCAAAAATCAAAAAGGGTCACCTTTCAACATAATTGTAAAAGGGGCAAGAGCGTTGTAAAAACAAGCTTGAAGGCTTTGTGTCTCAATGCGAGGAGCATTCGTAATAAGGTGGATGAGTTGAATGTGCAGATAGCTATTAATGATTATGATATAGTTGGGGTCACGGAGACATGGCTCCAGGGTGACCAAGCCTGGGAGCTGAACATCCAGGGATATTCAATATTCAGGAGGGATAGACAGAAAGGAAAAGGAGGTGGGGTAGCATTGCTGGTTAGAGAGGAGATTAACGCAATAGAAAGGAAGGACATTAGCTTGGAGGTTGTGGAATCGATATGGGTGGAGCTGCGAAACACTAAGGGGCAGAAAACGCTAGTGGGAGTTGTGTACAGGCCACCACAGTAGTAGTGGAGTTGGGGATGGCATCAAACAGGAAATTAGAAATGCGTGTAACAAAGGTAAAACCGTTATAATGGGTGACTTCAATCTACATATAGATTGGGTGAATCAAATTGGCAGGGGTGCTGAGGAAGAGGATTTCTTGGAATGTATGCGGGATAGTTTTCTAAACCAACATGTAGTGGAACCAACGAGAGAGTAGGCTATTCTAGACTGGGTATTGAGCAATGAGGAAGGGTTAGTTAGCAGCCTTGTTGTGCGTGGCCCCTTGGGCAAGAGTGACCATAATATGGTTGAGTTCTTCATTAGGATGGAGAGTGACATTGTTAATTCAGAAACACGGGTCCTGAACTTAAAGAAAGGTAACTTTGAGGGTATGAGACGTGAATTGGCCAAGATAGACTGGCAATTGATTCTTAAAGGGTTGACGGTGGATGTGCAATGGAAGGCATTTAAAGACTGCATGGATGAACTACAACAATTGTTCATCCCAGTTTGGCAAAAGAATAAATCAGGGAAGGTAGTGCATCCGTGGATAACAAGGGAAATCAGGGATAATATCAAAGCAAAAGATGAAGCGTACAAATTAGCCAGAGAAAAGAGCCTACCAGAGGACTGGGAGAAATTCAGTACAGCAGAGGAGGACAAAGGGTTTAATTAGGAAAGGGAAAATGGATAATGAAAGAAAACTGGCAGGAAACATAAAAACTGACTGCAAAAGTTTTTATCGATATGTGAAGCAAAAAAGATTAGTTAAAACAAATGTAGGTCCCTTGCAGTCAGAAACAGGTGAATTGATCATGGGGAACAAGGACATGGCAGACCAATTGAATAACTACTTTGGTTCTGTCTTCACTAAGGAATACATAAATAATTTGCCGGAAATAGCAGAGGATCGCGGGTCAAATGAGATGGAGGAACTGAGTGAAATCCAGGTTAGCCAGAAAGTGGTGTTAGGTAAATTGAATGGATTAAAGGCCAATAAATCCCCAAGGCCAAATAGGCTGCATCCCAGAGTACTTAAGGAAGTAGCCCCAGAAATAGTGGATGCCTAAAGGCCCTGTCTCACGGTGCGAGTCCACCCAAGAGTGACCCCAAGTGAAAGAAAAAAAACGGACTCGTGGTTATGCACGAGATTCAAAGTTTATGGTCAAGTTTTTAACCGAGTTCCCACGGGCATGTTTTTATACGATGTGCCAAGGTGCTCTCCCGTGTTACCAAGTTCCTCTCCCGTTACACTTGAGCCAACCGTGAATGAAGGTATGTTTTAATAAAGCAACAATGTTAAAGAAAACATCTCCATCCTGTGGCTTTGAGTTAAAGATAGATATCAGCGCGGCTGCATCTATATATGACCTACAGAGGGAAAATGCGCATCAGATTGTTGGGAGACGGAGCTCAGGGTTCGCCTCCTGAGCTGCTTTGGTCCCCAGGCGTGAGGGAGGGTGGGGGGGGGGGGGGCGTCATTAATCTGTCTGGGGTGACAAGTCTCTTGGGTTAGGAGTGGTGTGCAAGGGAGTGGTGTGCAAGGGAGGCATAATTCCCTCCGATCTCTCTGAAGCCCCGGACGAGAACAAAGGAAACCTATCTTGCCAGCGCGTACAAGCCCTTTGTATATTCGGGTCTCGACCCGAAACGTCACCTATCTCCTTACTCCTTCACTCCTTAGATGCTGCTGCACCCGCTGAGTTTCTCCAGCCTTTTGTGTACCCCCGTTGTATATAACTTTGCTGCTGACGTGCACACCCACTCTCTCTCCCTCTCTCTCTCTCTCTCTCTCTGCTCTCTCTCACTGCAGCTCAGAGCCCAACCTCGTCATCCTATAGTGGTAACATTCACATCGGGTCCCCTCCACACCCACACCCCCTCTCTCCGACACACACCCCCCACAAGGCAACAGGCAGCGTGAGAGACAGAGAGTTTGTAGGGTGTTAGTTTTGTATAAGGATTTATTATTAAATTATTAGCCAAAGTCAGATTTACTTATTTTAAACGAAGTTTGGAGCGCTTGACAATACTTTTTTTTCTCTTTGCGCTCGTTTTCAGAAAGGGTTCAGACCCCGCTTAGCTCGTTGCCCCCTTTGAACCAAGCCCTGCGAGAGGGAGGGAGGGAGGGAAGGTGTGAGTGAACAAGAGCGCCGAGGAGGAGAGGGAAATAGGGGGGGGGGGGGGTGGGGGGGGGGGGTGGGTGGAGGAGAAATAGGGAAGAAGTTAGTTGTTCAGATCAGAAACCTGTAGGCTGGGAGCCATAATGGTGAAGAGCACACCCAGTTCTTCTGAGGAGTGCATAAGAGACATCGATCCGAAGCAATGTTCCTCTAGAACTATAACTGAAACCGTGTCCACATCACCTCCTCTTGGTCGGACCGCAACACCAAATCTATGCGTCAGGAAAATCCATTGATTCATCTCCATGGTTTTTATAGCTAATTTTCCAATAAATAACTGCAGTAATCACCCCCAGAAAGGGTAGGATAGGGCTGAAGCCCAGTGTTTAGACGTTGGAATGTTTTTTTTTTATCATTCTAATAGAATGATTTTCCACTCCTGTGGTAATTAAACCTTTTTTTCACTCCTAGTTTTTTTAACATATTTTTAGGATATACATTATATATAAAATTGCACACGTGGGAAAATAAGACGAAAATGACCAAAAAGCAAAGAATATTTAGTCTAGGGTGAATTAAATTTTGTGATTAAGACTCGAGCGTGAATGGCACTGAAATAATTTAAAGAGTTCCCACGGTAGACTCACGATTCACTAAGTTAAACGCACGGGCCCTACGTTCTTACAATGAGTCTAAATGTTTCAGTTTTAATCTTGAACACTAAATTTGACTCGTGGAAAAAGTCAAACATGTTTGACTTTTTTCACGAGTTCACAAGTTTCGCGGGTACCTGCCGTTAGCGCCACGAGTGGACAAGTTGATCGCGCGAGGTCCGACGTTCCGGCTACGTTGGCTGTACGTGATCACCACGAGTGAAAACTCGGGGTCACTCGTGGGCCAACTCGCAACGTGAGACAGGGGTTTTAGTGATAATTTTTCAAAACTCTTTAGATTCTGGAGTAGTTCCTGAGGGTTGGAGGGTAGCTAATGTAACCCCACTTTTTAAAAAAGGAGGGAGAGAGAAAACGGGGAATTACAGACCAGTTAGTCTAACATCTGTAGTGGGGAAACTGCTGGAGTCAGTTATTAAAGATGGGATAGCAGCGCATTTGGAAAGTGTTGAAATCATTGGACAAAGTCAGCATGGATTTACGAAAGGTAAATCATGTCTGACGAATCTTATTGAATTTTTTGAGGATGTAACTAGTAGAGTGGATAAGGGAGAAGCAGTGGATGTGTTATATCTGGACTTTCAGAAGGCTTTCGACAAGGTCCCACACAAGAGGTTAGTATACAAACTTAAAGTACACGGTATTGGCGGTTCAGTATTGATGTGGATAGAGAACTGGCTGGCAGACAGAAAGCAAAGGATAGGAGTGAACGGGTCCTTTTCAGGATGGCAGGCAGTGACTAGTGGGGTGCCGCAAGGCTCAGTGCTGGGACCCCAGCTATTTACAACATAAATTAATGATTTGGACGAGGGAATTAAATGCAACATCTCGAAGTTTGCGGATGACACAAAGCTGGGGGGCAGTGTTAGCTGTGACGAGGATGCTAGGAGGCTGCAAGGTGACTTGGATAGGCTGGGTGTGGGCAAATGCATGGCAGATGCAGTATAAGGATAAATGTGAGGTTATCCACTTTGGTGGCAAAAACAGGAGACTATTATTTGAATGGTGACCGATTAGGAAAAGGGGAGATGCAACAAGACCTGGGTGTCATGGTACACCAGTCATTGAAATTAGGCATGCAGGTGCAGCAGGCTGTGATGAAAGCGAATGGTATGTTGGCATTCATAGCAAAAGGATTTGAGTACAAGAGCAGGGAGGTTCTACTGCAGTTGTACAGGGTCTTGGTGAGGCCACACCTGGAATATTGCGTACGGTTTTGGTCTCCTAATCGGAGGAAAGACATTCTTGCCATAGAGGGAGTACAGAGAAGGTTCACCAGACTGATTCCTGGGATGGCAGGACTTCCATATGAAGAAAGACTGGATAGACTCGGCTTGTACTCTCTGGAATTTAGAAGATTGAGGGGGGATCTCATAGAGACTTACAAAATTCTTAAGGGGTTGGACAGGCTAGATGCAGGAAGATTGTTCCCGATGTTGGGGACGTCCAGGACAAGGACTTCCCCAATTCTCTGCCACAGATAGTAGTTGAGGCCAGTTCGTTGGCTATGTTTAAGAGGGAGTTAGATGTGGCCCTTGGGGCTAATGGGATCAGTATGTATGGAGAGAAGGCAGGTACAGGATACTGAGTTGAATGATCAGCCATGATCATATTGAATGGCGGTGCAGGCTCGAAGGGCCGAATGGCCTACTCCTGCACCTAATTTCCATGTTGCTAAGATCCTTGATGTTTTGGCGTCTGACTGAATCCCTATCATAAATCTTCTCTGCGGCCCACATCCTAGCAATTGCCTTCACAATCACCCCTCTCAATCCAGATCCATGCCCCAAACTCACTCCAGTCAGCACACTGATCATCTTTCACCCCTCCCCACACCCCATTCTTCCTCCCACCATCCAGTTTCCATCACACTTCTCTCATGGCTCCACTCTCCACAGTTCCATGGGAAAGGCCATGGTCCACCACCCTGGACATGTGCGCAATGAATATTGGAGTCTGTGGTCCTCACATTGAACATGCCCAGGCTATGCACTAACATCCATTTTTACACACAGTCCAATTTCCAGCATTTCATCTACAAATTACCTTTGATAATCAATACTATATAGCATTGGTAGTCAATACTATAGTACAGTTTTATGGCAGAATTTTAAACATTTTGTAACATTAAGCTTTTTTTAAAGTAATGCTATTTGTTCATGCGAATGCCAAACTCTTGCGCCCCAACTTGTATTTATTACATATTTTATTATCATTATTTTATTTTATTTATTTTATAATTTATTATGATTATTATTTATTATAAGCGGTCACGGTGGCGCAGCGGTCGAGTTGCTGCCTCACAGCGAATGCAGTGTATGGAGACCCGGAATAGATCCCGACTACGGGTTCTGTCTGTACAGAGTTTGTACGTTCTCCCCGTGACCTGCGCGGGTTTTCTCCGAGTTCTTCGGTTTCCTCCCACATTCCAAAGACGTACAGGTTTGTAGGCTAATTGGCTTGGTAAATGTAAAAATTGTCCCTAGTGAGTGTGGGATTGTGTTAATGTGCGGGGTTCGCTGGTCGGCGCGGACCCGGTGGGCCGAAGGGCCTGTTTCTGCACTGTATCTCTAAACTGAACTAAATTAAGCATTTTGTAAACACAGCATTAATGTAGCATGATTTAAGGATCAAGATCACTCACATTTAGAGCAGGCACTGAATATACAGTAGTATTAGGAAGAGTCAATATATCATTGATTACCAGAACAGTGCTTGGTGCTACAATCACATTCTGTAATTGCTAGGAGCTTCAAATCAATGAATTTATCCGGTAATTTTGAAGGTTAACACATTCTGACATTTAAATCACGGTATTTACTGCAGGCAGAGGTATCATTTTCTATAAACAGATGGAATCACAGTGTCTGCATGAATGCAAATAACTTGATAAACAAAACCATTCTTTGATCTTCCATTAAAATGAATGCAAGGTATCTCCATGCATCTGTTACAGATATATTTCAATAGAAATGATTTATTTACAAAGGAAAAATGTTGCTAATGTCTTCATCTTGTGCTCATCAGACAGGGTAAGTTTTTGCTTTTAACCAATGGATTGGAAAAGATTACAAAACCAAAGATATTGGATTTAAACGGTCAATTAGTTAATATGCACCCTTTAAAGATACCCAGGACCTTGGTGAGAAATGAGATCAACAGTGTATCCAGCGGAGGTAGACACAAAGAAGCTGGAGTAACACATTGGGACAGGCAGGTTCTCTGGAGAGAAAGAATGGGTGATGTTTCAGGTCGAGACCCTTCTTTATACTGGTTAGGGATAAGGAAAACGTGAGAAATAGATGACGGTGTAGAGAGATAAGGGACAATGAATGAAAGATATGCAAAAATGTAATGATGATAAAGGAAACAGGCCATTGTTAGCTGTTTGTTGTGTGAAATCGAGAAGCTAGCGCAACTTGGGTGGGGGAGGGATAGAGAGGGAATGCTGGGGTTACCTGAAGTTGGAGAAATCAATATATATACATCACTGGGTTGTAAGCTGTCCAAACAAAATATGAGGTGCTGTTCCTCCAATTTGCATTTAGCCTCATTCTGACAATGGAGGAGACCTAGGACAGAAAGGCCAGTGTGGGAATGGGA
Source organism: Raja brachyura (assembly GCA_963514005.1). The sequence continues at coordinate 82,770,228 of OY740787.1, forward strand.
CAGGGAATTAAAGTGTTTAGCAACCAGGAGATCAGGTAGGTTCAGGCGGGCTGGGCGAAGGTGTTCAGCAAAACGATCGCCTGTTCTACGTTTGGTTTCGCTGATGTATAAGAGTCCGCATCTTGAACAACGGATACATAGAAAACATAGAGAAATAGGTGCAGGAGTAGGCCATTCGGCCCTTCAAACCAGCACCGCCATTCAATATGATCAAGGCTGATCATCCAGAATTGAAGAAGGGTCTCGACCCGAAACGTCGCCTATCTCCTTCGCCCCTTAGATGCTGCTGCACCCGCTGAGTTTCTCCAGCTTTTTGTGTAACCCTCATCCAGAATCATGTTCCCCATGCCTGCTTTTTCCCCATATCCCTTGATTCCTTTAGCCCTAAGATCTACATCTCTTTCTTGAAAACATCCAGTGATTTGGTCTCCACTGCCTTCAATGGCAGAATTCCACAGATTCACAACTGTCTGGGTGAAAAAATGTTTCCTCATCTCAGTCCTATATGGCGTATCCCTTATTCTTAAACTGTGACCCCTGGTTCTGGACTTCTCCAACATCGGGAATATTTTTCCTGCATATAGCCTGTCCAATCCTTTAGGAATTTTATATGTATTTCTATAAGATCCCCCCTCATCCTTTTAAATTCCAGTGAATACAAGCCCAGTCGACCAATTCTTTCATCATATGTCAATCCCGCCATCCTGGGAATTAATCTGGTGAACCTACGCTGCACTCCCTCAACAGCAATAATGTCCTTCCTCAAATTAGGAGACCAAAATTGCACACAATACTCAAGGTGCGGTCTCACCAGGGCCCTGTACAACTGCAATACGACCTCCTTGCTCCTAAACTCGAATCCTCTCGCAATGAAGGCCAACATGCCATTAGCTTTCTTCACTGCATGCTGTACCTGCATACTTACTTTCAGTGACTGATGTACAAGGACACCCAGGTCTCGTTGCACTTCCCCTTTTCCTAATCTGACACAATTCAGATAATAATCTGCCGTCCTGTTCTTGCCATCAAAGTGGATAACCTCACATTTATCCACATTATACTGCATCGGCCATGCATCACCCACTCACCCAACCTACCCAAGTCACCCTGCAGCCTCATAGCATCCTCATCGCAGCTCACATTGCCACCCAGCTTTGTGTCATCCGCAAACTTGGAGATGTCACATTTAATTCCCTCGTCTAAATCGCTAATATATATTGTAAATAACTGGGGTCCCCAACACCGAGCCTTGAGGCACCCCACAAGTCACTGCCTGCCATTCTGAAAAGGACCCATTCATTCCTACTCTTTTCTTCCTGTCTGCCAACCAGTTCTCTATCCATGTACATGCCATGTCCTTTAATTTTGCACACTAATCTCTTGCGTGGGACCTTGTCAAAGGCTTTTTTAAAGTCCAGCTACACCACATCCACTGTCACTCTCTTATCCATTCTACTTGTTACATCCTCAAAAAAATCAGAAGATTAGTCAAGCATGATTTCCCCATCATAAATCCATACTGACTTTGACCGATCCCGTCACTGCTTTCCAAATGCTCTGCTATAACATCTTTAGCAATCGACTCAAGTGTCTTCCCCACTACCGATGTATTGTAAGGCTAACTGGTCTATAATTCCCCGTTTTCTCTCACCCGCCTTTCTTAAAGAGTGGAGTTACATTGGGTACCCTCCAGTCCACAGGAACTGATCCAGAGTCAAGAGAACATTGGAAAATGATCACCAATGCATCCACGATTTCTAGGGCGACCTCCTTGAGTACTCTTGGGTGCAGACCATCAGGCCCTGGAGATTCATCTGCCTTCAGTCCCAACAGTTTATCAAACACCATTTCCTGACTAAAGCGGATTTCCTTCAGTTCCTCCCTCCCACCAGATCCTCGGTCCCGTATTATTTCTGAGAGATTGTTTGTGTCTTCCTTAGTGAAAACAGAACCAAAATACTCGTTTAATTATTCTGCCATTTCTTTGTTTCCCATTATAAACTCACCTGTCTCTGATTGTAAGCGGACCTACATTTGTCTTCACTAATCTTTTCCTTTTTACATATCTAAAGAAGATTTTTGAGTCCGTTTTTATATACCCGCAAGCTTTCTTTCATGCTCTTTCCCCCCCCCCCCCTCTTAATTAACCCCTTTGTCCTCCTCTGTTGAGTTCTAAAATTCTCCCAGTCCACCGGTTTGCTGGCCAATTTATATGCCTTTTCCTTGGATTTAACACTATCCTTGATTCCCTCGTTAGCCACGGTTGAGCTGCCTTCCACGTTTTATTTTTTCGCCAGACAGGGATGAACAATTTCTGGAGTTCATCCATACGGTCTTTAAATCTTTGCCATTGCATATCCACCGTCAACCCTTTAAGCATAATTTGCCAGTCTAACACAGCCAATTCCTGTCTCATACCTTCAAAGTCTCCTTTCTTTAAGTTCAGGACCCTAGTCTCTGAATTAACCATGTCACTCTCCATCCTAATGTAGAATTCCACAATATTGCAGTCACTGTTGCCCCAGGGGCTTTGCACAACAAGATCGCTAACTAATCCTTCCTCATTACACAATACCCAGTCTAGGATGGCCTATCCTCTAGTCGGTTCTACATATTGGTTTAAAAAACCATCCCCTATACATTCCAGGAAATGCTCCTCCTCAGCGCTGCTCGCAATTTGGTTGGCCCAATCTATATGTAGATTAAAGTCACCCATGATAACTGCTGTACCTTTGCTACACCCATCCCTAATTTTCTGCTTGATGCTATCCCCAACCTCCCTACTGCTGTTTAGTGGTCAGTATACAACTCCAACAAGCGTTTTCTGCCCTTGGCTATTTCACAGTTCTACCCATACAGATTCTACAGCATCCAAGCTAATGTCTCTCCTTGCTATTGAATTAATCTTTTCTTTAACCAGCAATGCCACCCCACCTCCTCTTCCTTTCTGTCTGTCCTTCCTGAATATCGAATACCCCTGCATGTTTAGCTCCCAGCCTTGGTCACCCTGGAGTCATGTCTCTGGAATTCCAACTATATCATATTCCTTAACTACTAACAGCATTCATATAACATATAACAATTACAACACGGAAACAGGCCATCTCGGCCCTTCAAGTCCGTGCCGAACAACTTTTTTCCCTTAGTCCCACCTGCCTGCACTCATACCATAACCCTCCATACCCTTCTCATCCATATGCCTATCCAATTTATTTTTAAATGATACCAACGAACCTGCCGCCACCACTTCCACTGGAAGCTCATTCCACACCGCTACCACTCTCTGAGTAAAGAAGTTCCCCCTCATGTTACCCCTAAACCTCTGTCCCTTAATTCTAAAGTCATGTCCTCTTGTTTGAATCTTCCCTATTCTCAAAGGGAAAAGCTTGTCCACATTAACTCTGTCTATCCCTCTCATCATTTTAAAGACCTCTATCAAGTCACCCCTTAACCTTCTGCGCTCCAGAGAATAAAGACCTAACTTATTCAACCTATCTCTGTAACTTAGCTGTTGAAACCCAGGCAACATTCTAGTAAATCTCTTCTGTACCCTCTCTATTTTGTTGACATCTTTCCTATAATTGGGCGACCAAAATTGTACACCATACTCCAGATTTGGTCTCACCAACGTCTTGTACAATTTTAACATTACATCCCAGCTTCTATACTCAATGCTCTGATTTATAAAGGCTAGCATACCAAAAGCTTTCTTTACCACCCTATCTATATGAGATTCTACCTTCAATGAACTATGCACGGTTATTCCCAGATCCCTCTGTTCAACTGTATTCTTCAATTCCCTACCGTTTACCATGTACGTCCTATTTTGATTTGTCCTGCCAAGGTGTAGCACCTCACATTTATCGGCATTAAACTCCATCTGCCATCTTTCAGCCCATTTTTCCAACTGGCCTAAATCACTCTGTAGACTTTGGAAATCCTCTTCATTATCCACAATGCCCCCTATCTTGGTATCATCTGCATTCTTACTAATCCAATTTACCACCCCTTCATCCAGATCATTGATGTACATGACAAACAACAAAGGACCCAACACAGATCCCTGAGGCACCCCACTAGTCACCTGCCTCCAACCCGACAAACAGCCATCCACCATTACCCTCTGGCTTCTCCCATTCAGCCACTGTTGAATCCACCTTTTTATGAATGCTCCTCGCACTGAGGCACAAAGCTTTCAAGTTTGTTTTTCTTACCTCCCTTCTACCTTTTGCTTCTGTCCTCTTTTCATGGCCCACTGTCTCCTTGCATCGGTTCCCATCCCCCTGCCCTGACAGTTTTAACGTGACCTTTCCTGCACTCTCTTTCCCTTTAACTGCACGCACACGCTTGTTGACTCCACTCCCCACTGGTTAGTTTAATACAGCAGATGAGATTGGAGGAAGTGCAAGTGAACCTCTCCCGTGCTGGATTACTTGTATCAATGGGATTGGAGAACTGAGAAACAAATGCGGGAAGGAACCCAGAAAGAAGGTTGAATGAGAGTGGGTGCACTCAATGTCAGATTAACCGCACAGAGAGAAATAATAAAGGGCATGGGGAATTTCACTTCATGGGCTGTCTTTCCTCATCACAAGTTTCTGGCCAACGGATAATATCAAGTGGAGACACAAAGGAGTGCAGATGATGGTTTACAAAAGAAAAACACACACAAAGTGACGGAGTAAATCAGCGGATCAGGCAGCATCTCTGGAGGACACGGATAGGCAAGGTTTCAGGTTGGGACCCTTCTTCAGAATGATTGTAGTTGGCAGGAGAAAGCTGGAAAAGAGGTGGGGGTGGGACAATGCCTGGCAATGATGCCAAGTGTCAATTGCATGCCATCAGCAGATGTCATTCCTATTTCTACAGAGACCCGAGTTCGATCCTGACTATGGGTGCTGTCTGTATGGAGTTTGTACGTTCTCCCTGTGACAGACTCCCTAAAGATGTGCAAATGGATGTTAATTGGCTTCTGTAAATTGTCTAGACAATAGACAATAGGTGCAGGTGTAGGCCATTCGGCCCCAGAGTGTGTAAGATAGAACTAATGTGCGGAAATCGCTGGTCTCCGCTGACTCGGTGGGCCGATGGGCCTGTTTCCACGCTGCATATCTAAACTAAACTGAAGTATGGTTTACTTTTATATGGCTGCAAGATATTGCATTCATGAATGGCAATAGACCTTACCTGAACTAAAATGAGTAAAATGGTTTTCACCTGTTGCCCCTGCATCGACACAACTGGCTTGGGCAGTGTCCTCAGTCCTCTCATTAGTCATTGTCCGGCGAATACTTTGGTACCTGAAAAAAGTGTGAAAGCACATTGATAGTTTGCAAATGCTGAACTATCACTCCTATCACATGGTTTTATTACCTTCTTAATCTATGTGAGCATAGGCCAAGAAAATGACAGTGAGGAAGGTTTAAACGAAGACTCACGATGGATGCTTTTGACTGATTTCACAAGTTCACAAGTTATAGGAGTAGAATTAGGCCATTCAGCCCATCAAGTCTACTCCGCCATTTAATCATGGCTGATCTCTGCCTCCTAATCCCATTTTCCTGCCTTCTCCCCATAATCCTTGACACCCGTTCTAATCAAGAATTTGTCGATCTCTGCCTTAATAATATCCACTGACTTGGCCTCCACACTCCCAGAGTTCCACAGATTAACTACCATCTGACTACAGAAGTTCCTCCTCACACCCTTTCCACAAGAGCACCCTTTAATTCTGAGGCTATGACCTCTGGTCCTAGACTCCCCACCAGTGGAAACATCCTTTCCACACCCACTCTATCTATGCCTTTCATTATTCTGTGAGTTTCAATGAGGTTCCCCCCTCAACCTTCTAAACTCCAGCGAGTACAGGCCCAGTGCTGTCAAACGCTCATCATATGCTGATCAACTCATTCCTGGAATCATTCTTGTAAACCTCCTCTGGACTCTCTCCAGAACCAGCACATCCTTCCTCAGATACAAGGCCCAAATTTGTTCAGGTGTCATATGCTGCATTTCACATTACCGAGCGATGGTCTGTTTATGTTCATTGTGTGTGCTGTATGCATACCACTGTCAATTTAAGTGCGCTGAAGTCAAACTGTACCAATGTTCTGATTCTATACATCTACCTCTGGAGACTTGTTTCCAGGTTACAGTAAAGCACCCATACTGGGGTGACTTCCTCTCGTCAGCCCGAGTAGAGAGTAATTTGACGCATCTCCACTAAACAATGGTAAGGCAAAATGTGGGATAAAGCCAGGCTTAGATTGTATTGACTTATAGGGTCATAGAGTGATGCAGTGTGGAAACAGGCCCTTCAGTCCAACTTGCCCACACCAGCCAACATGTCCCTGCAAAATGTCCATATCCCTCCAAACCTGGCCTGTCCATGCTCCTGTATAACTGCTTCTTAAATGTTAGGATAGTCCCTGCCTCAACTACCTCCTCTGGCAGCTTGTTCCATACACCCAGCACCGTTCTTACAATCGTATGATTGTATGATATTCAAATACTGACTTCTCTAACTTCAAGCAACCCTTGCTTTCCCTCTCTCTCCATCCCACCCCCTTCCCAGTTCTCCGACCAGTCTGACTGTCCCTGATTACATTTTATCTGTCCAATCAATATCAATCAATATCAGTTGTATTAGTTTGCGTTGTTGTCACCTTCTCCTTGCCAACAATGGTCTATTCTACATTTTCCTTGAGCTTCACCTCTTGATGTCCCGTTTCCACACACTTTAAGGGCCTGTCCCACCACCATGCAACTCTATGCAATGAGCGCGATCAAACTAGAAGCGGGGGCCGCGCGGAGGTCGGGTGATCCCCTGTACAGGGCCGTTCCCACCAGCATGCGCCTGCATGCGGCAAACGCAACCAAACCGGCAGCAGGGGCCGCGCGGAGGTCGGGTGAGTGGCGCAACGCGGCGCAAAGTGAGGCGAACTTGGAGCGAAGTCTAAGGTAAGTTCGCCAGGACAGAGAGGGGCACACAGAGAGGGGCACAGAGGCACACACACAGAGGGCCATGGAGCCACACACATAGAAAGTCACGGAGGCACCTACAGATAGGTTCATGGAGGCACAATGTCAGGGCGGTGTGTAAACATCGAGGCGACTGGGAGCCGACAAGCCGTTGCCGCGCGGAATTTTTGAACATAGTCAGTTTTTCGGAGCCCCGCGCGATGTCGGGACGAACTCCGCATAATTCCGCACGGCTCCGGCGATCGAAGTGGGACCGGCCCCGCGACGCCAGACGGCTCAAGCGACCACGTTAGGTCGCGCTAATTGCATAGAGTTGCATGCTTGTAGGACAGGCCTTTTACCCTTCCTTATCTCTGTGTCTCCCTCTTCCCTAACTCTCAGTCTGAAGAAGTGTCTCGTCCCGAAACGTCGCCCATTCCTTCTATGCCGAGATGCTGTCTGCCCGTCTGAGTTACTCCAGGATTGTGTGCACAACTTAGATTGTATTTCATTACCTTCTATTCAGCTGCTCCATCTGTTGAATTGAATTTGAACGCTGAACAATCTGCTGACGTGCAGGGGTTGTGGGCTTTTGCCAAGTGGTGGTCCTGTTGACGTGGTCCACATAGAAGATGCGTCCATGGCTATCGATACGGGCCTCCCAGTCTGTGGCGTTCAAACAAAACACAAATCCAGAGAAACAGACTTAACAGTCATTGTGTAGGAAGGAACTGCAGATGCTGGTACACAACCAAAGATAGGCACAAAATGCTGGAGTAACTCAGCGGGACAGGGAGCATCTCTGGAGAGAAGGAATGAGTGACATTTCTCAAGATGGGTCTCGACCCAAAACGTCACCAATTCCTTCTCTCCAGAGATGCTGCCTGTCCCGCTGAGTTACTCCAGCATTTTGTGTCTATTGACAGTCATTGTGACATTTAAATATGATGCTACTTAATACATGTCAGCAAAAATTGGTTAAAAATTTAAAATATCCTAGCCAAATCTAAATGCCTAAATAAAAGTCCTAAACAAAAATAAATTCTGGGAAGGTAAGAATTTTACCAGCAGAATTAATTCTGCAGCTCGTAAACTAGTTTTTGTATCTTAGCAAGTCTAACTTTAGAAGCATGAATGCCACGCATTTCTGGAATATTTTATATTGTATTTTTAAAAATCACATTGTTCAGTACTTTACAGAGAATGTATAACAGTCATTAGAGGGAACTATGATAAACTCATATCTATACGTCATGACTTTCAAAACGTTAAGGTAAATCCATCAACATCTGCGAGTTATTTTAAAACCAAAATTGATTCCCAGATATCACATAATCGAATCCTCTCACACCACTTCCACCAAATCCTCCAGCAATCCAACCACTGCCACCAAAGAGAGGACTCGGGATGTGAAAGAAGATCAAATTCCCACATTGCGGAATAGCCATTGTGAATTGGAAAGTGACTTTATTGCTTTAGGCAGGAGGTGGAAACAGGGCGCAAAAGACCGAGGTCCTGGCATTGATGAGAAGGAAAGCAGCAGAATCCAAGTGGGAGAATAGATATTGACTTCAGGAGGTTGGTGACTAGCAGAAGGATGCAGTGCAAAGTGGATGAAGAAGCTTGGGGCACGGGGACAAGGGAATCTGTCTCTGACATTTAACGTGGAGCACGATGAAATGATTCATTTTGGAAAGAAGAATGAGGAAAGGGAACAAAATATAAAATGTACAATTCTAACTTAATACCTTCATAAATATGCACACAAACCTTTGAAGGTGGCAGGACAGATTGACTCAGTTATTTAAAATAAGCTAACAGAATTCTGCATTTTATGCAGAGAAGTACAAAGGACAGCAGCTGAAAGGTTATGTTATGTTAGGTCTTTATTCTTTGGAGCGCAGAAGGTTAAGGGGGGACTTGATTGAGGTCTTTAAAATGATGAAAGCGATAGACAGAGTTGACGTGGATAAGCTTTTCCCATTGAGGGTAGGAAAGATTCAAACAAGAGGGCATGACATGAGAATTAAGGGACAGAAGTTTAGGGGTAACATGAGGGGGATCTTCTTTACTCAGAGAGTGGTGGCTGTGTGGAATGATTTTCCAGCAGAAGTGGCGGCGGCAGGATCGATTTTAACATTTAAAAGTAAAGTGGATAGGTATATGGACGGGAAGGGAATGGTCTGAGTGCAGGTAGATGGGACTAGGGGAAAATGAACGGTCGGCATGGACTGGAAGGGCCGAGAAGGCCTGTTTCCGTGCTGTATTTGTTATATGGTTATATGGTTAAACAACTGTTAAAAAACTGGTTCAGCTGTACATTATTGTAAGTAATTGTGGCCACTGGTCTCTAGGAAGTTAATGAAGAGCCCACAACATTTGTAGAAATTATTTGGTCCGCATGATGGAATGAAATTACATGGAAAGCCTAAAGACCTGGGATTTTAGTCCTTCTCGAAAGAGAGGATGTTGAGATTTGACTCGATAGAGGTTTTGAAATCCATTAAGTTCCAGGTTAAATGAGTGAAAAATGTTGCCATTGGCAGAAACGTTGAAACCAGGGGAAACAAATGTAAGAACCGTGGGACGGTATGGTAGTGCTGCTGCCTTACAGCGCCAGAGACCCGGGTTCAATCCTGCCCATGGGTGCTGTCTGTACAGAATTTGTACGTCCTCCCCGTGAACTGCATGGGTTTTCTCCGGGTGCTACGGTTTCCTCCCACACTCCAAAGACGTACAGGTTTGCAGCTAATTGGATTTGATAAAATGGTACATTATCCCTAGTGTGTGTCGGATAGTGTTAGCGTGTGGGGATCGCTGGCTGGCACGGACTCGGTGGGCCGAAGGGCCTGTTTCCACACTGTATCTCTAAACTAAACTAAACCAAACCAGGAGTGACACAAAGACTGATTCCTGGGAACCAGACTGATTCCTGGGATGTCAGGACTGTCTTATGAACAAAGACTGCATAGACTCGGTTTACACTCTCTAGAATTTAGGAGACTGAGAGGGGATCTTATAGAAACTTACAAAATTCTTAAGGGATTGGACAGGCTAGATGCAGGAAGATTGTTCCCGATGTTGGGGAGGTCCAGGACAAGGGGTCACAGCTTAAGGATAAGGGGGAAATCCTTTAGGGCCGAGATGAGAAAGACTTTTTTCACACAGAGAGTGGTGGGTCTCTGGAACTCTCTGCCACAGAGGGTAGTTGAGGCCAGTTCATTGGCTATATTTAAGAGGGAGTTAGATGTGGCCCTTGTGGCTAAGGGGATCAGAGGATATGGAGAGAAGGCAGGTACGGGATACTGAGTTGGATGATCAGCCATGATCATATTGAATGGCGGTGCAGGTTCGAAGGGCCGAATGGCCTACTCATGCACCTAATTTCTATGTTTCTATGAAATGCATTTTCATGCTGCAAAGTGCCTCGATTTGAAATCCATCGCCTGAGAAGCGTTTCGTCTCGATGAGATACTTGAAGGTGAAAGGATTGAGGAACTAAGAGGAAAGAACAGACTGACTGAACTGCTCGTTCAAAGGCTCGACAGGATACTGGGCCTCCTCCCACGCTGCAACCATCCTACGATTCTGTAGTTTGTTGTTTCCTCGGCTTGTTTATGTGTGAGGAAAGATCCGGCAAAAGTAGGTTTCAAATAACCAAAGGAAAACTAAGAAATAACAACATAATGTGGGGGTATAAACATTCAAAATTATTTTGACGTCAAACATCAGCACTTGGTCACACTTTCCGTTCTAGAGATTGTGCCTCCTCCTCCAAACTCCCGATAGAAATGGTTCACACTTTTCCAAAGTAAGAAACGAGAAGCAAATTAACAAGTCAGAGTAAAATACCTCAATGTGCAGACCTTTCGGAAGAATATCAGTGTCTCCAGTGACTCCGTGAACTCATCAAAATAAAAACAATTAGGTAATTGAAAATTAACATGAGGTATTAAAAGCCAAATATATTTCCCAATCAATTTTTTTTTAAGTCTTCTTTCTTTTTGAACGTGGCATTTCACGTTGGGATATAGTTGTGGAGATTGCACAGATATCTTCTTACTTCATTCACATGTCCATTCATCAACAACGTTCAACCATATAATGCCTAAATCATATTTCAACAATCCAAGCCACTGTCAAGCATTGAAGGGCGTGGACCTTCAATGCTCTGGTCGACTGCAAGAAAACATTACCACAAGAAAAAAAATCCACCCCCCTCGCCCATGCTTATACACCAGTGGCTGATGGATCAGAGGTTGTAAAGGGGCTGCCCCACTGCGGCAAAAAGTGTCATTTGAAGACCTCCTGTGACTATGTTGAAGACTAGCTTCGATTAGCTTTGGGAAAATTGGACACCGAATAGTGGAGAGGACCTCCTTCGATCTCACTTCGACTATGTTGAAGACTATCTACGACTACCTTCAATTACCTATGACTAACATGCCGACCTACTACGACCTACCTCGACTAAACCTACGAGTGAAAATTTCCATAGTGGTTCAGAGAAACTTGGGCAGAAATCAAATTGACCCCATTCCTCCATGCTTTCCACCAATTTTCCTAATTGGTAAAAGTCACATGGGAATAAAGTATGAAAATAACAATTTAGAGCAAATTTAATGCACTCACTTGGTGGTAACAGTTCATCGATACGCTGATAGCGAGTAACATCTTGCCGCACTGAGGGTAGGGATCTCAAAGGCTGGTGACTGCTCGATGGAGAATCTGGCCAACAATGTTTCAAAATCACAAAAGTGTTTAACACAATGTGTTGTTCAGAGATTGGCTCCTACGATATTAATCCAATATTTAAAAACCTATTAATCATCCATCCTACTGATGCAAAAAACCACGCAGCATACATTACACATGCATTCAGATTAAAGGTCCAGGTGGAAGAGGGTTTTTTTTTTTTGGTTTAGCCCTTCACAAGACAGTGATTTCTCTAACACACAATTCAGAGATTGATCCCATACATAAAAATGCTTTACATTAGTTGTCCTTAAATTTACCTGGATCACCGCCTGCTTCGGTCTCTGCTGCTGCTGCAGGTGCTGCTGCGGCTGCTGCTGCTGCTTCACTTGCATCCTCTGGAGTTGTGCTAGTAGGTATGGTGGCTTCACCTTCTGGTTGGTCACTTGCGGCAGTGGCTGCCAGCTGCAAACTCCTCCTCTGCCATATTTCCTCCGCCTCCGACACCGAGGGCAACGCATCCCCTTCGACGGTCTCTTGCGCCAGTGGCGGCGGCGGCGCATCGCGGTTGCCTTCCGCGTCTTCATCAGCTGGGATGATTGTGGCCCCGTCAGAGTCTTGGCTTTCCACAGGATCATCGGCCACCGGGTCAGATGGACAGGGAGCATCTTCCTCGTCCTGAGACGAGAACGCCGGGGTTTCTGAGAACCTCGCACTTTCAAAGGAGGAAAATCGCGTGGCGCTTCCGACGGACGAAGACACCCTGGTGGTGTAGCCACTTCCGTTGCACGAGCTATCAGCCCCTTCCTGATCGCTCTCTCCCTCCGGCCTAGTGCTGGCTTCACTGACACTCTCTGTGCGGGTCGCGTCACTTTGCTCATTCTCTGAGGACATTTGGGATGGCTCCGAGGTTTGATCGACTGATTCCGTTTGCGTGAGCAGTCGCTCTGCATTGTCTCCACCGTCAACGGTCTGGCCAACTGTAGGCCGAGATGTCTCTGGAGGTTGCTGATCTTCCTCACAGGTACTTGTGACTAAGTCGCCACTGCCCTCACCCTCACAACTGTCTTGCTCTTCTTCACACCCGACCTGAGCTGCTGAAGAAAGGCTGCACACCAGCTCATGAAAGTTCTTGTACTGAGAGTCCGATAACTGCGAGTGGGCTACAACCGAGGGAAATGCCCCTTCTGTTATAGTCAGATTTATCTGAGAGGCAGAAGGTCGTCTCAGAGCGAGCTGATCCCCGTTGGCGTGCAGCTGTGTGTCTAACTGTTTGTTACTTCCAGAAGCACAGTTAAAGTGGATGCCATTTTCCTCACTCTCCTCTATGTGAAAACCACAGGCCAATTCCTGATGAACGTCATGGTCTTCCTCATCCGAGTCGATGTGAAGCATTGCATTTAATCTCGTGTCCGTAGGGAAACTGCTCCTCAAGTTGGGAGAAACTCCAATCTGATGCAGGTGAGCCTCCGCCAAGCTTGATTTAAGGCTTCCATTATCGTTGACTGTATCGAGATAATCATTGAGTGATTCTTGGCGGTAGGTTGAATGCCTTGTCAATGAGGATTCACCATCAGCTGCAAATGCACTGTCCAAGAGTGCACTCTCACTGGCTGCACTTGAAAGGTCCACACCTCCACTTTCTTTCTGGGCAGATCCATTTAAAAACATTTGCAGCTGGCTCGGATGCATTGTTGAGACGGATGGGTCTGGCATGTCCTCATCGTCAGATGGACTGCCCAGATCGCCATTGACACCATTGGCTCCAAGGTAAGCGCCCAGCGTCTCGGGGGAAGCATCTAGTCACATGTTACAAAAGTTTAATTTGCAGCCACAAAAATAGCTTAAATCACCATCAATATCAAAGATTATAAAGGAGCAAGATGCGCCACTCAGTGGAAAAGGCGTAGTATCACGTGTGTGATTGTCGACGCCATATTAGCGGACCAGAGATGGCGTCGACTATGGCGTCTACTGGGCTTCTCTATAATCTTTGTCTCTCGATCTGCCGCTGTGTAAAGTTACGGAGCAGTTGCAAGCAAAGATTATAGAGGAGCAAGATGCATTAGAAAGTTATTAGATTTATTTGTAATAGATCTTTACTTACCTCTCGATCCCTCTCTATCCTCGCTATCTCCCTCTCTTCTCTCGATCACCCTCTCTTCTCTCTATCGCTCTCTCTCCCCTCTCGATCGCTCTCTCTCCCCTCTCGATCTCTTTCTCTCCCCTGTCGATCTTTCTCTCCCCTCTAGATCTCTTTCTCTCCCCTGTCGATCTCTTTCTCTCCCCTCTCGATCCCTTTCTTTCCCCGCTCGATCTCTTTCTCTCCCCTCTCGATCTCTTTCTCTCCCCTCTCGATCTATCTCTCTCCCCTCTCTTCTCCATTTCCCTCTCTCCCTCCCTTCCCTCTGTGTGAGTGTTGACAGCCCTGCTATGCCTTCGGCCCAAAAGAGGATAGAAATAAATTACATAATGGTCTTTGTAGGAAGATTTTAATAAGCTCTTCTATCCAAAATTTGTTTCTATCTGTCCCACCATATATTTATATGAATGTGTGTTTGTGTGTGCCTGTAATTTTGTGCACAGTGTGTGTTAAAGCAATACAGGGGAAGGTGCACAATGCAATGCAAGGGAAACTACACAAAGGAGGGGCTGGGGAGGAAAGATGTGAGGGAAATGGGGGAACAGGGGGGAAAGGGAGGGGGAGAGAGAGAGAGGGAAGGAGGGGGAGAGGGGAGGGGAAGGAGGGAGATCGAGAGAAGATAGGGGAGAGAGGGATCGAGGGGAGAGAGAGAGAAGAGAGGGAGAGGGAGATCGAAAGGGAGAGAAAGATCGAGAAAAAGAGGGACCGAGAGGGAGAGAAAGATCGAGAGGGGGAGAGAGAGGGATCGCGAGGTAAGTAAAGATCTATTACAAATAAATCTAATAACTTGCTAATGCATCTTGCTCCTCTATAATCTTTGCTTACAACTGCTCTGTAGCTTTGGAGCGGATTACACATGGGGAGGCAATCCGCCAAAATGGCGGCCGTGACGTTCCGTTACGTACTACACACCAGTCCATTGGATTTCCACTGAGTGGCGCATCTTGCTCCTCTGTAATCTTTGATCAAAATAGACAAGCTCTTTTCCTGGCCCGCTAATTAGCATCGTTAGTGTAAATTTACTATAAAAGGTCACTCATGTAAATGAAAAAAAGGCCCAAATGCAGCAAATTGTACTCATAATGCTTCCAGCTAGCACAATGAACATGTCAACATGGAATTCTCTGCCACAGTGTGGATGGTAGGCATGTCCATGGCTCTAGTTAGCATGGCTGGCACAGTTGCGCAGCTGGTAGAGCTACTGCCTCACAGCACGCGAGACCCTTTTTCGATCCTGACATCGGATGCTGCCTGTGTGGAGTTTGCAAGTTCTCCCTGGAACGACGTGAGTTTCCTCCGGGTAGTGCGGTTCCCTCCCACCTCCCAAAGACATGCAGGTTAGGAGGTTAATTGGCCTCTGTAAATTGCCCCTGTTATGCAGGGAGTGGATGAGAAAGTGGCATAAAATAGAACTGGTTTAAATGGCTGGTTGGCATGGACCCGATGAACAAATGGCCTCTTTCCATGCTGTATCTCGAAATCCGTTTCATAGCCTGAACTACTGAGCTCACTGTCTCTTTCAAAACTCCCTTAGAAGTCATTTCTTGCCATTCTGGTAAAAGTCCCCCTTTTTGCTCATTATTTAACCTTTGTTTTGCATCCCTTTATGCGATTTTGAGTAGCCCATTCGGCCCTTCGAGCCAGCACCGCCATTCAATGTGATCATGGCTGATCATCCCCAATCAGTACCCCGTTCCAGCCTTCTCCTCTGACTCCACTATCTTTAAGAGTCCTATCTAGCTCTCTCTTGAAAGTATCCAGAGAACCGGCCTCCATCGCCCTCTGATTTATTTAAGCCTACCAGCAAGCATCTGCCCTGGTGCCTCAGATCTCACCTCTTCTGATTTAACATCAGGAAAACATTGCAAATAGTATTGACTTCTGTACTCAGCAATATCTTCATAAACCAGGTGAAAAATGGACATTTGTGGAATTTAGGACATTTTGCATTCTCCGGAAATTGTATGGTAAAGTCAGATCGCAATTTTTATTACCCAAACTATGAATGGGAGGTAAAATCATCTGCAAATCGTCTCCTCAACATTAAAGAGGTAACAATTGTTGTTGATATGTGTACTATGCTGATAAACCTTGGTCTGTGGCTCACTCGTCAACTTCTGAGAAAACATTTCATGGTAAATGCATAACAAATATAATGTAAATAAGACGTACATGATGCATTCAAGAGAGATATAGCTCTTAGGGCTAACGGTATCAAGGGACATGGGGAGAAAGCAGGAACGGGATACTGATTTTGGATGATCAGCCATGATCATATTGAATGGCGGTGCTGGCTTGAAGGGTTGAATGGCCTACTCCTGCATCTATTTTCTACGTTTCTATCTCACACCCAACACTACAGAATAAAAGGAACAGTCTAAAAACCAAAGATATCAACACAAAGAGCTGGAATAACTCAGCGGGATGGACAGCATCTCTGGAGAAAAGGAATAGGTGATGTTTCGGGTCGACACCCTTCTTCAAAACCAAGGTATAATATAAAGAAATCAATAATGCATGAAATGTAGGATTAGTGTAGGTCATGGGAAGTACATCAATAACATCAATATTAATCCAGCAGACCATTTAGGAATAAATGTGTAGGAAGGAACTGCAGGTGCTGGTTTAAATCAAAGATAGACACAAACAGCTGGAGTAACTCAGCAGGACAGGCAGCATCACGGAATGGGGGATGTTTTCGTGTCGAGATCCTTCTACAGACTGATGTCAGGGGAGTGGGCTTTGTTTAGGATTAGGATTAATGTTAGTTAGGTACAAAAGATGGCAGCAAATGACCATTTCCTTCACCTTCGTGAGTAGATGACAGGAACTCCACACGAAACTGAAGCTGGCCACTGACGTGATCGGTCGGAAGTCTTCTTAATAGGTTGTAGTTCACAATCTGGTCCCTGTAACAAAGGACAACTCAACATGAGTCACCTTCTAAAGACAAGAAGCTTTAAAGATTTAATTTTCAATTCTATAAAACAATTTTATAGACAATAGACAATAGGTGCAGGATTAGGCCATTCGGCCCTTCGAGCCAGCACCGCCATTCCCTGTGATCATGGCTGATCATCCACACCATTCATCTGCTTTGCCAAGATGACTGCTGGTTTCTCTCATCATCCTAATTCATCCATGTAAACAAGGACCATCTGGAAATAATACAACGTCCACTTCTACACGTTGAGCCACGGTATAAAATACATTTCATGTCCTCTACTATATAAAATGTAGAGCTAAAAGCTAAAAAGGACTAAGGACCCAGAAAGTCGTGAATCTGTGGCATTCTCTGTCTCAGAAGGCAGTGGAGGCCGATTCTCTGGATGCTTTCAAGAGAGAGTTAGATAGAGCTCTTAAAGAAGCAGAGTCAAGGGATATGGGGAGAAGGCAGGAATGGGGTAATGACTGTGGATGATCAGCCAATGATCACAGTGAATGGCGGTTCTGGCTCAAAGGGCCAAATGGTCTCCTGCCGCACCTATTTTCCATTGTCTAAGATCCCAATGGATTTTCCCCATGCCTCAAGATTTAAAACATGTAAACGATATTTGGACAGGAACAAGGAAGGAAAGGTTTAAAAGGATATGGGTCAATGTGGGAAAATGGGATTAGCTTAGATAGACATAAGATCCAATAAATATGGACATAAAACTGAGATCTATATCAATGATTTGGATGAGAGTGTACAGGGCAAGATTAGCAAGTTTGTAGATGATACAAAAGTGGCTGGTATTGTGGATAGTGAAGATGGCTGTCAAAAAGTGCAGGAGGATCTTGATTGGTTGCTCAAGAAGGAACTGCAGATGCTGGAAAATCGAAGGTAGAAAAAAGTGTTGGAGAAACTCAGCGGGTGCGGCAGCATCTATGGAGCGAAGGAAATAGGTAATGTTTTGGGCCTAAACCCTTCTTCAGCCTTCTTGATTGGTTGGCCAGGTGGGCTGAAGAATCGTCTCGACCTGAAACGCCGCCCATTCTTTCTCTCCAAAGATCTGGAGATCTTGCCTATCCCGCTAAGTTACTCCAGCATTTTGTGTCTATCTCTGGTACATGTAGCATGGCTGGACCATTTATAAAGGTAATTTATTTGTTTTCCTTATTTCAATGCATATTCATGTTTAATTAGTTTCATGCACGTTTACACCAAAGTTCAAAGTTGGTTTTTTTTTCAACTATTTCCAAATATCTTTGATCATCAGGAGCATTTGGCAGCAGTATCAGGGAACTCTGTGGCCTGCAACTGAGTGACCATTCACAGTCTGCAGCCTCTCATGGAAAGGCCAACAGGAATTTCAGAGCTGTGGCTGGAAAAAATTGTTCAGTCATAAGGTTTACTTGAGACAGCAAGATGATCTGACTCATTCTCTTTTTCAATCTTTCAAACTGCACTTCAGAGTGCTTCAATAAGCACTGATTTGAACAAAAATAACACGACAGCTTTCAACAGTATCGACAGTATCAACAGAAATAACATTTCCACAAAAAAACAAAATGTGGTCAAGACAGGACCTCCCCCCCCCCCCCCCCCCCCCCCCACCCCACCCCCGTGACCTGCATGGGTTTTCTCCTGGATCTTCGGTTTCCCCCCACACACCAAAGACGACAGGTTTGGAGGTTAATTGGCTTGGTATGATTGCAAATTGTCCCTAGTGTGCGTAAGATAGTGCATTGGTGTATGGGGATCGCTGGTCGGTGCGGACTCGGTGGGCTGAAGGGCCTGTTTCTGCGGTGTATCTTTAAAACAAATTTAAAAACTAGTAAAGCAGGTACAGTAACTCCATTAAATGTTGCCAATAATATGGTAAAACACACATGTAAAATATCATGTTGACTGATGCGGCAAAATGTAAGCACAGGGTTAAAAATGGCTATGAAAACCTGCAAAAGCAGTTCAAGACATTACTACTATGCTCTACGATGCAATGCAAAGTGAGTAGCTTTTGGCTGTGTATCGGTACACATGACAATAATAAGCCAATATCAATACCAAAATCAGATAAATGGCACAGACAATATCATTAGAAAACCAGAGGAAACAGCTCTGACAGGGATTTAAAGGCACAGCAGGATTAAACTTGCAAGAGGCTCTCTTCTCATGGATTGGCACATATTGTACGGAAAATAGCTGTGAGATAGTCAGCTATAAACATGGATTTAGAGCAGTATATGTGAAGAAAGGTTGGGCAGGCATCCTAAACAGCAGTAAATGACATGGACAGAAATCATACAGTGTAGATACCTCCCTCAGTTATTCCTTGCATTAATCAGGACTAACACAAACCTGGAAGAAGCACATTAAGAAGGGTCTCGACCCGAAACGTCGCCTATCTCCTTCACTCCTTAGATGCTGCTGCACCCGCTGAGTTTCTCCAGCTTTTTGTGTAACCCTTAATTTCTTTAATTTACTTTAATTGAAATTGAGCAAATTAGCAAATGAGCAAATTACCTATTTACTCATTTGCTGGGGAAAAAATAAGATGGGTTACAAGTGTGTGATTACACTTGTGACGTACAGGTTTGTTGCTTAATTGCCTTGGTATCAATGTAAAATTGTCCCTAGTGCGTGTAGGGTAATGTTAATGTGCGGGGATTGCTAGTCGATTCGGACTTGGTGGGCCAAAGGGCCTGTATCTCTAAACTAAACTACTCAGCAAGCCAGGCAGTTTCTGTGAGGGAAATACGAGCCACAACCTGCACTAAATGAAGATAATGCAAGAAGAATTCCCGAGTCGAACACAAACCAAATGAAAATCAAAAAACAGATGAGATTTATTCCCAAATACCAAATAATAATTGATGAATGCATGGCTAATTGAAACAAGTCAACATGTTATCCCTTTTCCAATGACAATATGAAGCAAATGCAGAAGACTATTTGAATATTAGCCTTGCATCAACACATAACAAAATGTTACAAAAGATGATGATCATTTGTGGAGCAACAACCTCGTCAACAGCAGGGATGGTCTTGTCTCAAGAATTTATTTGGCTTCTTTACAGAGATAATATTTCAAATGCAGCAAAGAAAGTTTTAGGATTGCTATAACTTGATTTCCATCATAAATTGCACACAGTTCCATATAATTGGAAGCATAACATGCAAGCATAAAGCAAAAGGGATTGAGATTAATAATCTGCAAATGGGTTGAAAAATTCACCAAAGGCAGGATCCACCAGGGAGGTTATTTCAGGCCGGGAGAAGGTCATGTTGGAGACAGGGCTTTAGGGATTGGTTCTGACAATCCTACCATTTCTAATTTATATTAACAACTCAATGTAATTGTTCAGTTTTTTTAATAATGCCCAGTTGACAGATCAATTGAATCTTAAGTGCAAATTATTTTTAATGGATGAATGGACAAATTAAATTTTGCACAAACAAATTGTGAATATAATAAGGATTAAAAGAGGGTCCATAGTAAAATCAACCATGAAATGGAGCTGTATCTATGAAGAAAATATGTTACCAGAACGGTCCACTAAAAATCAAAATAGCTCAAAGCTAGAAAATGAGTTATTCCAAAGAATAATGATGGAATAGCTCAGGATGAATATTGAATATAGGACAGTACAGCTCAGGAACAGCCTTGTGTCCACAATGTCTGTGCCAAATATATAATAGTAAGATCTTCACATAACCAATATACCTCCATTCCCTGCATATCCATATGACTACCCAAAAGTATTTTAAATGGCACTAATGTATCTGCTTCAACCACCACTTGCAGCAGTGCGTTCCAGGCACTCACCACCCTCTGAGTAAAACACTTACGAAATGTAGCAGCTTCAGAAAATTTAGAAATGTATAAATTCATGGTGGCAGGTAATCAAAAACAAACTGCAAGTTAAACAGTACAAAACAGACCAAATCCTCTATTGTAATCTGATGGAAGTTCACGCCCTATTCATATGGTGCGGTATGGGGAATAAAACAAATATAACGTGTATCCCCATTGACAGAGGCATAAGTCATTCAAGTCTCGAACGTGGCCGTGAGAAAATATAAGGAACAACTCTAAATGCCAAACAATCTACGAGGCAACATTTTAACTTTACAATTGTTGAAAAGAGTGAAAGTAAGAGCCACAACTGTAATTCAGACTCAAACCCAACAGTGAGGCAAACAAACATGCCGTAAGTTTCAAAATACATCCCTTCCAAATAATGCACAGCATATGAAATTAAGATTTTGGTGTTGAATGGAATCAAGACGCCTGGTTTTCGTGGTTCATTAAATTATCATTAATGAACCACGAAAATGTTTTGATTTTAGTTTTGCTTAATTCAGAGATACAGCGCAGAAACAGGCCCTTCGGCCCACCGAGTCAGCATCAACCTGCGATCCCTGTACACGAGCACTATCCTTACACACTAGCGACAATTTACAATCTGACGATGGAGCTTTTAAGATTTTGTAGGGTGGGCGAGCAAAGGGGCACCAAATGGCTGTGCACATCTATATAAAACTATGATGTGCTTGTGGTAAGTAGGAACATTTGTTTTTAGCTAGACAAATGAAAGTTATATGGTTATAAGTGATTGGAGCAGAATTAGGCCATTCGGCCCATCAAGTCTACTCCGCCATTCAATCATGGCTGATATATCTCTCCCTCCTAACCCCATTCTCCTGCTTTATTCCCATCACTTTTGAAATGGAAGTAAATTTAGTCTACATTCTGTAATTGCCTTTAACTCAGATAAGTTATGTCTATACAGACTTAACAACATGATGTTGATAAAGCAAGCAGCAAAGTATGGACGATTAGAATCATCAATAAATATCCTCCAACCCATGCATCTACTCCCCTCGAGGAACACTAAAAAGAGCATTTGCTGCTATCAATTATTTGCAGCTTTCAAGATCAGCCCACCGTCTAGAACATCAATTGCAACTGTAAGTTCAATTGTTCCAAAGAGTTTGTGGCGTTAATATATTTTCTCACAAATGCATTGACACCCACATGTTTTGTTCATATGCACCAGTTCCATTCTTCAATTCAAAAGGCAATGTCTCTTTCAACCTTTGCTCCGGTTATAGCATAAATGTAAGAATGCTCATTTTTTAAAGTCTCCAGAACCTATCTTGGCAAAATAGTTCCTGTGCAGAAAGGTAGACTATGGGTTTTATTCATCACCACAGGATAACAGCACTTGTTATTAAGTATAAGTAATCTCAGCAAATAATTCATTTTGGTTCACATACCACCAAAGCAATTTGACATTTTAATTCAAATCTAATCACTCTGGAAATGAAAACTTGGTATCAGTAACAATTTCTAAGCTCCAGTGAAAAAAATTACCTAAGTGTCTGTTGTAATTAAAGGGCCTGTCCCACTGTACGAGGTAATTCAAGAGTTCTCCCAAGTTTCCCCCGATTCAAACTCGAAGAATTACAGTAATAGCCGCTCGTAGGTACTCGAGGCTCTCGTGGACATTTTTCAATGTTGAAAAAACTTCACGAGTTTACCGCGTTTCCCGAGTACCTGCCGTTAGCGTTACGAGCCACTAAGAGACGTCCCGAGCTCCGACGTACTCGCTACGTACATTCTACGTACTTACCACGAGTTTGTTTTGTTTTAAAACTAGGGAGAGCTCTTGGGTAAACTCATATAGTGGGACAGGCCCTTTAGTCTTTTACCCCTGATGACTGATAGTAAATCAGTGCATTTTGCATTAGGTTCAAAAACTTCCGCACGTAAAATTTTCAAAATATCATTCCTCCAATTTATGGTCTCGCAAGTATGCTGATTTTCTCTTGATAGGTAAGAGTGCAATGAAATTGAACATGACTGAAGGAGCAGAAAACGTAAAACAATAGAAAATAAACCTTTAAAATAGAAAAACAAGACAATCAAGAGTAAAGTAAATTGACAAAATTATCCTGTTTGATGGACCTATTGCATCTTGGACATTTCATAGACAGCTGTCAAGGGAGCAAAACTGAACACACATTATAAATGGCAAGACGCAAATTGCTGGAGTAACTTAGCGTGTCAGGTAGCATCCCTGGAGAGCATTATAGGCGATGGTTCAAGTCGGGGCCCTCCATCCGCTTTTTGATTCGGGACTCTTTTTCCCACACATTGCACAGAACCCTCCATAATGTTTGGGACAAAGACCCATCATTTATTTATTTGCCTCTGTATTCCGCAATTGGAGATTTGTAATAGAAAATATCACATGTGGTTAAAGTGCACATTGTCAGATTTTAATAAAGGGTAATTTTATACATTTTGGTTTCACCATGTAGAAATTACAGCAGTGTTTATACATAACCCCCCCATTTCAGGGCACCATAATGTTTGGGGCACAGCAATGTCATGTAAATGACAGTGGTCATGTTTAGTATTTTGTTGCATATCCTTTGCATGCAACGACTGATTGAAGTCTGTGATTCATGGACATCACTAGTTGCTGGGTGCCTTCTCTGGTGATGCTCTGCCAGGCCCGTATTGCAGCCATCTTTAGCTTATGCTTGTTTTGGGGGCTAGTTTTGCACCCCATCAGTTTTCTCTTCAGCATATAAAAGGCATGCTCAATTGGGTTCAGATCGGGTGAGTGACTTGGCCACTCAAGAATTGAAATTTTTTTAGCTTTGAAAAACTCCTTTGTTGCTTTAGGATAATTTGTTGCTTTGTTTGGGATCATTATCTTGATGTAGAATGAACCGCCGGCCAATGCGTTTTGAGGCATTTGTTTGAACTTGAGCAGATAGGATGTGTCTATACACTTTAGAATTCATTATGCTACTACCATCAGCAATGAAGATAAGTGAGCCAGTACCTACAGCAGCCATACATGCCCTGGCCACAACACCCCCACCACCGTGTTTCAGAGATGAGGTGGTATGCTTTGGATCTTGGGCAATTCCTTCTCTCCTCCATACTTTGCTCTTGCCATCACTCTGATAACTCATCTGTCCACAAGGCCATTTTCCAGAACTGTGGTTGCTCTTTTAAGTACTTCTTGGCAAACTGTAACCTGACCATTCTATTGTTGCGGCTAACCAGTGGTTTGCATCTTGCAGTGTAGTCTCTGTATTTCTGTTCATTAAGTCATCTGCGGACAGTGGTCATTGACAAATCCACACCTAATTCCCGAAGAGTGTTTCTGATCTGTCGGACAGGTGTTTGGAGATTTTTCTTTATTATGGAGAGAATTTTTCTGTCCAGCTGTGGAGGTCTTCCTTGGCCTGCCAGTCCCTTTGCGATTAGTAAGTTCACCAGTGCTTTTTCTTCTTAATGAAGTTCCAAGCAGTTGATTTTGCTAAGCCTAAGGTTTGGCTGATCTCTCTAACAGTTTTATTCTTGTTTCTCAGTCTTATAATGGCTTATTTGACTTTCATTGGCACTAGTTTGGGCCCCACGTTGATAAACAGCAATAAAAGTTTCCAAAGGTGATGGAAAGACTGGAGGAAAGGCTAAGAAAGATGCTGCGAGCTCTCTTATACCTGCATTAAGGAGGCAATTAAACACACCTGGGCAATTACAAACACCTGTGAAGCCATGTGCCCCAAACATTATGGTGCTGTGACATGGGGGGGACTATGTATAAACACTGCTGTAATTTCTATATGGTGAAACCAAAATTCTATATGGTGAAACCTATAAAAATATCCTTTAATTCGATCTATCTGACAATATCCTATCTGACAATGTGCACTTTAACCACATGTGATTTTTTCTGTTACAAATCACAAATTGTGGAGTACAGAGGCAAATAATTAAATGATGGGTCTTCGTCACAAACATTATGGAGGGCACTGTAAATCATGTTTCACAGTTACAACGATCACGAACACACCGTCGAACAAAAAGAAAAGAGGAGCATTGGACTGACAGTAAAGATGTTCTTCAAGTCTAATAACACATTACCCCATGGCATGTCTCTCCATCAGACGTTGTACTGGGATGGTTAGTTTACCCAGGAAACGCTTTATAATCGGCCGACTCTTTGCAAATTTGTCTTTAACATCAATTTCCAGTACATCTGTGAGAAGTGCCACAAAAAAGTATGTCTGTAAAACAACAAAACATATATCATCGTAAACATATTTAGCATTTCAAGCATTCATTTATTCTGTCATTGCGTAGTCGGAAAGTGTACGTTCAATTTCCATACGACAGCAGGTTTTACCTCTCCTTGCCAAATCGGGTTTGTTGTGTTTGCCACTATTGACGACCGCTTCTCTTGTCCGTGATGAGCAAAAGTGGGGAAAGTGCTCTTTTTCCCACGCTGAATGGCCATTTTTAGATATGGATCTGGGTTGAAAAACATTCCTTTCTTCAGTCCCACGGCTCGGATATCTGTTTGGAAAAATGAGAGTCAGTGTCAGACCACAGTAAAAACATTTGACCCAGCAGTAGTCGCAGGGCATTGGGGCCTGGAGCTTTTCTTTAGAGGGGTATACCATGGAAACAGGCCCTTCAGCCCACTGAACCATCGATGAACCGTACACTAGTTCTATGCTATCCACTTTCACACCCTACACACTCGGAGCAACTTACAGAAGCCAATTAACCCACAAAACCCGCACGTCTTTGGAATGTGGGAGGAAACCGGTGCACCCGGAGAAAACCCACGCAGTCATAGAGAGAACGTACAAACACCGCACAGACAACATCCGTAGTCATAATTAAACCCAGGTCTCTGGAGCTACTCTAACTGCTGTGCCACCCTCTGAGAAGGATAAAGCCTGCAGTGGTACTTGATACGAAAAATAAATCTTCTTTATGTAACTTATAAACCAGTGCTTGATGTACACTGGACCAATAGGTTGCTGTGAATGAAAGAGCAGAATGAATTGTTACATCTTCAATTCATTTACATATAGAAAGACTCCATTACTTTTATTTTCCATTTTCTCGCAGGTCATATTTTTCCAACTCCAGAAGGCCAATGTATCAATTCATCGCCATGGGCTTGTCGACATGCAGCTCCCAGTCACTTTGTTTGCTGATTTATGTTCACATTTTAAAAGCAGATTGAAAAAAGTAAGTAGAGTCTTCCCTGCAGATGCATGTATGGATTGCATGGAGCAACACTTGTCAATGGCAAGGTTAGCAATTACAAATGTTACAAATGTCTTAGTGGGGCCAACTGGTGACACACACACACACGTTTATTGTCATGTGTCCCAGATAGGAGAATGAAATTCTTGCTTTGCTTTAGCATACCACAACATAGTAGGCATGAATACAGAACAGATCAGTGTGTCCATATACCATTGTATAAATATATACACACACATGAATAAATTAACTCATAAAGTGCAAATAAACAGATAATGGGCAATTAATGTTCAGTCTTTTGTCCGAGCCGCGTTTAATAGCCTGATGGCTGTGGGGAAGTAGCTATTCCTCAACCTGGTCGTTGCAGTCTTCAGGGTCCTGTGCCTTCTACCTGAAGGTAGTGGGGAGATGAGTGTGTGGCCAGGATGGTGTGGGTCCTAAGATATCTAAGTGGATTCCTTCCATTTAATTTCTGGTCTGTTGTTGCTTCGTACCATTTTCAGTGCTTGTTTCGATGTCTCTTTTTTGATCATTTGACCACATGGCCTTCTTAGATGTTATCTTTCATGCATTATATTGTTGCCTTCCGTACACGTTTGACATGGTAATTAATTTTCTACTAAATCCCTTCTGCAAACTCTTGGTTTCAACTGTTTTTTCACTTGCTGCATTTAAAACGGACAGCTTGCGTGATCCTTAGTCAAGATCACAAAACTGCTTACAACTGTTAGGTACAGCTGAATGGAGTCACCATTGCAATGCACCAAAGTTAGAAATGAGATAGTGATCATGCAAGGTTGTTTATCTCTCAACCATTGAGTAATCAAGTACTGGTTCAGAGACAAGTATAAGTCCATCCCTTCTCCAGGATTTGCATTTGTGGACCCACATCACTCTCCAGGGCAGTAGGGATAAATCTCTCCCCAATGATAGGCACAAAAGAGTAGCTCAGAGGGTCACACAGCATCTCTAAAGAAAAGGAATAGGTGACTTTTCAAGTCGAGATCCTTCTTCAGACTGAAAATCAGAGGAAAGAGAGCCCCTGACATCCAGTCTGAAGAAGGGACTCGACCCAAAACGTCACCCATTCCTTTTCTCCAGAGATGCTGAGTTACTCCAGCTTATTGTGTCTATCTTCGGTTTAAACCAGCATCCTATACAATCCTAGAAAAAATATATCCTCGTCTTCGGTCTAAATGGCTTACTCCTTATTCTTAAACTGTGGTCTCTGGTTCTGGACTCCCCCAACATCGGGAACATGTTTCCTACCTCTAGCGTGTCCAAACCCTTAACAATCTTATATGTTTCAATGAGGTCCGCTCTCATCCTTGTAAACTCCAGAGTGTACAAGCCCAGCTGCGCCATTCTGTCAGCATATGACTGTCCCGCCATCCCGGGAACTAACCTTGTAAACCTACGCTGCACTCCCTCAATAGCAAGAATGTCCTTCCTCAAATTAGGGAATCAAAACTGCACACAATACCTCAGGTGTGGTCTCACTAGGGCTCTGTACAACTATTTTTCTCTTTACGGGTGCCCAGAAGTCAATTTTGAACAAAGGTTGGGGGAAGGAAAAGTGGTGCCGGAGAACGGTGTCATTTTGCCACCAGCGTAAGAGGGCAAGCTTAAATATAGATGTTGTGAACTTCTTAAGTTCAGAGAAACAGCACAAATCAATGCATTAATCGACAGGATGCGAGTCGATTTAAATGCATCAGCACTATTGCGATATCCCAACGGCCACGGAATTCCCAACAGCAGTCTCTGCTATCTACATTAACAGTTAGCTTGTGTTATACTTACAGGTCATACATGTCGGTCTCCATTGTACAACCATTGTGCCTGGAAACATGATCGCAGGGGCAACCTGCAAGTATTGTCTTTCTGCTGACTCGATCACACGCAACAAAAGCTTTTCACTGTACCTCGGTACACATGACAATAAACTGAACTGAAAATGACTGAACTAAGAATAAAGCACCAGAGACTACGACAGCCCCCCACACCTCTACTTCTTCCGACCAACCTATTAGCCAATGCAGTCGCTAATAAATAGCATTAAGGACTTACGGGCAAGATTGTACCAAAGGGAGATGAGAGAGAGACATGGCTCACAGAGACATCTCATCATCAGCTCTCCAGATTCCGTCCACTAGCCCAAAGGGTTCTTCATACATCGCATGGACCGGACAGCATCATTGGGTAAAGAGAGACGAGGAAGCGTCTAGCTCATGATAAACTCCGCATGGTGCTCAGACGCAGTTCAACTCTTGCTCCCTGCGCCTGGAATATCCAGCAGTTAAGTGCCATACCTTCAACCTCAGAGGGCTTTCACCTCTGACATCAAGACATGGTCTACTCCCGGCCCAGTTAGACATTCTGCTAGCACTGGAGGAACCGCAAGCCATGGTCAACAAACATCAAACGGTATAACCCCGTTGCCTTCCAACCATTGCCAGGACTTCAACATGGCTAGTTTGAAGAAGTCACTTACTAATCACAACCAATAGTACCAGAGGACCAAATACTCTCGGCCAATGCTACTCCACCATTAAAGAGCGAAGAGTCAAAAGTGCTTTAATGTCATGTGTCCCAGATAGAACAATGAAATTCTTACTTGCTGCAGCACAACAGAATATGTAAACACAGTACATAAATGAGAGAAAAAAAAGTTCAGTGTGTATACATACACATACACACATACTCAAAACACAAACAATTATAGTGCAATAATAATAATTATAGTCTGCTGTAGTTCAGAGCTTATTTGTTGTAGTGTGTAATAGCCTGATGGCTGAAGGGAAGAAGCTGTTCCTGAACCTGGACGTTACAGTTTTCAGGCTCCTGTGCCTTCTTCCCGATGGCAGTGGTGAAATGAGTATGTGGCCAGGATGGTGTGGGTCTCTGATGATATTAGCTGCCTTTTTGAGGCAGTGACTCCGATAAATCCCTTCGATGGTGGAGAGGTTAGAGCCGGTGATGGACTGGGCAGTGGTCACAACTTTTTGTAGCCTTTTCCGCTCCAGGATGTTCAAGTTGCCGAACCAGGCCACGATGCAACCAGTCGGAATGCTCTCTACCGTGCGCCTGTAGAAGTTCAAGAGAATCCTCTTTGACATGCCGAATCACCGTAATCTTCTCAGGAAGTAGAGGCGCTGATGTGCTTTCTTTATAATTGCATCAGTGTGCTGGGTCCAGGAAAGATGCCCATCACTCCAGTCCTCGTCCTATCTTTGGAAAAAACTGACCACCTGCTGTAGTCTTTCGTCCTGCATACAGTCAAGTCAAACAAACTTTATTGTCATTTAGAAATACATTGATATATGCAGTTCCAAACAAAATTCCGTTGCATTTGGCTCCCTGTGCAACACGATAATTAACAGAAGGATAAACATGGATAAAAAGGATAAAAGGATAAATAGACAGTGGTGGCAGCCCATTACATGGCATTCAGGAGTCTGATGGCTCGTGGGAAGAAGCTGTTGCAGAACCTTGATGTTCTGCTCCTTATGCTACGATATCTTTTGCCCGAGGGTAGCAGAGTGAACAGTCCGTGATGGAGATATGTGGGGTCTTTTATAATACTGCTGGCCTTAGACACGCAACATTTGGTCGCAATATCCCCGATTGAGGGGAGAGAGGTCCCGATGATTTTTTCCGCTGTCCTCACCACTCTCCGCACGGACTTCCAGTCAGAGGCTTTGCAGTCCCCAAACCAGACAGAGATACAGCTGGTCAAAATACTCTCTATGGTGCCCCTGTAGAAAGTGGTGAGGATGGGATGGGGGAGGTGAGCTCTTCTCATCCGGCGCAGAAAGTGCAACCGCTGCTGCGCTCTCTTAACTGTTGATGAGATGTTATTCTACCAGGTCAGACTGTTAGTGATCTGCACCCCCTGATCTACAAGCCTCAACTGAAGGGCATAGTTCCAATGGTGAGGAATGCACAGAGCTGGTCAGGAGAGGCAGAAGAATGACTCTGTGACTGTTTGACATTGGTAGATTGGATAGTGTTCAAGGACTCAGCAAAGGATCTGAACAAACACACTATGTCTGTGAGCGACTTCCTAAGGAAATGGGTGGAGGAGTGTGTTTCCTCCAAGACCATCTGAGTGTTCCCTAACCAAAATCCGTGTGTAAACCAGGAGGACTTGTTCTCAGGCATTCAAGTCTGCTCACACAAGGTCACAGACGAAGTTCAGGTACGACCTTGATAAGGCAATCGGAAAAGCGAAGTTGCACTTTTGGTCTAAACTGGAGGTCAGCATGGATGTTTGACAGGGTTTGAATGCCATCACTTGCTGCTAAGCAGAAACAAGTAGTAATAACCTCTGGACGAGCTCAAGGCTTTCTGTGCACGCTTTGAAAGGGAGAACCCCTATGACACTCTAATCTTAGTCACCAAGGCTGGCATTATGTCAGCAGATCGTTCATGAGGGTTAACTCTTGGATAGTGTCTAGCTCCAAAGGTGTGCCTTGCCGTGTTCTCACAACCTGCATGGACCAACTGGCGGGAGTGTTTGCAGGCATCTCTCGTTGCTAAGGTCACAGGTTTCCACAGGCTTTAAAGGACATTAATAGTAGCAGTGCCCAAGAAGAGCAGGATGATATGCCTCAATGACTTGTGACCGGTGGCTCTGAAGTCCATAGTGATGAAGTGCTTTGAGAGTTTGGTTATGATGCTGATGAACTCCTGCCTTAGTAAGGACTTGGACCCATTACAATTTGCCTACCACCACAAAAGGTCAACAGGGGATGTGATCGCGCTGGCTCTCCACTCTGCAGTGGACTACTTGAACAATAAGAACATGTACATCACTGTTGTTCATTGACAACAGTTCCATGTTCCGCAAATAGTTCAGAACATGTTCGAGTCCAACCAGCACCCAACCAGTCAAGCATGTCATATTGCTGTTCTTAAGAGTAGATATCCTAGAGTTCCAAAACAAATGGCAGGATATCTGCTTCTTCAACCATGAGATATGCCATTGTAGTTCCAACAGATAGTCCTTTAAGGATGGCTCCAAGGCCAAAGGAAATACACCACTTCTGAGGAAGGTGTGTCTTTAAATGATTTTCAAGATTTGGGCTTCAAATGCAGCTTCCCTGTGTTGTACAGCAAGTCCACACAAGGCAGTGCCAGAAACTATCATGCCAGGATCGTAAAACTGGTTTCATATTTCATCCAACTGCAACTTTATCCCAGAAATTTTATGGCTCATCGCCAGCCATGTTTTTAGTAAAACATTCTTTGGGTGAAGCGATGTTGAAACATTTTAGGCCGCTAAATTTTTTGTACAGTTTATAGATACAGCGATCTTCATACACCAGTGATCCTCATACACTAACACTATCCTACACACTAGGGACACTTTACAATTTTTACCGAAGCCAATCAACATACAAACCCGTCTTTGGAATGTGGGAGGAAACCGAAGCACCCGGTGAAAACCCAAACGGAGAGAACATACAACCTCTGTACAGACAGCACTCATGGTCAGGATTGAAAACCGGGTTCCTGGTGCTGCAAGGCAGCAGCTCTACTGCTGCGCCACCGTACATGGGTGGGATGTGGATGAAGGACGGAACACTGGGATGCTAACTCCTAATTCCTTGCTTGTTATGTTTCACGAGGACAGGAAATGATCAAAATGAAGTGCGGGCTGTTCCTAGGGAAGCTTGCAGACAAAAATATCCAGTGCTGCTGGAAGATCATCAACTCAATGAAAGCTGCATGTTGGTCTGCCCAAGGGTTGTTGATCTTCCAGTGCCATGAACTGTCCGGATGGGAACACTTGCAATGGATTACACACTGAGCGTTTGACGGCACTAGGCCTGTACTCGTTGGGGTTTAGAAGTATGAGGGAGGGACCGCATTGAAACCAGGCACGTGCCGTCAGGGTAGGCAAGGTAGGCACTGCCTACCCTGACTACAATTATAACATAGTAATTACTAAATATAAATAGTAAAGACATGGGAGACATGTCTATGTAAGAGACCAATCTCTTAGGTAGCCATAATTCTCCGTGCCTTTCATCCGCAGCGCTTGTAACACGGGAAGCTCTGTGCAGCCCACGTGCTGTCAGCGCTGCCTGAAGCCGTCAGTTTCAATCGGGGCTGAAGGCAGCAGAAATTCTGCCTTTGCAGCACTGTGCATGCGCAGCATCATACTGCGCATGCGCATCAGTCTACTGCGCCTGCGCAGCGCAAGTTTCTTGGCGGGGTTTTCAAATATGGTTTGTCGTGTACCAATGATGTGGTAAGTACATTTCTTGGTGATGTTTTTAAATACCGTATTTCCCGGGATGTGGGGGTGGGGGGAGAGCTTCTTTCCAAGCGTTTGGGGAGTCTGGCCCGGGGTAAAGTTGCGGGGAGGGCACGAATGTTATGAAGGAGGGGATTGGGATAATGCCACTTGCGACGCTCCTTGCACGGAGGCATGGAATGCCACCGCATTGAGGCTGGGGGCGGGCGGGGCAGAGAAGTAGCTCGGGTGGCTGAGCGGCCACCGGGCCGGACAGCGGAACCAGCCGCCACCTTAGCTCCTTCTGCCGGTCCCCGCTCACCTCTTGCAGCTCTCCATGTAAAAACCTCTCTCCTGCCACTTGCTGGCCTCACTCATGTCCTTATATTCCTACAGCGCGATTGAGGTTACTCGGATGTGGGAATTTAAGGATTTGCAGGAAGCCGCTGACATGAGCGACGTCGGCGAACGGCAGGTGACAGGTGTTCCGACGGAGAGCACTGCCAAAGGTGAGCGGGCCGGCAGAAGGCGCTGAAGTGGCGGCCAGTTCTGCTGTCGGGTTCCGGTGGCTGCTCGCAGCTCCCCGAGCTACTTCTATCCCCAGCTACAGTGCGTGGCTTCACGCCCGGAGAGCTGCGGTAGCGGTGAGTGAGTTACTGGCAGTATCCCCGACACCCTCCTTCTCAACACTCGTGCCCTCCCCGCAACTTTACACCTGGCACAGACACTCCACACGCTGTGAAAGGAACTGTTCCCCCAATTGGTCCCTTGAACAAGTGTTGTCATTCAATAAGATGACAACTGATTCCACTATTCCCTGTACTCCCGTTTTTCCCACCATCTCTCCATCTGCCATCACCATTCACCCCCCCCCCCCCCCCCCCCACCCATTCAGTAATTCAGAATAAAGGAGACTAGGAAGCCTTGGGCAAATTGAATTGTCACTGGTTTTTTTGGGGGGTTTTTTAACGGAGAGAACAATCTGCGCATGCGCGGTTTAATTTTTTTTTAAAAGCCGACTGAGTGCCTATCCTGAGTAATTACTCACGGCACGTGCCTGATTGAAACGTACAGAATAGTGAAAGGCTTGGATAGAGTGGATGTGGAGAGGATGTTTCCACTAGTGGGAGAATCTAGTACTAGAGGTCATAGCCTCAGAACTAAAGGACGTTTTTTTAGGAAGGAGATGAGGAGGAATTTCTTTAGTCAGTGGGTGGTGAATCTGTGGAATTCTTTGCCACAGAAGATTGTGGAGGCCAAGTTAGTGGATATAATTAAGGCAGAGATAGATAGATTTTTGAGTCATACCAGATGTCAGAGTTTATGGGGAGAAGGCAGGAGAATGGGGTTAGGAGGGAGGGATAGATCAGCCATGATTGAATGGCTGAGTAGACTTGATGGGCCGAATGGCCTTATTCTGCTCCTATCACTCATGATCTTATGATGCACTGAACTTCGGTGCAGCAACAATACAAGTTAGGTGGAGAACGACCACTCTAAGACCCTGCTGCCACTGAACACTGAGGGCCTGAGTCCTTTGAAATGGCCTCTCAAGCATTTGAGTGGCATTGGTGTTTGCAAGAGCACGTTCTGGTTTAATGACACTATACATTTATTGATTTGGTCGCACGATAAAAACATATAGCGATTGTGCTGTATTCCCTGCTTATATTTTTATGAATTATTTTATTTTTGAAATTAAGAAAGCAGTAGAGTTGTTGCCTTACAGTGCTCACAGTGCCAGAGATCCGGGTTCGATCCCGACTACGGGTGCTGTCTGTACAGAGTTTGTACGTTCTCCCCGTGACCGTGTGGATTTTCGAGATCAGTTTCCTCCCACACTCCAAAGACGTACAGGTTTGTAGGTTAATTGGCTTGGTAAGAATGCAAATTGGCCCTAGTGTGTGTAGATAGTGTTAATGCACGGGGATCGCTGGTCGATGCAAACTGAGTGTTTCTGCACTGTATCTCTCAACTAAACTAAACTAAACTCAATCAGTCTGAAGAAGGGCCTCAACCTGAAATGTCACCCATTCCTTATCTCCAGAGATACCGCCTGACCCGTTGAGTTACTCTAGCATGTTGTGTCTACCTTAAACTAACTCAATGGTTGTTGCAACTGCTGCATCTTCTACAATAGGTTCAGTGTCAGGGAAAAGGTGACAAAAAATGATTTGATTAAGAATTTGATATATCCATTCAGGGCTTCTTTTTCCACAACAGTGGAAACTTATTTAATATTTAAACCGCTAATTCGGTATCAGTGCATGTGCATTTACTTTGCATGTGTGAAAAGGGAAAAGCTGACTAGTATAAAAAAAAAGATAAAAACACCTTAGACTACAGATTTCTGAATTTATTTAATAAATGCTGTGCAATGCATGTAAATATTTCTACTATTACCAGTTAAATGATCTTCATTAACAAATAGTAATTGTTCCTTACAAAAGTGCTGCATCTTACCTGATAATGTGAATCTGACAAGTTTTCGATTGTTCTCACCATTCAATCCACCTTCCCCCAATTCATCTGCTCCGGCCTGTAAAAAAATAATCCAGCAATATATTTTAACCTATGTTAAAAACAACTGTTAACAGATCCACTAGTTGGCACTCAGTGCATGGGTTCACCTGCATTGGCAATAGAAAGTATATATTCAATTAAATAAAAATCTATCGTGTTACTCCCATTAGATTTACTCAAATCATGTTGGCTGATTTTGTGAGCATCAGAATGGAGACCTTGGTAAATGCAATTTCAACCACTAGATGGCATAAGGATGGGCCATCAATTTGAAAGGCTTTTTGTTTTCATTTCGATGTTATAAACTTATGCTTAATCACTCTATTAACAGACACCAATAATCTAAATAAAGCTTTGCAAATGATTCACAGTGAAATTCATGTGATCTGACCTCTACCGGGCGACAACTCTCAGACACCTCCTCCTACTTATCCTTAGACCATGACCCACAGACCAGCACCAGACCTTAATATCACACGCAATTTCTGATTGTATTACTTTCGGCTCTCTGCCCTCTAAAGCCTCCAACCTTATCATTCCCCAGCCCCGCAAGGCCCGATTTTACCTTCTCCCCAAAATCCACAAACAGAACTGTCCTGGCAGACCTATTGTTTCTGCTCGTTCATGTCCCACCAAATTAATTTTCCACATACCTCAACGCCATTCTATCCCCCCTGGTCCAATCCCTCACTACCTATGTCCGAGACACCTCACACGCTCTTCATTTCTTCAATGACTTCCGTTTTCCAGCCCCCCACTCCCTCATCTTTACCATGGATGGCCAGTCACTTTATAACTCCATCCCCCACCAGGAAGGTCTTAAAGCCCTCCGTTTCTTCCTCGACCGCAGAATCAGCCAATTTCTGTCCACAAATACTCTTCTCCACCTAGCAGAGCTGGTCCTTACCCTCAACAACTTCTCCCTTGACTCCTCCCACTTCCTCCAAATCCACGGCATAGCTATGGGCACGTGCACGGGCCCCAGCTATGCCTGCCTCTTTGTAGGGTGTACGTCGAACAATCACTGTTCCAGATGTACACTGGCCCTATCCCCAAACTCTACCTCTGCTACATTGACAATTGGATTGGTGCTGCCTCTTGCACCCATGCAGAACTCACTGACTTCATCAACTTCATGACTAATTTCCATCCGGCACTCAAATTCACATGCACCATCTCCGATATCGTGCCGTGCGGCCCTGCGACAGAACAAAGATCCTTAAAGAAATAGCTGAAGATGTGGCAGGTAAGAGGGCCCTTTACCGTGGTGCCCTGTGTCATAGATATTCTCATGTTTATCTGGATGTGTTATTTGTATGCTCTTTGCCGAATCAATGCAGTCATAATGATAATTGGTTCATTTCTGCCAGATGTAAGCTCTCCCAGAGTTGAACTAGATTAGGCTGTACAAGCTGGAAATCCTATACGCACCGGGAGCAAATGATGGTGAAAGCAGGTGGCCTCACCCAGGAGAGGGTGAGTGGTCAGCAGCTAGAGAGTGGTGCCAGGGGAGGTGGGTGTGGAAGGAAAGCAAGAGGGGAAGTGGCTTCAGTGATACAGTGTAGAAACAGACCCTTCAGCCCAATCAGCCAACAGGTCCCAGCTACACTAGTCCCACCTGTCTGTTCTTGGTCCAACTGTTTCTTAAATGTTGGGATAGTCCCAACCTCCTGCACCTATGTTTCTACAGTGGCTTGCAAAACTTTTCATACCCCTTGAACTTTTCCACATTTTGTCACGTTACAACCACAAACATAAATGTATTTTATTGGATTTTATGTGATAGACCAACACAAAGTGGTGCATAATTGTGAAGTGGAAGGAAAATTATACATGGTTTTCAAATTTGTTGACAAATAAAAAACTGAAAAATGTGGCGTGCAAACGTATTCAGCCCCCTTTACTCTGATACCCCTTAATAAAATTCAGTGCAACCAATTGCCTTCAGAAGTCACCTAATTAGTAAATAGAGTCAACTTGTGTGTAATCTAATCTCAGTATAAATACAGCTGTTCAGTGAAGGCCTCAGAGGTTTGTTAAAGAACAAGAAGCATCATGAAGCCCAAGGAACACACCAGACAGGTCAGGGATAAAGTTGTGGAGAAGTTTAAAGCAGGGTTAGGTGATTAAAAAATATCCCAAGCTTTGAACATCTCATGGAGCACTGTTCAATCCATCATCCGAAAATGGAAAGAGTATGGCACAACTGCAAACCTACCAAGACATGGCTGTCCACCTAAACTGACAGGCCGGGCAAGGAGAGAATTGATCAGAGAAGCAGCCAAGAAGCCCATGGTCTCTAGATGTGCAAAGCTGGTAAAGACATACCCCAAAAGACTTGCAGCTGTAATTGCAGCGAAAGGTGGTCCTACAAAGTATTGACTCAGGGGGGCTGAATACTTTTGCACGCCACACTTTTCAGTTTTTTATTTGTAATGAAATTTGGAAACCATGTATCATATTCCTTCCACTTCACAATTATGCACCACTTTGTGTTGGTCCATCACATAAAATCCCAATATAATACATTTATGTTTGTGGTTGTAACGTGACAAAATGTGGAAAAATTCAAGGGGTATGAAAACTTTTGCAAGCCACTGTATATTGGCGATAATCAGCCATGATCACAATGAATGGCGGTGCTAGAATGAAGGGCTGAATGGCCTCCTCCTGCACCTATTTTTCTATGTTTCAACTACCTCCTCTGGCAGCTTGTTCAATACACCCATGCCCACGCCATCCATACGCCCTAAATGCAATGCAACAAAGGCATGGAAGGAATCAAGTGAAGATTGACTTCTGTGAGAAGATCAAACTTGTAATCTCTTACGATTTTAAGAATGAGCGGCAATCTTATTGAAACTTTACAGATTCAGAATAAACTTGAAACGGTAGACATGACAGTCTCAAAGCAAAAAGTCAAATATTGCGGTCCCCGGGTCGGAGGTTTTATTTCTTAAAGGATTGTGAATCTTCAGAATTGTCCACTTCTTAGGACTGTGGATCCCCAATCATTAAGCATAGTTAAGTGGTGCGATCAACAGATTTTCAAGTTGCGGAAACCAGGAATGTGGAGATTGAGAAGTGGAGATGAAGATGGGAATAAGGGTAGAGGCGGAGTGAACCAAAGGCCATGTGACCTTCTCCTGTTCTTTTCAACATGTTAAATACCTTCTTTAATGTGTGAAGTTTAATTATCTACATAGATCAGTTAGTGGTACATATCAATTAGTTCAAATTTATTCAAATGGATTATTTTAATCACGCAATATTAATCATAAGCCCATAAATACAATATGACCTTAAAGTTGGACGAGTTTCTCCTGGCAAAACAAAGAAAATGTGTTTCCAGAGTATCCGAAAACTAACAGAAATGCAGTACCAAAGGAAATATTAAATCGTACTTGACAAATGTCCTAACAATGTATTAGTTTGCAGTGTAAATGTAGAATGGAAAGGGTGAAAGAATATCATTTCTGCATATTTTCTTGTTTAAACCCCAGGGAACTTTTAAAGCCATCTAAACAACTCCAAGAAAGCCAAGATAAAGGAAATTGCATATTTAATATTTCAAAGCATGCTTCCTGTGTTATTAGGATGCAATAAAATCACACCCAGTCACTTCACTGCCAATTTTACCGAGTACTAAATGGTTATGTTCTATTTTCCTGTTTATAACGTTACTTAATAGGCACTTTTTTCCCCCCACGAAGTGAATCAGATTTTTTTTCCCCGTTTGCCTTCAGTCAAAAAGAATTAAATGCAGTGGGCAGGTCTTTAGACCTTGGTGAACCAACAGAATAAACAGTGAGTCGTGTGAGTGTGCAGAGGAATGGGAGTGAAAGGACAAGGTTGAGTCACTAGTCTTTTTGATGCCGAGGAATAAATTATAAAGAGGATTGCTTTCAGGCCTTGCAGGCTTAACGTGCAAAGGGAAAACCTTTTACAGTC
Organism: Raja brachyura; assembly: GCA_963514005.1. Next base: position 82,808,758 of record OY740787.1, read on the forward strand.
TCTGCACATTGTCCTTACTCAGGACATTGTTCATTATGCACTGGTCACCATACTCAAGACTCCCACCTACCATTGCCACGCCAAACGGTAATAGCTTTTCCCTCTTACATGGGGTTATGGGGAGAAGGCAGGAGAATGTGGTGAGGAGGGAGAGATGAATCAGCTATGAGTGAATGACGGAGTAGACTTCATGGGCAGAATGGCCTAACTCTACCCCTATTTCTTTTTACCTTATGACGTTGTCGAATATCTGTGTGGCCAAACGGGGAGCAAATTCGTTTTGTGGGTTTCAAGCCTCCATTAATTTTCCGATGTCACATCTCCTTCAGCACATGAGCTGCCAGCCAAACACGGGCAGGTACATTTAAATCACAACAAATGGCTTCGTGCTTTCACACATTCCATTTTGTGTTACAACTGCCACTACCATGCGAGGTGCGACTGTTGTCTGCAAATCATCTTGTGTCTTGTCTTGGGAGTTGCAGGGAAAAACAGATGCAAACTTAAAAAGATCGTATTTGCTGCATTAAAAAGGTGTTTTAAAATGTTCATTTGTGAACTGTTCTACCTTTTAAAAAAAATACTGTCCTGGCCTCTACATTTCCACTCCCAAAAGTCTAATGGATATTTTTTTACTTGTTGAGCAAGAGGAGGCACAGTTTGAGCTTAGGGATTGCAGTGTACGGAAACTAAGCACCATTAATTCCCCTGAGTGTACACAGACCAAGCACCTTCCACCTGAACGTGACATTGAGTTTAGTTTATTGTCACGTGTACCGAGGTACAGTGAAAATCTTTTGTTACGTGCAAACCAGTCCACGAAAGACAATAAATGGTTATAATTAAACCATCCACGATGTACAGATACGTGATAAAGGGAATAACATGAATAACATTCGGGGCTAGATAAAATGATTAAAATCTGATCAAAGACAGTCCGAGGGTCTCCATTGAGGTTGGTCGTAGTTCAGGACTGCTCTCGAGTTGTTGGTAGGATGGCTCAGTTCCCTGATCACAGCTGGGAAGAAACTGTCCCTGACATGGAGCCAAAGCCCACTCAAACACCAACCAAGAATTAACTGTGCAAGTTGTAACTCCAATTAAAGACTGGCTTCAGCACAGAGACTGATACAGTTGGTGCCTGCAAACAATCACGACCACTTGGTTAAGGAGCAGTGAATATCAACCACAGTCACTAATTGCCAGTGCAAAATACAATCAAGTATGTCGCATTTTGCCCCAGTGAGTCATGGCCAACAAAAACACAGGACAACACAATTTTAACAAAAGATAGACACAAAATGCTGGAGTAATTCAGTGGGACAGGCGGCATCTCTGGTGAGAAGGAATGAGTGACGTTTCGGGTCGAGACCCTTCTTCAGACTGCCAAATTACAATTAATGCACTCAATGGGGTTTTGATTAAGGCATTTAAAAAATAAATAAATTGAGATTATCCGCTTAAAATGAGAATTGGTTCAGAATATACTGAAATAACCCGAGGTTACATGGGGGCATGATTGTTTCCTGGGATGCTGCCTGGCCCGCTGAGTTACGCCAGTTTTTTGTGTCCTTCTTCGGTTTAAACCAGCATCTGCAGTTCCTTCCTACGCAATGTTAACAAATGCAGGGTGTGCGTCAGTGCATACGGCAACGTTAAGGGCCTGTCCCACTTACGCAACTTTTGGGCGACTTGCCGGCACCCGTCATAGGTGCAGCAGCTCGCCGTAAAATGGTACAACTCTTTGGGCGACTACTCACGACCATACAGGCGACATGTCATGGGTTGACGCCTGTATGGTCGTGAGTAGTCGCCCAAAGAGTCACCGGACAAATTGCGTAAATGGAACAGGCCCTTTATGACCGACCGCACAATCAACGTTCACTGATCTCGTCACTTCCATTAAAAGAACTAGATTTCTGTAACATGTAACTAATTTGTAACCAACGTTTCAAAATGTGCAAGAGAAGCGTGTTTTACAGAAGCTGTCATAGTAACTTCATTTTACAACAGACCATTTACTTTAAATAGAACAAGGATAAGTGACTAAAGGCACACTTTGTCCCCATCCTGACGGCATGCTTTTAGAAAGACCCCACTGTGTTCAGTAGGTGTCGGCAACCTTGTTCTGCATAGGGGCCAGGACGCATGTCTGTGAGCGGATGGCGGGCCACATCTATCACGTGTACACATGGATCCCGCCCCCATCCCGCCCCGGACGGCAGGCACTAAATCACGTGTTCACAGAAGGTAGACAAAAATGCTGGAGAAGCTTCAGCGGGTGAGGCAGCCTCATGCAATCCCTGCATGTCTCACCCGCTGAGTTTCGCCTGCATTTTTGTCTACCTCCGATTTTCCCAGCATCTGCAGTTCGTTCTGAAACGTGATCACAGAAGGTGCGCGGCCGTGCTGGCTGTTTTGCGCAGGATGCGGTACAGCCAGAGCTCGGGCGCTGCTCGGGGCGCTCGGCCGCTGCTCCTCGGCGGGCCGGATGATTACGGGGAAAAAAATCCACTGTGGGCTGGATGATTTCGGGGTACAGGCCGTAGGTTGTCAACCCCTGGTGTACAAGGTACTGCATATTCTACCATGTTAATAGAGTCATTGATAGTGTCATACAGCGTGGAATAAGGCCCTTCAGCCCAACTTGCCCACTCCGATCAACATGCTCCATCTACACTAGTCCCACCTGCCTGCATTTGGCCCATATCCCTCTAAACCTATCCTAGGTATGTAGGTATGTTACAATACTTACCTTCAGCAGCGCTGCAGTTCTGCCACTGGCCATGTGCACGACTTTGGCGCCTTTGAGCGGGGCGGGGCGGGATTAAAATGCGGTTTTCTCCTGCCTGTCCGAGATATATTTTCTCGGGCTACTACCTCATGCTGAAAAATCGTTCCGACTTCCGTTCTCTGAAGTTTTTTTTTTAAATTGCAGGACAATTTAATCGCGGGAGTAAAATAAAAAAGCTACTTCTAACTCCGTCAATGCCGATGACGGGACGGATCTCGCGTAGGGGACAAAACATAGGGTAAGTTGTTTATTTTACATATAATCTTGCTTCTTAGAATGACTTTGATCCAAATTTCATTGGCGAAAATGTGATTATGGCCCCATATTTCCAGCCGATATGAAGTTTAAATTCACCGCAAACCGCAACGTTCCAATCGATCGCGTTTCACAAAAACCCACTCGCAAGATGATTTAAATGGCCATTAATTTACGGGAATTAAACATTAAATTCCTTCCATTCGGCCTATAAATTCATGACAATGAGATTTTCAAATCATGTTATATTGTGAATTCTTGTGTGAATGTTATTTGGACACTTGAGCTATTTAAAAATGTTAATCTTTTCTTAAGAAATGGATAGATGTTTACATCTAGTAATTGAATTTTGTAATTAGCTACAATTAGGTAACTAACTAATTATATGCTTTAATTTCAGGTCATCCAAGTAAGATTGTTTCATATTTGTTTCAGAATGCTTCAATCTATAATAACTGAAAATGTCTTTCAGTTCTCTTAATTTTTAAGAAGGTTATGGGCTTTTGACTGCCCTTGATCACAGATTTTGTGTTAAGTCAATGGAAAAGCAATAGGGAACAAGATGCTAATTACCGAGTATGAAAACGGCCATAACTTTTTTAATACTGAAGATATGAAAGTGAATTTGGTGTCAAATTAAACTTCTTTGTATGCTTTATCCGATGGGGTAAATTGCAGACTTGTTATTTAAAATCTCAACATTTTGTAACATTGCTATAAAATGGTAGCACAAACCAATAAACATTCAATTAATCTCATGCATGAAGCTTGTACTCGTTTCTGACCATTACACTAACTAGTTCCCCAACTACACATCTACCTTCATCATAGGCTCAGATACTGCTCAAGTATACAACTTAATGCATTTACAAATCAATCTCACTCACTTCACAGGCAGTGAAGAAAGCGAATGGTATGTTAGCTTTCATAGCAAAAGGATTTGAGTATAGGAGCAGGGAGGTTCTACTTCAGTTGTATAGGGTCTTGGAGATACCAGACCTGGAGTATTGCGTACAGTTCTGGTCTCCAAATCTGAGGAAGGACATTATTGCCATAGAGGGAGTGCAGAGAAGGTTCACCAGATTGATTCCTGGGATGTCAGGACTGTCTTATGAAGAAAGACTGCATAGACTCGGTTTATACTCTCTCGAATTTAAGAGATTGAGAGGGGATCTTATAGAAACTTACAAAATTCTTAAGGGGTTGGACAGGCTAGATGCAGGAAGATTGTTCCCGATGTTGGGGAGGTCCAGGACAAGGGGTCACAGTTTGAGGATAAGGGGGAAATCCTTTAGGACCGAGATGAGAAGGACTTTTTTCACACAGAGAGTGGTGGGTCTCTGGAACTCTCTGCCACAGAGGGTAGTTGAGGCCAGTTCATTGGCTATATTTAAGAGGGAGTTAGATGCGGCCCTTGTGGCTAAGGGGATCAGAGGGTATGGAGAGACGGCAGGTACGGGTTGCTGAGTTGGATGATCAGCCATGATCATATTGAATGGCGGTGCAGGCTCGAAAGGCCGAATGGCCTACTCCTGCACCTAATTTCTATGTTTCTATGTTTAACACTTTTTTTCCCAGAGAAGTTTGAAAACATAAGCTGATAACAACAGGGATGGGAACACAGCCATTGCTGCCACAGGAGAACAACAGAGTGGACTCTGTATTGGAAGGAACTGCAGATGCTAGTTTATACCAAAGATAGCCACAATCATGCTGGAGTAGCTCAACGGGACAGGCTGCATCTCTGGAGAAAAGGAATTGTGTCTGAAGAAGGGTTCTGACTATAACAAACCCTATTCCTTTTCTCCGGAGATGCTGCCTGACCCGCTGCGTTACTTGGTTCATTAACAGAATCAACAATGTCTCCCAATTCAATAAACATCAAGGAATGGGAAATCAAAGTGAAAGTACTACGAGGGTGAATGCAGCAGAGCGATTGTATTTGCTGAAAAAGCAGACATTAAAAAAGTGTTGGAAAGAAAGATCATGATGGATTTGACTGAGCAAGGGAAATAAAAGCATTTGACCTTTTTAATAATCTATAACCATTATGAGCACGAAGAAACAAAAAACACACCTTTAATTTCTGAAAGAAGATCAATTAACAATCAACAATAATTTTTAGATAAATACGCATGCTGTTTGTTGCGAGACGAAGTTTCATGGCAAGTTCAATAAATAATGAATACACAAACATGAAAATCATTGGAAAGTTAAGATGTCATTCTTACAAAGTTTACAGAAGAGTGCTTCAAGTCGGTAGTTACAATTATCGACCATTTCATATCAATAGTGCTCTATCTTATCCTCCCTCACAACCATATGTGTTCCACTTAAATGTCCACTTTTTCTTGGCCACTTCATCAATGGTGTTGTTTGTGGGTGCCAATGTCAGCATATTGGGTGTAGCAATCTAGAAGGTGACACACATTCAGATTTTATGTAAAACCAAGCAATAAACCTATCGCTTTCTTAAATTCGGCCATTTAAAAATCATAAACACTCTACCACTTCCAGATTCCATAGCTTACTCACTGGTTTTGTGCTCTGATGGTATTATCTTTGGCCTAGTTTAATCCAATTGCAACCTGACCACACAGAGGAGTGCTTCCAATTGGCCAACCTGTTGGGTTACTGCCGTTGGACGGGGAATAGATCAAACAACATTTTCCGCAATCACTGTCCAAAGCATTGAATCAAACCAACCAAAAAAATTACAGTAAGTGTCCTACTCACCATAGTAGCGGAGTTTTTTACTGTAATACATGGGGTGGTGGCTCGCAGTGCTCCACTTACACCATGGTAGTATTTAAAACAGATTTTAGTTTCAGCTGAGGAGCAAAGAGAGAGAGATAACTGGATAAATTCTCAATGATTTCAGAAGAATAATTTGAGTTAAAAAAAAACGTTTTTAAGTTCAGTTTTACATATTTCGCCAAGTATTCACTAGAAATTGCCATTGCTTAAAAAGAACCAAATAGCAGGAGCTGCTTAGCACCACTGCTAAAACTTGACATGGTCCCATTTCCCTCTGAGCGAGATGACCCATTAGATTCCTTTCATCAACTTTTACATCCAACATTGTACTTAGTGATGGTCATTGATAGCATCTATTTTGCACCTTAAAATGGGGCCAAGCTCAGCCACGGGCAGCTTGTGACAGTTGTCAGGTGCGTGGAGTGTGTCGATGGTGACACAACAGTAGAGAGCTTTCACTGATACATGATGCAGAAATTGGCCTGCATTTTTGCAAATATGATTCCATGAGGTAACTGGCCATGGGAGTTTAATATAAAGTATTAAAAGTTTATTTGATGCAACATATACAGTAGACAATTATAATATAACTACAACAGGACATAGACGGGTATTTTCCATTTGTAGCTGGTGGAGCTGAGTGGGCCACACAGCTTTTGTACAGGGAATAGACAATAGGTGCAGGAGTAGACCATTCGGCCCTTCGAGCTTAGCACCGCCATTCACTGTGATTATGGCTGATCATCCACAATGAGTACCCCGTTCCTGCCTTCTCCATGTATCCCTTGACTCCGCTATCTTTAAGAGCTCTATCTGACTCTCTCTTGAAAGTATCCAGAGAACCGGCCTTCACTGCCTTCTGAGGCAGAGAATCCCACAGACTCACAACTCTCTGGGTGAAAAAGTTTTTCCTCATCTCTGTTCTAAATGGCCAGCCCCATATTTAAAAATAAATAAATAAATAAAAATGGCAGGCCCCTTATTCTTAATAAGAATCTTAATTACAGACAGATGACATTTCATATTTTAACCATTCTTCACACTGATTGAAATGAGGGAAAAAAGCTGGAAAAGAAAGGTGGGAGCAGGATTAGGTCTGGCAAGTGATAAGTGGATACAAGTTAGGAGGGGTGGTTGGGGGGGGGGGGGGGGGGGGGGGGGAAGGGATTTGATTGCAGATGGTTGGAGTGACAAAAGCTAAGGGTGAACAGGAGACAAAAGGTGTCAGATAAGGATAGAAGACAAGTGGAATGTTAAACTGGAGGGGACATTCCAGGTGAGAAAGATGTTCATGTGTACCTCTTCAAACCTTGTCCACTGATTATGGTCAACCAGTCTGTCCATTCCCTCGACAAATGCTCTTGATGTGGCCTTGATTACAATTGTAAGACCGAGCGTAGATGAGACATGGCACGCTGGATCTCTCAGTTGCTAACCATTTTAACTCCTCTTCCCATTCCCAGACCGATCCTTCTGGCCTGGGCCCCCTCCATTGCCAGAGTGACATCGCACGCCGACTGGAGGAACGGCACCTCATATTCTAAGTTAGTAGCTTACAACCCAGTGGTATGAACATTTAATTCTCCAATTTGAAGTAATGCTATCTCTCCCCCCCCCCCCCCCCCCCCCCCATCCTGGTATGCGCACATTTCTCCCATCATTTGTCACGCTGCTCCTTTCCCCACCTATGTACACTTACCTCCCATATCCAAGACAAAATTCCCATTTTATCCCCCATTTTCCAATCATCCCTATCCCCTTCCACACATATTCGTTCTCCAGCTTTACACTTCACTCCGCCTCTCTCCTTCTCTGATATACTCTGATATAAGCATGCAGGTACAGCAGGCTGTGAAGAAAGCGAATGGCATGTTGGCCTTCATAACACAAGGAGTTGAGTATAGGAGCAAAGAGGTCCTCCTGCAGTTATACAGAGCCCTAGTGAGACCACACCTGGAGTTTTGATCTCCAAACTTGAGGAAGGGCATTCTCGCTATTGAGGGAGTGCAGCGTAAGTTCACAAGGTTAATTCCTGGGATGGCGGGACTGTCATATGTTGATAGATTGGAGCGGCTCGGCTTGTATACTCTGGAATTTAGAAGGATGAGAGGGGATCGTATTGAAACATATAAGATTATTAAGGGTTTGGACACACGGAAGCAGGAAACATGTTCCCAATGTTTGGGGAGTCCAGAACCAAGGGTCATAGTTTAAGAATAATTGGTAAGCCATTTAGAACGGAGATGAGGAAACAATTTTTCACACACAGATTTGTGAGTCTGTGGAATTCTCTGCCCCAGAGGGCGGTGGAGGCTGGTTCTCTGCATGCTTTTAAGAGAGAGCTAGATAGATCTCTTAGGGATCGCGGAGTTAAGGGATATGGAGAGAAGGCAGGAACGTGGTACTGATTGTGGATGATCAGCCATGATCACATTGAATGGCGGTGCTGGCTTGAAGAGCCGAATAGCCTACTCCTGCACCTATTGCCTTTTGTCTTTTCTTGTTTCCTTTCATTAGTGGCCTTCTGTCACTTACCCCACTCCTCTGCCAATTAGCCAACTATTGTAGCTCATTGCTCAAAGTAGCTAGTCCAGCTCAAGTCTCCCCCCCCCCCCCCCCCCCCCACCCCACCCCCCCGGTCTACTGTTAGAGTGGTGCTCGGGGATGCATGGAGGAGAGTCACTTGCCACAGGGTACCCTAGTTCTGAGCTGAGTTACTCCAGCATTTTGTGTCTACCCTAGTTCTGAACATCCCTTGCAGCCATCGTAATCAAAATCTGGGTGCAGAACTTACTGGCCCTTTCTTGTGGCCACATTGGACACTGCCATTTAACTTGGGACAACCTGACATTGAAGCCTCAGTGGACGATGTATATAACAGTGGATATCAACTGTTATATATTGGATAGCATCAATAAAGGTCAAGCGCATTTTCAATCACTGAAATATACCCTTGAATGGTCATAGGATGACTTAAACAGCAACTCCAGAAACCTTCTGCAAATCTGGGCAGGAAGGCTCGTAAGCAATCTTGTTGGAGGAACTGCAGATGCTGGTTTAAACTGAAGATAGACACAAAATGCTGGAATAACTCAGCGGGACAGGCAGCATCTCTGGAGAGAAGAAATGGGTGATGTTTCGGGTCGAGACCCTTCTTCAGGCCGGAGTTTCGGTTTGAGAACCTTCTTCGGACTCAAAGAAGGGTCTCGACCCGAAACGTCACCCATTCCTTCTATCCAGAGATGCTGCCTGTCCCGCTGAGTTACTCCAGGTTCTTGAGCAATGTTATGGGGCCAGGAGAAGCATCTGCCTGACTGCCCCATGTCCCCACTCAATGATAGCTCTCCTCCCACTCAGACTTCACGTGACGTTGGGCAGCTTGACTGCAAGAGCAAACAATGCGTTCGCTGCATGCCGCACTCGGGAAGCTCGCCTCAGTACTCAGACTCAAATATGGCAGTTCAGCCCCTTTGAAATGTTTAAAATGTTTCATGCTTTTCGCTGCTTTCACAAGCGGGGCAACAGGCTCAACTAACCCACCTCTGGCTTTATCATAGGGACCACATCAAGATCTGCTCCTGTGCAGAAGACCACAGATCAGCTGGAAAAGAATTGTGAATAAGTTCTATACGTGAGATCACTGTGGATGTTCTGTATTTGCGGGCGTTTTCAACATTCAAATAGGATATTATTTTTGGTGGCAAAGCGACATTAATGTGCAGGATCAGCTTTGATTTTGCCATGTCTGTGTGCAGGCTAGAGGGGCTGTGGAGTACAGGTTCTGTTCTAACCTTGACTTTTTTTATTGTGCCCTGCAAGATGTGACCTTTGGCTTCATGCAGTCTGGAAATAGCAATAAAGTTCAATATGCTCTTTCTCCTCTTGAGAATAATGGTTCAGTTTGTCAGTGCTTTGAGCATGCAGTCAAGTCAAGTTTATTTGTCACATAGGCATTCGAGATTTGCTGTGAAATGAAATGCTTGCGGATTGTGCAAAAAAACCCCAAAACTACAAAACAGAATAGAACAGAATAAGTAATTACATATTTGTGAGAAAAAAACAGCAATTTTAAAAAGACACAACACAACAGTAAAATGGTACGGTAAAGTTAGTCCCTGGTGAGATAAGAATTTACAGTCCTAATGGCCTCTGGGAAGAAGCTCCTTCTCATCCTCTCTGTTTTCACAGCATGACAGCAGAGGTGTTTGCCAGACCGTAGCAGCTGGAACAGTCTGTTGCTGAGGTGGAAGGGGTCCCCCATAATGTTGCTGGCTCTGGATCTGCACCTTCTGATGTATAGTTCCTGCAGAGGGGCGAGTGTAGTTCCCATAGTGTGTTCGGCCGAACGCACTACTCTCTGCAGAGCCTTCTTGTCCTGGGCAGAGCTACTTGTCCTGGACAAACCAGATTGTGATGTTTCCGGACAAGATGCAGAAGTCCACAGTTACAATATTATTTTTGCTCAAATGACTGAACCATCAAATCTCAAGTTCCAAATCGTGTTCGCTGTCAGAGTGACAATATTTTGTATTTTACCAGTGGTAATTGATGTATTCGGAAGTGGTGCTGGTTAACAGTTAGTGAAAGACTACCTGTTGTTTGGGTATGTTCATGATTTTACTCACAATGCCACACAGTAGTGAAAGGTAGGGTCTGACGTACAATTTCAGATCCATTTCTGGTGGACAATCTCAAACATTCCACGGGCTAATAAAAATTGATTGTTAAATTTTAATCCCATCACTAAATAATGTTGAATACCTAACATGTTAAAGAAATGAGATTCCATTAGGGTCCCGGGAATGAGTGGGTTAAAATATGATGAGCGTTTGGCAGCACTGGCCCTTTACTCGTTGGAGTTTAGAAGAATGAGGCGGGACCTCATTGAAACATACAGAATAATGAAAAGCCTGGATGGAGTGGATTTGGAGAGGATGTTTCCACCATTGGGAGAGTCTTGGACTAGAGTTCAAAGCCTCACAATTAAAGGATGTTCCTTTCGGAAGGAGATGAGGAGGAATTTCTTTAGTCATAGGGCGGACAATCTGTGGAAGTCTTTGCCACAGAAGGCTGTGTAGGCAGTCAATGTTTTTTTTTTAAGGCAGAGATAGATAGATTCTCGATTAGTACGGGTGTCAGGTGTTACGGGTAGAAGGCAGGAGAACGGGGTTAGAAGGGAGATCTAGATCAGCCATGTTTGAATGGTGGAGTAGACTTGATGGGACAGATGGCCTAATTCTGCTCCTATCACTCGTGACCTTGAAACACTACACAGAATCTCGGCAACCCTCACAACAGAAATGGGCGGTTGCCTTCCCAACCTTGAGCTCATTGGATTGTGCTTCTTGTAGCTTGAAGGTAAAGCAGAATCCCCTTCACAAACTGCTTCAAAATTAATCGATGATTTCTGTCACTGCTGCTGATCTTCACTGCCAATTCCTTCTCCTGCTTCCACACAACAGCATTTCTGGGAATTCGTCACATTTTTCATGCCTTCTGCACTGTTGTCTGTTGTGCAGTGCAAAGAAGAGGCCTTTCCTTCCTTCCCATCGTTGCTCTTCTGAACTATCGAGCTTATTTTATTCGCTTTGCTCCAGTCTTCAAACACACACATCTGTACCAATACTAGGTCAGAACCAATCCAATACCCCTTTCAAAGGACAAAGACAACCCCATGGGCTGCGTGGAAAGCGGTCCTGATAGATAGCTATTGACACTTTGCAGAAGAGCCCCACTGACCAGACCCAAGACAAGCTCGAGCTAGTTCAGTTCCTCCGTGGTTCGATATGAGACCCTGCAAATTAGCACATCATTTTGAGACAAAATTTCATTACTGCACATTCACATCCGCTGTCTGAAACCAAGCCATTAAAACAACTAGATTGAAAGTGCAGACAATGTTCTGGTTGGGAAATTGACATATATCGTATATCAAAAGACGATGGTCTTTAAATTTACATATTTAAATTTACCAGTTAAGAGATTGGTCTTTAAGTTTGCTATGTGCAACATCATGGCCATTTTGAAGGGTTATTAATATTTAGATATTTCATTTAAATTTTATGTAAGCCCTCATTTTACAAAAAAAATTCACATTTCTCTGCAAGGTACTGTCATAGAAAATATTATACATTTTTAAAAATTAGTTTATTTTGGCACAAGGTCTCAACAAATCAGTTACAAATAATAAGAAATGACACTGAGTGCTTTGTTGGAGGTGCGTTGACATTGTTTAGCTAACATAGTTCATCTCAAATGGAATTAGATGAAGGCTGATCTACCAAACCTTGTGTCATGGGGAAACAAAATCACATCCTGGGATGTCAGGACTGTCTTATGAAGAAAGACTGGATAGACTCGGTTTATACTCTCTAGAATTTAGGAGATTGAGAGGGGATCTTATAGAAACTTACAAAATTCTTAAGGGGTTGGACAGGCTAGATGCAGGAAGATTGTTCCCGATGTTGGGGAGGTCCAGGACAACGGGTCACAGCTTAAGGATAAGGGGGAAATCATTTAGGACTGAGATGAGAAGGACTTTTTTCACACAGAGAGTGGTGGGTCTCTGGAACTCTCTGCCACAGAGGGTAGTTGAGGCCAGTTCATTGGCTATATTTAAGAGGGAGTTAGATGTGGCCCTTGTGGCTAAGAGGATCAGAGGGTATGGAGAGAAGGCAGGTACGGGATACTGAGTTGGATGATCAGCCATGATCATATTGAATGGCGATGCAGGCTCGAAGGGCCGAATGGCCTACTCCTACACCTAATTTCTATGTTTCTATGTCAATGGGAGAACACTGATAACTATCCCTCTTGAGTGCACACAGCACTGTTTTAAGACAATGTCCTGAAATTTAAACGTTATTTTGATCATTTTCCTTCGAAGAGCAAAAGTTATGACTGTGACTCTAAACATGCGGCAATTTGTATTTTAACTAACTCTGTTACAACAAAGCAGAAAACTGCTTTTGCCTCAGTGGATATCTTTAAGGCAGAGATAGATAGATTCTTGATTAGTACAGGTGTCAGAGGTTATGGGGAGAAGGCTGGAGAATGGGGTTAGGAGGGAGAGATAGCTCAGCCATTATTGAATGGTGGAGTAGACTTGATGGGCCAATGACCTAATTCCACACCTGTTCCTCATGACCTTCAGACCTTAACCTTGAAAGAAGGATAGAATGGGTTCTGTCTCTCACACTAACTGGCCAGGGTTCCATGAAAAGGCCATTGGAGGACTACCATTATTTACCATCCAGCAGGAGACACAAGAATCTGCAGATACTGCAATCTTGAGCAAAAACCAGGCTGTTAAAGGAACTCAACAGACGAGGCAGCATCTAAGAAGGGGTGGGAGGTTGCAACCTTCACATGGTCCGCCCTGTTTCGGCGAATGCAATCAAACTGGTGTGCACAATCAAATAAGATCAAATAGAACAAGTTGTCCAAAAACTTTACATAGAAACATAGAAAATAGGTGCAGGAGAAGGCCATTCGGCCCTTCGAGCCAGCACCACCATTCATTGTGATCATGGCTGATCGTCCCCTATCAATAACCCATGCCTGCCTTCGCCACATATCCCTTAACTCCACTAGCCCCTAGAGCTCTATCTAGCTCTCACTTAAATCCATCCAGTGACTGGGCCTCCACTGCCCTCTGTGGCAGGGAATTCCATAAATTCACAACTCTCTGGGTGAAAAAGTTTTTTCTCACCTCAGTCTTAAATGACCTCCCCTTTATTCTAAGACTGTGGCCCCTGGTTCTGGACTCGCCCAACATTGGGAACATTTTTCCTGCATCTAGCTTGTCCAGTCCTTTTATAATTTTATATGTTTCTATAAGATCCCCCCTCATCCTTCTAAACTCCAGTGAATACAAGCCTAGTTGTTTCAATCTTTCCGCATATGACAGTCCCGCCATCCCAGGGATCAAACCTTAGGCTGTGTACTCCGTACGCAAGAAGAAGCATCTAAGCAGGGAAAAGGACAGAAAACATTTTGGATTGGCACCCTTCCCCAGGAGGGGAGATAGCTGGTAGATAGAAGTGAGAGGAAGGGGTGAAGTAAGAGCACGTGCGAACAGCAGGCCTATTCATACCTGGTAGTAATTAATTCTTGCAGAAGCTGGAGGATAGATTTTACAGCCTTTCAGCTGCAAGAAATTTGTCTTTCGTGAATATAATCAAGAAGGCTCAATTACCACTTCCCTCATTTGAAGAAAAGCTAGAAATTTTGTACAGGAATTCCAAATCGAATCATTTATATTTGCAGCAAGAACACAGACAAAGAAAGGTGATTATATAGTTTCTATATTCGGATTCCTAATGCCTGTTCATATATCATTCTGCATATCTTTTTAAAACTATTACACTCACTTTAGTAATTATCAAGTTATCAAATTGGAAACAGTTGTCTCTTGAGACCTATGTTGTAATAAATATAATATAATCACGTACAACACCACCTCCATAATTTGTTTAAATGTGTTGTACCTTCAACTTACGAAAAACACATTTTATGAATAGGCAGGTTTACCTACAGTATATTCTTAATTCTGGTCAAATTGGAGAGGCCAGGACACTAAAATTGCGTAACGGCTTGTGGGCTGCTTGGCCATTTGGTCAATTTAAATGCGCCTTCTGCAGTAATAGAGTAAGCTGCAGAATGGTGCCAGTTTGTCTCGAGCCTAGATAAGAGCTGCAGGAAGAGAATGGCACATCTGCAGATTCTGACAATTAGGGGCACATTGCATTCAACGGATTGGATGAATGCAAACCAGACATGCATTGTAAATATTGTTGCAAAGCTTTACTTTGCTAGATGTTGATTGGATTAAGTATTGAGCCCTGTCTGGGTTTCTTGAATAAGTAAGTTTATTGGCCAAGTATTCATATACAAGGAATTTGCCTTGCATGTGAATATATTCCTTGCCTCGCAGGGAATAGCAAGGCACATGTTGCGATGTTTGCTTCCTTTCAGAAGCTCCGTTTGAATTAATTGTGTTAGTCACTATTATTGGGTTAGGGAACTGTCTATCATGTACTGGGTTAATCGATATCTGTTATTGGACTGTATAGAGACCACCCCCATGTGGTCGGCCCCTCAGGGTTCGGGGACATACAAAAGGCCGCTCCCACAAGGTCCTGTGTCGATCTTCTGGGAGAACGCTTGGGACTCCGTGACCTTCTGGAGTGTCTCTGCTTGAACGAGGCTAAAGAGGGCTTGGCCGGGCAGATACGACGATCGAACCCGCGGTGGTTAGGTATAGTGGTAGGACCTGTTATTGTGTTTTTCCAAAATAAAGTATAGATGCGCAAGTGCTTGACTCAGTATTGTATTGACTGAAACTAGACTGGGGGGAAGCTTAGAACGAGCTATTTACACAATGACACTAGTGAATACAGCCGACATTGCATAAATAGTCCGTATTTTCTCCGCAGCATGAGCTACGTGACCCTGTTGAGTGATAAAACCTCTCAGAGTTGAAACGAAATGCAGCTCTTTCAGGAAATATCAAATGCACAAGTGCTTTTTTTCCCCAGAGAACCAATCCCGGCCTTTATTTTTAGAAGCACCCATGTTTAAAAATCTCTTGCGTACCACAACAAAAATGTTATAACACAAGGAAGAGATACACTATCATCACAGAGGAATGCTGCACACAGTCTGGCCTGTGTCCGGTTCCTCGTCTGTAAACACCTGATCCTCAGCTTCTCGGAGTAGATACATCTGTAGTCACTGGAGATGACATTTCCTGTTCCCACAAGCGTCATTCACATTACTGTCAGCCTGCACGAACACTGACACTGGGCTTCTGCACTTCTTTCAAGGGTTTCAAAAGCTTAAAGGCACAATGATTTAATAATAAAGGCCTTTGCATAATGCAATGTCATGATGATGCACTTAGTTAAGACAAATTGATTTTATAACTTGGAACTGTATGTTTATTGAAATTTTACTGTAGTTCAACACCCACTTTTGTCTCAGGAAATGAAATTATCAGACATGGCCTCCCTCCCTTACAAGAAACATCATCATCCTCGAATAAAATCCTTGATATCAGTGTTAATAAAATCTGTGTTCCGACCCAGCAGCCCACTTCCAAATCTTTCCCTCCAAAGTCCTTGAAGTTGTTGACGCTTCACAAAGCAATCCTTATCTCTTCAGCAAATCCGTGCGTGAACCCAAACACATTCCATTGATAAAGCCTTACACAAGTTATAAATAACGTCCGGCATAGTTACGGACGGACCGTGGTTCTTGTATGTTAATGCAGAGACAGCGAAGGACACACAGAGGGACAGAGAGACAGAGAGAGAGAGAGAGAGAGAGAGAGAGAGACAGACAGAGAGAGAGACGGAGACAGAGAGAGAGAGACGGAGACAGAGAGAGAGACGGAGACAGAGAGAGAGACGGAGACACAGAGAGAGACGGAGACACAGAGAGAGACGGAGACACAGAGAGAGACGGAGACACAGAGAGAGACGGAGACACAGAGAGAGACGGAGACACAGAGAGAGACGGAGACAGAGAGAGAGACGGAGACAGAGAGAGAGACGGAGACACAGAGAGAGACGGAGACACAGAGAGAGACGGAGACAGAGAGAGACACAGACACAGAGAGAGACGGAGACACAGAGAGAGACGGAGACACAGAGAGAGACGGAGACACAGAGAGAGACGGAGACACAGAGAGAGACGGAGACACAGAGAGAGACACAGACACAGAGAGAGACGGAGACAGAGAGAGAGACGGAGACAGAGAGAGAGACGGAGACAGAGACAGAGAGAGACGGAGACACAGAGACGGAGACGGAGACACAGAGAGAGACGGAGACAGAGAGAGAGAGACGGAGACACAGAGAGAGATGGAGACAGAGAGAGAGACACAGACAGAGACGGAGACACAGACAGAGAGACGGAGACAGAGAGAGACACACAGACACAGAGAGAGAGACACAGAGAGACACAGAGAGAGACACAGAGAGAGAGACACACAGAGAGAGAGAGACAGAGAGAGAGACACACAGAGAGAGAGAGAGACACACAGAGAGAGAGACACACACAGAGAGAGAGACACAGAGAGAGAGAGAGAGACACAGAGAGAGAGAGAGACACACAGAGAGAGACAAACACAGAGAGAGACAAACACAGAGAGAGACACACACACAGAGAGACACACACAGAGAGAGACACACAGAGAGAGAGACACACACAGAGAGGGGGACACAGAGAGAGAGGGACACACAGAGAGGGGGACACACAGAGAGGGGGACACACAGAGAGGGGGACACACAGAGAGGGGGACACACAGAGAGGGGGACACACAGAGAGGGGGACACACAGAGAGGGACACACAGAGAGACAGAGAGAGAGAGAGAATACCCATACACTCTGTATACATTAAAAAAAACTTGAAATTCATGGTAAATGTTTACAAAGAAACAAAGCATAAAATGTGCATACACAATAACCAATCTGATATAAATATCAGAACAGCCTACATCAGGTACATTAGTTTCATACTGAAGGAACCATGCACACCTGAGGATTATTACTTTATGACTAGATTCCAGGCAATATTAGTTGAGGTTAAAAGCTTTGAACCAAACCACTTCCTCTATCAATTGAGCACGACACATAAATCAAAACAAAGTACGACTTTGTTATTTTTAGCAAGAGGCATGGCTACCTTTTCAAATTGATATATAATATGTCCGTTAGTTACGAAAAAATTGCTGGGCATCCAATCAAAAATGGAAAATGTTGGGAGGTGCACAGTGGGTCTGGCAACAGAATTGGGGAGGGAAACAGTCCACCTGTTGGGTTAAAGGCACTTCATCGGAAATTGGTTTCGGAAGGAGCTGTGTGCTTTAGGATAAAGCCGAGGGGAGGAATGGAGAGAACTGAGGAAATGTTTGTGATAGAGTGCAGGCCAGGTTGTCAAGCAAATCATTAATTTTTAAAAAAGGTAGCTAGAGAAAGAAAAAGAGAAATGAAACAAATGATACCTAAGCTATGGCCACATCTGTAGGGAAAGGCAAAGATTACGAGCGCAGGTGGTTAAATGGGGCTTAGCTGTTAATTGTTAAAATATCATTATGTTTAAACAGCGGCAAAATAGAAAGATGAAGTTGGGTTGCTGTTCCTCGAGGTTACATTGGAAATCGTTGGAGAAGAGCCAGTTAATGTAGGGAGAGCGATCATAGTGAGAATGTAATGAAGAAATTAAATAACAGGAGACTGGAAGTTCAGGGCTACCCTTGTAGACTGACTGGAGATGGTCCTCAAAGTGGTCACACAATGCTCCTTTGGTTTCTCCATACAAAATAAGTTGACATTGTGAGCACTATTTGCAATACTCTACATTGGAGGAGAACCAAGTGAATTAATGCTTCACCTCAAAAGACAGTTTGGATTCCAGGATGATGGGTAGTGGAGCGATAAAAGGGACATTGTTGCACCTTCCACAGTGGAATGGGAAGTCGTCATTAAAAGGGAAATGGCTGATGGAGATGAAAGAGTGGACCAGAAGGTCATGGAGTAAATGTCTCTTTGAAATACCCAAAGGGAACGGGAAGATGTGTCCAGTCAACAGAATCTTATTTAAGGTGGTGGAAGTTAATGGAAGCCAACCCATTAAATACAGAGCAGGAAGTGTGAAAGGTGAGGACCAGGGGATTCGGATTGTTGTTTGGGCTGGAAGGAGAGGATGTGAGAGAAGTGAAGAAAATAAAGAAGATACAGCTGAGACCTCTGTCAACATGGGAGACGTTAAGAGCAAAGCAAACAGAGATAAAATGTATTTGGAGACAGTAAGACTGGTCGGAGAACTGAGAAAGGGGAGCGGATGGAGAGAGGGGTAAAGGATGGGCTATTTGAAGTTAGTGAAGTCAATGTTCATAGCGCTGGGGTATAAGCTGCCCAAGTGAAATAAGAATTTAATTATATTCTGAGAAAAGCCATGGGATATTTTATGGCATTAAACATTTTTGTAACAAAACGAGTTGTGTTGTTGCCGTTCACCAATTTGTTTCAATATCACAAAGTAAAAAATATATTTGTTCTTACCCTCCATAAAGTACGGGCCAGGCTCAATTCGCCACACAATCTGCCCATTCTGGGTTCCATTTACACCCCGGTTTTTTGAGTCCCAGACATTTCCTGGAGAGATCTCATCTTTAAAAGAGAAAATAAAGAGCATATATCTGGTAACATACAATCAATTTACTTCTATCCAGTGCCCAGAAAACAGCCAGAAAACTGAAATACGATTTGTAAAAGAGCCATCTAACTATCAGGAACATTTTAACGATTGTCTGCTTTTGTGATTGAACGCTTTTTAAGCCTTCAACCAAATGGGAGTTTGACAAATGTACAATATGCACTTCAGTACAGTTTGTAAGTAATAGTAATTAATGCACTGAATATTCATGAGGCAAGATAATGCAATTTAAAAAAAGCAAAATTATTAAATATACATGCTGGTTATAATTTGAAAAATGTTGACAATGAGAAAGCTGTGAAATATTGTGTTACAAGTCCATGCATAATCTTTTGAATGTCAACAGGGCACAGTGTTGAAAGCACAGTAGTAGAATCAGAATTTCATCAATATAAATACGTAAAACCAAGGAATAAACTAGAAAATCATCTTAGATTTTACAGCACAAGCAAGACATTTGGGCAGGATTATGCTGTTAACAACCCGCTCTCAGTCGAACATCCCCAGCACTGAGACTAATCACAAGATTAGAAACACTAGACTTGCCAACCAAGCACCCTACACTCAGCTCCGTCACAGCAAAACATTACTGGGGGAGAGAGCAAACACCAAGGATGTTCCCAAAGGCACCTTAAAAAGGTAACATAACACGCTAGAATTTAGAAGATTGAGGGGGGATCTTATAGAGACTTACAAAATTCTTAAGGGGTTGGACAAGCTAGATGCAGGAAGATTGTTCCCGATGTTGGGGAAGTCCAGAACAAGGGGTCACAGTTTAAGGATAAGGGGGAAGTCTTTTAAGACCAAGATGAGAAAATCATTTATCACACAGAGAGTGGTGAATCTGTGGAATTCCCTGCCACAGAAGGTAGTTGAGGCCACTTCATTGGCTATATTTAAGAGAGAGTTAGATGTGGCCCTTGTGGCTAAAGGCATCAGGGGGTATGGAGAGAAGGCAGGTACAGGATAACGAGTTGGATGATCAGCCATGATCATAGTGAATGGCAGTGCAGGCTCGAAGGGCCGAATGGCCTACTCCTGCACCTATTTTCTATGTTTCTACAACCAACTTGATTGAACTTTTGACAGACAAAGAAAGGTGGAATAACTCAGTGGGTCAGACAGCATCTTCAGAGAAAGTTAACCGGTGACGTTTCGGGTAGAGACCCTTCTTCAGAGTCAGGGGAAAGGGTAACGAGAGATATAAACGGTGATGTAGAGAGATATAGAACAAATGAATGCAGAATGTGCAGAAAAGTAACGATGATAAAGGAAACAGGCCATTGTCAGCTGTGGGCTAGGTGAAAATTAGTACATGCAATGAGACTCAACAAGACAACTCTGAAGCTGGTACGACTTGGGTGGGGGAGGGATGGAGAGAGAGGGGATGCAAGGGTTACTTGAAGTTAGAGAAGTCAATGTTCATACCGCTGGGTTGTAAGCTGCCCAAGCAAAATATGAGGTGCCAGGAACCCAATCACAATGTAGAAGGAGCAACTGGGACTGGGACTGAGAACCTTGTTCCTTCGTCAAAACCTCAACTAATATCTCCTCCTAAACTGCCCACGACTACCTGTTGAGCACCTCCTGCATTACCAGTAGATCGCACATTGGCCCCATCACCCACCTTGAATGGCACAAATTGGAGTAGATGCAACTTATCCATGGCCCAACAAAGAGGAATAGCAGAACTAGATTGTCTTGCAATTCTTCCCATCTTAAAAATTGAAGTTTGCTTTCAATTACATTATTTCTATAACTGATTTGGAGAAAGAGGAACCAGGACTGATGTGCCAATCTCTCCCCATCCACTTGAGTTGAGTTTAGTTTATTATCACGTGAAGCGAGGTACAGTGAAAAGTTTTTGTTGCATGTCAACCAGTCAATGGAAGGACAATACATGATTACAATCGAGCCGTCCACAATACATAGGTACATGATAAACAGAATATCGTGAATCACGCTTAGTGCAAGATAAAGCCAGTGAAGTCCAATCAAAGATAGTCCAAGGGTGTCCAATGAGGTATATAGTAGTTCAGGACTGCTCTTTAGTTGTTGGTCGGATAGTTCAGTTGCCTGATACCAGCTGAGAAGAAACTGTCCCTGAATCTGGTGGCGTGCGTTATCACACTTCCATTCCTTTAGCCTGATGGGAAAGGGGAGATTTGGGAGTGGCTGGGGTGTGATTATGCTGGTGGCTGTTCCCAGAGACTGGTGTTGCTCACTTTCAAGCTTCTGTACCTTCAGCCCTACGAGTGTGGGAGAAGGCAAAATGACCAGGATGAGACAAGCCTTTGATCTTGTTGGCGTTACTGAGGCAGCATGAAGTGAAGAAGGAGTCAATGGCGGGAAAATCTGGTCTGTTTGATGGACCGGGTTCCACCCACGGTCTTGGGCAGACCTGTTCTCAAACCAAGCTGTGATGCAACACAACAGGGTGCTTTCTATGATGCATCTGAATGAATGAATGAATGAATGAATAGCCTTTATTGTCATTCAGACCTTTCGGTCTGAACGAAATTTCGTGCCTGCAGTCATACATATATAAAAATAACAAAACCACACAATAAACACAAAATTAACATCCACCACAGTGAGTTCACCAACACCTCCTCACTGTGGTGGAAGGCAAAAGTCTTAGAGTCTCTGTCTTCTTCCCTCCTTGTTCTCCCTCTGCGCTGAGGAGATCCAGGCCTCCGATGTTGCCGTCCACCAGGCCCGCGGCCGAGCCTCCGAAACCGGGCCGCCGCCACCGCCGTCGCCGGAACGCCGGAACACCGCCACCGGGCCCGCCGCTGGAACGCTGGATCACCGCAGCTCCAAAGCCAGGTCTCCGCTGGAACGCCACTGGAGCACCGCATCCCCGAAAGCCAGGCCGTCGCTGGAGCTCCGAAAGCCGTGCCGCCTCCACTGGAGGCCGCCAGCTCCGCCATTAGGGCCTCAGCACAGACGGAGACGGTGTCGGGCGACACAACAAGAAAAGTCGCATCCCCCCGAAGGGAGAGACTAAAACCCCATTTCTCCCACCCTTCCCCCCCCCCCCCCCCCATACATACACTCTCTAACAAACCAAAAATAATCGCTAAAAACAGGCACGAAGACAAAAGTAAAATAAAAGACAGACGGACTGCAGGTGAGCCGCAGCTGCCAAGTAGCGCCGCCACTTCCGGAAGAGGTTTGTACATCTGTAGAGGTTTGTACAGATGTGCCACAAATTATGCAGACATGCTGAATTTCTTCAGTCACCTGAGGAAGTAGAGGCATTGGTGTACCTTCTAGGCTGTCACTTCATTGGGGTTGGTCCACTACAGATTGCTGGTAATATTGACTCCAAGGAACTTGAAGCTCTCAACCATTTTGGCACTGTTGATGCTGATTGTGTTTATATACTCCTGAAGTCGACAACAAGCTCCTTTGTCTTAATGACGTTGAGAGGTTGTTACCCTGACACCATGTTACTAAGTTCTTTGCCTCCTTCCTGTTCTCCATCTCGTAATTGTTCCTAATCCAAGCCCACTGCGGTGGTGTCATCTGCAAACTTGTAGATGAAATTGGAGCAGAAGTTGGCCATACTGTACATTCTTGTCAAGGGAGTATAATAAGGGACTGAGGATGTATCCCTGTGGGACACCTGTATTGAGAATTATTGTGGAGGATTTGTTGCCACCCATCCTCACTGATTGTAGTCTATGGATCAGAGAGTCAAGGATCCTGGGAGTTTGGAGATAGGTTTGGATGAAATTATGTGTTGAAAGGCAGAGCTACTATCAATAAATAGGAATCTAATGTAGGAGTCCTTTTTGTCCAAGTGCTCCAGAGGGACATAGTTGCTGATAATATTGCCCGACTTCACTTTGTAGCCCGTTATAACATGCATGACTTGCCACAATCTATGGGCAAGCACTATGGGTATTTCCTAACTTATTCAATTCAAGTGAGACATTTAAACACAATTGCAACCCTATCAAACTCCACCAAGACCAGCAGTCAAAGAAGCCCTCGTGAGTCATGTTATCCCAGGACAAGGAGGAATGGAATAAAGAAGGATCGAGGCAAAAAGCTGGAGTAACTCAGCGGGTCAGACAGCATATCCAGAGAAAAGGAATAGGTGATGTTTTGGCTCGAGACCTTTCCCCTGACTCTCAGTCTGAAGAAGGGTCTCGACCCGAAATTTCACCTACTCTTTTTCTTCAGATATGTTGTCTGCCCTGCTGAGTTATTCCGGTTTTTTGTGTCTATCTTCGGTTTAGACCAGCATCTGCAGTTCCTTCCCACACAATGGAATAAAGGAGTTTGGAACAAGTTCATCTCCTGCCCATTCCAGGCACGTTTACAGGTCACGTATTGGCCTCTGCATTAGGTATTAGATCATAAGAGATAGGACAGAATTATGCCATTCGACCCATCGAGTCTGTTCCACCATTCGATCATGGCTGATCTATTTTTCCATCTCAATCTCGTACTCATGCCTTAACCCCGTAAACTTTGACACCCTTACTAAGCAAGAATCTTTCAATCTCACCTTTAAAAATACCCAATGACTTGGCCTCCACAGCTGTCTGTGGCAATGAATTCTACAGGTTCACCACCCTTTGGCTAAAGATATTAAACAGTATAAATGTTTGGGCTCCCAATAGGCGGAGCCAACAAGGTTGGAAACAGCTCAATAAAATGACAATGAGGTATTCTTCAGAGAAATCCCCCCAAAATCCTGCTGGACCATAATGGGTTGCAAATCTGACATTGCTCAGTTTCCAAAGGAAAAGTAAGAAATACAACATTTTTTTAAAGATCGCTTATTGTATCCCAATGAATAGAGAAACCTAACACAATATTCCTGACCTTAGGCCTTATCTTCTCTCCTAGGATATATTGTTGGTATCCTTACCGGGCAAACGTCATTTCCCTGCATCCACATTTTTTGGTATGAAGATTGCCTTAGGCACAGCGTTGATTTCAACACTGACTTTACGAGATGTATGAATAAAACTATTTTCAAAATCTACAATTTTAACAACGTGCTTTCAATTTCAAGAAATCTCCAATTGCCAATGAGGTCCAAGTGCCACCATGATAAAAACCTACCTAACCCAGGAGGAAACAAATAATTTATAAATAGGAAGAGAGCTGCCAAATCTGTTTTGCTTAGTAAAAATCCAGCTGTTAATAGTTAGTCCAATTGTATCACTCATTTATAAAAAAACATATTTTCCTTTTATGTTCTATTTGCCTAAGTGATGATGATTTACAAAATGGGGAAATATTGTTATGGGAGCAGTAATTAAATATATTGACATTCAGAAATAAACGATCCCCAATAATTGTAGCTTTGCGGTTTGAAAATATTTATGGCTCGGAGACAGTCTGTGACTGCAATGTTAATGTGCCTGAAACCTAGGCAGGGGCAATCAACACTAAATATTTTTGAATTCCAAATTGAAAATTAAATGCTGAAATGTAACTGTGCTATTTAAGAATAAATTGGTGCCTGTTGCTCGAGCCTTGAAAATGTTAATTCATTCAAGAAAATGGTGCTCACCAAGATGCCAGTTCTTTAGCAGTACTGTGTCCGCATGGTGTTCAATTATTCATTGAGCAACACAGCAGTTCAGCCTTCATAAAGTCACCGAGCAATCTGACAGCATCTAGATTTGATTCAAGTCATCCAAGCAAAAGGAATTAATTGAAGTTCGTCCATTTCTTTTCATGATCATTAAGCAAATATCGCAAATGTCAGACGATGATTTCTATTGAACTAAGCTCACAAACTTTCTCATGTTCACCCAGTTCCATAGTTTGTAGACTTTTCTTGTCGGTGTTTTTCCTGCCATCTCAGGTTTCTGCCTGCCTGGACAAGCAATGGAAAACCTTGGCAATGCTGCAAAATGCTGTCCCCCCAGTGTCTTATGTTTTCATAATTACTGTTGCACCATCTGTTCTGCCACTTAACTATGCAGTGAGAGAACTGGGAGAAAAATTGTCATAAAATATATTTTCACCCACCCGTGCAGCTGCTTCATCGCTATCTGCCTCTAGAAGAGGCAAGTGTCATCCCTACAAAGAAAAAGCAACGATGATAGGTAGAGGCAAATGACTGAAATAGTTTCCGTCAAATTTGGCATCTAGAAATGCATGTTTTAACGGTTTGGATCTCACCAGCAGTACTGAAGGTCAGTGAGTCGGCTCCAGAAGGATCAGGTATTCTTCAATAGCTGAAGTAACACTCAAACAGTTCCACGGCAAGCTCGGAGGTCAGACAATGGCAGATCTGACCTCCCTCTTTACCAAAGAATTCACCATCATGTCCAGTGGCAGACCACTGGCATGTTGGAGAGGCTGATTTCACTTTACCTGCGGCCCTCAGCTCCAGACAGAACAAGTTAGCACAGTTACCAGCTTCTCAGATGATTCACCAATTGCAACATATTTCAATATTACCTACAAATTGGAAACAAATTATGATTTAACATTTTATTCTGTAAGCTATCAAATTACCTCTCCAAAGAGTTGTGTGGGAAGGAACTGCAGATGCTGGTTTAAACCAAAGATGGACACACAGAAAGCTGGAGTAACTCAGCAGGTCGGACAGCATCGCTGGAGAAAAATAGGTGACCTTTCGGGTCGCAACCCAAACGCCACCTACTCCTTTTCTTCAGAGATGCTGTCTGACCCGCTGAGTACTCCAGCTTTTTGTGCCTCTCCAAAGCGTGCTGCTTTGCCCCTTCTTTATGCTTCCTTAAAGCACTCCGCTTTAATCAAGCTTTTACTCATTCACCCTAATAAGAGTCCTTAAGTGACCCACCAGTAATTTGGATCGGAATGGAATAGTTTATTGTCACACGTGACAAGGCAGTGAGATTCTTTGCTTGCGTACCCAAGGCATACAAATAGAGGCCAACTATGGCACTGACAAAGTTACAAAGTACGCCAGCACCCCCTTTGTTATCCCCTCCCCCTCCCCCACAGCGGTTCCCCCATGACGGGTTCACATTGTCCATTGCCCTTCTTCTCCCCCCCCCCTCACTCCCCATTGTCCATTGTTCTCCCCCCCCTCACTCCCCATTGTCCATTGTTCTCCCCCCCCTCACTCCTCATTGTCCATTGTTTTCCCCTCACCGCGAGGCTCCACCACCACTGCTGAGGCTCCACCACCACTGCCGAGGCTCCGCCACTGCCGCTGAGGCTCCACCGCTGCCACCGAGACCCCATCGGCATGAGGCTTCACCGCCGCTGCCAAGGCTCCACCACCGCACCATTAATTTGATAATGTTGTTGGGAAGTGTCCTTGGAGTCTTTGATACATTATAGGCTCCATATAAATGGGAAGATGTTGTTCACACACATAACCAGATTCAGATCTACATTTGAAAATAAATTAGCCTGAGTAATCTTGCTCCTGTTCGACATCTATTCCAGAAACTAATATAGAAATAACCAGAGATTCATTCCTACAATGAGTATTGTACCCTGTAGTAACACTAAATGTTTGCCAAATCAACGTCTTAAATTCACAGCCAGAAGAATGTAAAAGTGGAAATCTAATTGCTTTGCAATTACAGCAGACTATTCTTACCACAAGCGTTCATGCTCAGTAATGCCAGGCAAAGAAAGACAGATATGCTATTAAACCTCAGCATTTGAACACTGAGCCAAATAAACTCATTCCCAAAAGAAAACAACCAGAAAAAAGTAACTTGATGTAAACACATCCTGTTCACGTGAATCAATGTGACGTCATGCAGCTTTGGGAAATGTGCAGATCAACCCAAAGCATCAATTAATAATTCAGACAAAAATCCTGACATCATCACACAAGACACAATTATAAAGTATTTCCCTATAATTGGTCAAATTATTGCTGCAACACTGATTTTCTTTGAGTTTCTGTTTGAATTAACCCACTTTGTGACATCAACTGAGTCAACCCAACACGTGGAGGTGAGACAAGGCCAGAACAAAACAGGATCAGCAACAGGTGACCTCAGGAAGGGTGGAGTCCATAATGGCCCATTGTTGGCTGGGAAAGATGTGCTAGCAACAGGGATAAAAGGATGCGAACAGTGGAACTACTAGGACAACTAGGGTGGGGAGGGAGGGAGAGAAGGGGGGGGGGGGGGAGGGGGAAGAAATGTAGGAGTTACTTGAAATTAGAGAAATCAACATTTATACTGCTTGGTTGTAAGCTGCCCATGCGAAATAAGAGAAATATGAATTCACATGCATTGAAATACTCAAAAGAAGCAACAGCTACATAGATTTATAAATTCTAGAAGCAGAATTAGACCATTCGGCCCATGAAGTCTACTCCACCATTCAATCATGGCTGATCTATCTTTCCCTCTCAACCCCATTCTCCTGCCTTCTCACCATAACCCCTGACACCCGTACTAATGAAGAATCTATCAATCTACAACTTAAAAATATCCTAACCAATTTAGTTTCTTGTAAGCAGAAGATAAATTATTTGCAGTTTGGACAAGGGTTACTTCAATGTTAAGGTGACCTCCAGTAATGAAAAGAAAATGGTTATGCACTGAGAGCTGGCATTGGCCTAATGGGTCAAAGTGCCTCCTTCAATGTGATAAGAAAAATCTGTTGCTGAGTCATGTGAGGCTTGGATAGAGTGGATGTGGAGAGGATGTTTCCACTAGTGGGAGAGTCTAGGACCAGAGGTCACAGCCTCAGAATTAAAGGATGTTACTTTAGAAAGGAGATGAAGACTTTCTTTAGTCAGAGGGTGGTGAACCTGTGGAATTCTTTGAAACAGAAGGCTGTGGTGGCCAAGTCAATTGATATTTTTAAGGCGGAGATAATAAATTAATAAATTAGTACTGGGGTCATTGGGCTATAGGGGGTAAGGCAGGAGAATGGGGTTTGGAGGGAGAGATAGATCAACCATGATTGAATGGTGGAGTAGACTTGATGGGCCAAATGGCCTAATTCTGCTCCTATCACTTATGATCTTATGAAATATGAAAAATGCAAGAGAAATAGTCAGGTCCTGAGGCAGATGTAGTAATGTTGCAGCCTTTCATTTGAAAAATTATTGAGACTTGTCATGATTTGCACAGCTTTTTAAAGTCCACACTGTTGATTTCAATCCTTTTTGAGATAAAATTATGATGGTTCACATTAAAACACATAAGGTTGTGCATCCATAGCTAAAGTCGTTTTGGATTCAATACAGATTAATATGCCATTTTCATCACTTCCAATTATCTAAAACAAATTAGTTGCAATACTGCCAATCATTGAAGACCTTTGTAAAAAGCACAGGCATGGTCTGCAAACCCAGTTAAAGAAATAAAGTATTTTTACAGCAGGACGGACTGCATATGTGAAAAGAGACAGACTTAACATTTCGGGTCAAGGACCCTTCAACAGAACTGGGAAAGTGAATAACTCTGATGGGTCGAGCCCAGGGTGGTTGAGATACAGCCAAGCTTTTCACATTTCCAGCATCTACAGCTTTTTGATTGGAAAATTATTCTTACCCATTTTATTGGGCATGGATAAGTGTTTTTTGGTATGGAATGAATACAAATACTCCCAGTTAATACCTTATCCACAAGTGATATCGACTCTGTGGTATATTTCATTTCCTGGCTTTTTTAAATTACACAGGCAACACATATCACTTAAATAAGACCCATCGAGTTACCTCAGCACTTTGTGTCAATTATTTTGGAAGAAAATACATAATGCATATTATATCTGTTATCTATGCACTGTAACAAATCCAGTGGTCATGTTTCATACTCAAGGTCATATCCCATCCCCAACCCTGAGATTCTGTTCATTTCCACTCAGTGATTACATTGAAATGAGTGACAGAGTGATAGCCAGGCAAACAAAACATGTACAGTCATTCTTCCTGTAGCTACTGCTAAGGGAGAACCCAGTACTTTTAAGAGACATGTTAACATGGCTCCAGATTTATTTCCACATTGGTGTAAGATCCGTATTGAATGATATTCTTCAGTTCCTATGTTCAGTTTAGTTTATTGTCATGTGTACAGATGTACAGTGAAAATATTTTTGTTGCATGCTATCAAGCCAGCGGAAAGACAATACATGATTACAATCGAGCCATTTACAGTGTATAGATAGATATATGATAAGAAAATAACATTTAGTGCAAGGTAAAGCCAGTAATGTACGATGGTCACCAAAGAGGTAGATCGTAGTTCAGGTCTGCTCTCTAGGTGTGGTAGGATGATTCAGTTGCCTGATAACAGCTGGGTAGAGGCTATCCCTGAATCTGGAGGTGTGCGTTTTCACACTTCTGTACTTCTTGCCTGATGGAAGAGGGGAGAAGAGGGAGTGACTGGGGTGCAACTCATGACCTTGCCGAAGCAGCGCGAGGTGTAAATGGAGTCAATGGAAGAGAGGTGGGTTTGTGTGATGGTCTGGGCTGCGTCCACAACTTGCTGCAATTTCTTGCGGACCTTGGAACAATGTTTTCTTGCAACAATGAAACGGGGATAAGCAGTCCTGTGTGTTATAGTTTTCCAGACAAGGGAGTATCAGCAACTTAATGCTATACTGTTGCTATGCGTACCGTAACATGGATAATCACAGAAACATATACAGCACAGAAAGAAGGACCTCATGTCCCGAGTCGCCGATGCTTTCTTTAGCCTAATCGCAGCATTAGGTACCCGCCATAAGCTCCTATCCATGTAGCAGGCCAAATGCCTCTTAAACTATGTAATAGTATCTGTCTCCACCACCTCCTCTAACAGATCTTTCCAAATATACACCACCCTCCATGTGAAAAACTTAGCCTAAGAGCTTTAAATTTCTCCCCTTTCATCTTAAACCCATAGCCCTAGACTCCACTGTCCTGAGAAAAAGAACCTGACTATATATCCATTCTATCTTCCTCATAATGTTGTAAACCTCCATAAAGGGAGAAGTATTGTTGATAGCAAAGAAGGTTGCATCATTTGGGCCAGTGGGCTGAGGAATGGTTACCTAATGGAGTTTAAACAGGTAACTGCGAATTGTTGCATTTTTGAAAGTCTAACAAGGACAAGGCCTCCATGGTGAATGGCAGGGCACTGGGAAGTGGTTTAAAGCAGAGGGATATAGGAGTGCAGGTACATGGTTGCTTGAAAGTGGTGTCATACGTAGATAGGGTGGTCAAGAAGGCTTTCACCACATTGGCCTTCATCAGTCAGAGTATAGAATGTAGAGGTTGGATTATGTTACAGTTTTGTGGTTGGATTATGTTACAGTTGTTCAAATGTCAGTGAGGCACAATGTTCAGCTTTGGTCACCCTGTTATAGGAAAAGATGTTGTTAAGCTGCAAAAGGTGCCGAGAAGGTTTATGAGGATGTGGCCAGGATTCTATGGTTGAGCAAGCTTGTACATTATTTCTTGGAGCGCAGGAGGATGAGGAATGAACTTATAGAGGTGTATAAGATCATGAGAAGAATAAATAGGGTAAATGCACAGTCTTTTATGCAGAGTAGGAAAATTAAGAACCAGACGACATAGGTTTAAGGTGAGTGGGGAAAGATTTAATGGGAACCTGAGGGACAACTTTTTTTTTTATTTTTACACAAAGAGTGGTGGGTGTCTGGAACGAACTGCAAGGGGAGGTACATGGATAGGATACCTTTAGAAGGATAGGGCCAAATGCAGGCAGGTGGGACTAGTGTCGATGGGACATGTGGGCAAGTTGGGCCAAGCGGCCTCCTTCCATGGTGTATTTATGATATTTAACAGCATAGAAGTACAGAGGGACTTTGTAGTCCAGGCCCGTAGCTCTCGGAAAGTGGCAAAACAAATCAAGAGTGGGTGGCAAAGAATGAATATGGTATGCCCGCCTTCATCAGTCAGGGCATTGAGAACAAGCGTCAGGAAGTCATGTTGCAGCTTTATAGGACTTTGGTAAGGCTTCATTTGAAGCATTGAGTGCAGTTCTGGTCACCACTTTACAGGAAGGATGTGGAGCCTGGGGAGAGGGTGTAGAAGAGGTTTACCAAAATGCTGCCTGGATTAGCATTGCAGGTTTTATTTTACATGATTAAAACAAACTCAACAACAATTTCCAAAGTCAAATTGGAGATACACTTGGAAGCAAATATTTTCAGGGTTACGGAGATAAAGTAGTAACTGGACAACATGATAGCTTTTTCATAGAGCCAGGATAGGAATGATCATGTTTGGAGCAACTGTTCTATGGTTCCATATTTCCCCACACATTCATCCACGGCATTAAACTCAAATGTAATGTTGTCACACAAACTGGACAGAGGTCAGCTAATTCAGTGTGTTTAAAGGAATCAACTTTGGACACTCCTGAAATATCCATAATTGGAAAATATTCCATTTTAAGGAGGCTTGGGAGAGAGTGGAGAAGAGGTTTACCAGAATGGCACGGATTAGACAATAGACAATAGACAATAGGTGCAGGAGTAGGCCATTCGGCCCTTCGAGCCAGCACCGCTATTCAATATGATCATGGCTGATCATCCCCAATCAGTACCCCATTCCTGCCTTCTCCCCATATCCCCTGACTCCGCTATTTTTAAGAGCCCTATCTAGTTCTCTCTTGAAAGCATCCAGAGAACCTGCCTCCACTGCCCTCTGAGGCAGATTAGAGGTTATTAGCTAGAAGGAGAAGTTGGACAAACAAGGATTGTTTTCTCTGCAGCACAGGAAGATGAAGGGAGTCCTGGTAGAAGCATATAAAATTCTGAGAGGCATATATAAGGTAGGCACATGGATATGCAGAGAATGAAGTGATATTGATGAAATGGAGTCAAAGATGATCAGTTTAACATGACATCTTATTCGACACAGACATTATGGGCTGAATGGCCTATTCCTGTACTATGCTGTTCTACATGAGGTTAACAAACCGTACTTTGGTACCTTATCTTTACTAATCCCGTTCATTTAAAACTTCGGAAAGTTACTGATTAAAGTAATTCCTTAGACCCTGGATTTTATCGTGACTCCAGCAGTTAAATATCTATGCTTGTGTTTCCCAAGGAGCTGGTGCACACAAAAAATATAATCCACAAATTTACATCCAAAAAATTCATCATCAATGATCTACTTCTTCTCAAGCTGGTCTTCCTTGCTTAGCGATGAATAAAGTGGACACACATTCAGTGCCAAAAGGGGAAATTCCTGAAATACTGATGAACTGAAGATTTATTTATTGCCTATGTACACAGTTTTTCTGTAATCTCCATCTTGAAACCACACTGATCCGTGCAAAGAGAAATCAGAAACCAGGCTTCCAGTTAAATGTTACAGTGTTTCCTTTTCTCTCTGACCCACCTGCGGCTTTACTGATTCACAACCGTGATTCATGCTGGACATTTAAGAGGTTGTCAACATGCCAAACTTCTCATCGGAAAGTCAGTCATCCTATCTTTAGACTTCAAACAAACAGCCGCTTCACTGAGTAAAATTAAAATCCTTCAAAATCCTGATAACATCTAGAATGCCAAGACACGATCTATTTCAACCTGTAGACATCCTTCTTCAAAATCAATTGGGCTATCCACTAAATATAAACAGGGAAGGACATTTCTGTTGTCTGCTCGATTTTATTGAATGTTTGTAACTGTACCAGAACTTTTGAATCGTCATTTTTAAATCAGGAGAGGAAGAGAACTTCAAAAAAAATCTAGAAATGAATACCGACAGAATTTAATTCATAATTCTAATATTCATATAACCATATAACAATTACAGCACGGAAACAGGCCATCTCGGCCCTTCAAGTCCATGCCAAACAACTTTTTTCCCTTAGTCCCACCTGCCTGCACTCATACCATAACCCTCCATACCCTTCTCATCCATATGCCTATCCAATTTATTTTTAAATGATACCAACGAACCTGCCGCCACCACTTCCACTGGAAGCTCATTCCACACCGCTACCACTCTCTGAGTAAAGATGTTCCCCCTCATGTTACCCCTAAACCTCTGTCCCTTAATTCTAAAGTCATGTCCTCTTGTTTTGATCTTCCCTATTCTCAAAGGGAAAAGCTTGTCCACATCAACTCTGTCTATCCCTCTCATCATTTTAAAGACCTCTATCAAGTCCCCCCTTAACCTTCTGCGCTCCAGAGAATAAAGACCTAACTTATTCAACCTATCTCTGTAACTTAGCTGTTGAAACCCAGGCAACATTCTAGTAAATCTCCTCTGTACCCTCTCTATTTTGTTGACATCCTTCCTATAATTGGGCGACCAAAATTGTACACCATACTCCAGATTTGGTCTCACCAATGCCTTGTACAATTTTAACATTACATCCCAGCTTCTATACTCAATGCTCTGATTTATAAAGGCTAGCATACCAATTATAATCAGAAATATAAATAATCTGTGAGCTTCAGCATTTGGATATTATAAAAATACATTCTGCTTTTGTAAAATAATTGTCTACAATTACAACTACAAATAATGCCTACTTTCCTCAACGCAATCCTCCCTCACTCCATGGCTAACATGCATCTCCTTATTGATCACGTTATTTTATAAATATTTATCATTATATTTCATGAAGTTCCACTCCAAAACTCTCACATGGAATGCTCACTTACCATAACTCATTATTTGCTGATTACAGCTTCTGTAGTGAATTACTTTTAACAGCGTCCACTCTAATACGCAAGGAAGTATGAGAAATTAGATGAACACCATCGGGTAATGTCCGAGCAACAGGAATAGTGTTTATCCTTCCCGCAATCCACTCCAGCAATATTTCATTTTTCATCTGTTTCCAACACGCGGGTTTTACATCTAACTTGGAAATTTCAGTGCCCAGGAAAATTCTTATCTTTGTGAGCAATCATTTCTCAAGGATGCCCTGTGTTTCCTCTTTCAACCCATTCACAAAGGTCTGGAAGGATACAAGGTGATAAACTCAAGGAACTGAGAAGTAAACAAATCCAACAGAGATCCAGCTATTTTAATCAAGACCAAGCTGCTTCACTGGTTCTTAAGAGAAAGGCACGTGAATTACATTTCAATACCAGAGGCTTTGAAAATTCTCACAAAGCCTCACAGGATGTAACAGCTCCGTTCTATTCAGCTTCCTTCCTCTAGATTTACAGTATATGCATCGTCCACGTATAATGAGAAACCGCATCCGTGGGAGGTTCACCCTCCACTGCAGCCTTCCCACAGCTCCGTAGTTTCCATTCATCAGAAGGATGAGCAAGGTGTATGGAATTGGGGAGGGCAAGTTGGGGAACATCAGGATCCTTGTTGTTGATATATTAAGGGCCTGTCCCACTTACGCGACCTTTCCAGGTGACTGCCGGTATGTTGAAAACATGTTGAAAATTCAGCGGCGACCAGAAAGACTCTACCACTCTTTGGAGACCTCTCACGACCAAACAGCCGATCCCTGGCAACATGTCGTGGGTGACCTCTCACGACCATAGGAGACCTCTCATAACCGTGGTCGTCAGAGGTCTCCTATGGTCGTGAGAGGTCTCCAAAGAGTCGTAGCGTCTTTCTGGTCGCCGTTGAATTTTCAACATGTTGAAAATTTTGGCGACCTATCACGAGTGCTGGCCCTTAACCCTTCCAACGCCTGCCCCACCATTTTATTTTTCAACTCAATTATGCAAAAAACTCTGCTAACTTTAGTGCCTGACCTAACAGGCTCACACTCCCGGACAGAGACCCTGATCACTAGGTGTGCTGGCCACTCACTGTGTTAGAAATTGACTGAGTCTGGTGTGGTAGAATTGACACGAACACACCTCCCATTTTTTTAATTCCAAGACATTAATTTGTTCACCTCTGTGGATCCATAGTCAGGATAGAACCCTGGTCTCTGGAACTGTCAGGCAGCAACTCTACGACTATGCCGCCGTGCCGCCCCTCTGTGCCAAATTTGTTTCTTCTCCCGACATTCTCCCGCTCTCTCGGGTAGCGGGGGTTATGGGGAGAAGGCAGGAAAATGGGGTTAAGAGGAAAAGATAGATAAGCCATGATTGAATAGCGGAGTCGACTTGATGAGCCAAATGGCCTAAATCTGCTCCGATCACATGAACTTTTGACTGCTGTTTTGTGGTTGGATTAAACCAATGTGACAACAGTGTCTTCCTTGGCATGAGGGGCCACGAGTTCCACACCACCAAACGTAACATCATCACAGTAACGAGAGAGGAAATGGCAACTCTTCATTTATACTTAAGGAGCTCAAAACTAGTATCACTGCTTAACGAGCAAAAGATGAAGGTATCATCTCGTCAGGAATGGAACAGGACCCACTAAATTCACTAGTTACATTAACGATTCAGACACTGGAATCAGAATTACAACGTAAAATAAAAGGTACGGGCAGGCACGTTGGCGCAGCGGTAGAGTTGCTGCCTTATCACGCTTGCAACGCCTGAGACGCGGTTTCGATCCCGGCTAGTGGTGCTGTCTGCGACATGTCGCCAGGGTGTGGCCTGTATGGTCGTGAGTAGTCTCCTCAGTCGCCCAAAGAGTCATAGCATCTTTCTGGTCGCCGCTGGATTTTCAAGTCAAGTCAATTTATTTCTATAGCTCATTTAAAACAACTCTCTTTGACCAAAGTGCTTTACATCAGTGTAGGTACTAACGTGCCACAAACAGGTACATAGATCTAATAATATATACATAAATACATACATACTGCGCTCCCTCAGAGGACCTCAAAAGTTGAACATTTTCGGCGACCTCCAACGACCTATGACGGGTGCCGGAAGTCGCCGAAAATGTTGCGTAAGTGGGACAGGCCAATTACTGATTGTGATATAATCTATGCTACCCATTGTGGCCCATTTTTAGTCACGTGTATGACCAAAAATATGAAAAATTGTGGAATCTAATTCTGACAGCATTACAGGTATATTGTTCTGTACTGTATATATGATTCATATTTATTTCGAAGTTTATCAAATTAAATTTTTCAATGTTATGCTGACAATGTTTGTTTAGGGTCAGAGGTCAAATATGACTGGTCACGTGTGTGGCCTCACACAGAAGCATTTTTTCATAACTCACTTTTATCTTACAAACTCTGAATTTTAAAAAGCTAGAATGTTCATATCTTTAGCATACATGCATTATAGTTCTGTCGCTAGGAAAATAGCAATGAATAACATTAATCTCTTACAAGAATTATTTTATGTATTACTTTATACGATGACATCTGGTCACGTGTGTGACATTTTGGTTCACTTTCCAAAGAATGGCCTTGTCCACATTAGGCTGGTATCCCTCGACTCCTTTCTTATCTAAGTACCTGTCCAAATGCTCTTTAAACATTGGAATTGCATCCACCTCTATCACTTCCTCTGGCAGCTTATTCCATACAATGAGCTGCAAAAAAACTGCTCATCGGATCTTCAAACTGACATGAGACCTTTCCATGCAGAACAGATTAGAACTATAATCCACAAATAAAAGTAAACAAACAGATGATGTGAAAATATTCTACATGGAAGGCAGCATCCATGGAGAGAGAATCAGAATGTATGAGCTATGCGTTCTGTTGACAAGTTGGCAATTCCATAGAATTGCTTGCTAGCTGTATTAAATGCCAGGGTATTTCACACTTCCATCCCTGTGCACTGCAGCATTCACACATGTTGGAGGGCAAATACTGGTACACTAAAGAGAGACACAAAAAGCTGGAGTAACTCAGCGAGACAGGCAGCATCTCTGGAGAGAAGAAGGGTCTCGACCCAAAACGTCACTCATTCCGTCTCTCCAGAGATGCTCCTGTCCAGCATTTTGTGTCTATCTTCGGTTTAAACTGGAACTCTCTGCCACAGAGGGTAGTTGAGGCCAGTTCATTGGCTATATTTAAGAGGGAGTTAGATGTGGCCCTTGTGGCTAAGGGGATCAGAGGGTATGGAGAGAAGGCAGGTACGGGATACTGAGTTGGATGATCAGCCATGATCATATTGAATGGCGGTGCAGCCTCGAAGGGCCGAATGGCCTACTCCTGCACCTAATTTCTATGTTTCTATGTCTATGTTAAACCAGCAACTGCAGTTCCTTCCTACACAAAGGTAAACTAAACCCTAATGCTACTCCTGGATTCACCACTGACGGTAATAACAGCAACTTGGGAGCCGGATGCACTTCATATCTGGCCCTTTAGGATTACACCTTCATCTAAGAGGCATGTGCCTTTAAACTTCAATTAGTGCTAAATTTTAATTAATACTAAAGTTTTTGATTTACAAGAGTTGAGTGTTTCAAAGTATATCTTGTTTTTTAATTACTTTTTACTTTTCAGACACATATGGGAGTAGTAAGTTCAAGGCTTTTGACATCATTGTCATCGCATTGGCTCTCCCTACCTCCCGGAACAACAAAGCACTAACGTTGGTGATGCACTGGGAACACAGTCATGATTCTTATACATCGG
This sequence comes from Raja brachyura, assembly GCA_963514005.1. The sequence continues at coordinate 82,846,181 of OY740787.1, forward strand.
CGAGACCAAACGTAGACTGGCCGATCGTCCCGGTTGCTAAACGTTAATTCTCCTTCCCATTCCCACACAGACCTTTCTGTCCTAGGTCTTCTCCAATGTCAGAATGAGACTAAACGCAAATTGGAGGAACAGCATCTCATATATTTTGCTTGGGCAGCTTACAGCCCAGTGGTATGAATATTGGTTTCTCTAACTTCAAGTAACCCCGGCATTCCCTGTCCCTCTATCCTTCCCCACCCAAGTTACACCAGCTTCACATTTTCACCCAACAAACAGCTTACAATGGCCTGTTTCCTTTATCATCGCTACTTTTATGCATATCTTTCATTCATTGTTTTTTATCTCTCTACATCATCGTTTATATCTCGTTTCCCTTATCCCTAAGCAGTCTGAAAAGGGGTCTCGAACCGAAACATCACCCATTCCTTCTCCCCAGAGATGCTGCCTGTCCCGCTGAGTTACTCCAGCTTTTTGTGTCTACCTTCAGCACAATTAAGATCTGAAGAAGGGTCCAGAGCCAAAATGTCACCTGTCCACACCCTCACAGATGCTGAAGAAGGGTCTCGACCCGAAACGTCGCCTATCTCCTTCGCTCCTTAGATGCTGCTGCACCCGCTGAGTTTCTCCAGCCTTTTGTGTACCCTCACAGATGCTGTCGGACCCGCTGAGTTCTTCCTGCATCATAGTTTTTTTGGCTTTTACTACCATGGTGTTTTCAGTATTGATCTAAATATTTCCTAAATTTTAAGTACCTCTCACCACTAACCCCTTAGGCAGCGTGATCCAGTTTTCATCCACACTCTGAGTGAAAAAATGTTTCCACCAATCTCTCTAAATCTCTCTTCCCTTTACAAATGCTCTCTGGTTATAGGCATCTTTGCCACTGGAAATAAAATTTGCAATCAACCCTCTCCATGCCCTTTCAAATCTTATACACGACATTTAGGTCCCCTTTAACTTACTCCATTCATAAATGAAACAACCCCAACCTATCCAGCATCTCCTCATAAGCTGTAATATTATATTCCAGGGAAAATCCTGATTAATCTCCTCTGCACTTTCTACAGTACAATCACATCCATCCTATTGTTGGGCAACCAGAACTGTACATGTTACTCCTGTTGTCGTTTAACTAATATTTTATACACTTGCACCATAACCTTACTCCTCTTACATTCGCTTTATCCCATGTACTTCCTTATCTACCTTATCTAGCCGCGCTGCTGCCTTCAGGGATCTTTACACAAGTTGAAGTTGTAGAAATGTATAAAATTATAAAAGGACTGGACAAGCTAGATGCAGGAAAATGCTCCCAGTGATGGGGGAGTCCAGAACCAGGGTCCACAGTCGAAGAATAAAGGGGAGGCCATTTAAAACTGAGATGTGAACAAAACTTTTTCACCCAGAGAACTGTGAATTTGTGGAATTCTCCGCCACAGAAGGCAGTAGAGGCCAATTCACTGGATGAATTTGGAAGAGAGTTAGGTAGAGCTCTAGGGGCTAGCAGAATCAAAGGCTATGGGGAGAAGGCAGGCACCGGTTACTGATTGTGGATGATCAGTCATGATCTCAATGAATGGCGGTGTAGGCTCAAAGGGCCAAATGGCCTCCTCCTGCACCTATTTTCTGTTTCTATGTTTCTATAACCCTCTGTTCCTCAGTGTTTCTGCGATCCTACCAATCTGTAAGTACATCCCAGCCTTATTAGTTATTTCAAACTTACATTTTTCACAATTAAATTCCATCGTTTCTCTACGTATCTTACCAACTAATCTACTCGCCTCATGATCACCGACATTAAATGTCATTTTCATGTTTTATTAATTTGCTTCTTGCCTGCCACATCCAGATATAATTAAGATATACAATGAACAGCAAGGGTTCCAACACCAATCACTGTGGTACACCCCTAGTCACAGACTTAAAAATCGCAAACAGACCCCAAACATCACCCTTTACCTCCATCGCCAAGCCAGTTTCCATTCAAATTTGCCAAATTCCCTTGATTCCAAGGACTCTTACCTTTTGAACCAGTTTCCCATAGGACCTACCAAAGTCCATATGTCCATATCACTGACACTCCTCTCCACAACATACACAGACATTTCCTCAAAAAATTCAAAATAGTCACACAGAATCTCAATGCTGACTACACATGACCAATCCCTGCCTCTCCAAATGCAAATTAACCTGAGGGTTTAAAGACAATGTCTACCTATGGTTGGATTTATTGGCTTGTAACTAACCAGATTATAGCCATATAACATATAACAATTACAGCACGGAAACAAGCCTTCTCGGCCCTTCCAGTCAGTGCCGACCATTTATTTTCCCCTAGTCCCATCTACCTGCACTCAGACCATACCCCTCCATTCCCTTCCCGTCCATATACCTATCCATTTTACTTTTAAATGTTAAAATCGATCCTGCCTCCACCACTTCTGCTGGAAGATCATTCCACACAGCCACCACTCTCTGAGTAAAGAAGTTCCCCCTCGTGTTACGCCTAAACTTCTGTCCCTTAATTCTCATGTCATGCCCTCTTGTTTGAATCTTCCCTACCCTCAATGGGAAAAGCTTATCCACATCAACTCTGTCTGAACCTTTCATCATTTTAAAGACCTCAATCAAGTCCCCCCTTAACCTTCTGCGCTCCAAAGAATAAAGACCTAACTTGTTCAACCTTTCTCTGTAACTTAGTTGCTGGAACCCAGGCAACATTCTAGTAAATCTCCTCTGTACTCTCTCTATTTTGTTGACATTCTATTATCCACGTTGCCTTTCTTGAATGAAAGTTTCTTGTCTGTCCAGTCATCTGGCACCTCTTCCATAGCCAAAGAACATATGGATAAATCTCTGCCAGAGCCCAGCACCTCCTTCCCTCTTTCTACCAGAAGCCCTGGATACATCTTATCAGGCAACATTTCTGGAGAGAAGGAATGGGTGACATTTTGGGCCGAGACCCTTCCTCTCTCCAGAGATGCTGCCTGTCGCACCGAGTTCATCCAGCTTTTTGTGCCTATCCAAGCTAACTAAGATATCTAATACCTCCTTTTAAATAGAAATTTGATCAGGAACTCCACTGTTACGTTCCCTGAACTCACCAATGATCAAGCCTTTGCAACAGAGATACAAATGGGGATTATTTAAGACCTCTTCTGCTCGAAGCACAGAAACCCCCTTTATTTCTAATGGGCCATATTCTCATTCGGGTTACCCCCTTGCTCTTCATATAGTTGTCGCCAAGGTCGCCAGGACTCAACACAGTACTCACCTTTCACCCATGATGGGAACACATTGGACATGGACTTTCATGGTTTAATTGTTGAATGACTCCCACTAGACGTACAGAAGATATTCCTAGTCCACTTTTGTTAAATCCTGTTCTACCACGTTAAAATTAGGTCTCCCCCAACCCAGTCCTTTAATTTCCAGTCTATTCTTATGCAACAACCTTAAAACTTAAGATGGACACAAATTGTTGGAGTAACTCAGCGGGTCAGGCAGCATCTCTGGAGAAAAAGGATAGGCCTGAAAACTTAATTTTATCTCGTCTGCTTCGTTGTCACCTTCTCCTAGCTAATAATGATCTATTCGACATTTTCATTGATCCAAATCCCCTTTGATGTCCCGTTTTCACACTTTACCCTTCCTTATCTCTGTGTCTCCCTCTGCCGACACTCAGTCTGAAGAATGGTCTCGACCCGAAACAATACCCGTTCCTTCTACCCAGAGATGCTGCCTGTCCTGCTGAGTTGCTCCAGCATTTTGTGTCTATCTATGGCCTTAAAACTTAGTTGTGGTCAGTCGAAAATGCTCTGCCACTCTTCTCAAGTGGGACATAATGTGTCAAAAAGCGCTCTCTGGATGGACGTTCAAAATGGTGCACACCTCTAAGTCTTACACACAAAAGCAAATCCGGTCATTATTGGGGTCGCTGAAATTTCCTTTGTCTATTACCCTATTATTTTTAACCGTCCTCTGTGATTTGTTTGCATATCTGACCCTCAATCCCCCTCTGAATGTTTGGAGGTCTCTCGTACAAACCCTCCAAAGTGACCTCTCCAGTTCTTTTTCTGGGTTAGACCCATATGGCCTCATTTAATTTTAATTTTCTATTCACCCATTCCCTCACAAAGGCTTCTGCGCACCCAGCTGGATACCACCACTTTACCAGCAGGGTGCGGTGACTCTGAAAATCTAAACCCACATCTGATCTGCAATTCGGCTACTAATGAGGAAGCAAACAAACCTGGATAATTCAGACACAGTCATGCACTGTTCAACTGCAAGGATTTTCATCAGAGCAGGAGAAGAAAAACAATAAATAACATAGAAACATAAAAAACAGGTGCAGGAGGAGGCAATTTGGCCCTTCGAGTTGGCCATGGCCGATCATCTAAAATCAGTACCCCATTCCTGCTTTTTCCCCATATCCCTTGATTCCTTTAGCCCTAAGAACCAAATCTAACTATCTCTTGAAAGCATCCAGTGAATTGGCCTCCACTGCCTTCCGTGGCAGATAATTCCACAGATTCACAACTCTGGGCGAAAAAGTTTTACCTTATCTCAGTTCCAAATGGCTTACCCTTTATTCTTAAACTGTGCCCCTGGTTCTGGACTCCCCCAACATCGGGAACATTTTCCATGCAATTTAACACTTTAAGGGGGTGCTGCCAGCCTTGTGTTTGTGTAAACTAGGCCATTCGAACGTCAAACAAGAAAGAATCTACAGCAAAGTCCTGAAATAGAATCCTTGCTATTTAATGCCGCAAAATCATAATAATACAGGGCAGTCTTAAGGAAGCTGATGGAATGGATTTGCGTGCATATCCATTCCTCGCTGATGACGTTAGTTGTTTCATTTTACCTGGTTCTGAGAAATGAATTTGAGACCAGATTTAAGGGATGACAGGTTCACAACATCCAAAACAAAAACAATATTGCACTTAAGACAACTATGTGGGACATATATAGTGATCTTCTGAGCTTGGGGATTAGAACGTCATTGAATAATAGGAGCAGGGGTAAGCCATTTGACGCTTCAGGCTTGCTCCCGTATTTATCAAGATCACCACTAATCTTCCACTTTAACTTCCTCCTCTTCGCACATTATTTTAGTATAGAGAGACAGCGCGGCAACAGGCCCTTCGGCCCACCGTGTTCGCACCAACCAGCGATCCCCGCACACTAACACCATCCTACACACATTAGTGACAATTTACATTTATACCAATCCAATTAACCTCCACACCTGTACGTCTTTGGAGTGTGGGATGAAACCGGAGCACCTGGAGAAAACCCACACAGGTCACGAGAACATACAAACTCTGTACAGACAGCACCCGCTGGCGGGATCGAACCCGGGTGTCTAGCGCTGTAAGGCAGCAACCTTACCGCTCCACCACCATGTTGCTGTGTTTCTATAATATCCAATACAATATTCTATAATATCTATCTCTTTTTAAATGGATGCAGTGGCTGAGCCGCCTAAGGATTCCAGGCTACAGAATTCAAAAACTTCACCCCCTTCTGTGTGATGTAATTTCTACTCATCTGGGTTGAGTAATGGCCCACACCTTATTCTGAGATTACGACCGTGGTTACTGGACTCGTCAGCTAGTGGAAATATCTCCTTTCATTAGTCTGACCTCTATGTTAATCTATGTTATTTCCGAGCTTTGAAATACCAGGAAAAGTACAAAGATTTGTACAACATTAAAAAAAAATGTCCTAATGGGGATCTCTCTTCTATCCTTCACTCATCCCTATAGCATAGAAATCACTGATTTAAAAAGTGATTCTCAAAAATGTCCATATTGATACGTTTGAGTGCCAACTAGAATCTCTACACGAACAGTCAGACACTCGTGTATTGTAAGCAGCTAATCCCCAACACGACACAAAAACAATGCACTAGTGGCATCAGAAGCTAATTGAAATGCAGGAAAGGGTTGAGCTGAAACATGACATACTTTCAAAGAATTACAAGTTTTAATCAGAACAACTGGAGACAGTCCAGTGCAATAAATCAGTCTTTTTGTGTCTTCCTTCCCCAAAGGAAGATATTTCTATCCAATTCTGCCAAGCATTGCCATGTGCAGTCTGTGAATAGTTCAAGGCCTTAACTCACAATTAAACTATATTCTCATTAGCATGAGATATAATGTTTTTAGAACAATGATGGAATCAACATATGTTACTTAATTAGGGAATACTAAATACTAATCATAAGCAATCCTTGAAGTTTACACTTTGCTTCAGTTTCTGGGAAGCAGCAATTGGTTACAGCATTGGTACAAATATGTATTACTTTCACATGCTAAAGAAACATCCTGTGTTCTAAATATTTAAGCATATTGATTAAATTAACCATTACCATTATTTTACAACACGAGAGCGACAAATCTGCCTTATTCCACCACAAAGTAATGGCCAGATTGAATCATTTTAACACACCTTATTCCTGTGTGTATGTGTCTGTGTCTATTTGTGTCTGTGCGTGTGTCTGTGCGTGTGCGTGTGCATGTGCGTGTCTGAATGGGTGTCTCTGTGTGCGAGTCTGTGTGTATGTGTCTGGGTCTGTGTGTGCGTGTGTGTCTCTGAGTCTGTGTGTGTGTGTGTCTCTGTCTATATGTCTCTACACTTCTACCTATTAATTTATTCCATGCCGTCTTACAATTTTGGATGCTATTTCGGCCTATCGAGACCATGCAAGTTCACAGACCAATCCCATTCTTCGATTAATTTTCCCTGCAACCTATTTTCCTCAGATAACCATAATTTCTACACATTCCACCACTTACCAACATATTTACAGTGCGCAAATTAACCGAACTCACATATCCGTGGGATTTGGTAGAATGCCAGAGCACTGGATGAAATCCCCAGGGTCACAGGGAGAAATTTCATACCGACAACACCCACGGTCGGGATTAAACCCTGGTCGCTGGAACTGCAAGACAGCTGATCTACCGACTGTGTCACTGTGTACATCTTTGATATACAGTGCATTCAGAAAATATTCAGACCCCTTCACTTTTTCCACATTTTGTTACATTACAGCCTTATTCTAAAATTGGTATTGGCCAGGTGATGAGCGGTGCCTGGTTTCCTCCAGACGTGTCGCTTTGCATTCAGGCCAAAAAGTTCAATCTTGGTTTCATCAGACCAGAGAATCTTGTTTCTCATTCTTTTTGGCAAACTCCAAGCGGGCTATCATGTGCCTTTTACTGAGGAGTGGACTCCGTCTGGCCACTCTACCATAAAGGTCTAATCGGTGGAGTGCTGCAGATATAGTTGTCCTTCTGGAAGGTTCTCCCATCTCCACAAAAGAACTCTGGAGCTCTGACAGAGTGACCATCGGGTTCTTGGTCACCTTCCTGACCAAGGCCCTTCTCCCCCGATTGCTCAGTTTGGCCGGGCAGCCAGCTCTATGAAGAGTCCTGGCGGTTTCAAAGTTCTTCCATTTAAGAATGGCGGAGGCCACTTTGCTCTTCGGGACCTGGAATGCTGCGGAAATTGTTTTATACCCTTCCCCAGATCTGTGTCTCGACACAATCCTGTCTCGGAGGTCTATGGACAATTTGTTCGTCTTCATGGCTTGGTTTTTGCTCTGACATGCGCTGTCAACTGTGGGACCTTATATAGACTGGTGAGTGCCTTTCCAAATCACGACCAATCAATTTAATTTACCACTGGTGGACTCCAATCAAGTTGTAGAAACATCTCAAGGATAATCAATGGAAACAGGATGAACCTAAGCTCAATTTTGAGTGTCATAGCAAAGGGTCCGAATGCTTATGTAAATGTGATATTTCAGTTAATTCTTTGTAATTATTTGACAAACATTTCTAAACACCTGTTTTTGCTTCTTCATTCTGGGGTATTGTGTGTAGATTGATGATTAAAAAAAAAATTTAAATCCATTTAAAAATAAGGCTGTAACGTAACAAAACGTGGAAAAAAGTGAAGGGGTCTGAATACTTTCTGAATGTACTGTCCGCAAACATAGACTGGGCACATGGCAACTGATTTTCGGCAAATGCCCACCAAAACCAGCATTAGGTTCCAACTCAGTGGTTATAGCATTCACCAGTTTTGAAGTATTTAGTTGATATTTTATAAAGTATGATCTCATGCAACAATTAACAAATTCTAATTGCTATTAAATAATAATACAACTTTTAATACTTTTCACCTCTCACTATCTGAAGTGTTTTACAATGCACAATAAAAGTGTATGAATATTTAGAATTGTAACATTTAGCAGCCTCCAAATAAATTTACGGTAAAAATCATCTAGGTATGAAACCATTACTTGTTTAAGCCAAAGCCTGTTACTTTATAATAACTGGAAATCTGCAAAACATAGAAACATAGAAAATAGGTGCTTGAGTAGGCTATTCGGCCCTTTGAGCCAGCACCGCCATTCAATGTGATCATAGCTGATCATCCAGAATCAGTACCCTGTTCCTGCCTTCTCCCCATATCCCTTGATTCCATTTGCCCCAAGAGCTATATCTACCTCTCTCTTGAATACAACCAGTGAATTGGCCTCCATTGCCTTCTGTGGCAGAAAATTCCACAGATTCACAACTCTCAGGCTGAAAAAGAGATTATATGTTTGTATGCGTGTTTGTGTGTATGTGTATATATTCCATATCTCAGTTCAAAATGGCCTACCTCTAATTCTTAAACTGTGTCCCCTGGTTCTGGACTCCCCTAACATGGGGACAATTTTTCCTGCATCTAGCCTGTCCAATCCCTTAAGAATGTTACATGTTTCTATAAGATCCCCTCTCATTTTTCCAAACTCCAGTGAATATAAGCCCAGTCTATCCATTCTTTCGTCATATGTCAGTCCCGCCATCCCGGGAATTAACCTGGTGAACCGACGCTGCACTCCCTCAATAGCAAGAATGTCCTCCCTCAAATTAGGAGACCAAAACTGCACACACTACTCTAGGAGTGTCACCAGGGCCAGAACCAGGTTTTCAAACATGTGTTGTATTGTGGTCCAATTAAAGTGCATTACAACTGATGACAAGTTTCAGTATAAAGCAATTGAGACTAGTAGGTATGTTACAATACCTACCTTTAGCAGCGCTGCAGTTCTGCCGCTCCCCGTGTGTGCGACTGTGGCGCCTTTCAGAGGGGGGGCGGGTTTAAAATGCCGATTTTTTCTAGGCAGTCCAAGTCGATCCATGTCGGGCGATTTCGTCGCTAAAGAGAAATCGCTCCGACATTTCATTCATAAAGGTATTTTTAAACTACGCTAGATTATTTATTAACTAGAGTAGTTTAAAAATCATCTTCTAAATCTCTGAATGGTGACAGCGGAACGGACCTAAGGTAGGCGATAAAAGAAGCTACACAGTTTATTTTTACATTAAAAACTTGGTTTTTTGGAAGGCTTTAATCATATTTTCATGTTGCAAAAAGGGGTCAAAAAAAATTGTATGAACCAACAGTATTTTTCATACTGACTTCACTGCAAACCACAATGTTCCAATCTACCGCATTCCACTAAAACCCACTCGCTAGTTGATTTAAATGGCCATTAATTTACAGGCATTAAACACTAAATTCCTTCCATTTGGCCTATAAATTCATGGCAATGAGATTTAAAAATTATGTTATATTGTGGATTATTGTGTGAATGTTATTTGGACACTTAGGCAATTAAAATAAAGTTTATCTTTTCTTAAGAAATGGATAGATGTTTAGATCTACTCATTGAATTTTGTAATTAGCTACAATTAGATAACTAACTAATTATATGCTTTAATTTCAGGTCATCCAAGTAAGATTGTTTCATATTTGTTTCAGAATGCTTCAATCTACAATAACTGAAAATTTCATTGAGTTATCTTAATTTTTAAGAAAGTTATGGGCTTTTGACTGTTCTAGATCACAGCTTTTGAGTTAAGTCAATTGAAAGGCAATGGAGAACAAGATGCTAATTTCAGAGTATGAAAATGGTCATAACTTTCTTAATACTGAAGATATGAAAGTGAATTAGGTGTCAAATTAAACTTCTTTTTATGCTTTATCTGATGGGATAAATTGCAGACTTGATTTTTTAAATCTCAAAATTTTGTAACATTGCTAAGACTAGTGATAGAATCAAATTGTTTCTATTACAAATATAAACACACGTGTTAAGCAACCAAAAACAACTCGGATTTAGCATAAATCTTATTTTACAATTTTGCAATAAAATTGTCCACTGAGATAATTTAATCTGTACAGCTCAGTGTGTTATGGGCCGTCTTCAAACATCCAGTGACATAGAGTCCCAATGGCATGAGATGTGACAAAACTACAAGATTAAGGCCTATCATTCAACCATTGTTCCTTTAGATTTTAGACTTTAGAGATACAGTACGGAAACAGGCCCTTCGGTCCACAAAGTCCGCGCCAGCCAGCGATCACCCCGTACTCTAAGGTGCCTGTCCCACTTGCATGCGATTGCGTGCCTTTGACACGACCAAACGGAAACAGAGTTCACGCGAAGTTCGCGCTAAGTATGCACTAAGTACGCACTAAGTACGCACGTGACGTCATTTGCGTCATGTTTACCAATCAGCTGGGCAGGAGGCTGGCCGACTGAATTTGGGCGACGCATGACGTCGGGCAGTGACGTCATCACGCAATGCCACGCCGACCGGTGACATCATCGCACAACGCCACTCGCTAGGCGTACGCCATCAAGACGCTGCGTACGACCGTAATGCGCCTGCGTGCCAACAACACGAAGATTTCGGCCACTGCCAGAATTTCTGAGTCCCGCGCGATGTCGGGACCAGCCCCGCACAACTCCGCGCTGCTAAGTGGGACCGGCCCCAAGCGACCACGAGGTCGCGTAATTTGCGAGCCAAGGTCACGTAAGTGGGACAGGCCCTTAACCTACACACACTGGGGACTGTTTTACAACAACTCACCAACTTGCAAACCTGTATGTCTCTGGTGTGTGGGAGGAAACCAGAGCACCCATGGAAAACCAACACGGTCACAGGGAAAACGTACAAACTCCATACAGAAAGCACTCATAGTCCATATCGAACCCAGGTCTCTGACACTGTAAAGTAGGAACTCTACCATTATACCACTGTGCTGCCCCCTGTGTCTGGGCAAAGTATGCAAAGAAAAGCAAATAAGACTGGAGGCAGATGGCGTGGAGGGAAAACGCAGGGTTGCAGGAAACAATCTGGTTGCACGAGTTGAGATAAGAAGATGGCATCTGAGAATCGGTAATGATGGGACCCACCATCTTCTTCTTTCGTTCCCATCTTCCATGTTTCAAATGTTGGCATCGCTCTCTTCGTCCGTCCTGAAAAGGATGCAAGCTTCTGGCGACAATCAGTGGGAGCCATCACTCGTTGCAATAGATGATGATGGTGGCAGCAGAATTAGCTCAGGATACTTCCAGTTTCCAGCCCCACGACGTGGATGCTCTGCTATGGGCCCACGGCCCACGATGACTGGTTGGGGACCGTAAATTGGTTGCAAAGCTTGGTGAGACGGAGTTCATCATCATTCAGCTTTTGCGGTACAGTTGGAGAGATAACTGATGGAGGAAGAAATCACTGTGTTGGGGATGTGCAGGAAGGAACTGAGGATGCTGGTTTAAACCGAAGATAGACACAAAAGAAGGGCCTCGACCCAAAATGTCACCCATTCATTCTCTTCAGAGATGCTGCCCGTCACGCTGAGTTACTGCAGCATTTTGTGTCTATACTGGATTGGGGATGATGTTTAATGAGTTTGGAGGGAGGGAGGCTGGTGAATTTAGGCAGGGGACATGACAGCAGTTGTGGGACATTATGTTGAGCAGAGACTGTGCGAGGTGAGAGAACGTCGTGTTTGCGGGTCGAGGTATTGGCGGAGTGGGCGCTCGCTAGACACCCTGCAGCAGCCGGGGGATCGCCTGGATCATGCGCTGCTGGTGGCCCCAGAGGCCGGGTGGGCGGAATGGACGCGGCCTGCAGCACCACGGAGCAGTGGAGGACATCAAGAGCATCGCCAGGCCAGGCCAACCCCTGCAACATCAACCCAGTGCCGCCATCAAGACATAGAAACATAGACAATAGGTGTAGGCCATTTGGCCCTTCGATCCAGCACCGCCATTCAATATGATCATGGCTGATCATCCAAAATTAGTACCCGTTTCTGCTTTCTCCCCATATCCCTTGATTCCGTTAGCCCTAAGAGCTCTATCTAACTCTCTCTTGAAAATATCCAGCAAATTGGCCTCCACTGCCTTCTGTGGCAGAAAATTCCACAGATTCACAACTCTCTGGGTGAAAATGTTTTTCCTCACCTCAGTCCTACATGGCCTACCCCTTAGTCTTAGGACGACGGGCCTTTAAGACCAACATGAGACTATTTTAAGAACTTTGAAACTTGATGGGCACATGATGGGGCTGGAAGCATGGTGGTTCTTTGGGTGGGGCCTCAGTGAAGTCTATTACACCTACACTACAATCATTGCACTTTTGGAAAACCATATAACAATTACAGCACGTAAACAGGCCTTCTCGGCCCTTCCAGTCAGTGCCGACCATTTATTTTCCCCTAGTCCCATCTACCTGCACTCAGACCATACCCCTCCATTCCCTTCCCGTCCATATACCTATCCACTTTACTTTTAAATGTTAAAATCGATCCTGCCTCCACCACTTCTGCTGGAAGATCATTCCACACAGCCACCACTCTCTGAGTAAAGAAGTTCCCCCTCATGTTACCCCTAAACTTCTGTCCCTTAATTCTCATGTCATGCCCTCTTGTTTGAATCTTTCCTACCCTCAATGGGAAAAGCTTATCCACGTCTATCCCTTTCATCATTTTAAAGACCTCAATCAAGTCCCCCCATAACCTTCTGGCTCCAAAGAATAAAGACCTAACTTGTTCAACCTTTCTCTGTAGCTTAGTTGCTGGAACCCAGGCAACATTCTAGTAAATCTCCTCTGTACTCTCTCAATGTATATATTCATGATTGTGCTCATGTGTAGTACGACTTCACTGAACTGGATGTAAATCGTACTTTTTCACCATACCTAGGTACATGTGACAATAAAGAACCGCTGAACCATTTAGGGATAAGCTTGAAATCAGCAGTAGTGGTGGGGGATCAGAAGGGGAATTGGATCAGCTCAAATATCATATCATGAGGAATTGGGAGGTAAGAGATCTAAGGGTCCAAAGGGAGAAAATAAGGAGATAAATTTGAAGGTTAGATATCCCATGCCATCCTGTAGATGCAAAGGCAGCAGCACTATTGGCACAGTGGCGCAGCGGTAGAGTTGCTGCCTTTTACCGGGTTCGTTCCTGACCACCAGTGCTTGCCTGTACGGCGTTCATACCTTCTCCCTGTGACCTGCGTGGGATTTCCCCGGGATGCTCCGGTTTCCTCCCACGCTCCAAGGACGTACAGGTTTGTAGGTTAATTGGCTTGGTATAAATGTAAATTGATCCTAGTGTGTGTAGGATAGTGTTAGTGTGCAGTCGGCACGGACTCGGTGGGCCGAAGGGCCTGTTTCCACGCCGTATGTCTAAATTAAAGAAAACCTTGTCAGGTTTTTCACTGTATCTCGGTGACAGTCATAGACCATCACCAATACAATACCAATAGGCTGAGAAGGCCCAATGATGGGGGCCTGTGGAGCCATGTGGAGTAATCCTCCCAACAACACAACAAACTTCAGTCAACCAGGTTGGTGGTGGGGGAAAGATTTAACAGAACAAAATATAGAGGCGAATTTTAGAATGTCATGAATTAACCCAAAATCACAGAAGAAAACACATAATATTTAATTTTCAAATCACAAGTCAAATTTCAAGGCACACAACAAGGATGCGTTATGTGCCAAATCAATAACCCATGGAGCTAATTGATTCACAAGCCTTTAAGTTACCAATCCCAGCTGGAGAGACTGCGGTGACACTCTTGGGCTGAATAACCTTTGGTTGATCAGGGCAAGGAAGAGGGGAGGTGGGAGATGGAAAGCAACCAGCATTCTTGTAGCGTTCATCAACAATGGACAGGGAGAGTCTGTCTCTTTACTCCTTTACATAAAGTGATACAATGTGAAAACAGGTCCTTTGGCCCAACTTGACCACAACGGCCACACTGTCCCAGCTACACTAGTCCCACCTGCCTGCGTTTGGCCCATATCCTTCCAAACCTGTCCTGTCCATGTACCTGTCTATGTTTCTTAAATGTTGGGATATTTTGGAGGACCAAGAGACCAAGAACTATCTCCTCCGACCAGTTGAATCTCCCGATGCAGTTCCCCAATGCTGATACCCTCGTCAACATCATACATGCAACCAATGGGTTATGGGCAGTTGTTTTTTTGGACAACAGGCCTCATTTTGATTTTAAATAATGCAAAGCCATGTTCTTGCTCGTGTCAAGAAATTGTTGTTCTTGCACGAGTCAGGTTTACTTTCTTACAACACAAGTTCCATGAGAGCAAATTTTCAAATCTCAGATTTTTGGGTTGTGATTTGAGAATTCTGTCTAGGACAAATTTCTGTAACCTGAACAGGTATAGAGTGAGGGGTGCTGAAAATAATTAAAGGAACAATTGGTAAAACTATGTTGAAAATAAATTAAACTAAATTCCGTGTCTGGATAGCCAAGTCACACACTCAAAGAATTTTAATATCTTGGCACAATTTATTTACTATCATTCAATGTAAAATGATATCTAATCTGCAGTTCAGTGCAGGGTACAAGAAAGTAGAAGAAAACCATCTGTTCTTTCATACTGTTCCCCAGAGGAAAATAAATAATTGCACGACGCACTTACCTGAGTTATCTACCCGGCGAAATGCGAGAGCACTTTTGCGCTCAGCTCCCATTAATAAAACTCCCTGCCATTTGAGTCACAGAAGGTGACTGTGTGGCTTTTTAACTGAATAAAATGTCTTCACAACTCAAAATCCAATTCAGAAATAAAATGATTTTAAACTCTTTAAAAAAAAAGGTGAGGTAACAGCAGTCAGTGTTGATGTTACCATGCAGAGTTGCCATAGGAACAGAGAAAAGGATGGATATAGTCATAAATAATGTAGTGTTACTCGGGGATATGGTGTTAGAGATTTTTGATCACAAGAAATATAAATGGCTGTGACAGCTATCTTGGCTGTTACGAAAGGGTAAGGACGTGTGTTTATATTCTGCTTTTCATACTCTGACATCCTCGGATAGTCTCCTGCAGATTTTGCAGAGGGTTGTCCAAATCTGCCACTGCAATGTTTGTGGAAGATGAGCAGAAAGCCCAGGGAATGGTGTAAATAAATGCTTTAGGCTTCTTCAGACATTTCGACCGGATTTTTCAAAGAGAACTAGTGTGCCTCTGGCTGATTTCATTTCAGTGAAAGTCTGACCACTAGAATTTCTAACTGGTGATAAATTATATGTGGCTTACTCTGTTTTTTAAAAGAAACAGAGAATCCAATATTCCATATAAATAATCCATTGATTAAATATCGCTTAATAATTTGGAGATTTCTGCTCCTAATGTGCTCTGGAAAGGAATATGTTTGGGTAGGTCAAAACATACAGTAAGCGCAATGTAGCTCTGTAGTGAGCTGAGTTTTAACTAAATCAATCCCAAATGTGTTTGTTGGGGCAGTAATGATTTATGCGAGTCAAAGGAGGTGCATGACAGGGAAGCATCAGATCACAGCTTCTAACAACCAGCATCAGCTCAGAATACATTATATCATGATCGTAAGTATAGCATTTGTAACAAATCTCCATCGCACAGCTGCCTCACCCACCAGAGTTCAATCCTGACCTCGGGTGCTGTCTGTGTGGAGTTTCCAACCCTGTGACCGTGTGGGTTTCCTTCTAGTGCTCTGGTTTCCTCCTGCATCCCATAGGTGTGCAGGTTTGTAGGTTGATTGGTCTCTGTAAATTGTAAAGGGCCTGTCCCACTGTACGACGTAATTCAAGAGTTCTCCCGAGTTCTCCCCCGATTCGAGCTCATGTAATGTACGTAGAGGGTACGTAGCGGCTCATACAAGTAAAAAGTAACCATTTCTTTCAGCACGAGTATTTTTTTACTCGTGGACATTTTTCACAGTGTTGACATCCACGTGCTCCTACGTACCCACTACGTACATTACACAAGCTCGAATCAGCGGAGAACTCAGGAGAACTCTTGACTTACCTCGTACAGTGGGACAGGCCTTTTAGATGTGTATGCGAAAGTGGGATGACACAGAAGTCATGTGAATGGGTGATTGATGGTTGGCGTGGGCTGAATAGCCCGTTTCCATGCTGCACCTTTCAATCATCAACTGATCAATCTCAAACTAAGAAAGTTAGAATGTGAAAAAGACACAAAGTGCTGGAGTAACCCAGCGGGTCAGGCTGCATCTCTGGATAACATGGATCGGTGATGGTTTGAGTCAAACCCTTCTTCAGATTGGCTGTGGTGCAGTGGGCTGTGGGGAAGAAAGAAGACTGGAAGAGAGGAGGGGCAGGAGAAAGCCTAGCAAGTGATAGGTGGTTACTGATGAAGAGATTTGCGGTTAGGCAGGTCGTTCAACAAAGGCCAGAAATGAAAAGACACAAATTGTCAAATAAGATAGAAGAGGAGGGGGGGGGGGGGGGTGACTAGATACCTATAATTTGATGTTAATATCATTGGGTTGTGCATGTTCATAACAATCACTGCACATGTCTTAAAGCCGGTAAACCTCCTCCTCACTCACAATCCGACCTAGTTTTGGTCCAACAAACTGGAAAAAAATCAATCTCAGCCCCTCAGCCAAATAATAAATCACTTCTCAACTCAAAGTAGTTTTTTAGCCAATTAAATACTTCTGAAGCATAGACATTTATAATACAGAGAACCATGAAGACTGAAAATCAATTAACCTGGTGTAAAAGGAACCGTCTCCGAGAAGTTTAAGTGAAAGTGGCATTGTGAAAGGCTGTACATTTTGGAAAGACTTGTTTACCTACATGGAATGTTTATTTCCAGTAGTATACATTAATAATATATTTTATATCAAGCAAGATATGTCAGTGTCTCTTTCATGCCCACATCCCCAACACTGAAGTTCTAATTACATTTCCGAAGGGCAGACTGTCATTTGTACAATAGGCCACCTGAGACAGATGCTCAATGCTGATCTTTGCAAAGTAGACGAGAGGATGCACAGATAGGTTTCAAGGATGCTTTCAAAACCTCCATGAAGAGGTTCAGTAACCCAACCAGTGCCATTGACCATTAAACATGGAGGGGGGGGGGGGGTTGGCATTCCGAATTCCGCTAAGATCCTCGAGTCCGTGCAAGAGAAGCATACTGAGGCCTTGCATAAATGGCAGAATGACTGCCAATGATCGCTCAATCTAACTACCCAGCCAACCAAGTATCTTGCCTTCAACCATTCTCCTTGCAAAGTATGCGGATCCCACACTGACATTGTGAGCCACCTCAGAACCCACAGAATGCAAGTTATTCTCAATCCCAAGGGACCGCCAAAGATATATATGTACACCAACTACAAATCTGAGAGACATAACCCAACTGTCTGTTTTAGTTTATTTTAGAGTCACAGTGTCGATACAGGCCCTTCGGCCCACTGAGTCCGCACCGACCAGTGATTCTCACACATTAACACAAGCCTACATACACTAGGGACAATTTACACTTGTGCCAAGTATACAAACCCAAGCCAATTAACCTGCAAACCTGTACGTCTTTGGAGTGGGGAGGAATCCGAAGATCTTAAAGACAACCCACCCGGTCATAGGGAGAACGTACAAACTCCGTACAGACAACACCCATAGTCGGGTTTGAACTCGGGTCTCCGGCACTGCAAGCGCTGTAAGGCAGCATCTCTACCGCTGCGCCACCGTGCTGTCCTCTCATAAACTGTCACAGTTCTGATTTATTAAGAGAGAACGCATTATGACTGCCTGCAAATAACTCCTATTAATTGAGCTCAATTTAGCCTAGATGCTTCAGTCATATACCTAAAAATATAAACTACTATCTAATTCAGGAGCCAGAGATCTCACTGCTATTCTTTTAATAGATAATAGACAAAGGTGCAGGAGTAGCCCATTCGCCCCTTCGAGCCAGCACCGCCATTCACTGTGATCATGGCTGATCATCCACAATCAGTACCCCGTTCCTGCCTTCTCCCCATATCCCCTGACTCCACTATCTTTAAGAGCTCTATCTAACTCTATTGGACGCATCCAGAGAATTGGCCTCCACTGGCTTCTGAGCCAGAGAATTCCACAGATTCACAACCTTCTATGTGAAAAAGTTTTTCCTCATCTTCATTCTAAATGGCTTAACCTTTATTCTTAAAATTTGGCCCCTGGTTCTGGACTCCCCCCAACATCAGGAACATGTTTCCTGCCTCTAGCGTGTCCATACCCTTAATAATCTTATATGTTTCGATAGGATCCCCTCTCATCCTTCTAAACTCCAGAGTATACATTTGATGCAGAGTTTTGCACCAAATGGTATATTTTCACTAATTCGAGGTATTCCGAAAACAAAGAATCTGGGTTTCAAGTGTTTCCAAATATATCAATTGGCCATCTGTAAATAAAGTGTTACCATTCCTGATTTAGAAGTTAAGCAAGCATGGCAACTACAGTCTGCATTCTGGAAGAAAACTACACAATGTTGTCAGTAACATTCAAAACAAAATTATTGTGGAGGTAATCTTACCGGAGACGGGCGATAAATGAACATTATTGCCATTAGACGCATGTGAATGGTCTTTCAAAATCAACTGGGTCCGGAAAAAGTGTTCTATTGAGTTCAAAGGAATGAAGTTCAACAAAGAGCACAACATGCTGTTGCTATTATGCAGCATATTTAGCATTGCAGACAGTGGATGACAGTCTAGGCAAACATTTATTTTTAGTTCTGTTTTATGTTGCAAGATTAAGGAATTGAGGGGTGCAATGGCATGATTGTTAAGGTACTTAACCAAAATTCAGAGGTCTCAATTATTAGTCCGGAGACAGGCATTCAAATGCTTCCATGGCAATTGGAAAAATGAATTTCAAGCAATTAAATTAATTTTAAAAATCTCAAAATGGCCACAAAATTACTCAGGTCTCATCTGGGGGGCAGTGGTAGCTGTGAGGAGGATGCTAGGAGACTGCAAGGTGACTTGGATAGGCTGGGTGAGTGGGCAAATGTTTGGCAGATGCAGTATAATGTGGATAAATGTGAGGTTTGGTGAGACCACACCTGGAGTATTGCGTACAGTTCTGGTCTCCAAATCTGAGGAAGGACATTATTGCCATAGAGGAAGTGCAGAGAAGGTTCACCAGACTGATTCCTGGGATGTCAGGACTGTCTTATGAACAAAGACTGCATAGACTCGGTTTATACTCTCTAGAATTTAGGAGATTGAGAGGGGATCTTATAGAAACTTACAAAATTCTTAAGGGGTTGGACAGGCTAGATGCAGGAAGATTGTTCCCGATGTAGGGGAGGTCCAGGACAAGGGGTCATAACTTAAGGATAAGGGGGAAATCCTTTAGGACCGAGATGAGAAGGACTTTTTTCACACAGAGAGTGGTGGGTCTCTGGAACTCTCTGCCACAGAGGGTAGTTGAGGCCAGTTCATTGGCTATATTTAAGAGGGAGTTAGATGTGGCCCTTGTGGCTAAGGGAATCAGAGGGTATGGAGAGAAGGCAGGTACGGGATACTGAGTTGGATGATCAGCCATGATCATATTGAATGGCGGTGCAGGCTCGAAGGGCCAAATGGCCTACTCCTGCACCTAATTTCTATGTTTCTATGTTTCTATCCACTCACGTCTGTCAAGATGGGATTTTTTTTTTTAAATCTTGACCCTTTCATCATTTTGCCTTTGCCAGCCATTAAGCCAGAAGTGGGGCACTGCACCGAGCTTCCACAGCTCCTCAGAGTTCTGGACAAGAAAATTCCAAATATTCACAATACTCGGAGAATTCCTCCTCCTCCTGAAACTGTACTTCCTAGTTCTGGATTATGCCACGAAGGAAATTACCTCTGAACAATTCCTCAGAATCTTCTACGTTTCAGTAAGATTACATGAAATACACCAAAACTCCAATGAATAAAGGGCCAACCAGGTGAACCTTTCCTCGTCAAGAAAACCCTTTCATTCACCGTGTCAACTTTCCCCACTGCAAATACATCTTTCCTTAAGTGATAAGACCAAAGCAGTGAAAATGTAGAAACAGGATGCCGCAGATTCTGGTTAAAACCACAAAAGCATACAAAGTGTTGGATTAAATCAGCAGGTGAGGCAGCATCTCGAGAGAATAGGTAATATTTTGAGTCAACAGCCTTCATCAGAGTCCGAAGAAAGGCCTCAAATCGTCACCTATTCTCCAGAGACGTTACCTGACCTGCTGAGTTACTCCAGCAGTACTCGTGTCCTTTTGTAGAGCAAAACACTTTCAGGATTTGCCGCAGCAACACCCTGTACAGATGTAACACAATATCCTCCTTTTGTAATCATCCCTTTTGCAATGATGAGCAGCATTATATTTGCTTTCCTAAGCACTTGGTGTACCTGAAGATAATTTTCAGTGTTCCTTGTGCAGGTCATTTGGATCACTTTGTACTACATCATTCTGTAATCCAACGCCATTAAACCGATGTTCTGCTTTTCTACTCTCCCAATTAGCATGGACTGCCTCCATTTTTTCCACGTTGCACTCCAAATGCCAATTTCGTTTTGTCCATTCATTGAAATCTCTCTCCATTTCTTTGTCCTGATCACAACTTTTCATGGAGCATCAGTAAACTTGCCCACCATACAAATCTCACCTTGTAAATTACACTTGAACCCTCCACCAAGTCAAGAGGACACACTGAAAATGGTCGGAGTGTCAGCTCTGATCCCTACAGCACTCCGCTTGTTACAGTCTGAGAAAATCTGACTCTCTGCTTGCTATTTGCCAATCCGCTATTCATAAACAAATAATTGATCAGTCTTCTACTATTCATCTCTTGTTCCCCTATCTGAATTTCATCTCTTCATTAAATGGCTTTTTAAAAAATCAATATATATTGTATGAACCACATTACCTTATTCAGCCATCTTTTGTTACAAAGGTCTGTCAAACATGCCTTGCCTTTCACAAATCCATGCTGGCTTTTATTTATTAATCCATACATTTCAGTTTATTTTTGTGTTAGACACTAATTTATTTTTGTGATCTCTCTTTGCTTACTTTAAGTTCTCAATACAGTGACATGCGGTGAGGTCAATGCCTGGGGAGGCACTGGCTTCTACCACATCCTAACTTAGTTGTGTGTGTGTGTGTTAGTTGTGTGTGTGTTAGTTGTCTGTGCATGATGTGTCTGGGAGGAAAGGAGAGAAGGGAGGGAGGGAGAGAAGGGAGGAAGGGAAGGAGAGAAAGAAGGGAGGGAGGGAAGGAGGGAAAGAAGGGAGGGAAGGAGAGAAGGGAAAAGAGAGAGGTAGGAGGGAGGAAAGAAGAGAAGGGAGGGAGGGAAGAAGGAAGGGAGGGAGGGAAGGGAAGGAGAGAAGGGAGGGAGTGTCGAGCTGAGAGTAGATTACTCCAGCGTGGGGCCCAATTGGGAGCTCTCAGCGGCCCAGAGCCTCTGAATTGGCCGCTACAAATCAACGAATCAACCAAAGATACTAGAGTATCTTTGGAATCAACCTACCAGTCAGCGCCGCCGCTGCTGAAGCTAGCTAACGTTGAGGGAGAGCGAGGCAGCGTCAATTACGTGAGCCTACGTAATTGACGCTCGCTCTTCTTCCACTGGGAGGAAGACACGCCCCCTTGTGAGGCAGACGTGATCGCTGCCTCCCCTGGAGCTTTTCCATTGCAGTTTTATGATGAGACCAGCGAGCACAAATTTAATATCTCTATATGTGAAATACATTACCTGGACTATGGAAGATAAGGACGTGTAATGAAGGGGTTTTACACACATTACATTGGTGACATACATAGAGACAGTAACAAGCACACGCTTATTGCCCGCGCTCCATTCAGTTTCTGAGGGTTTGCACAATCAGAGGGGA
This sequence comes from Raja brachyura, assembly GCA_963514005.1. Next base: position 82,868,232 of record OY740787.1, read on the forward strand.
GGCTCAGCTTGCCGCTTGCCGCTGCCTCACCTCTCATCTCTCCCTGTGTTTGCAGCAGAGCTGCGTAAATGTGGCGATTTTGACTATTAAAAAATGATTGGATTCATATAGAAATTACATTTATAACACAGATCAGTGGAAAAATATTTATTTTATTATTATTTTTATATAATTTTCTTAACAGCTATTTTCATTGGGAGTGTGACAGGTGAGGCCCTGCCTGCCCTGCCTCCCCTGCCCGCACGTCCCTGCCTCAATAGATACCATATTCAGTTTGATTCTACACTGCACTTTATTTGAAGTTTGGCATTTATTTAAAGTCCTTTGTCTGAGTCATTCTAATCATTCAAGAGTCCTGGTTTCCCCCGAATAGCCCCACAACTGTGCCCTTTCACTTAATTTTTGTCCAACAGCTCATTTTCTATATTCCCTACTCTTTGTGCAAACCTTTAGCTGAGCCAATCATACAGAATGCTGGGCAACAAAAATAAGGGCCATTTCAAACCTCTGTAAACATCGACAGCTAATGTTCTACCTGGTTGCATTTCTGCAACCACATCTGGTAGATCAATTGAAAGTAGAGATTAACTAGATCAGTTTAGTTTAGTTTATTGTCACGTGTACCGAGGTACAGTGAAAAGCTTTTGTTCACGTGCTAACCAGTCAGCAGAAAGACAAAACATGATTACAATCGGGCCATCCACGGTGTATAAGGGAATAACGTTTAGTGCAAGGTAAAGCCAACAAAGTCCGATCGAGGAGAGTTTGCGGGTCACCAAAAAGGTAGATAGTAGTTCAGGACTGCTCTCTGGTTGCAGTCGGATGATTCAGCTGCCTGATAACAGCTGGGAAGAAACTGTCCCTGAATCTGGAGGTGTGTGTTTTCACACTTCTGTGCCTTTTGCCTGATGGGAAAAGGGAAAAGAGGGAGTGGGGGCATCTCTGCTGCTGGCAATACAAATGTGCATCAACTATGCGTTGCCTGTGTGAGTGCCAGGAAAATGAATGGCAACATACATGTAAATTCATTCTTGACACAACAAGAAACAAAGTTGCAGCAACATGTATACTATTAACATAGTATTAGTAGACAAAATGGGGCTGTAATAACCTGGACCGAGACAAATCTGTGCATTTATTTGAGCACCGTTGCAGACAGGTTGAACCCTTTCATTTCAGACCAATTTAGATACGTGCTTAATTGAAATCGCCTACTGATCAGAGGAAATAATGCATGCTGAATTGGATTTATCCACTCATTAACTGTCTAATACTGCAAAGCTCTCCCCGAAATATAATTTTGTAAAACCCTTTACCAAAGAAATCCTGCTAAAGCCAGTAAATATGACCAAGTAATCCTGGATAAATCATGAAAGTGGTGATGTTGGATCCCATCCACTCCTTTCATGGACCCAAGCAGTCCTTCGAGGTCCAACGGAGGTTCACCTGCACCTCCTCCAACCTCATCGACTGCATCCGTTGCTCCAGATGCCAGCTGATCTATATCGGTGAGACCAAGCGGAGGCTGGGCGATCGTTTTGCCGAACACCTCTGCTCCTTCCGCAATAACCAACCCGACCTCCGGTGGCTCAGCACTTCAACTCCCCCTCCCATTCCGTATCCGACCTCTCGGTCCTGGGCCTCCTCCACGGCCAGAGTGAGCAACACCGCAAGTTGGAGGAACAGCACCTCATATTCCGCTTGGGGAGTCTGCATCCTCTGGGCTTAAACATTGAATTTTCTCAATTCTGTTAACCCTTGCTGTCTCCTCCCCTTCCCACCTCTCCCTCAGCCCTCGGGCCCTAGCATTCCTTCTCTATCTCTATCTCTCCCCCACCCAAATCGCACTAGCTTCTCATTTTCACACCACAAACAGCTTACAATGGCCTGTTTCCTTTATCATCAATACTTTTTGCATATCTTTCATTCATTGTTCTTTACCTCTCCACATCACCGTCTATGTCTCTCGTTTCCCTGATCCCTGACCAGTCTGAAGAAGGGTCTCGACCCGAAACGTCGCCTATCTCCTTCGCTCCTTAGATGCTGCTGCACCCGCTGAGTTTCTCCAGCCTTTTGTGTACCCATGAAATACAATAGGCTTGGTGAAAGCTCAGTAGGTAAATATGTGAGGAAATGTAAAACCATCAACATCTGTAGCAACCAGATGCATTTCCAATGTTAGTGAATTCAAATGCTTGCAGCTTGGTTATGGGTAGTATTAACCTAAGGAGGGACAGAATTATCCTGGATTTATGCAAATATGTTTGTGGCAAAATTGAGCCCATCATACAATGGACTAGCATCTTAAATACAGTTTGTGGTTCAGTCGATAGCATTCTTACCTGCTTCAGAAGGTTGTGGGTTCCTGTGATACAAGCAAAAAAATCTTGTTTCAGTGCATTGCAAAGGGAACGCTTCATTGTTTCACCTGCTGTTGCTCTGATGAAATATTAAAATGAAGCCCTATTCTCCTCAGCTAGACATAAAAGATCTTGCGGCTATTTCAAAAAGAGAGCCCAGTGAGTCACACCCAAACTTGATCTCTCCAGCAACATGACTAGTACTGATCACCATCACAATGCTGTTTGCGGGAGGTTGCTGTGGGAAAATTGCATTACACACTTCCCACATTACCAAAAAAAACGACACTACGAAAGTTCTTCACAGCCTATGCGGGACTTCCTTTATGCTCTGAGATTGAGAAAGTCTACATATAATTATTTTTTCCTTTCGACAAAATTAGCCAAGCCTTAAGAAAGAGAAAAACAGTCCTTCGGCCAAGACAGAGACATCCATTGAAATTCCTTGATTTTATTGTTTGATTTGGGAATACAGGGCTGAATTTTGACATTTGCAGATTATACGTCATGGAGTCATGGTCATACAGGATACGGGTCTAGAATTTCAGAAAACAAATAGTAATAGACTTCTTGGGAACACAAACAGATTGATAGTGTAGTTCAAGCCCAACATGGAAGAAAAATTGTGTGACAACACATGCTACATTAATAACAATTTTGAAGTGAGAGATTTGTTTTCCCCGAGCTATAAAACAAAAGTTATAGAGTACCCATAAAAATCAGGATGTTCTGTTAGAACACTGGTTTCACTTCACAAGACGTGATGTGCCGAATTCCAATGTCTTTGTCCCAATTCACAACACGGTGGCGCAGCGGTAGAGTTGCTGCCTTACAGCGCTTTCAGCGCCAGAGACCCGGGTTCAATCCCGACTACGGGTGCTGTCTGTACAGAGTTAGTATGTTCTCCCCGTGACCGCGTGGGTTTTCTCTGAGATCTTCGGTTTCCTCCCAAGACTCCTAAGACGTACACATTGGCTTGGTATAAGTGTAAATTGTCCCTAGTGTGTGTATAGTGTTAGTGCGCAGGGATCGCTAGTCGGCGCGTACTCGGTCGGCCGAAGGGCCGGTTTCCGCGCTCTATCTTGAAACTAAACGAAACACAACTCACTGGGATGAAATCTCTTGTGGAATAGAATTTAAGCAATCCAACTTGAGAGTCAGAGCTGTACAGCGTGGAAACAGCCATTTGGCCCATCTTGCTCTTGGGTTGGTCCCATTTACCAGAATTTGGCTACATTGCCCACTAAACCCATCTTCAATATGGGGCCAAATACGTTAAAAAAAAAAAAGTCATATTGGGTCTGCTTCTGTAGCTTACTCTGGCAGCTCATTCCAGATATAGACTACCACTGAGTGGACAAGTTGCCCCTGATGTCCCTCTTAAATCTCTCTCCTCTCACTTTAAGCCTGTGCCCTCTAGTTTTAGAATCCTTTACTCTGGGGGAAAAAGACCGAGCGTTCATTTTATCCATATCCTTATGGACAGCACGGTGGCGCAACGGTAGTGTTGCCGGCTTATAATGAAAGCAGCGCCGGAAACCCGGGTTCGATCCTGACTTCGGGTGCTGTCTGTACTGGAGCTTGTACATTCTCCCCGTGACCTGCGTGGGTTTTCTCCGAGATCTTTGGTTTCCTCCCACACTCCAAAGATGTACAGGTATGTAGGTTAATTGGCTTGGTAAATGTAAAAATTGTCCCTAGTTGCTATAGGATAGTGTTAGTGTGTGGGGATCGCTGGTCGGCGCGGATCCGGTGGGCCGAAAGGGCCTCTTTCCGCACTGTATCTCTAAACTAAATGACCTTGTACCCTTCAATAAGGACACCTGCCATGAGCAAAATGAAGGTGGTTCCGGTGAATATTACCTGGACTTATCTGCACCCTTTCTAATTTGGTGACATCCCTCCTGTAGCTGAGCAACCAAAAACTGCGCACAGTATTCCAACTGTGGTATCACCAATGCTTTGTACATGTTGATCCAACCTTTCTACTCAATACCCTTCCCAATAAAGGCAAGGGTGCCAAAGGCCTTCTTCACTGCACTGTGGATCAGACCCGCCACCTTCAGTGAACCATGCACCTGTACTCCCAAAATGTGTAGGACGAAACTGCAGGGCCTCGACCCAAAACTTCACCTATCCATTTTCTCCAGAGGTGTTGCCTGGCCCGCTGAGTTACTCCAGCATTGTGTGTCTATCTTCACCTGTACTCCCAGATCTCTCTGCTCTGCAGCACCATTCAGGGTCCCACCATTAACTGTGCATGTCCTATCCTAGTGTGAGGTACTGAAGTGCAACACCTCACACTTGTCAGGGTTGCATTCAATTTGCCATTCCTTGGCCCACATTCCCAATTGTTCCAGATCCTATTGTAAACCTTCTGAAGATTTTAGGGAACAAATCTAGATCCATATGACAGTAAAGGACAATAACCTGATATCTAACTGGAGCCCTATGCACTGCTAAGAAAACTACATTGAACCAGTCTATCTGATGCAAGGAAGAAAGTCAGCCATCTTAACCCAGCTTGATCAGCATAAGAGTCCAGACTCATAGCTAGCAGATTAACTCTAAACTGTGTACTGAAAGTGGCCTACCAAGCCATTTGGTTCAGTGGTCATTAGAAAATTGACAATAGATAATAGGTGCAGGATTAGGCCATTCGGCCCTTCGAGCCAGCACTGCCATTTAATGTGATCATGGCTGATCATCCCCAATCAGTACCCCGTTCCTGCCCTCTCTCCATATCCCCTGACTCCGCTATCTTTAAAGAACCTTATCTAGCTCTCTCTTGAAAGCATCCAGAGAACCTGCCTCCATCGCCTTCTGAGGCAGAGAATTCCACACACTCACAACTCTCTGTGAGAAAAAGTGTTTCCTCATCTCCGTTCTAAATGGCTTACCACTTATTCTTAAACTGTGGCCCCTGGTTCTGGACTCCCCCAACATTGGGAACATGTTTCCTGCCTCCAGCATGTCCAAACCCATAACAATCTTATATGTTTCAATAAGATCCCCTCTCACCCTTCTGAACTCCAGAGTGTCCAGCTGCATCATTCTCTCAGCATATGACTGTCCCGCCATCCCGGGAATTAACCTTGTAAACCTACGCTGCACTCCCTCAATAGCAAGAATGTCCTTCCTCAAATTAGGGGACCAAAACTGCGCACAATGCTCCAGGTGTGGTCTCACTAGGGCTCCGTACAACTGCAGAAGGACCTCTTTGCTCCTATACTCGACTCCTCTTGTTATAAACGCCAACCTGCCATTCGCTTTCTTCACTGCCTGCTGTACCTGCATCAAGAATGGATGTACTGCAAATGTGGACTTTGTGAAGAATATCCCCAAACTGTGAACAAGTCAATAACAAGTGCACACATGGAACAGCTTCACAGTAAAGGTACTGGTTTATTAACAAGCCACAAGATCAATCTGGGGTCATGTCCATTAAAATACAAACAAAAACCATCCCAATGGAAAACTGTTTTGCTAATGTCAAAATAAAAAAACGTGCTTAGCAGTACTGTAATTCTGAAAACATCTGAAAACAATGCCATCCCAAAGAAATTAAATTAAGAAATCTGTTGCTAGAACTAGCATAAGACAGCAAGGCCCCTGGCCACAATCCCTGTAGAGTAACAGTGGTCATACGCTTCCACTCACAAAAACAACCCTCCACTTGTAGCTTTCTGCTACCAAGCCAATTATGCATCAATTTGCCACTTTGCCTTGGGTCCTATGGGCTTTAACCTTTTGGGCCCGTTTCAAAGTAAAAGCGCACAACAAACTGAGTTTGGCTGCTGTTGAGGGACTTTGTTGCTCCGTGTGAGGTGAGTGTGGGGGTCAAGTGCTGGAGGTGGGAGTTGGAGTTCTGCAAGGACAGAGGGAATGCGAGTACACAACTCCACGAGTGAATGGAAAAATAAAAAGGGGAAGACAGGGATGCCCACGTACACTGCAGCTGCAAAGAATCATTCCTGTACTTTAATTTTCTCCAGATTAAAAGTGCCAGACCGTCAGTTGATGGAAAATTGTTGGTGTACCTGCATTTTGTTACATCTTCATAAAGTTTGATCAAAAATGTTCACACATGGTCTCTCTTTAACAAACCCCAAAGACTACGTTTAATCAATCCCTGCCTGTCCAAGTGTAGATTAAACCTGTCCTCATAAATGTTTCCAATGGCTTCCCTGCAGCAGATGCTAGTTTCATCGTCACAGCAACATCCAACATTTGAAACAGACTATTCAGTCCCTCAGTCCATGCTGACCATCAACCACCTATTAATCTTAGATTAATCCTACTTTTATTCTCCCCATATCCTCATCACCTCTACACTTCCCCCCCAAACCTTTCCCCAAATCCTTCCACTCACTACACATTAGAGCCAAATTTACAGCGATCAAATAACCTATAAGTCTTTGGGATGTGAACACCCAGCTGGAACACCCAGAGAAAATCCACATGATTACAAAATACGTGCAACCTGCACCCGAGGTCACAATGCAGCAAAATAATTGGTGCTGCAAGGCACTCTAACTGCACCACTGCACATTCAGGTTGCACTAACATGTAATTGTCCATTTTACCCCTGCTGTCCTTCTTGAGCAAAGGTACCACATTTGCTGTCATATAGTCATCAGGCACCTCATTATGGCCTAGATTGGCAGGAGAATAAGATCCAATGCGGTAGTGAGGGAGATGGGTGGCTAGACTTCGGTAAATGGCAGCAAGGTTAATAGGACAGGGAGGAAGGAAAGATGAATGGATTAAATTGCATTTATTTCAATGCAAGAGGCCTGTCGGGTAATGCACATAAACTCAGGGCATGAATAGTCCTGTGCGACTGGCATCTCATGGCCATTACAGAAAACTGACTAAGGGAGAAACAGAACTGGTAGCTTAATGTTCCAGGATTCAGAGGCCACGCACAAGATAGAGATAGGGGTAAAATAGGCGAGGGAGTTGCTTTATTGATCAATGAGAACATTACAGCATTAGTCCAAAATTTAAGAACAGCTTCTTTCCCGTTGTTATCAGATTGGATCTCTCATTTGCTGGGATGAATTCCCTCTCTCCTGCTTGCAAACTTTGCACTTTTCTTATCTGCACTTTCTCTGTAGCTTCAACACCACATTCACTCCTTTCTCTGTAAGTTAAACCAGTTGATTAGTCATCAATGGTATGATTTGCCTGGATAGCACATTAAATAAATGTTTTTCCACTGTATCTCGGTGTAGCAGTTTAGCTTAATTTAAATAAAAACCAACATGGAAACAGGCCCTTTGGCCCACCAGGTCCATGTCAACCTTTGATCACCCATTCACGCAAGTGCTATGTTATCCCACTGCCTACACATTAGTGACAATTTTACATAGAGGCCAATTAACCAACAAACCCACATGTCTTTGGGATGTGGGAAGAAACCGGAGCAGTCACAGGGAGAACGTGCAAACACCACACAGGCAACACCCGAGGTCAGGATCGAACCCGGGTCTCTGGCACTGTGAGGCAGCAACTCCACCAGCTGTGCCACTTTATCGCCCCATGTGTCAATAATAAACCTGCTTGATTCCTTACATTTCACCCGTATGGGAAGCATATGTCTAATAGTATGTTTATCACTTGAAATATTTTATAAAAATCCAGACATTGTTCAAGTAAGTGAGGATGCCAGATAAGCTTAATGAAAAGGATTTAGAAAGTTGATGAAAAGTTGAAGACAGAATTAGAAAGCTCAAAAATGTAGTGGTAGTTTGGGTATTTTTATACCGTCGGGTTTCATCACAGCCTGACTCGGGAACAGCTTTTCCCAAGACTATGAAAAATTGCAGAGAATTAGAGATATAGCCCAGCCCATCACACATACCAGACTCCCCACCATTGACTCCATCTACACTTTACACTGGCATAGAAAAGCAGTCAACATAATCAAATACTTGTCCCACCCCGGTCATTCCTTCTTTTCCCTGCTCCCGTCAGGCAGAAGATACAAAAGCTTGAAAGCATGCACCATCAGACTCAGAACCAGCTTCTTTCCTTCTGTATCAGGTTTCTGAACAGTCCTTCCATTTGCTAGGGTACTGTCCAATTCATCTCTAGCCCATTGCAGGCATTGGACTCTGTCTCTGAAACTGAGGAGTTACAATGCTGAGAACAACATTCTGCACTCTGTGTATTTTCCTTTTCTCTACATCATTTACTTGAGTATGGCTTGGTTGCATTTATGGATAGTATTATCTGATATGATTGGTTAGCATGCAAAACTAGCCTGCTAACCCTGTCTCACGGTGCGAGTCCACCCACAAGTGACCCCAAGTGAAAGAAAAAAAAAACAGACTCGTGGTTGTGTTCAAGATTCCAAGTTTATGTTCAAGTGTTTAACCGAGTTCCCACGGGTATGTCATTTCTGCGATGTTCCAAGTTCCTCTCCCGAGTTACCAAGCTCCTCTCCCGTTACTCTTGAGCCAACGGTGAATGAAGGTCTGTTTTAATAAGCAACAATGTTAAAGAAGACATCTCCATCCTGTGGCTTTAAGTTAAAGATAGAATTCAGCGCGGCCGCATCTATTGATATGACCTACAAAGGGAAAATGCGCACCGTCCAGTGCCAGAGCAGTTATACTTATGATTTGTTTGAAGCACACATCACGTAGTTGGAAGACCAGCGGGCGGAGGTTTGTTATATTTTAATTGAATTTACTGCCAGGTCTACACACTGCGGTGAGATGGGAGATGAAATCTTTGAATGTGGACGGATGTCTCCGAGCCTGCTCATTCTAAGCGGAATATATTTTTAGTTGCCTTTCAAGCCGGGCTTTGGTTTTATTCCTTGTTTTTGTTTATTCGCACACACTTTTCGTGTGTGAGGGTGTGAGAAGTCCATGCCGGATGCTGGCCGGCCGCAGCCGCTGTTCTTTCACATCAGTTGCGCATCAGATTGTTGGGAGACGGAGTTCAGGGTTCGCCTCCTGAGCTGCTTTGGTGCCCAGGCGTGAGTTGAGGTGGAGGGAGGGGTGGGGGAGTGCACTGGCGTCATTAATCTGTCTGGGGTGACGAGGCTCTTGGGTTAGGCTGGGATCATTCTCTGCGGGATTACCTTAGTGCGGGAGACAAGTGTAGGAGAGGTGTACTGACTGTGTGGGCAGCCACTTTGGTAGTGATTGCCCACCAGTCTCAAAAGCCGCTGTGTCTCCCTGTCCGTGGGATAGGTGGGGGCGATCAAACAGCACAATACCCCCCTCCACGCCAACACGAAGGGCAACAATCCCAAGGATTTAGCGTCAGAAACAGCGGGCAGGCGACGATCACCCGCCATAACGCTTCTGGTCTGCAGTGTGCAATAGTCACCAAAATACACTGCATCTTTAGAAAGGAAAAATACAAAATATGTCAATCCCACTGGATAGGCCTTCGTCATGGTGCTGTACAACACGGAAACAGGTCCTTCGGCCCAGCTTGGCCGTGCCGTCCAATTTGGTGTCTTGCGGTAGTCCTATTTGCCTGCATGTGGCCCATAGCCCTCTAAACCATTCCCATCCATTTATCTGTCGTTAATAACCTCTAGAAAATTCCTGCTTCAGTTTCCTGGGTCCAACTCAGAGAGAAGTCTCCCCCCTTTCCAGGGTTATTCGCTCCACTGTTTATAATGCTCTCTGCATTATTGAAGTCCTCGACAGTGAACCCCATGGGCAATCACTACCAAAGTGTCTGCTCACACAGTCAGTACACTTGCCTCCTGTACTAAGTCACACCAACCACGGATACAAATAATGTCATACACAAGAAAGGGCAGAAGCTGATTGACAAAAAGTGAACACATGGTGCTGGAGAAATTTGGAAACGTCACCCATTCCTTCTCTCCAGAGATGCTGCCTGCCCGCTGAGTTAAAGAGTGCCCATGGTAGACTCACGAGTCACTAAGGTGAACTCACGGGCCACTACGTTATTACAAACAGTTTAAATGTTTCAATTTTTAACTTGAACAGCAAATTTGACTCGTGGAAAACCTCAAACATGTTTGAATTTTTTGCATGTTAACAAGTTTCACGGGTACCTGCCGTTAGCGCCACGAGTCGCTAAGTTACGCGCGCGAGTTCCGACGTTTCCGCTACGTTAATTGTACGTGATTACCGTGAGTGAAAACTCTGGGTCACTTGTCGGTCGACTTGCACCGTGAGACAGGGGTTTTAACCTTTTAAATAGCTGTGGTAGATGTTTGGCTGTGAATAGAAGGGGATTACATGCATTATCATTGACAATTGATGGTTCCATGCAATAATAAGTTCTTGGTGTTTACAATATCTTATAAATGCACGTCTGATAATTTAGATTAATTACTTTAAAGGTTACCCTTTGCCATGATCACTGACCCCCAAATGCAAGACCACATAAATTCTAATATGATTAATAAAGTTAAAATAAAAGTGATATTTCTGCACTAACTTAGTTTAGGATACCTTTGGTTGTAATGCTGTGATAAGAAGCTATGGTGTTGGAATCAATAGTTTTCAATTAGGTTATTTAAAACAATCCAGTGAAAACTATAATTGGTAACATTCAGACACAATCACAATCAAGAAGACGTATGCATGACCATACAATGATCCTGCCTTCCACATGGAGTTTTAATAAGTTGGGGGTAAAACAAGATAAAGAATTGGTTGAGATCATCACCTAGTACACATGGACTTTAGAAATGAAATTCACATCCCACGCTGATACTTCAGGTCTACAGCTCTTGCAAAATTCTGCATTCAAGTCATGACCAGAGGTGAACTCGATGCATGTTGTACTAAACACTTACACATTGCAGGCTTCCCTGCTTACAGGCATACTGAATTCACATAGGCTGCTGTCTGTCGTTCCCTACAGTGTGACCTGTTGTTATTGGAATGGATGGATGAAGACTGAAAGGAGATTGAAATGAAATCCTGAGCGTTTCCAAGATGTTGAAATCAATGAAGCTGTGGGAATTGTTAGATGTGGATGATGAAACAGGATAAAAGTTCTGAAAGCTGCAAACTCCTACTTCATTTGTAACGTATTGAGGTCAGGAACCGAATGGGACAAATACATGGTTTCGGGTATTTAGGAACAGTGCGAGTATTTTGGAAGATGGCAAAATAATGTTTCATAGTCAAGAGTCAAAAGTGCTTTATTGTCATATGTCCCAGATAGAACAATGCAATTCTTACTCACAGCAGCACAACAGAATATATAAACATAGTACAGTGCTAACAATATAATAAACAAGAGAGAAAAAAGTTCAGTGTGTGTATAGTCAAGTCAAACAAGTCAAACAAACTTTATTGTCATTTAGAAATACATTGATGTATGCAGTTCCAAACGAAATTACGTTGCATTTGGCTCCCTGTGCAACACAATAAGTAAATTAACCGAAGGATAGGCATGGATGAAAAGGATAAATAGACAATGGTGGCAGCCCATTACATGGCATTCAGGAGTCTGATGGCTCGTGGGAAGAAGCTGTTGCAGAACCTCGATGTTCTGCTCCTTATGCTGCGGTATCTTTTTCCCGAGGGCAGCAGAGTGAACAGTCCGTGATGGAGATGTGTGGGGTCCTTTATAATACTGCTGGCCTTAGACACGCAGCGTTTGGTCGCAATATCCCCGATTGAGGGGAGAGAGGTCCCGGTGATTTTTTCCGCTGTCCTCACCACTCCCTGCACAGACTTCCAGTCGGAGGCTCTACAGTCCCCAAACCAGACAGAGATACAGCTGGTCAGAATACTCTCTATGGTGCCCCTGTAGAAAGTAGTGAGGATGGGATGGGGGAGATGAGCTCTTCTCATCCGGCGCAGAAAGTGCAACCGCTGCTGCGCTCTCTTAACAGTTGATGAGATGTTATTCGACCAGGTCAGACTGTTAGTGATCTGCACCCCCAGGAACTTTGTGCTACTGACCACCTCCACATCGCTATATATAGATCACACACACGCAGATATATATATAGATCACCCACACACACATGTACACACAAAAAAAAACACAAAAATAGTGGAATAATAGTCTATGTAGTCCAGAGCAAACACATGTGAGGTTGTAGTGTTTAATAGCCTAATGGCTGGAGGGGAAGAAGCTGTTCCTGAACGTGGATGTTACAGTTTTCAGGCTTCTGTACCTTCTTCCCGATGGCAGGGGTGAAATGAGTGTGTGGCCAGCGTAGTCTCGGATGATGCTGGCTGCCTTTTTGAGGCAGCGACTCCGGTAAATCCCTCTGATGGTGGGGAGGTCAGAGCCGGTGATGGACTGGGCAGTGTTCATCATTTTTTGCATCTTCTTTGCTCCTGGGCGTTCAAGTTACCGAACCAAGCCATGATGCAACCAGTCCTGGTCTACCGAAGGTGAGAGTTAACAGCAATCAGTTTTGGTCAAGAACACAGCATCACTTTGAAGGTCAATGGGGGCTTGAGCGAATCACCAAAAGTTTTCTACCAGCAGGTTCAGCAGATCAAACACAGGGGGAAGTAGATGGAATCAGCATCAGAGTAAGAATGAGCATGAATAATTCTGGCAAATCTGAGTTTGTTGATTTAATAAATAGTCAAATGCACAATGATAGGCAGCAGAGCAGTATAGCTGGGAATCACTACACATACAAAAGATAATCCTTTACTCTATTCACAACAGGGTTGCTGCAGTGGTAAATCTTATCAAGAGTCCCAACTGTGAACAGGCAACTGAACCATCCTACTACCAGAGAGGTCCTGAACTACTATCAACCACATTGGTGACCCTCGGACAATCTTTGATCGGATATTATTGGCTTTACCTTGCACTAAACTTTATTCCCTTATCATGTATCTAAACACTGTAAAATGATTGATGGCAATCATGTATTGTCTTTCCGCTGACTGGCTAGCACGCAACAAAAGCTTTTCACTCTACCTCGGTACACATGACAATAAACTAAACTGAGTCAAGATAGACAACTTCAATTACAAAGAATACCATCGGTGGTTCAGACACAATAGCTGAGGATCATCTTCAACGAGTGCAGTGCAGTATCCATAGTCAGCAACAGCAGTATGTGGTGAATGTTGGGGAGTGTTTACTTGGCAATCAGGAATTGCAAATCAGGTGACATCTTCACGGAATATCTTCATTCCGTCCCTAAGGGTGACCTTGGGCTGCCAGTCACCTGCTACTTTAATTCCTCATCCCAGCCACTCTGACTTATCTATCTTTGGGCTCCCTCACTATTCCAATGAAGCCCAAAATAAGCTCAAGGAACAGCATAGAAACATAGAAATTAGGTGAAGGAGTAGGCCATTCGGCCCTTCGAGCCTGCACTGCCTTTCAATATGATCATGGCTGATCATCCAACTCAGTATCCCGTACCTGCCTTCTCTCCATACCCTCTGATCCCCTTAGCCACAAGGGCCACATCGAACTCCCTCTTAAATATAGCCAATGAACTGGCCTCAACTACCCTCTGTGGCAGAGAGTTCCAGAGACCCACCACTCTCTGTGTGAAAAAAGTCCTTCTCATCTCGGTCCTAAAGGATTTCCCCGTTATCCTTAAGCTGTGACGCCTTGTCCTGGACCTCCCCAACATTGGGAACAATCTTCCTGCATCTAGCCTGTCCAACCCCTTAAGAATTTTGTAAGTTTCTATACGATCCCCCCTCAATCTTCTAAATTCTAGAGGGTATAAACCGAGTCTATGCAGTCTTTGTTCATAAGACAGTCCTGACATCCCAGGAATCAGTCTGGTTATCCTACTCATTATCCGTCCACGCATATCGCACCCTGCACGATGCAATACTGAGTTCAACATTTCAACCCTTTTCTCTTTATATCACAGCTGGCCAATTCTGAAGCAACCTGTAATATTATTTAGATGTCTCTCTTTCCTGCTCTCTTTCCACAGATATCACCTGACCTGAAAGCGCTGGTCAAGCCACATTTGGAGTATTGTGAGCAATTCTGGGCACCATATCTGAGGAAGAATGTGCTGGCCCTGGAGAGGGTCCAGGAGGTTGACGAGAATGATCCCAACAGTGAATGGGTTGACTCATGATGAGCGTTTAGATCTGATGGCGCTGGGCTTGCACTTGCTGGAGTTTAGAACTACGATGGGGTACCTCATTGAAACGTTCTGAATAATGAAAGGCTTGGATAGAGTGGATGTGGAGAGAATGCGTCCACTAGTGAGAGAGTCGAGGACTAGAGGTCATAGTCTCAGAATTAAAGGACATTGCTTTAAGAAGGAGATGAGAAGGAATTTATTTAGTCAGAGGGTGGTGAATCTGTGGAATTATTTGCCAAAGAAGGCTGAGGAGGCCAAGTCAATGAATATTTTTTAAAGTATAGATAGATTCTTGATTAGTACGGGTATCAGGGGTTATTGGGAGAAGGCAGGAGAATGGGGTGGGGGGAGAGATAGATCAGCCATGATTGAATGGTGGAGTAGTCTTGATGGGCCGAATAGCCTAATTCTGCTCCTATCACTTATGACCTGCTATTTTAAGCATTCACTTGTGTTTCAAATTTCCGACAACTCCTGTACTCTGCATCTCACAGATCCCCTATGCCCTTTTGTTTTCATCCCTTTAACTGACCTAATTCATCTATTAACTAGATGGCTCCAAAAATATCACATTATCTCAATAGCCTTGGTCTTCACTACATCACATCCATTCTCTTTGTTCACTCAATTCCTCTTCCGTTCTCCACGACGTCAAGAACATTTGTTCTCTTAATAACTCAATTCTGAAGAAGGGCCGATGATCTGAAACATTAACTCTGTTTCTCTCTTAACATGTGCTGCCGGACTTGGCGAACATTTACACTACTTTCTGTTCTTAAATCAGTTTCAAATATGAAAAGATGGCAATTAAAAGTCATGTCCAACCAGGGATCGAGGCAAATTTATGCTCTTGGATTGAACATAAATCCCATATTCAATCACAATTTAAAGGTGTCATTGTTAAAGTAGCCTTACATCTCTCTGCTTGTTTCTTAAACTCAACATCCGGCTGCTGTAAGCAAAGAGTTTGCATATAACACAAAATGATATTTTACATAGAAGTGTGTTGTGTTGCAGCTAAGCTATTTGATACAACCAAGTGATATTTTACTTGGCAGCGTGTGCATGCATGCGTGTGTGTGTGTGTGCGTGTGCGTGTGATATATAGTATCTGATTGCTCAGTTTAGATAAACAAATCTCACTGCATTCAAATCAGACTTACAATCAGATTCTGTCATTTTACTCAAAATAAAATTGTAAAGACTATGTTTTTAATATAAATAATTGCATTTCACCAAGATTGCTATTGAAGATCCTAATTTGCTCTCATAAAGTGTTAATATAATCTGATTTTCATATTATAACAGAATACAGACATGCGTTCATCGTGCCACAGATGTTGGGGGTAATTAAGTTGATTGTTTCAATTTTCATAAATTACTGTTGAAAATCAAAATCAAAAAATGCTAAAATTATAAGCCCAAATAAGAAATGCATTCTGGAGGGTATTTTGACCCTTCCCTAATGATCTTCAATGCATATTCTGTATATGGAATGGATGTACACATTTATGTTCAATATATTAATAACACGCATGTACTGTGCACAGGGCAATCTCTTCTGAAGATCATACTGGTAATCAAATGAGAAAGTTGTCAGTTTGTAACATGACCTGCAGTGCTAATAATATGTTTTAAATCTGAATTGGTTGGTTTAAATAGAACGTGTGCAGCAATAAAGTCAGAAAAAAAGTTCTGTTTTCTCAGGAGGCCGTGTAAATTTAGGGCACCACGCCGATTATATCACATTACACAGACAAACATAATAAACTATGGAAACTTGGCCCAAAATGTGGAGGGGGGCAAAATCTCGCACATATTATATATCCATTAAAAGTATAACCTTCATTTCATTCATAAAATATATGAGTAAACAGACAAATGTAAAAATCGTGTAATATTTATGTGAAATTATATAAATGAGGAGGTGACAAGAGAACAAAAAATTAAAATATATATTGGAGATTAAATGTTTAATTTTCAATTACACTCCTAAGAATATATTTAATGCATACAAATAATTTAGTAATAACATAGTCCAATTCTAAGACAATCGTTGCAGGTCATCATCGTAAAGTATTTAACTGGTCCGTTTATTTTTTCAGTGGTCTGCAAAGTCTTGCATTGATATCAAACTCATTGCAGTCGTTTGCAGTCCACTCATACTCAAATGCAATAACAGGCACGTACACAGAACATTCTTGTTGCTGAACTTCCAAGAAATTCATATTTATTCCCCATTATTTATTTGTGTACAATGGATTCTGGAACGAATGACACCAGTGAGATTCCCAAAACGTGACAGCATTAAACTGTAGAACATTCCCATAGATTCTTGTACAAAGAAAACCATAAAATGACCTTTAGTTGTTAATCAAACAAGTGCTATTAACTATTTCCACTCTTTAATGCATCTGCCACATTTTGATATGTCGGCTAAAGCCAGGTGTTACTTAATAGTCTTTGTTACTAGTCATTCGTACTGGGTGACTACCACTAATTGGAATAAAATAAGTCATTGTGAGAGCGAGGCACTCGAGGATACCTGTCCTCAGAGAGGCATCGATGAGCACCAGGCCAATAAACTAAAACTGGAGGTTATCCTACCTTCTGTCACCTTGTACAGCTGGCAAAACAAAAAGAGAACCAACAAAAGTTCCAAAGGATGTGAAAATCAATAGAAATTTTTTACACTTAAGAAAAATGACGATGGCTAGGAGCAAAACTAACCTTCGAAAAAATAAATCGAAGAACAATGACACTGCAAATGTGAAGAAGAAAAGGCAGACTAAGGGAATGGTTACTTTGCGTTGTTTACAAAGGGGAAGAGGATAACGATCCAGACATCCTGAGGAAGCTGATATTAAATCAGGCACAGGAACACACCAATGTCCATGGGACCAAAATAATGTAGGATGTAAATGGGTAGTTGATGATCAGCATGGGTCTCAATGGGCAGAAGGGTCAGACTTCATGCTGTGTCTCTCTATGACTATGGATAAAATGGAACCACTACTGGCACAAATAAATGACCAATCACCAAGACCAGAAGATTTATTTCCCAATGTTATAAAGGAAGCAAACAAGAATATTGCAAATGCCCTGCCTGTGTTTTTCCAAAGTTCTGTTGCTTTCAGAACCAGTCCTTTAGATTGGAAATTTATGCACGCCATTCACAAAGCTAAGAAAGATAAAAGACAGCAACCAAAATATTACAGACCAGTCTGCATAATATCTGCTCTCAGGAAATTATTGGAGATTGCAATTGGGGTGGAGAACAGAATTTGAAACCTTTCAGTGGATCAGAAAGAGCTGGCATTAAACTGCTTAGACCTGGTCAACCTCATCGTTAAACTGCAGTACATAAGGAAATGTCTACGCATCTTGTCTACGTGGACTTACAGATGGCATTTGATAAAGCCTCTCGTGACAGATTGCTCGCAAACATTAACAACAAATTATTGATCTGCTTAAAAAATCAATAGACCAACAGGAAAGAGAGTGGAGATTTACGACCGGTATTGTAATTAGTCGGGCAAATGTTTCTGCTTTGCAGCCACAATTATTCATTATATTGAATTAGTCATCAAATGACTTAGATGATGGGACATTGAGACATACATGCAATAATGATTGTGGGTAACGCCATATTCAACGTAGATTGAAAATCACATTTCAAAGTGACGGTAACAGATTGAACATGTGGATACATTTGAGGCACATAGATTTCACTTCAGGCAATGTTAAGACCACGAAGGCACTGCAGTAGTTTCAGTGAAAAGCTGGAAGCAGGAATGCCCATGCATATTTAGATTGGGGAAGAGGCTCCACGTACACAAGCCTTTGACAAATGAAGGGTGAAGATAACAAATTAAAGCTAAGGAAAGTAGGAAATGTTTCTGCAAACAATGGGGAATTTGCAACTCTCTGCCACAAGTGGCAATGGATGTTTATATTTTTGGGGGATTTTGTTTAGTATTTTATGTGGGGGAGGGGGGTAGGGTAAGGGGGAAACCGTCCTTCAGTCACTTCCTGGCGAGGATGCGACTATTATCCGAGGCGCGCCCTCGCCCCCCCTCCCCGCGGCCTACCAACTGGATTGGCGCGGCATTTCTTGCCGGGACCGGACCAGAGCTTCAGCAGCGGCGGTGCAGCGCTGGATACATCCCGGAGCAGGTGATGCCTTAATTGGGATCACCGTTGGAAGTTCCGGAGTGTTGGGCCTGCTGCATCGACATCGCGGAGCTGTGGTTCGCGGAGCTCCAAACGCGGGCGGCGGTGACCAACATCGTGGAGTCCTGGGACCCTTTGTCGGGGGCCGCCAGCGTTGAATCACCGCGCCAGCTCGGCCTGTGGACTCCGGGAGCTGCGGACTCCGGTGGGAGGTGGCTGATTCAGAGGTCCAGGCCACTGAGGATGTTCTTCCGTTCGATGTCGGGGTTCCATCATTCCCGGCGAGAGGCACTGAGCATCGGGCCGCCCGTAGCGGCAACTGCGGAGGGGCTCGGGAGGCCACGACCACGGGTGAACATCGGGGAACATCAGCGAGGAGGTTGACTAGACTTTGTTTCCTTCCCTCACAGTGGGGAACTCTGGTGCCGCTGTGGGGATGGATGTTTGTGTCGTGGACTATCGTGCTCTGTGTTTTGTTTTGTTTTGATTTGGTTTTTTTTATTCGTATGACTGAATGGGAAATAGCATTTTGTTGTCTCTTACTTGAAGATAATGACAATAAATTGAATCAAATCAAATCTATCAAATCGACTGTGTAGGAAGGAACTGCAGCTGCTGGTTTACACTGAAGATATACACAAAATGCTGGGGTAACTAAAAGGAAGCAGCAATACATGATTAAAATATCTGATTAAGGAACGCAAGAACGATAGGATGCTGTTTAAGGTCTTGAGCTGGAATAACTCAGCGGGACAGGCAGCATCTCTGGAGAGAAGAAATGGGTGACGTTCTGGGTCGAGAGAAGGGTCTCATAGATCCAGGTCCGATCCTACCACTCTAGAAGTTCCACCAGGGGCTTATGTCAATGGGTGGTTGTCAGAGTCCGATGTGTACGTTCTTCCCCATGCAACCACCAGATGCCAAACAATGCCCCAACTCCTCGTCCAATCCTTACTTACCACAACACTCTCAAAACTTTGAGCTTCCAGTCCCCACTTGCCCTATTACTTCCTGTAACCCCTTCAAACCTTGTACGTGACCATTTTCCCTCTTGAGCGCAACGTGCACAAACGGAAGATCAAATAGAACAAGTTGTCCTACAACTTTAGGCTGTGCACGCCACACGAAAGAAGAAGGCAGTCAGTCACATACCCAACATGGTTCTGCAGGCACTGAATAACATCTTGGCTTAATACTAAAAAGCGTCTCCTAACTTCACTCGTAAAATGGCCGACTCAAATTTACAAGCAACACTCCACATCCAGAGATCGCTTAGCGCTACAAAATCGGAAGTTTTGGTACAACAGTGGGCATTGTTAAATATAAGAGTTTGCAAGGTGCGGTGTTTCAGTTCCAGGGGCAGCAAACTGGAATTGGAACCCAAAATTAAGTGCCATGGTCCATACTTGTGATTAACAAAGATTTGCAAAAACTGTAAAGGAAAAAAAAAAAAATCAATCCTAATTACAGAGGTGGGAAAGGGAGGAAAAATGCAGGAAAATGCAAGGTTAAAACCAAAGGCATTGAGAAAAGAGCAAATAGGAACGGGTTCAGTTTAAAATAGTGGAAGTGAAATTAAGTTAGTTATCCGGCAGTTCATCTATCTGTCTCAAACTTAGCCAAGTGCAAAATGTGCTAATCAAAGACGAAGCAATCATATAATGTTTAACGATTCAATTTTTGAGATAATGATATTCTGAAAAGTCATTGAGAATCCATTCGCAGTTGTAATCATTTCTGCTGGGCCACAAGACGCACACACATATCAACTTCATGAAATGATTAAGCTACTGAGCTCTTTGAAACTGTTCAGCATACAAAGGGATCTTTGCAAATCTGCCATTTAACTCCTTTAATCGGTCTTTGCCCCATAGCATCTTCAATTAACTGAAATCTTATCAATCTCAGATCTAATATTAACAATGATACTGCATCAATTGTCATTTGCAGAGATAGCCTTTCATGTAGTAGAACAACATTAAGTTGATCTCAACTATGCAAGACTTTCCCAGCTTTTAATGCCAGTACTGAGCCGATGATACAAATTTCTTGACAGTCCTCGTATGTACTGGTGATTAAATTCTAAATTTGAATTCTTGTTGTTTGAGATTGCCACAGTACATATCTACCAGGGCCCAGCAAAATTATACCAGTCTTGAATTATGCCTGTACCTAAAAATGCATTTAAAATTGAGTTGCAATTGAGCTGCAATATATATGCATCATATCCATGGGCTTCAGTGTTCAACCACACACAGAATTTTCGCACAAATACATGGCACAAAGGTTTTTTTTCCTTTCAATTCTCTGTCCTTTGCAGAGGAGATTGTGGAAGTAGATGCTAAAAAGAGGATCACGAGGAATGGGACATTTTGGAGATTTGGGAGGGAGAAGGAAGACTGGGGCTATGGGAGAGACAATTCAACAAAGGGAGACATGGATGTGGAGATGGGGGGGGGGGGGGGTCCAAAGATATATCAAATAAATAGGAGTATGGAACTGACCTGAGCGTGGGTAGTGGTGGTATCTAATAGAGATTACGATTGGGGCCAGTACACATTGGCAGGGTGTGGAGTGGCCAGGGTTGGTTTCCAGTGGTAATGGAGGCAGGATATGGGAGGTGAGGGGAAGTAATGGGTTGAGACAACAGGGTGATCAGAAAATGTCTGAGAATTAAGAGATAAATAAAGAACAAGTGTAGAGGAAGTTCAGTCCAAATCTAGCCTTTCAGTCACTGACATCAGACCCTCCAGTCAACCTGCTCCAGTGTTTGAGGCCCACCCAGAATGGCATCTCTTCAAGTGCCCAGAAACCTCTGGCAAAATAGCTGATATGCAGTATTGGGAGGCAAATTAATCCCTAATTGTAAGATTTAGTCTTCTTTCAAATATTCATTTCCTTCTTTGTGCCTAACTGCAATTTAGCAGGCAACCCAACCGAGATCAAAAGAGCTCTTGTAATAATTATAGCCCTGACATACAACATCCAAATTTGACATAAAAACGATAGACTTACATAACGGAGGTGGTTTGCTTTGATAGCTGTGAGGCATCATTAGGGGTCAACAACAATAGATAGATAGTAATTTATTAACAATTACTATTATGTATTTCATTGCTGGCGTCTTTTGTGGCATCATCCTCATCTTGACCTGATTTTTACCAATGTTTCAATAGGCACAATTAAGTCGATTGCCTTTTGCCTAGATCATGAAGATATCTCAAAGTTATTATGTGACTGGAGATTAGGTAAATAAAACTCTCAAGATTTTGACACCAAGCTTAAGAAACACAAAAGATGCCTCCATACGATCAGCTAGTACAAATGTAAACACCCCATTTCAAAAGGTATTAAATGGAAGTGACTATCTGGGAAAGCCATCTTGGTGCCATTTGCCAAAAATCAATACTCAACGCCTAAAATAACTGATGTCCATATAATGTTAAGTACAAAGGGCAACAAAAGGGAGAAGTCAATTCACCAAATGTTATGAGGCTGGTTGGGCGGTTCTGGGGATAAGTCGGCAGAAGTTGAGAGTGTGGGTCAACAGATTGGTAATGAGGGACGGGGGGGGGGGAGATGGGATAACAGATAGGAGATGAGACAAAGTGCATGGAAAAAGAAGGTTGAGCGTGCGAGTTGGGGAAAGGCCGTGATATTGGAACGTAGGAAGGAGAGTTGGGGAAGGAAGGAGAAGCACAACGAGTTGTAGAGGTAAACAAGGCAGAAAGCAGAAGAACACTGACAAATGCACTGAATCGGCAAGGTTTTACCTATGACCAGGTGTGGAATATGACCTAGAAGGAGGACAAAGACATGGGTCAACGGACAGCAATGAGCCACATGCAAAGATGTCGAAAGATCAAATGCTTACAAGGCCCCAAAAATAACAGAATTTGTTTCCAATTAACAGTAACCCAGAAACTGGGCCTGATCTGGTTTTGATGCCAGAGTGGATAAAATATTGCAACAATGGCAGTATCATTTTCACGCTCTTTAGCCTCTGACTAAAGGGCCTGTCCCACTTGGGCGTCATTTGCACGTCATTTACGCATCATACGAATGGTGTGCATTACGCACGCAATGATGCGTGGTGACGTAGGCAGTGACGCGCGGCGCCCCAGGATTTTGGCATGTACAAAATCTTCGCGCGCCATCTGCGTGACGCACAATTGACGCCCAAGTGGGACAGGCCCTTTAGTTTCAACCTTAATATGCGATTTACATTTCACACAGTTACAAAGCCAAACACACTATGCACCAACCCTACATGACGCAAGATTGTACAAGAATGGGAAAATACAACTGAACTATTATTAAAATAGGCGTGCATAAAAATGTTTCCTCCGTCAGTGGTCCTTAAATGTGTGATTAAAGTCACATCAGCACATCATTCTCTCCCTCCAAAATTCATTTCAAGTCACAGCACTGGGGAGGTGACCTACAGTGTGGAAGAGGCATTGGGATGCAGGAGGAGAAGAGAGACAACATTTGACGGAATCAATGTGAGAGTCAGGACGGGAAATCAAGAAGAGCAGAATCTATCGTAGGCTTGGCTTTTCATGAGGAATCGGGGAATCAATGGAGATGAAATCAGGTTGTTCTGAATGCCCAGTGATTATTCAGAATGCCCAGCAAATGTTGGTCTCCTCCAAGTTACCCTATAGCAATCCAAAAGGGAGCATTGCCTTTGTATTGAACACGTCATCCCAGGTGCATCTAAAACTGAGATCACTCTGGGTCACTAGCATGCCTGACACCAGCACCCAGACCAATTTTCAGTTCTTACTCCAGGAGAGGGCAAATTGGCAATTGCACCTTGCTGAAAAATATCAGCACCGAGCAGTCAATTTTTCCAGCAACTTTTTCTTCACCTGAGAACAGTAAATGTATGTATTTGCAGTCAAAGAAATTGAACCATATTCCTCTCATTGCAAATTTGCGAGTCGCAAGCAAAAAATTAATTAACCAAATGTTCATGCCTGACATAATAATGCTGGCCTTTCTTTAGAATCTTGGTGAGGAGTCAAGAAAAGGAAAACAAAATCAAATAAATACACTCCACATTTGCAGATGCCTCCACAATTTTCTTCTTACTTCAAATTTTGAGCATGCACAGTTTCAGGATTATTTATTCAGGTCTTTATGTATTTGTTTATCCACGCTTGCTATTGAGAAATTTGCAATAACGTAACCAAAAGCCACAAAATAATGTAATCGCATAATGCTAAATAAATAACAAATCAAAATCATCTGAAATTTCTTGATGTAGCTTTCCTTTAAATTAAAATCCATGCAAAACTTCCCCATACATTGTAATTAATACATTTGCAGTCATGCTATGTATTGGATTCCATTTGCACCATGAAATTACGATTTGGCAACAGCATCAAGTTAATCTCATTGGAGATTGGTCACACCCACTATTTTATATAGATACATATACAATAGGTGCAGGAGCAGGCAATTCGGCCCTTCGAGTTAGCACCGCCATTCAACGTGTTATGGCTGATCATCCAGAATCAGTACCCCGTTCCTGCCTTCTCCCCATATCCCTTGATTCCACTAGCTCCAGCTAACTCTCTTTTTAATGCATCCAGTGAATCGGCCTCCACTGCCTTCTGAGGCAGAGAATTCCACAAATTCACTACACGCTCTGTGAAAAAAATGTTCCTCATCTCAGTTCTAAATGGCCTATCCCTTATTCTTAAACTGTGGCCCCTGGTTCTAGACTCCCCACAATCGGGAACATGTTTCCTGCATCTCGCATGTCCAATCCCTTAATCATTTTATGTTTCTAAAAGATCCCTTCTCATCCTTCTAAATTCCAGTGAATACAAGCCCAGTCCCTCCATTCTTTCATCATATGACAGTCCTGCCATCCTGGGAATTAGCCTCGTGAACCTATGCTGCACTCCCTCAATAGCAAGAATGTCCTTCCTCAAATTAGGAGACCAAAACGGCACACAATACTCCAGGTGTGGTCTCACCAGGGCCCTGTACAACTGCAGAAGGACCTCTTTGCTCCAAAACTCAACTCCTCTCGTTATGAAGGCCAACATACCATGAGCTTCCTTCAATGCCTGCTATACCTGTATGTTTATTTCCCGTGACTGATGTACAAGCAACTTTTTCGTTCCACTTTCCCTTTTCCTAATCTGACACCATTCAGATTATAACCTGTTTTCTTGTTTTTGCCACCAAAGTGGATAACCTCACATTTATCCACATTATACTGCATCTGCCGTGCATCTGCCCACTCCTCCAACATGTCCAAGCCACCCTGCATCCTGTTCACAGTTCACACTGCCACCCAGCTTTGTGTCATCTGCAAATTTGCTAATGTTACTTTTAATTCCTTCATCTAAATCATTAATATATATTGTAAATAGCTGCGGTCTCAGCACCAGGCCTTGCGGCACCCCACTAGTCACTGCCTGCCATTCTGAAAGGGACTCGTTAATCCCTACTCTTTGTTTCCTGTCTGCCAACCAATTATCAATCCATGTCGATACCCTACCCCCAATATCGTGTGCTCTAATTTTGCCCTCTAATCTCCTATGTGGAACCATGTCAAAGGCTTTCTTGGGGTCCATTGGCTCCCTTTCTTGGGGTCCAATGACTTTCCCAGTCTACCTGCATGTTGAAATCTCCCATAACCACTGTAGCATTAGCTTTGCTACATGCCAATTTTAATTCCTGATGCAACTTGCACCCTATCTCCAGGCTACTGTTTGGGGGCCTGTGAATAATTCCCATTATGGTTTTTTACCCGTACAATTTCTCAGTTCTATCCACAATGACTCTTCATCTTCTGATTCTATGTCACCCCTTGCAAGGGACTGAATTTCATTCCTTATCCACAGAGCCACCCCACCCACTGCCCACCTGTCTGTCTTTTCGATAGGACGTACGTCCCTGAATATTCAGTTCCCAGCTCAGACCCTCTTGCAGCCATGTCTCTGTTATTCCCACAACATCATACTCACCAATTTCTAACTGAGCCTCAAGCTCGTCCACTTTATTTCTTATACTTTGCGCATTCATATACAACACTTAATTTGGTATTCATGTCCCCTCTCACACCAGTTCCTATTTCACCTGACCTTACTCTCTTATCCCTTCTTGAACTTTCTGTCCCATTAATTCAGGTGTCTTTCGTAACTTTTCCTGTACTTTCTTCCTCTTTAACTCCGTCCTTATACTCCTGACCTGATCAGGTCCCGACGTGATCGTGACCTTATTGATCAGGTCGGGGGGAGTTCCCTCCACCATGGGGACTGTGTAATCCCGTGCTTCCTGCTCCATGGTCGGCTCGTCGGTGACTAAACCGTCTCCCCCACCTGGTTTGCCAGGTGAGGAGAGGGGCTGTGGACCCCCAGCAGGACCAAAAACTAGACCTGTCAAAGGGCAGATGAGCTCCTAGTGAACCAATGGCCATCCACACTTCAGTAGAAGTTGCGATCACTGTCGTACATAGCATGTAAGGAACGCCGGTCGGAAACCAGCACCATTGCGTCGCTAATGTTTTCGACGATTTAATAATAATAATAAATTATATACTCCCAATTTGTGAACCCCTGCCACCCACTATTTAGTTTAAACCTACCCATGTAGCACTAGCAAAACTGCCTGCCAGAATGTTGTTGCCTCTCCAGTTGAGGTGTAACCCGTCCCTTTTGTACAGGTCGCCCCAGCCATACATTGACACCTGTGTTCATATTTAGTCATGCCCAGTGCTATGAAGTTCCCTTCCAAAACCATAGGACCATAAACTCCTTCCACCCCCTCTCCCAATCCCCTTATAGGCGCTCTTCAAAATATACTTATTCCACCAACTCTTTGATCACACCTTCCATTAACTTGATTTATCCCCTTGGATACAGTAGGTATGTTACAAAACTTACCTTGAGCAGCGCTGAAGTTCTGCCACTCCCCGTGTGCGTGACTTTGGCGCCTTT
This sequence comes from Raja brachyura, assembly GCA_963514005.1. The sequence continues at coordinate 82,894,778 of OY740787.1, forward strand.
CAGAGGGGGGTGGGCTTAAAGTGCTGTTTTTCTGCAGACTGGGAAAATCGATCCATGTCGGACGATTTCGTTGCGGAAGAAAAGTCGCTCCGACATTTCATTCATGAAGGTATTTTTAAATTACGCTAGATTATTTATTAACTAGAGTAATTTAAAAATCACCTTCAAAAGCCGTGAGCGCCGACAACGGGAAGGATTTTGCGTAGGGGAGATAAAAAAGGTACACAGTTTATTTTTATATTAAAAGTTGGTTTTTAGGGAGGCTTTAATCACATTTTCGTGTTGCGAAATGGGGTCCAAAAAAATGTATGAACCAACAGTATTTTTCCTCCCGACTTCACTGCAAACCGCAAAGTTCCAATCCACCGCATTCCACTAAAACCCACTCGCTAGTTGATTTAAATGGACATCAATTTACAGGCATTAAACACTAAATTCCTTCCATTTGGCCTAGAAATTATGTTATATTGTGGATTATTATGTGAATGTTATTTGGGCACAGGCAATTTTAAAAAAGTTTCTCTTTTCTTAAGAAATGGATAGATGTTTTGATCTACTCATTGAATTTTAAAATTAGCTACAATTAGATAACTAACTAATTATATGCTTTAATTTCAGGTCATCCAAGTAAGATTGTTTCATATTTGTTTCAGAATGCTTCAATCTATAATAACTGAAAATTTCATTGAGTTATCTTAATTTTTAAGAAAGTTATGGGCTTTTAACTGTTCTAGATCACAGCTTTTGAGTTAAGTCAATTAAAAGGCAATGGGGAACAAGATGCTAATTTCAGAGTAAGAAAATGGTCATAACTTTCTTAATACTGAAGATATGAAAGTGAATTAGGTGTCAAATTAAATTTCTTTTTATGCTTTATCTGATGGGATAAATTGCAGACTTGATTTTTTAAATCTCAAAATTTTGTAACATTGCTAGATACTGCCTCATATTTTTGGAGCTCCTAATCTAAGAAGCTCTTTTATATGGATGTCTGTGCTCTGAAACAAAATGTTAATATTTGGTTCAGGTGGTGATGGGTATGTGGAACAAGCTGTCATAGGAAGTGGTTGAGGCAGGTGCAATAACAACATTTAAAAGATATATATATATATGGCGAGATACATGGATAATTTAGTTTAGTTGAGAGATACAGCACAGAAAGTGGCACTTCAGCCCACGTCAACCAGCGATCACCCCCGCATTAGCACTAGGGACATTTTACACATACACCAAGCCAATTAACCTACATACCTGTACGTCTTTGGAGTGTGGGAGGAAACAGAAGATCTCGGAGAAACCCACGCGGTCACATGGAGAACGTATAAACTCTGTACAGCAAGCACCCGTAGACGGGATTGAACCCGGGATTCCAGCGCTGCAAGGCAGCAACTGGGGTGGAAGATTGCAACCTTCACGTGGTCCGCCCTGTTTCGACTAATGCAATCAACTCGACGTGCACAAACGCAAGATCAAATAGAACAAGTTGTCCCACAACTTTAGGCTGTGCACGCCACACGAAAGAAGGAGAAGAAGGAGGCAGCAACTCTACCACTGCACCACCGTGCCGGGATTTATAGCGGGATATGGGCCAAAGGCGAGCAAATGGGATTTGCTTTGATGGGGCATCTTGGTCAGCTTGGACATGTGGTGTCAAAGATGAACATGTTGGGTCCTTCCTGTATGACTCTATGTTAAGTAATTTTATGTGGCTTTAGCCACCTGAAAAGCATGTTAACATAAAATATACCAACCCACTTTTATTTAACTTTATTAACATCTTGCACTGTGGAATAATAAACATTTCAGTGAACCAATTAACAAGAATTTAAAGAAAATGTGGGAAACAAAAACTGATGAATTCAAAAGGAGCCGAGGAATAAACGGCTGGTAAGTTTAAATTGAATAATAGGGTAGCAGATTATTGGTGCTTCACTGCAAATAGTTGTTTGAAGCACAAGCTTTTAATTCCTAAAAAAGACAGAATCTTTATAAATCCTCGCCTTTATAAATCAGAGCATTGAATATAGGAGTAGGGAAGTAATGTTAAAATTGTACAAGGCATTGGTAAGACCAATTCTGGAGTATGGTGTACAATTTTGGTCGCCCAATTATAGAAAGGATGTCAACAAAAGAGAGAGAGTACAGAGGAGATTTACTAGAATGTTGCCTGGGTTCCAGCAACTAAGTTACAGAGAAAGGTTGAACAAGTTAGGTCTTTATTCTTTGGAGCGCAGAAGGTTAAGGGAGGGACTTGATTGAGGTCTTTAAAATGATGAAAGGGATAGACAGAGTTGACGTGGATAAGCTTTTCCCATTGAGGGTAGCAAAGATTCAAAGAAGAGGGCATGACATGAGAATTAAGGGACAGAAGTTTAGGGGTAACATGAGGGGGAACTTCTTTACTCAGAGAGTGGTGGCTGTGTGGAATGATCTTCCTGCAGAAGTGGTGGAGGCAGGATCGATTTTAACATTTAAAAGTAAAGTGGATAGGTATAAGGACGGGAAGGGAATGTAGGGGTATGGTCTGAGTGCAGGTAGATGGGACTAGGGGAAAATAAATGGTCGGCACGGACTGGAAGGGCCGAGAAGGCCTGTTTCCGTGCTGTAATTGTTATATGGTTATATGGTTTATATTAGAAGCCATATTGTTTCATGCTCTGAATTTATTCACGTGCAAATATTCATTTCTGCTGCACTGTTCTGGAGTGAAAGAAAACAAGTAAATAGGGATAGCAGAGGAGTGTAAGATTGAGGAACATAATAAGGGCGGCATTGCAGGCCCATGTTGAGAGAGGGATGGGATGAGAGTAAGCAAGTGCAAGGGACAACGAGAAACGAGCGTTGCCAGAAGAGAGAAGTGGAAGAGAGGGGAAGAGGGCCAGAGAATGCATGCAATAGACAGGGTGATGGACTGCTCAAAGTGGGGAGGTGACGGAAAGCATGACAGCTGGTGGGCAAGCGAGCACGCGCGTGATGGAGGTGATTTGTGAGTGAATTTCAGAGTGCGAGTTCTGGTTAAGTCAAGGAATTCAATGAGGATGTTGATACTGAATAACTACCAAGGTTGGGAGCCCGGAGTTAATGTTACCAACAATCTGTTATTGGATCAACCACATTTAAGCAACAGCCAAAAAAACACACCCACGCCTCTGCTTACTCGTAAGACTGAGGAAACTCTGCATGGCTCCAATGACTCTTACAAACTTTTACAGATACACCAGAGAAAGCAGACTCTCAGGTTGCATTGCAGCTTGTTTTGGAAAAAGCTCTGCCAAGACCACAAGGAAATGCAGAGAGTTGTGGAAGTAACCCAGCCCACCACGAGTGTGGGAGGACACTTCATGCTGTCTCGGAAAAGCAGCCAAAATAATCAAAGATCTTCCCCTCTCTGGTCATTCCTTCTTATCCCTGCTCCCATCGGACAGAAGATGCAAAAACTTGAAAGATTGCATGACCAGATTCAAGAGCAGCTTTTTTTCCCTTATGTTTTCAGGCTTCTGAATGGTCCTTGCAGAAGCAACAGTCTGATTCTCCTCGACCTCATTGCAAACGTTGGACTTTATCTCTGGAACTGTTATGCTACAGTGCTGAGAACTATATTCTGCCGTCTGTATCTTTTCCTTCATTCTGCTCATGGAGGTGGAGAGAAAAGAAGGAATTAGGAATGAGTGATGAATGGTTGGAGTGTCGGCAGAACGGGGGTGGAAAGCTTTGAGGACAACAGGAAGTGGGAAGAGACGAGGTCAAGTGGCTGCCAAAAGAACAAGTGGGGTTGAGGGATGGCTTGGACAAGAGAATAGATGTGAATGGTACGTCGTGTGGGTGGGGAAGAGGAGAAGAGGTCAAAAAAAGGGGAGAAACAGGAAAGATTAGGAAAGATAATAGAGGAAAGATGATTGGATAGATGAAAAGGAAAGAAAAATAAAGTGGGAGAAAATAAACATTGTGATAAAATTCCTGTCAGCATGCCAAAGTAAGTTAGAGTGTAATTCGCATTAAAGTCAGTACAGTGGCTACATTCAGCTTATAGTTCAGTCTGTTGTGCAATGTCAGAAACCTAATCAAACCAGTTTCCACAAGGTGGTTGCAATCAAATCTGGTCCAAGCCAGAGAATCACAGAGAGCTAGTCATCAAATACTAGCCGTAACAGTTCGGAAAGAGTCTTGCAAGTATTTTACCTGCCTGCACACTAAACCTGTGAGCGCCGTTTTACAGTACACCCATGCACAGACTTAAGCTCCTGGCACAGAAATGATTTTTTTTTGGTATCAATTGCTTTGAAGTCTACAGTTCCATACCATATGTCTCCACCAAGTTGCTGTTATTGAGCGGTGATCTTTTGGAACACGAGTTTTAAGAAATCCTACTACCGATCTTTGGCAGCAGCAGAAGTAAGCTAAAGGTTATACTCATCTATGATATGTACGCACACTTTTCCAGTGTAGGTTGCTACTTATTGAGTAGAAGCAGCAAACTCAACAAACCAGATTTGCAGCCGTGCCGTCTGGGGCACCTCCTGAATTACTCACTGAGCAAACCCACCCATCAGAAAAAAGTAATAGTATGAAACGGCACAAACATATTCAATTCAGTGAATCACTGGACCGTGCAGGCAGGAAATGAAGCACCTGCCTTCTTCATATACATTTTCATAACTGTAATCAGATGGATCTGGTCTTTTCATACAAAATTGGTTCAAGCTTTTATAAAAGTACCAAGAGAAAAGTTATTCCTTATTGTAAGTTGGAGAGCTACTATCTTCTTATTTCATGTTAATTTTCATATATTAAAACTCTGGAAATTTACTTCAACACTATCACAAGTTTGTGCAAGGAGAAACTGCAGACGCTAGTTTAAAGCAAAGATAGACACAGTAAGATGCTGGAGTAACAAGGTAGGACAGGCAGCATCTCTGGAGATCAGAAATGGGTGGCGTTTCGGGTCGAGACCCTTCTTCAGACTGAGAGTCAGGAGAAAGGGAAATGGGAAATGTAAATGGTGATATAGATGGATATAGAACAAGATAATTAAAGATATGCAAAAAAAGTAACAATGATAAAGGAAACAGCCCATTGTTGGCCGTGGACTAGGTGATAACTTGTTGTTATGGACCAATTCCTTGATCATCGTCATTTTTTTGCATATCTTTTATTCATTGGTTCTATATCTCCCAATATCACGACCTACATCTCTCCATTTCCTTTTCCCCTGACTCTCAGTCTGAAGAAGGGTCTCGACCCGAAAGGCCACCTTGGCCTTGTCTTTTTCTTTTTCCCCCAGAGATGTTGCCTGGCCCGCTGGGTTACTCCTGCTTTTTGTGCCGATCGCGAGTTTTCCGTATTTGTGGAGATAGTGTCTGTGAGGCAAATGATCGATGCTCCCTTCTGTGCTTTCCCATGGCGCTGTCTACATCCATCTTTACGAGAGCACACTGGCGACTGCTTGAAAGCCCCTCCTCCCCCTCTGTGGAGTGGCTGCTGAGAGGCCCAACAAACGTGGCATCCCATCTTGCGCCATTGTTTTAATCAGTGCCCACAGGAGTACCCAGAGATTCACAAGAGGCTAAAAATAAAAAACTGTACACAAAGCTTTCCACTCGTACATAATCATTCCCCACGTGAGCTTTGAAAGAAAGATGTCAATGCAGAAACATGACTTACCTATGTGATAGAGTCCAATCCAATCCGTGGGGTCCACCTCTTCTTTGATATCCCAGTAGATGATTAGATTCTGCGTTTGTCCAAGTGTGTACTCATACATGCTCGCTGTCAGGCTGGAGCGACTGTCCGAAGTCACCAGGTCCGTATCACTGTTTGCCCTGTGCAAATTCAAGTTCTCTGACCGGGTGCTCTGGGCAGCCAGGCTCTGCAAGTTTTCAGGACTCAAGGTGTAGCGAAGCTGAGGGTTTCGCCGCCGCACGTAAGACACATGTTCCCTGGAGGAGCCTGCCATTTTGGCCGTGTCTTGAAGTCAACTCGTCTGTTGTTAAACTCTGTGGCAGGAGAGAGAAAAAAAAGCAAGAGTCAGTTCTGTCATATGAAAGCCGGCTAGTCAAATGAATGTTAGAATACGTATTCCTATTAAACTTAGCAGCTAATCAAACTATCCAGTAAACTGCATAGCTTATTAACATGCACATAGAGACATAGAAAATAGGTGCAGGAGTAGGCCATTTGGCCCTTCGAGCCTGCACCGCCATTCAATATGATCATGGCTGATCATCCAACTCAGTATCCTGTACCTGCCTTCTCTCCATACCCCCTGATCCCTTTCGCAACAAGGGACACATATAACTCCCTCTTAAATATAGCCAATGAACTGGCCTCAACTACCTTCTGTGGCAGAGAATTCCACAGATTCACCACTCTCTGTGTGAAAAATGATTTTCTCATCTCGGTCCTAAAAGACATCCCCCTTATCCTTAAACTGTGACCCCTTGTTCTGGACTTCCCCAACATCGTGAACAATCATCCTGCATCTAGCCTGTCCAACCACTTAAGAATTTTGTAAGTCTCTATAAGATCCCCCCTCAATCTTCTAAATTCTACCGTGTACAAGCAGAGTCTATCCAGTCTTTCTTCATATCAAAGTCCTGCCATCCCAGGCATCAGTCTTCTCTGTACTCCCTCTATGGCAAGAATGTCTTTCCTCAGATTAGACCAAAACTGTACACAATACTCGAAGTGTGGCCTCACCAAGACCCTGAACAACTGCAGTAGAACCTCCCTGCTCTTATACTCAAATCCTTTTGCTATGAATGCTAACATACCATTCACTTTCTTCACAGCCTGCTGCACCTGCATGCCTACTTTCAATGACTGGTGTACCATGACACCCAGGTATCGTTGCATCTCCCCTTTTCCTAATCGGCCACCAGCACAACACAGCAAACCTTCTCATGGCTTTCAACATTACCTATTGGAGAAAGCAAAGAAATAGAAGTCAAATGAAGGCAGACACAAAATGTGGATTAACTCAGCAGGTGAGGCAGCATCTCTGGAGAGAGGGAATGGGCGCCATTTTGGGTCGAGACCCTTCTTCAGACTAATGTCGGGGGGGGGGGGGGGGTGGGCTGGACAAAGAGAATGTAGTCAGAGACAGTAAGACTAGTGGGAGAACTGGGAAGGGGAAGGGGATGGAGAGAGAAAGCAAGGGCCATCTGAAGTTGGAGAGGTCAGTGCTCATACCGCTGGGGTATAAACTACCCAAGCGAAACATGAGGTGCTGTTCCTCCAATTTGCGCTGGGCCTCACTTTGATAATGGAGGAGGCCCAGGACAGAAAGGTCAGATTGGGAATGGGAGGGGGAGTTGAAGTGCTGAGTGCGAAGAAGGGTCTCGACCCGAAACGTTGCCCATTCCTTCTCTTCAGAGATGCTGCCTCACCTCCTGAGCTACTCCAGCTTTTTGTGTCTACCTTCGATTTAAACCTGCATCAGCAGTTCTTTCTAACCCAAGTCAAATGACGTTTTTCCTTGGGAACCGATGCAGCAACGTATGGCTGGACTACTGTGAGCACTTTTTAATGGCACAGATGCTAGTCCTAGGCGGTGCAACGTATAACAGATATGAAATGCAAATAAACCAAAGAAATTCAATTGGTCACGTCACAATATCTACCTTTCATCAAAGCAAGATCATCGAGATACTGCTTTCACACTAGAACGGGCATTTCATCGCAAAACACTTGACCAAATTTTCAATGATGAAAGCATTTTTTGATCCTGCAAATAAATCATTCAACTAGTATTATTCATGAAGCCAAACATCTGGCAAAATCTTCAACCAAATACGTGATTTCAAACAGAATAGCTTCACTGGTTAGGCTGGCTGCAGAAAATAGAATGAGTCTTCCATTCCACTGCAGTGTTTCTTGTAATTTCACCACATTTTATTGAAAATTATTATAACATAATAAAATTATAATTTACCAGGAATTATTGTGAGAAAAGCCCTGTCCCACGGTACAATTTCATTCCAAGAGCTCGCCCGAGTTTAAAAAAATCAAACTCATGGTAAGCACAGAGAAGGAACGTAGCGGATACATCGGAGCTCAGGGACGTCTCTTACCTCTAACTCGGGAAGACTCGCTAACGGCAGGTAAACACGGGAAGGCTCGTGAAGATTTTTCAACATATTGAAAAATGGTCACAAGAGCCCCGAGTACCGACGAGTGGCCAGTATCGTAAATCTCCGAGTTCAAATCGGGGCAAACTCAGGAGAACTCTTGGAATGAACTCGTACCATGGGACAGGGCTTTAATGCCCTAGCATTAAGCTGGTGTGAACATCAAATGGACACTTAAGCAATTGTACATTATTGTATTTTCACTGCTCACATTTCATAAGTGATAGGAGCAGAATTAGGCCATGCAGCCCATCAAGTTTACTCCACCATTCAATCATGGCTGATCTATCTCTCCCTCCTAACCCCATTCTCCTGCCTTCTCCCCATAACCCCTGACAACCGTACTAATCAAGAATTGGTCAATCTCTACCTTTAAAATATCCATTGAATTAGCCTCCACAGCATTCGGTGGCAATAAATTCCAGATTTACCACCCTCTGACTAAAGAAATTCCACCTCATCTCATTCCTAAAGGAATGTCCTCTAATTCTGAGGTTATGAACTCTGGTCCTATACTCTCCCATTAGTGGAAACATCATATCCACATCCACTCTATCCGGGCCTTTTTGATAACATTTGATAGACAGCAGTCTCTGGATATTCAACTCATTAATCATATTTCAGGGTAACCAAATCAAGACAGCCAAATAAGCAACTATCTTCAAGAGTCCATGCCCAACCAGTTAGTAGTCTTCCCATTCTCTCAAAGTATGCTTCAATACATTCAATACATTCAGAGCGCAGCAGTAGAGTTGCTGCCTTATGTAAAAATTGTCCCTAGTGTGTGTAGGACAGTGTTAATTTGCGGGAATCGCTGGTTGGCACAGACCCGTTGGGTCGAAGGGCCTGTTTCCACGCTGTATCTCTAGACGAAGCTAAACATTTGAATTGAAATGAATTAAATCTTTTCACGTGCCTCTATCGTCTAATCGATAGGATTCTAAAAGGAGGAAATTATCATAAATTATCATAAACTCCCGCCCCATGTCCCTAAACTGCATTTTCCGTTTGATGTTATTTTTAAATTTAGATTTAATGAGTCGTGAACAGCAAAGTATTTTGTATAATAAAACAGTGGATGGCTCCTCTGCTAAACAATATCAAATTGCAAAAGTGCAACAAAAAAAATAATTTGAATATATTTCAACAGAATGAAAGCCAGTCAATTATAGGCCAGCATAAAATTAAAGACAATTTGCATAAATATTTGATTTGGATAGCAAATTTCTGCAAAATTCATTTTTACCCTGTTATTTACGTGTGCTTGAATGTTAGGGTTTAGAAGAACTATTAATGTCAACCGGCCTTTGACTCTTGTGCCTGGTAGTTTGCCATCATTAGAAATGTGTTTACGTGTTGTAATAAGCTAAGTATGTCCGGCAGTAATCACCTGAGACAGGAATCCCAAGGGCTATCCAACCAATGGTGCAGATGGGTTGTAATTGTCCATTGATACCATGTCAGGATCTTGGTTTTCCATATCTCTTTGACTGCAACTCAATGATGATGATCGTTGGGATGGCACAGTGGCGTAGCAGTAAACCTAAGGCCTCACAACGCCAGAGACCCGGGTTCGATCCTGACTATGGGTGTTGCCTGTATGGAGTTTGTATGTTTAAGTACACTTAAATAACAGGGTAAAAATGAATTTTGCAGAAATTTGCTATCCAAATCAAATATTTATGCAAATTGTCTTTAATTTTATGCTGGCCTATAATTGACTGGCTTTCATTCTGTTGAAATATATTCAAATTATTATTTTTTACACTTTTGCAATTTGATATTGTTTGTGTAAGTGCGAATTTTCCCCGGGTGTGGTTTCCTTCCACATCTCAAAGAAGTGTAGGTTTGTAGGTTAATTGATCTCCATAATTTGCCCTCGCGACTAGGGTAGAACTAGTGTAGGGGCAATTGTTGGTCAGCACGAACTCGGTGGGACAGAGGGCCTCTTTCCACGTTGTATCTCTGAACTAAACCAGCAACATGCTCCCAGAGCAGATAACCAACATCCGACTTTTTTTACCAACAACAAACGAAAGTACAAATGATTAGCGCGGCTCATAACATACTAACTACATGGCCAGTTCACTCACTATTGTGGTGCATCAGTTTGTGACGTTCCTTTCTGAAATATTTTCATGCTGGCATACATTTAATTTTCTCTCACCAACCTGACCGTTCATTACCAGATGTGGGGGAAGGAACTGCAGATTCTGATTTACACCGATGATAGACACAAAATGCTGGAGTAACTCAGCAGGACAGGCGGCATCTCTGGAGGGAAGGAATGGGGGATGTTTCGGGTCTGAAGAAGGGTCTCCAGAGATGCTGCCTGTCCCGCTGAGTTACTCCAGCATTTCATTACCAGAGGTTCTCTTCGATTGCAGCAATTTGGTGCTCAATGCCACAAATGTAAACAGAGAAACAATTCTAGACACCTTCTGTGCTATCAATTTTTACACTTTTTTAAAAACTGAGTCTTCAATTACAATTGACTACATTGCATTTATATTGCAAGTAACACGTTTGCAAAACAGAGTCACATCACACAAAATAGCTCCCCTAATGCCTCAAACGCTCTCCAGCATCTATTACAATGGGGCGAGTCGTGGTTTAAGTCAGAATACCCGATGCAAGGGTGAGGGGGGGGGGGGGGGGGGGGAGAATAAGCCATTGGTTGGGTCTGTTTACTCGTTTATATTGAGAGTGGGCTGTTGACTGCATCATCCCAGTCAGATGCAATTAATTGCCTGAGTTAATAAATAAGGGTCTCGACCCGAAACGTCACCCATTCCTTCTCTCCAAAGATGCCGCCTGTCCCGCTGAGTTACTCCAGCATTCTGTGTCTATCTGCTTAATAAACTGTGTCGAACTGGAAGGACGCGGTTAATAGCCGTACAATACAATGTTTTTGCATGGAAAAATGCACAATTTCATCCGCAGCAGGTCCCCCCTCAGGAATGGTGACTGGGGCAATTGATAGTGCAAACAACCCAAGCTTAATTTAAAAGAAATAGCATGCCATTTTCAAAAATAAAGGTAAGAACTGTTCATCTTAAAATATTCATATGCCCGTAACCTACTGAGGTTGAAGAAAAAAAGCATTTGAAATGCGCTTCACGTGTGCAGAGTGCCGCCTGAAGATCATGATCCACAGGCTTTCATCTTCCAGCTGATATTGCAACCTCGACCAGCCGCACCCCACCCCACCCCACCCCACCCCGGGAACCAAGGAATACAATCCACAACTCGCATCTCTTGCACGAAACGCGCTCCCTGGAACTAAGGACGCCTTTGAAATATTCTTGTGGGAAAAGGCAGCCGTACAAACCTCCGTCCGCTCGGTATCTCCAAACGTGGCGAAAATCTTGTCTCCCCACCCCACACCCACACACACACACACACACCTCTCCTGATGTGGAGTTAATTTTAGAATAAAACACCTCTGGGATTGCTGGAAATCCGAGGCTGTGTTCGGCTGGCAACGCTGTGGGCTTCAGACACTCACCAAGTTCTCCCGAGACCAGGCAGTTTCTAAATTGGGTCGGGAGCCAGACAGGATTTATACTGCGCGACTTGGTGGCCAACCTACTTAGTGATCCACACGCTCTGTACTTTAGGTGAGCGATTGTCATGTCAACTCACACATACCCTGCCTTCAGAAGCACCGCGCACACACACACACACACACTGGCAACCTTCTCGCTAAATAACATCTGGTAAACTGCCAGGAAGCCTGTGCACACATCCAAGATCCTCATGTTTTTTTCCCCCCCAATGCCAAGTTATGTTAAATGCATTGAATTGATCAATGCAGCTTATTTTCTGGAAAAGGGAACATTGATTTTGACTTTTTTTTTTAAACAGGGTCAGGGATTATGGGGGGAAGGCAGGAGAATGGGGTTAGGAGGGAGAGATAGATCAGCCATAATTGAATTGGGGAGTAGACTTGATGGGCCGAATGGCCTAATTCCACTCCTATTCCTTTCGACAGGAAACAACAAGAAAATTGCCCAGGTTTATCCTGCAAAGCAGGTCAAATCCAATAATCTAAATATAGCCCAGCGTACTCCCTCAATCACAGCAAACTGATGTGAGGTGCCATCAACAGCGCTGTCAGGTTGCACTCACTGTCCTGAGTTTCATTAGGCCCACTCTATTCCAGAATTCATCACAGGCCTGGTCCAACAGAGTGAGGTGAGTGTTCCTGACATCAAAACAACATCTGACAAAGTGTCCCATTAAAGAACGCTGATAAAGCAGAAATCCACTACCATCTATATGATGGGGAGGACCTCATTGAAACATACAGAATTGTGAAAGGCTTGGATGGAGTGGATGTGGAGAGAAGGTTTCCATTTGTGGGTGAGTCTAGGACAAGAGGTCATAGCCTTAGAATTAAAGGACGTTCTTTTAGGAAGGAGATGAGGAGAAATGTCTTTAGTCAGAGGGTGGTGAATCTGTGGCATTATTTGCCACAGAAGGCTGTGGAGGTCATCAGTGGATATTTTTAAAAGCAGAGTTAGATCTTCTTCTTAGGCCCCCTTCCGTCATGGCTGACCATGGGTGTCTCCAGGGTGCTATTCCCTACATGGAGGACGCCTGTGTGTGACTTTGTTTAACGTGGGGAGATTTGTGCACAGACAGCACCTTGACAGGTCTAGGTTGGGATCCAGTGGCATGGAGTCCAAGACGACCGGAGACCCTTTTCTGCTGCTGCCTTCATCCGCCTTCCCAGCCGTTGTGACGCTCCACTAAGGTCAGCATCATGCTCCGCCTGTTCCACTGTTGAGGTCTTGGTTGGATTGCTCTTTGTCAGAGACCTCCCCCTCAACCTTAACGCCATGGGTGGCCCTAACAGGAGCATAGCTTCAGAAGTCATCGCTCTCAGGATCTCAGGTTCACACAAGTTTCTCCATCACGACAAGGTGGCAATCCATGGAGAAGACATGGAGATAGATAGATTCTTGAGTAGTACAGGTGTCAGATGTTATGGGAAGAAGGCAGGAGAATGGGGGTAGGAGTGAGAGATAGATCAGCCAGGATTGAACAGCAGAGTATAATTGATGGGCCGAATGGCCTAATTCTACTCCTATCAATTATGACCTTAAAATACTCCAATGATTGGGTTCCTTTCACGCGGTTGTAGATGTTGGAGATCTATAATAAAAGCCCGAGGACTTTCCTGCAGGGCATTGTCCTATCTTCAGCTGTCCCTGCATCATTGGGTCGGAAGGACAGACATTTTTCTAATTATGGTAATGATATCCAATTGCTTTTGCAACTCTTCAGCAAATGACAGTCCACGCCAGCATGCAGTAAGACTGAAGTAGCAAACAAACATGGTACAAGAAATGGTGCAAGCCACAAACAACCATCAACCAGAATGAGAGTGTCTAACCACCAAGCTTTAATATTCAAATAACATTGATAAAAGGTCCCAACCCAAAAAAGGCTTCTGTCTATTTCCTTCCACAAGTGGTTCATAAGTCAGAGGAGCAGAATTAGGCCATTCAGCCCATTACGTCTACTCTACCATTCAATCATGGCTAATCTATCTCTCCCTCTCAACCCCATTCTCCTACTTTCTCCCCATAACCCCTGATACCTGGTCAGTGGTGCCTGGCCTGCTGAGTTCCTCCAGCAGTTTATTCTTTGCTCAAGATTCCAACATCTGGAGCCTCTTGTCCAATGCGTGGTGAAAAGTGCTGCTGAATTGCGATCTGGTAATGCACCTTAGAGAACCAACGGCAATCTTTTTGTATATCCTCAGAAAAGACCACTAATTGATAATATTGTGTATGACGGTCACAGTTAGAACCACCTTCATTTGACCATTTATCAAAATATACACTTACTTGAATTATGCTAGAGGCTACAGCATGCTACAGAGGCAGGACAAAGCATTATTCTGCCTCTGTAGCAGAATTATGCTACAGAGGCAGGACAAAGCATGGCAGGTAATGAGTGAAAATAGACACAAAATGCTGGAGTAACTCAGCGGGACAGGCTGCATCACTGGAGAGAAGGAATGGGTGACGTTTTGGGTCACCCATTCCTTCTTCAGAAATAAGGTAATAAGTGAACACAGGTGAGGAGGCAGATGGTTGGACAAAGGCCAGAGACGGAAAAAAAGGTGTGAAAAAAATGATTGAAGAGTTGCAAATTATGAAGCTAGAGGAACTGGCCTCTGAGAATTGTTTAGCCTCATCTTTATCACTCCCTTTGCTCCTCCATCCCCCACCAGGAAGGTCTCAAGGCCCCCTGGTTCTTCCTCAAACCCAATCAATTTCCTGCTACTAACAATCTCCTTCGTCCGGCAGAATTTGTTCTCACCCTCAACAATTTCTCTTGCGACTCCTCTCACTTTCTCCAAGTGGCAGTTGTACCCATGTGCACTCGCACGGGCCCCAGCCATGCCTGTCTTTTGTCAGTTACGTTGAACAGTCCTTGTTCCAGACTTATACTGGCATCACCCCCCAACTCTTTATCTGCTACATCCACAACTGCATTGGGGCTGCCTCCTGCACCCATGCAGAACTCACTGATTTCATTAACTTCACCACTAACTTCCACCCTGCCCTCAAATTCACTTGGACTATCTCAGACTCCTCTCCCCTTTCTTGCTCTCTCTTTCTCTCCATCACAGGGGGCAAACTATCAACTAACATCTACTTCAAACCTGCCGATTCCCACACAACCCTTGCTCCCACTATTCCTTTAGCAAGGATGCTATTCCCATCTCAGAATTCTTCTATCTCTCAGATTCAGATTCAATTTTAATTGTCATTGTCAGTGTACAGTACAGAGACAACGAAATGCATTCTGTCGCATCTGCTCCCAAGATGAGTCTTTCCATTCCAGGACATCCAAGACATCCTCTTTCTGCAGTAAACGTGTGCTGTTATTGATGGATCTCTCACCCGCGTCCCCTCTCTATCTCATAGTTCTGCTCTCGCTCCCCCTCCTGCAGACATAACAAGGATGGAGTTTCCCTGGTCCTCACCTTTCACCCCACCAGCCTCCACAACTAACACATCATTCTCCAACAGTTTTATCACCAACGTGATCCCACCACCAGTCATATCTTACCATCTCCACCCCCCCTACATCTCTCCTGCAGAGATAGCTCCCTCCATAACTCGTTTCACTCATCCCTTCCCACCCAAACCATCTCCTCCTCCCCAAGTACTTTCCATAGGAGATGTAGCACCTGCCCCTGTACCTCCTCCCTCAGCACCATCCAGTGTTCCCGATATGCATCTTGTACATTGGTGGGACCAAGCATAGACTCGGCGACCATTTGGCAGAATGCTTGCACTCGCTCCATCAAGACCTATCATATCTCACAGTTGTTAACCATTTTAACTCCCCTTCCCATTCCCTTACTGACCTTTCTGTGTTGGGCCTCCTCCGTTGCCGGAGTGAGGCCACAGGCAAATTGAAGGAACAACACCTCATATTTCGCTTGGTTAGCTTTCAACCCAACAGTACGAACATTGAATTCTTCAATTTTAGTCAACCTCTAACAAACTTCTCCCCTCTCTCCCCCTCCTTACACCCCAACCCTTTCTTGACCGGCTCTTCCCTGTGATCCCACCTAGACTCGCACTGATTCCCCCTCCTCATACATTTCTTCCTCCGGCTTCACAATGCGCAACTCTTCAATCCTTTTGTCTCACACCTTTTTTAATCTCTGGCCTTTGTCCAACCATCAGCCTATCATTAACCCCCATCTTCCCCATAAGCCTGCTTCCTCCTCCCCCCCTCAACCCCTACAACCAGTCTGAAGACTCAAAACAACACCAATCCATGTTCTCCAGCGATGCTGCCCGAGTTATTCCAGTTCAGAAACACAATATTTTGAAACAGCTATCAATTACTATTCTTCTTCATCAGTAATCGACAACTTGCAACTTCATATTGCGACCTCTGAATTGGAAAGACGTTTCAAAACAATTACCAAAATGTCACACCAGTAAAATTAGGTACTAATAGGAATTAATAACGAACAACATCTAACAATTTTCTCAGTATCTCCCTAGTCTTTGTTGGAACTGCCAACTTCAGTCCCTCCACATCATTTCTCTATGGCCCAGTGCTAGGCAGTGTTCTCCTCTCAACATTTTTGTTTGTCCAGCTGATCCTTCCCAATTTCAACAACAAAGACACAAGAGTTCACAAGGACCTGGCCAAGCTTTTCACTCCTGGAATTGACAATGTTATGACAGCCACTTATCATAGACAACGAGCTTGTCTCCATCCCAAAAGGATGCAGGTGGTAGCCATGGCCAGGTGAAGCAGGCCTTGTCAGTGGTATTACTGGCAAGGCTTGAAGTATACAGCAGAATAAGAAGATTAAAACGAGCACAGCTTGGAGCACAAACCCATCTTGAATTTAACACATTATGTTTAATTTGGAAGGAGAGCCAACATGGAAATAGTATGTGGAAAAAATAAAATGCATGCAAAAGTAGGGGTGAACACATCCATTCGATCATAACCATGCATATACCCATAATCCTACCAACTAACAAATTGGACATCTGCCCCCTCTCCATTCATAAACTACTCAAATGAAATCCACAAGCCATCATCCAATTGAACCTGCAATTTAAAGCTGACTGATCAATCCAAGAATGAAACTAATGCACTAGCTCTCAGTTGTATAGCTGGAGCACTTAGCTATCCACTCAATCTACATCAGCATCTATAATTTATGACAAAAACATTTTTGATAGAGAGTTCAAACATTTCAAATGATCATGTGACTAAGTTTTAAGTACGGTCAACCCAAATTTTAAAAACATGCTTCCAAAGTTGCCTTAAAGTAGGAATGATTTAAATACTTCTTGCAGTTAGATTTCCTAATTCCACATAACAGTAGTCTGCGGTGGTGCCATGGTAGAGTTGCTACCTTACAGCGCCAGAGACCTGGGTTTGATCCTGGCTGTATTGAGTTTGTACGTTTTCCCAGTGACCTGCGTGGGTTTTCTCTGGGATCTCCAGTTTCCTCCCACATTCCTAAGATGTACAGGTTTGTAGTTTAATTGGCTTGGTATCATTGTAAATTGTCGCTAATGTGTCGGATAGTAGTAGCAAAGATCCTATAGCGGAGCATGAGAGTCCACTCGACGAAAAAGCCGTAGTAGGGTCATGGGTAATCTTTAGGCCATTTTAGTAACTGCCTTCCGTCTCCGTTCTGGTATCTTTGCTTTGGTCATGGCGTCTTCATACACAAATCATCCTTTTTTTCAGCTGCAGGTGATCATTTTGATATTCCTGCCTAGTCTCCCTTATTAACTTTGAACATGCAAAATATTGTCATTAGGAAGGAGCTGCAGAAAACCCTGCACCCACTCACGCCATTCCCCCCCACCTCTCTACAACAGGGACACGGAGCGATCGCCGGCCCCCTATCTTTTGTTGAACCTCTATTTTCTTCGGGTGTTTTAAAAAAAAATTCCCCCTTACCATTTCCATACTTTTTCGATAGCTGCTATGACCCGTTTGATGTCATCCTTCTCCCTGCTCCTGGTCTCAGCCCGTACTGATCTGCCAGACATGCTGTGTGTTGGGGGGGGGGAAGTGTGTGTGTGTGTGTGTGTGTGTGTGTGTGTGTGTGTGTGTGTGTGTCTGAGGGGAGAAGCGCTGGCACCAAGAGCGAGCGAACGCACGGACAAAAGTAACGACCATAGAGCAGAATAGGATCTTTGGTATTAGTGTGCGGGGATCGCTGGTCAGCACGGACTCGTTGTCCGAAGGGCCTGTTTCCAAGCTGTATCTCTGAACTAAACCAAACCTAATTTCCTCCAGTGTGAAATTGAAGATTATGTTCAGCCATCAATTGTGGAGATTAGTAATAGACCACTGTGACAATGTCTTCAATTGCTGCGTACATAGAGAATATGTGACTCTGTGCTGACACAAGATATGTTCATCTCAATGAAACAATGCCACCCCGGTACGTTGTGTACAGAAAAGGTCCAGGGTGAAGAAGCACCTTGTAAATGGTTGTCCTGCTTCTGTAGCAGAATAGAACCAACGGCTCAAGCAAACTTACAAAGCTGTGGAGACTTGGATGTCCTGAAGCATGAGGTTTAGTGAAAGCCAACCTTTTTGTAATTAATGACAATCTTCGTCGACTAAAGGGAAGTTGATGATGGTTGGAATGCAGAAGCATCCGTTGAACTGAATGGGCAAGGAAACTTGCTGGTTGCAGAATGCTCTACTCACACTTTTATGTTCATGAGATAAAGACTTCAAGAGATACCTTAATGGCACTTTCAAAATGCCCCAAATACTTTGAAACCAATTAAATATAATAACACCGCAAGCTCTCACTAACAGCCTTTTGTAAATGATCAGATAAGCAGTAGTGATAATTAATGTTAACTGAGGGAAAATATTGGTCAAGTCAAGGAGGAGAGGTCATGGCCATTCTTCAAGATGCCTTGAAATCTTTTACCTGCATCTGAGAAAGCAATGGTGCCTTGGGTGGATGCCTCATCAGTAAGTCTGAAGAAGGGTTTTGACCAGAAACGTTCCCTATTTCCTTCGCTCCATAGATGCTGCCTCACCCGCTGAGTTTCTCCAGCATTTTTGTCTACCTTCGATTTTTCAGCATCTGCAGTTATCTTCTTAAACAATCACCAATAAGACAGCTCTTTTGACAGTGGAGGGCAATAGACTTCAGGAGCACCTCATCAGTTTGTATAAATGTTGGCATTAGATACTTTCCTTGTCATGCCCACATGTGTAGCTCATTTGTTATTTAGGCTACCTCAAAAGGTAGCTTAAAACCTAATAGTAAATCTAAACGCGTTTGGATCAATCATGAAATAAAAATCTTGTCATTCTTGATTTGAAACTCTTGCTTCTATTGTTGGGAAACACATTTCACTATTTCTCATCACTCTATGATTTCTGCAGAAGCACCATTACATCCACAGCAAAACAAACAGGAGTAGGTAAATGTTGTCTGGCTCCATTGGTAATGTGAACTGTTGGCCACAACAGAAGCATGACCCAACCCATACAGGGTTACCCATACAGCTACTCTGTGGCTGTGGAAAGCATGTTGTCCGGAAACATTACAATCTGGTTTGGGAATTGCTCTGCCCAGGACAAGGAGGCTCTGCAGAGAGTAGTGCGTTCGGCCGAATGCACTATGGGAACTTCTCTCACCCCTCTGCAGGAACTATACATCAGGAGGTGCAACTCCAGAGCCAATAAGATAATGGGAGACCCCTTCCACCCCTGCAACGGACTGTTCCAGCTCTTACGGTCAGGCAAACGCCTCCGTTGCCATGCTGTGAGAACGGAGAGGATGAGAGGAGTTTCTGCCCGGAGGCCATTCGGACTGTAAACTCCTATCTCACCAGGGACTAACTCTACTAATTTACTGTACCACAATACCGCCCACAATGTTTAATATGGAAAAGAACATGTGATTCTGTTTGTAGTTTGTTGGTTGTTTGTTTGTCTGTTTTTTGCACAAAGTCCGCAGGCACTGCCACTTTTCATTTCACTGCACATCCTGTATGTGTATGTGACGAATAAACTTGACTTGACTTGATTCAACGTTATTTGCTAGTGCAGCAGTCTTGGACAGAGTAGTATAAAGGCAGTAATAGTAAAGGCAGGGCAGTAATTGTAAATGAGCTACACAAGTGGGCGTGATAGGGAAAGTATCTAATGCCACCATTTATACAATTAAGGACATGTCCATAGATCCTACATTTAAAAAGCCTTTGGAGGTTAGTTTTGAACAATGATGTAGACAGTGGGTGCAGCTGGTAGCGCTGTGGCCTCACAGTACCAGAAACTCAGGTTTAATCCTGAGCTTGGATGCTGTCTGTGTGGAGTCTGCATGTTCTCCCTATGACTACGTGGGTTTCTCTGGGCTCTTTAGATCCTCCCCCATCCCAAAGATATAAGGGCAACCTAATTAGCCTCTGTGAAGTTTCCCTTGTGTGTGTATGTGTGGGTGAAAGGTAGAATGGGGAGTTGAAGAAAATGTGGGGAGAATTAAAAATGGGATTAATGCAGTATTAGTGCAAAATGGGTAAGTTAACAGTCAGTGTGGACTCAATTGGCCTGTTTCCATGTTGTATCTCTCTATGGCTTTACCACTAGTTATATACATGAAAATTATTGCTTCCATAATTAACAAAAGGCTGAGAGAACTGACCTTAATTCATTGATTCACGGTAGCTGGTAATCCTTTAATACTGTCAAACAAGTATACATTAACTTGGAGCTGTCACTAAATGGGCACTACATGTAGATGAATGTCATATGGACCTTTTAAATTAGCATCAACTAAAATATGCAGAAATACAAGGATATGCAGCGGAATGACTGATGCAATGACTGGAGCAATGTACTCAGGGAAAGGGAAGGGAAGAGTATATTAATGGAGAATTATGCAAGCTAGTAGTCAAATCAAAAGATTTAAGACTGCACTCTGACTTTTTACACCAAAACTGAATAGTTTGTGAGCATATGATAAATGCACACAGTACACAATGAAAGCCAAAGGAAAATACTTAATCCAATTGAAATGTGCAGTGAGCAGTTATTTATTTTATTTATACCCACTCATTATCTCTGCATCCCACTATGAACCATGCGGGAAATGTTGACGGAGATTTGGAAACATTCCAAAACTCAGATGTTGCAATACTTTGGAATGCTCTGCCCAAGAAGACTGTGGATGATGAGTTTAGTCAAGATTAAAATTTCACACAGAAAGAATCAAGGGATACTGAGCTGGAATGGGAAAGTGATCCACGAGATAGAGAAACAACTGAAGAAGGGTCCTGACCCAAAACATCACCTAACCATATTCTCCAGGGATGCTGCCTGACCTGTTGAGTTACTCCAGCATTTTGTGTCCTTTTATCGATGAGGAAGGCCATGATCTAACCATGTCAATTGTGAAACAGCAGAAGGCAGCATCAGTTCCCTCAGGGCCACAATAACTAGTTAATAATTTAAACACACAGCAGTAAATGGTTAATACATTAATAGTTAATTAAATATTAATAGCTCAGTTGTGTTACATTGAACAAAAGGCTCCATGGACAGTTTTCTTTTACTGTTCTGCACTGCTCATATTGACAGAGAATTTTTGGGGTGGACAGGAAAATAAAGCTTTCAGTAAATGTGCAATCTGGCCACCAAACGGCAGTTAATGGGACACAATCTGCAAAATGGAATGTTTCTGGTCCAACATCTCAGGTACATGTAGCAAAATTGTCAATGGGTTAAATCTACCGCCACAACACACAGCACAGCTCCATGCTAATATAAATCCACCCGTGTCCGTGCATTCATTGTGCAGGCTGCAGCTGTCTGCTGATTGAGGGCAGGCCCACAGCAGCCAAGCTCCAACTTCAATCTTCTTTCCAGCCTTCACGTATTATGCTGTCACTCCCTGTGGTCCTTCGGAGGTATTCAACAAATACCAAAATAAGTAACCACCTGCCAGTGTAATTCAAGGATTAAGAATTTACATCTGCAGTGCTCTACAACTCAAGTTCATTCGGTTCTTAATCACATTTGAGATTTGGAAAAAAAACCCTACTATTCAATTAGCAGCTACACATGCTTCGTCCAAATCTGACATTAACAGAACCAGCGATCATTTGCAACTGGCCAGACACAATGTACCATCAAAAATGCAGCCTTATAATTACTACGCCAAAGATATATCGATAATCTAAAGAAATCTGAACTGTTTACAAGAATACACATTTCCATGTCATAATTCATGGTGTAAGGAATATCATTCTTACAAGTTTTCAATGCATTAATAGGATGCATTTTAGTTATTTTGCCTTGTACACCCTTACACAATTATAGGGGATTTTACAAGTTCAACCCATCATAATGGATTGACAAGACCCTTAGTCTGCAGTCACGCCCCATAAAGACCATGTGTCCAGTGCATTAGGTTTTAGTGCGGCCTTTGACCCTGGAATGTGGCCGGTTGTACCATAATTATCTCACCCCAGGGGGCGGGCCACATGAGTGAGAAAGAATGTTTTGTTTCGATAGGTGCAAACACCGCTGAGTACGACCCTATTGAGTGCTTGGACACTGAGAATGCATGAAGAGTTCTTGCACAGTTTATTGCATTGTATGTATTTTTATCCTGAATAAAGTTTACTTTTGAAAAAAATTAATTTCAGCAACGTTCAGTCATGAACAGGAAACACACAGCCAGAAAAGATGGTGGAGGCAGGCCCTGAACAAGCACTTGAGTCATGAAGTCACAGAAGGCTGCAGACAAATGCTATTCAGGGAATGCAGCGTAGGTTCACCAGGTTAGTTCCTGGAATGGCGGGACTGACATATGATGAAAGAATGGGTTGGCTGGGCTTATATTCACAAAAATTTAGGATGAGAGGGGATCTTATAGAAACATAAAATGTTTAAGGGATTCGACAGGCTAGATGCAGGAAAAATGGTCCCCATGTTGGGGGAGTCCAGACCCATAGGTCGCGGTTTAAGAATAAGGGGAAGGCCATTTATGACTGAGATGAGGAAAACCTTTTTCACCCGGAGAGTTGTGAATCTGTGGAATTCTCAGCCACAGGAGGCCAATTCACTGTGTGTTTTCAAGAGAGATTTAAATTCAGCTATTTGGGCTAAGGAATCGTGGGATATGGGGAAAAGGCAGGAATTGGGTACTCCGGCATCTATTTTTGGTTTCTATGTTTCTAAATGAGATCAATTCCGATAGGTACTGGATCGTGAGCATAGACATGCTGGGCTAAAGAACTTGTTTCCATGGTGTGCGACCATGACAGTTCCTTCCGCTGGAAAACTAAGAGATTTCAAGCAGATGAGACTTTGAACTGAGATTTCAGGCAGATCTTGCACTGAATTGATAAATGTCAAGTATTTGATTGAATCTCGGTGTCTCAGTGTGTCCCAAAGAACAAACAGCCGGAGGCGCACGGAGTCCTGCATCGTGCTACTTTTCCAGATGGACTACTGCATCTCTCTCCAGACCTTATCAATCATACATTCCAGCAGCAGCTGACAGTCTCATCAACACCACAGTCACCTCGAGGGTTATTGCTCGGTAGCATTGAGACTCTGGCCGCACATGAAGAGTCTGACAAAAGGTGACAAACCAGTGGCGTTCTCAGACAGCAACATTAACTGTTTCTCTTTCCACAGATGCTGTCTGACAATTTCCAGCATCTTCTGTCATTTTTTAACGCGACTTTTTTTAAGGGTGGCACGGTGGCGCAGCAGTAGAGTTGCTGTCTTACATCGCATTACAGCGCCAGAGACACAGGTTCTTTCCTGAATACAGGCGCTGTCTGTACGGAGTTTGTACGTGTTAATGTGTGGGGATTACTGGTCGGTGTGCACTCGGTGGGCCGAAGGGCCTGTTTCCATGCTGTATTTTCAAACTAAACTAAAAAAAAGCTCTTAACGTCTGCATGAAAGTTCTGGTGATGAAGCATTGTGCAATATGCCTTTCACAGAATGTATGAGAAAGCAGTTTGTTTCATCGCCTCTTATAATACACCACATATTGTATCTAAGGTAAACAAAAATGCAGGAGAAACTCAGCTTGTGAGGCAGCATCTATGGAGCGAAGGAATGGGTCGAGACCCTTCTTCAGATTGATGAGGGGATGGGGGGGGGGGCGGGAAGAAGAAAGGAAATGGCGGAGACAGTGGGCTGTGGGAGAGCTGGGAAGAGGGGCGAGGAAAGAGGGAGAAAGCAAGGACGACCTGAAATTGGACAAGCCAATGTTCATACCACTGGGGTGTACCCAAGCAAAATATGAGGTGCTGCTCTTACAATTTGCAGTGGGACTCATGTCCAGCATATCGCACAAAGATAGCTTTAGGCACTATGTTTACCAAGCAGAATAAAATGAATCAAATAATATTGGCCTGAGGTTGGCAGCCTATGAACAAGTGGGCCTGGCCTGGCCGTGCATTACATTTTCACATGCTGCAAGATTGTGACCAGACCTTCTGCATCTGAATGTGCTAATTCATTGCAGGGCCCTCTGTTGGGCACATGCGGAACTCCTTAAATGCTCCAATTGAAAAATCCTTACTGAATCAGGCAGTCTGAACCATGACGATTTAACAGTTAATTCAAAATCAAATCATTGATACGAAACAAAGAGAAAAGGAAGTCATTTTAAACATCTCCACGAAACCACATTTGGAATAAAAATTCCAAAGTTTCTTTGGCAGTGATGAAAATATCCCATTAAAGTAAAAAGTATATTTTTACCTTAATGAACCGACTAATATTTTCATATGTGTTTAGAGAGTATTTTAAATAAATTCACCATAAACATGACAGCTTACTGGTTCAGCAATGTTGCGGGAGGAGAATGGAAACATGTGTAGCAAGAACACCAAGGCCCCATCACTGGGTTAGGAAATCAGTCTGAAGAAGGGGCTCGACCCGAAACGTCACCCATTCCTTCTCTCCAGAGATGCTGCCTGTCCCGCTGAGTTACTCCAGCATTTTGTGTTTGTCTTCCACCATACCACCAGTACCACACCACCCCACCACCATCTCATGCTACTGTATACTGACAACCTTCCCTCTTCCCTTTCCACCCTGAATTCTTCCAAAGCTTTTTTTTTGTTTGAATACAAATCTATTATCTGTACCATTCAGAATATATGGACTAACTTCCTTCATCATTGACATTATATAGTAGGTGTATCCTACATGAACGATCTTGATCACATACAATTAAAACTTTCCCTGATAAATTCTCTAATTATTCAAAAAGGTAACATCCAAAATAATTTATTGATTATATTATTTGTTAAATAATCCTCCATAGCAATCACCTAATCAGGATTCACTGATTATCATTTTATTATTTAACTTCTTTAAAAGACAGATCAATTCAGAATGGCTTTAACATATTTTGAATTAGAAAAAACATCACTTAAAGTTTAGAGGCATAAAATGATAATATTATTATTGCCAAGCCTACGCTAACCAGATTATTTGAAATGTTCGACGTGAAATCTCAAAAACATTTTTTTTTTTCCTTTCTAGTAATTGAAGTAGTTTTCCCAAAACGGTCATGAACGTTCACTGAAGACAACCTCTGATTTAAGCTGACTGTTTATGGTAAACATACGATAAATTAAATGGCAGGTATGAGATTAACGATATCTACCTGTAAAAGCAATGATATTACGATGGATACACTTATCTTTCATTTTCTATTTTACATTAAAAAGTATCCGATTTCATCAGGTCAAAGATTTATTGTTGATTTCAGATGAAACCAAATTAAGAAGTATTGTAAATAGTGACAAAGAATGCAGAGAGTGAAAGAGTGGAATTGGATAATAGATGAAAAATACAGAAATATTCGTAAAATTTGGGCAGAACAGGTGAATGTTATATCATCCAAAATAGGAATTTCTTTAAAGGGTGAAATAAAGAGATAAAAAAATTCACATACATTGAGAGATATCTTTAAAAGGCAAATTAGATTTTAAAATGGCAGGAACAGTTTTATGAGCTGCACATGGAAACATTAAACATAAAAACAAGTGAGGTTGATTTAATAGCAGGCATTTGTTAGATCGCAGTTAGAACACTGTACACAGTTTGAAGATAAAAAGGATATCAAAGCCATTGGATGAAACATTGAAAAGATTGAAGTACATTATACCAGGAATGGAGGGATAAGATTTTGAGAGAAAGCTTGTAAAAAAAGGGGCATCTTTCACAAACATTAAAAATACTATCCAAGAGGGGATTCAAAATTACAAAAGATATTGGGAAAGTGGTAGACTGCCTCAATGATTAACAAGCTGGTAACAAAGAAGCAAAAACTAATTATCTCTAAATACTGTAGGAGGTTTCAGCACAAGTGGCTACTAAGGTAAACTATATTGCCTGAAAGAGAATTCAGCATTTCAATAAAATTGATTAGAAAATGATACAAAAACAAGAAAGTGAGCTTGAGGAATACAGAAACTCAAATGAAAAACAAACATTAGCATTAGGTTTTTTAATTGTTTTTACAAAGACCACCAGCCAACTGTTCTACAGACATATGTGACAAACACCTATTCTAAATTAAAAATGCAGAAGGAAAAAAAGACCATGGGGCTAGGAGCAGAATTAGGCCATTTTGACCTTTGAGTCTGCTCCACCATTCAATCGTGGCTGATCTTTTTTACCCTTTCAACCCCATTCTCCTGCCTTCTCCCCGTAACCTTTGACGCACTTGCTAATCAAGAACAAATCCGCTTTAAAAATACCCAATGACTTGGCTTCCACCGCCATCTGTGGCAATAAACTCCACAGATTCACCACCCTATGACTAAATAAATTCCTCCTTACTCCATTCTTTTTATTTTAAGGCTGTGTCCTCTTATCCTAGTCTCCCCCACTACTGGAAATATCCTCTCCTCAAACGCTCTGGGCCTTTCATTATTCAGTAGGTTTCAATGAGATCCCCGCTCATCCTTCTAAACTCCTGCAAGTACAAGTCCTGAGCCTTCAAATGCTCCGATGTTTGGCATTTCCCCAACTCATACTTCTATATGTGTTTGTGATATTGAACAATGAGCTTCAAGGGCATTGTCGTTAAATTACTCGATTAGCATCCAGAGATCTGGACCACTAATCAGGAGAAAAAGAGTGTCAGTCTCACCACGGAACTGGGTGGTTTAAATTAAAGTAAATCTGAAAAACAAGCTTGTTTCAATAACTGTGCACATTAAATTACTGGATTGTCAATAGACAATAGACAATAGGTGCAGGAGTAGTCCATTCGGGCCTTCGAGCCAGCACCACCCTCAGGCTATTAAACTCAACTCAAACAAAACTCAAATATTAATAGACCATTATCCATATATTTGCACATTATCTGTTTATTTATTCCTGTGTGCATATATTTATATAATGGTATATGGACACACTAATCTGTTCTGTATTCATGCCTACTATGTTCTGTTGTGCTGAAGCAAAGCAAGAATTTCATTGTCCTATCTGGGACACATGACAATAAACTCTCTTGAACTCTTGAACTGTGATCATGGCTAATCATCCACAATCAGTATCCCGTTCCTGCCTTCTCACCATATCCCTTGACTCAGCTATCTTTAAGAGCTCTATCTAACTCTCTCTTGAAAGCATCCAGAAAATCGACCTCACAACTCCCTGGGTGAAAACATTTTTCCTCATCTCTGTTCTAAATGGCCTACCCCTTATTCTTATACTGTGGTCCCTGGTTCTGGACTCCCCCAACATTGGGAACATGTTTCCTGCCTCTAGCGTGTCCAATCCCTGAATAATCTTATATGTTTCAATAAGATCCCTTCTAAATTCCAGTGTATACAAGCCCAGTCGCTCAATTCTTTCAATATATGACAGTCCCGCCATCCCGGGAATTAACCTGGTGAACTGACGCTGCACTCCCTCAATTGCAAGGAATGTCGTGAATATATATTTTTTAAACCGTTGAGAAAATAACTCTTTGGAAGGTGAAATTGATGTTTAATGGCAGGGATACCAACTGAGATTTATGTCATGCCGACACAAGTCCATAAATGATCGTTTCAGAATTAGGCCATTCGGCCCATCAAGTCTACTCCACCATTCAATCATAGCTGATCTATCTTCTCCTCTCAACTCCATTTCCTGCCTTCTCCCCATAACCCTGACACCCTTGCTAATCAAGAATCTATCTCTCTGCCTTAAAAACATCCATTGACTTGGCCTTCACACTGAAAATAGCGAAGAGAAGACAGTCTATCTGATTATGCTAATATAACAAAAAAATTAGCATTTATGTAACAGGTTAATTAAATTCGCAGTTGAGAATGAGATCATAAGTTCTACATTCCTCATTTTTGAGTCAGTGCACCAATGATACTGAAGCAAGTTTACACCATGAAATGAGAAGGAAATTAATCGCTTGCTATTGCGTTTCCCATGCCATCGAGTCCATCCTTCCTTTGGCAAATGTCTGAAATAAACTATTTGTAGCCTTGGTATTATATTTCATCCCAAGATAAGCTTCACTTCACATATACTACCACCACCAGACCATCTATTTGAGCCTTTCTAACATTGTCCATCTCTGCCCTCTACCTCAACCCTTTTCTACAGCTTTGTTACCGCCAACCCTCAAATATTCTCCTGAAA
Source organism: Raja brachyura (assembly GCA_963514005.1). The sequence continues at coordinate 82,923,085 of OY740787.1, forward strand.
ACCCAAACCTTTTCTTCATCTCCAAGTGAAGGAATATTCTCGACACTTTTGAATTAATACAGCTCCAAACATATTGGAGAAGTTCAACATCATCCAGGACAAAGCATCCTCCATGCTAAACATTTATTCACCCAACAACCACGACTCAGTGGCAGAGGTGCAAACCATTTGCAAAATGCACTACAATAACGAACCAACACCTTCCAAACTCCAAGTCTATGACCATGAAGATGCAATGGCACTAGGAGCATGGAAACACCACCATCTACTGGTTCCACTACAAATCACACACCATGCAGATTTCAAAACATATCATGGATCCTTGTTGTTGGTCTAAATACTGAATCTCCTTGCCTAACGGCATAGCGAGAGGACCTTCAGCAGAATAACTGTAGCCTCCAAAAGGCAGCTCAACATGTTTTCTCAAGGGTTGGCTGACCATGAATTTGGTTCGGTGACCTAACTTTCATCTACTCCTGCTCACTCATTACACCTCTGTCGACTACCTTTATTGGCTTCAAGTTAACTAAAGGCTTGCCTTCAATTTTTCATCCTTCCATTCAATTTGCTTCACAATCTGCTCCTTTCTTTCTGTTCGAACTCCAAATGAAACTCTCTGAACCATGTTTCTTAAATTCTCTCATTTAAACAACCATCACATTTTATCCTTCGACCTTTGTTGGCTGACCCTTCAGCTACCAAGATTTTAAGATCTGAAAATGCCTCTCTTGGTCTATACCCATCTAACATTTTATTCTTTCAGATACTAAACGTAAAAAATATTGTTGTATCCACTTTAAATCCACTTTATTATCTAAATGGTGGCCGATTAGGAAAAGGGGAGATGCAGCGCGACCTGGGTGCCATGGTACACCAGTCATTGAAAGTAGGCATGCAGGTGCAGCAGGCAGTGAAGAAAGCGAATGGTATGTTAGCTTTCATAGCAAAAGGATTTGAGTATAGGAGCAGGGAGGTTCTACTTCAGTTGTATAGGGTCTTGGTGAGACCACACCTGGAGTATTGCGTACAGTTCTGGTCTCCAAATCTGAGGAAGGACATTATGCCATAGAGGGAGTGCAGAGAAGGTTCACCAGACTGATTCCTGGGATGTCAGGACTGTCTTGTGAACAAAGACTGCATAGACTTGGTTTATACTCTCTAGAATTTAGGAGATTGAGAGGGAATCTTATAGAAACTTACAAAATTCTTAAGGGGTTGGACAGGCTAGATGCAGGAAGATTGTTCCCGATGTTGGGGAGGTCCAGGACAAGGAGTCACAGCTTAAGGATAAGGGGGAAATCCTTTAGGACCGAGATGAGAAGGACTTTTTTCACACGGAGAGTGGTGGGTCTCTGGAACTCTCTGCCACAGAGGGTAGTTGAGGCCAGTTCATTGGCTATATTTAAGAGGGAGTTAGATGTGGCCCTTGTGGCTAAGGGGATCAGAGGGTATGGAATCAAATACACAGGACAAGGTGTTAAGAAGTCCCTTGTGCCAGTAGGTGGGGAGCATTTCACGACATTCGTTGATTGTTGAGAGTGGTAGACGCTCAACATCGGGGGGGGGGGGGATACGTATACGTATATCTTGGCCTGGGTAACCTTCAGGACAGTTGGGCACAGGACACATCATCAGTAGTGTACCCTTGCATCACTGGGTGTTTCGGCCTTTTAACACTATACACCCTCCACAAGGGCGGCCCGCTGCAGGATGATCAGCCCTCAGCGCGTGTCCCGTGTCAAACTGTCCCAAAGATTCACCATGACGTACTTGGGGCCCAGCATGGGTCTTCCCGCTTGAGCAAAATCCAACGGCTGCTTCTTTCAGCCGCGTCTGAGAGTGATCTTATGGTCTTCCGCAGAGCCTGACCGTGGATTCCAAGCTCCTTCAGCAGTCTGATAGTAGATGATGCAACAAATCCTCTGCATCCCACTTCAACTGGATAGACTTTGATGTTCCAGCCACGCTGTGTTGCCTCTGCTGCAAGCTCTGCGTAGCGCAGCTTCTTACGCTCATAGGCCTCCTCAACAGAGTTCTCCCATGGAACTGTGAGCTCTATGATGTAAGCAGTCTTCTGTGAAGGGGACCAGAACACCAAGTCTGGCCTGAGGTTGGTTAGAGCAATTTCAGGTGGAAAGATTAGTTGTCGGCCGATGTCAGCTAACATCCTCCAGTCACGGGCCCTGCATAGGTTTCCTTCTTCTGATCTGGTGGAAGGATGTTTAGGCATTTTCTGTCCTTCTCGGACAAAGGTTGTTGCCCTTAAAGGGTGGTTGCTTGCTCTCGGAGGCAAGGAGTTTGTCGCACACCGCCTGTTCTCAAGGGCTGTTGCCAGGCTTTTTAGTACCAGATTATGCCGCCACGTGTATCTTCCTTGCGTGAGGCTGGTCTTGCAGCCTACCATGATGTGTTTGAGGGTCGCTGGAGTTGGGCAGAGGGCACAGGTTGGATCCTCACCGTACCACTGATGGAGGTTCTTTGGTGATGGAAGCACGTCATATGTCGCTCTGATGATGAAGCTGATCGTGCTTGATTCCATTTCCCATAGTTCTTTCCAGCTGATCTTCCTCCGCTCCACACCTTCCCACTGCATCCATTGCCCCTGTTTGGCAAGAGAGACCGCCTTTGCACTTCTTGCGGCCTCCTCCTGTCGCCGCACCTCCTCAACCACCAATGTCCTCCGCACTGATGTTGTGGCCTTTCACCAAGTTGGTTTACTTGTCGTGAGGCCAAAGCCTCCTCTTCCCTGCTGCACTTGCCCCACGACGTCTTTGTGCCTCAGGGCTGATGAAGCTTGCTGTACGGCATCAGATGGTGTCCACTTCCGGCCAGTTACTAGGGGCGGCGCAACAGCACTGATGGTCTTGTCTCTAGAGTCCCTCAGTGTCATCTGGAGTCTTACTTTAGAACACTTGCATTCCTCTGTTAGACTAGTGAGTGGTAGTTCCAGGACCCCTTTGCCATAGAGGCTGATGTTAGTTAGACATCGTGGGACACCGAGCCATTTCTTCGCGTATGAAGTTATGGTTCGCTCCATCTTCTCCACAGTTGTTATTGGGGCTTCATAAACGGTCAGTGGCCACATTGTCCGAGGCAGGAGTCCAAACTGTAGGCACCAGAGCTTCCCAGGCAGTAGGGTCTGATTGATGTTCTCCAGGCCGTTGACAATTTCTTGCCTTAGTTGTTGCACCTGTTCTTTGTCCTTGAGACTTGCGTTGTACCATCTGCCCAGGCTTTTTACTGGCTGTTCAGACACTGTTGGTATTGGGTCGTCACCGATGCAGAACCTTGTGTCTCTAAGCACCCCCTTAACTATGGAGATGCTTCGAGATTTACTTGGTTTGATTTTCATTCGGGCCCACTTGACGTTCTCCTGCAGCTTTCCAAGTAGCCGCTTGGTGCATGCTGCAGTAGTGGTTAGTGTGGTCATGTCGTACGGCAGGTACGGGATACCGAGTTGGATGATCAGCCATGATCATATTGAATGGCGGAGCAGGCTCGAAGAGCCGAATGGCCTACTCCTGCACCTAATTTCTATGTTTCTATGTTAATAGAAGGAAATCCTGCATCATTCAAGGAAGGAAAGAAGTCTACACAAAAAGTCCTGCACCAAGATGAATGATATCAGTCAGCATTCCCAGAGGCCAGTAATGTCCTTTTGTTTAAGTTAGTCATAATTTAACATTACCGCATTCTGTACCCTCAAGGTTCAATCACTTTGGCCTAGTCTTTTCTCCTGCTCCACAGTTGGATCGTGAATATTATTTCACCATATTTTAGTTTTTTTTAAGCTACAAGGTGGAAACTGGCCATTTGGCCCACCAAGTCCATGCTGACCAGTGATCACCCGCACACTAGTTCCATGTTATCCCATTACACACGAGGGTCAATTTATAGTAAAGGGCCTGTCCCACTTTCACGACCTCTGCCAAGTTTTCCCTTGAATCATACTCGCAGCATGATCGTCACAAAGTCGTAGGTAGGTCGTAGCATGCCGTGATGCTAGTCGCAGGTACTGATGGCATTGGGGCGTTTTTCTAGTCTGATGAAAAATGTCCACAAGTAAAAAAGGTCGTGAATTAGGTCGTGAAAGTGGGACAGGCCCTTTAGCAACTTTGGGCTCCATATCAGAGGAGGGATGTGCTGTGGTTGGAGAGGGTCCAGAGTAAGTTTACAAGAATGAACCCAGGGATGATTGGTTAATGTATGATGAGTGTTTGACTGCTCGGGGCCTGTATTCGCTCGAGTTTAGAACGATGAGGAGAAATTTCATTAAAACCTAGCAAATAGTGAAAGACCCGGATATAGTGGATGCGGAAAGGATGTTTCCATGAGTGGGAGAGTCTCAGACCAGAGGGCACAACCTCAGAATAAAAGGACTTATCTTTAGCAAGGAGATGAGGAGGAATTTCTTCAGCCAGAGGGTGGTTAATCTATGGAACTCATTGCCACAGATGGCTGTGGAGGCCAAGTCATTGGGTATGTTTAAAGTGGAGATGGACAGATTCTTGATTAGTAAGGGTGTCAAAGGTTACGGAGAGAAGGCAGGACAATAGGGTTGAAAGGGTAAAGGGCCTGTCCTACAAGCATGCAACTCTATGCGATGAACGCGATCAAACTAGAAGCGGGGGCCGCGCGGAGGTCGGGTGATCCCTGTACAGGGCCGTTCCCACCAGCACGCGCCTGCCTGCGGCAAGCGCGACCAAACCAGCAGCAGGGGCCGCGCGGAGGTCGGGTGAGTGGCGCAACGCGGCGCAAAGTCATGGCGAACTTGGAGCGAAGTCTAAGGTAAGTTCGCCAGGACAGAGAGGGGCACACAGAGAGGGGCACAGAGGCACATATACACAGAGGGCCACAGAGCCACACACATAGAGGGTCACGGACGCACCTACAGAGAGGGTCACGGAGGCACGATGTCGAGGCGGTGTGTAATGCGTCGAGGCGACTGCGAGCCGACAAGCCGTTGCCGCGCGGAATTTTTGAACAGTCAGTTTTTCGGAGCCCCACGCGATGTCGGGACGAACTCCGCACAATTCCGCACGGCTCCGGCGATCGAAGTGGGACCGGCCCCGCGACGCCGGACGGCTCAAGCAACCACGTTAGGTCGCGCTAATCGCATAGAGTTGCATGCTTGTAGGACAGGCCCTTAAGATAGATCAGCAATGAGTGAATGGCGGAGTAGACTCGATGGGATGAATGGCCTAATTCTGCTCGTGTAACTTATGAAGCCAAATTAACCAACAAAACTGCACGTCTTCGGAATGTGAGAGGAAACTGGAGCACCCGGAGAAAAACCACGCCGTCACAGGGAGAATGTACAAACTCCGCACAGAGAGCTCCTGTAGTCAGGATCAAACCCAGGTCTCAGCTGCTGTAAGGCAGTAGTTCTACCGCTGCAACACTGTGCCACAGCATGTTATTTGGTATAATTTGCTAGAATGCAGGGTGCTGCCAGTGTTATTTTGCTTGAAATAATCAAGTCAACCAACTGCTGTATGCAGCATGGCTTATTTATCATAGTTTTGCCTTTCCATAAAGGTTGTTGAATTGTTCAGATTGCAATGCACACAAGGGTTCAATGGAAAAACCCTGTTCAATGAAGTTCACAGAGTAATGTGCCCGTCCCACTTAGGCGACTGCCAGGGACTAGTTTTAATGGAATCCACCTACGGCACCTGGCGACAACCTACGACAGCAACATTTGTCACCATTGTCAGCAAAACATTTTCAACATGTTGAAAATTTTGCGGCAGTTGCCTGTTGGCACCGAAAAAAATCGCCTAAGTGGGACAGGCCCACAAACAGCGTATACATAGAATAACGATAAATATAGCAATAAATAGAAGTGGAAAGCAGCAAAATGGTGCAAGATTTTGGTGCAAAAGTCGATTAGTGCAAAAAATATTAACGTACAATAATGAATAACTGAATGGAGTTGAGGGCCTGTCCCACTTGGACGACCTAATCCACGAGTTTAGAAGACCATAGATGAGGTGAAAAAAATGTCACGGTCATGTTGACTTGCAGAACTACGACCTCCTACGACTATGTCTACGACCTCCTACAACTATGTCTACGACCCCCCTCGACCCCAGTCTTCCACACCTAATACCAACAACGACTAGCTACGAGTGGAAAATGAGCACATGTTAAAATTATTTCATGTTTGCATTTTTTTTCTTGGGCCAGTTACCGACCTACGACTACCATCACGACCTAGTTCTACCTACCTACGAGTAAAAAGTATCAATTATTTCCATGCCGACCTTTTTGTTAAACTCGTGGACATTTTTTTATCAGGCTGGAAAAAACGGCGCAACGTACTTGAGGCCACGGGTACGCGGAGACCACTCACGAGCATGAGGAAGTGTTACGAAGACCTCGTGGCGACCATGCTGCGAGTAAGAGTCGAGGGCAAACTCGGCAGAGGTTGGCAATTAGGTTGTGAAAGTGGGACAGGGGTTTTAAGAGTAGGAAACAGGACTTCCATGTGAAAGAGGTGATTGGTTCAGAAGTCAGATTGCAGTGGAGAAGAAAACGTTGTTGACATCCAAACTTTCAAACTCCTGTATCTTCTTTCACAAGGTAGGAGAGAGCAAACTGAATGGCCAGGGTGACAGGCATCCTTGGTGATATTGCCTGCCTTCCTGATGCAACACACCATGAAGATGGACTGGATGGAAGGAAATTATGAGCCTTTGATGGACTGGGCTGTGTTCGCCACTCTCTGCAGGTTCAGGCAGCCAAGGGCAGAGCAGCTGCCACACCAGGCAGAGATGCATCCTGTCAGAATTATTTCTGCAGCACAACTGAAAAAATCCTTGTGTACATGCCAAATCCTCTCAGATGCCCAAGAAAATAAATACGCAGATACACCTTCTCGATCAACAAATCAGTGTGTTGGGACCAGGTTAGTTGCTGGTGATAGAAATGCCCAGGCATTTGAAGCTGCCGACCATCTCTCCGGCAGCTGATGAAGATAAAAGTTGTGCACAACCCCTTACTTCTGTTGGTCGACAACCAACTCTTTCATCTTGCTGATAGGGGTTAAGTTATTGCCTTGACATCACCTCTAGGTTCTTGATCTCTTTCCTGGACTTCGTCCTATTGTTATTATTGATCCACCGACAATGTGGCAAATGTAAAGACCAAATTGACATTGGACCTGGTGACACACTCATGCGGGTGCAGGGAGGAGAGCAAGGAACTGAGCACACAACCTTGAGGGTCACTATCGTGCACGGTCAGTGTGGATGAAATGTTATCATCAGTTCCAACAACTGAGGTCTGCCAGTCAGGATGTCCACAAGCCACTTGCAGATGGACGTCCCAAGGCCAAGGTCCAGACATTTTGGGTTAAGCTGATTCAGTATTATTGTGTTGAAGGCAATTAATAGCATCCTGACACAAATATTCCCTTGTCAAGGTGATCCAGGGTTACACGTAGTGCCATGGAGATAGCGTCCTCTGCAGATTTGTTTTTCCGATATGTGAATTGGAGGTCTGGATGGTCTGGCATAAATGTGGGCTAGTACCAATCTGCCAGAGCACGTCATTATGCTCGGTTAGAGCTACTCTGCTTTCGTCGTTGGGGCAAGTCATTTTACTTTTCTTGGGGACTGGAACGATGCACGTTTCCTTGAAGGAGATAGGAGCAGAAGAGGTTGAAAATGTTGGGAAAGACCAGTTTATTAGCACACAATTTCAGAACCTGTTCGGAGACTTCATCTGGGCCAGATGCTTTCTGTGAGTTTACCCTCGTGAAAGCAGAGCTGACTTCTGCCACCAAGATGTATGGAACAGAGCCCTCGGAGACAGGGGGAACATTTGCCCCAGTGCAGCATGTTTGCCTTTCAATATGGGAGTAAAATGCATTGAGCGTATCTGGTTGAGATGCACCAATGCCCGTTTTCACCTTGTAGCCTGCAAAGGTATTCTGTATTCACCAGTTACCGGTCCCGCTTTGTCCTGCCTCTCCTCTCTTCCAGCTTTCTTTTATCACCCCACCCACCCCGATCACAATCAGTCTGATGAATGATCCCCACCCCAAATGTCAGCTATCCATGATCCCCAGAGATGCTGCTGCTGCACTGAGTTACTCCAGAACTGTGAGTCTATCCCACAGTACAACTGTCTGCTTAAAGAGGGCAACAGTCTACTTGTGTAATAAGGAACTGCAGATGCTGGTTCACATCGAAGATAGACACAAAATGCTGGAGTAACTCGGCGGGACAGGCAGCATGTCTGGAGAGAAGGAATAGGTGACATTTCGGGTCGAGACACTTCTTCAGACTGAGAGTCAAAGGAGAGGGAGTCCAGAGATATGGCGGAACTGGAGAGCATTCCTTGATGGCCTTGCTGAGACCATAGTTGGCCTTCTTACACAGTGCAGGATCATTCTTCTTGAAGTGAGTAACGATCATTCTGTTGAACATAAATCTTTCAAAAATTGCATAATGGTTGGTAGTTATTTCTCATCTTAAAAGGATTTATGAATCCACGTTTAAGAGTATGCACTTCCTCTTGACATTGTTGCCCACGTCATGTAATTACATTTTGGCAGCTTGAGTCAGGTTCGAGATCCATTAACTTAAGTGACCAGCCACATTGAACCAGACAAAATATTGACAGCAAACACAATATTTCTTGAAGCACTGATGTTGATAGCTTTCCATTCTGTACCCAATTACAGCAAAAGAGGCCGGGAGTAGGCTCCTCAGTCGCGCAAGGAAGATGAATAGGAATATATAGACATGTGCAGGCAGATGGGAATAACTGCAATTAGCATCTGTTCGGCAATGATATTGTGGGCCAAATGGCCTGCTCCTGCGCTGCACTGTTTTGCTATTCTGTTCCAAATAACAATTCAGACACCTTTGCAAACTAAAGTTCACAGCCCGTAATTCAATTAGCGCGGACTTCACCTTATTGGCGAGCCAGATATGTACGTGCCTGGCTTATACCGCATACCTATTACAGAGAGGGAGCTTCGGGCACAAGAGGCTACGGATCCAATCGAGCATGTTTCTGGAAGAAATTTAAAGAAATAGCATTGCTCTGCATTATTACGTTGCAAATTTATATACCATGCAATGTAAACTCACTTGTACATCAGTTGAAATCAAATATTTACATTGTTGGTAGTTTTGACCTTTGGATGATTAGCAATATTAAAATTACTATGCAATTGATATTCGTAAATCCCACGTGGCACTTTTTATTTAAACTAACCAAGGGATGCCGTTTAATCTTTTTAAAAAGCAGTAATGTAGCAAGTTATTCATGGAGTCCTATCCAGAAATATTTTTTTGTGGTTATGTTTAATCCCAAAATGCATGATCTGACAGTGGACAGACATGACCTAACATCAGAGAAATATTGATAGTGTTTCATTTGGGAACTGCAAACCAAGCAGATAAGAGGTTATTGCTTCCTCGTTGATATAGTGCGTTTTGAATTAAAGGGATTAAAATATATATATTTTATTATGTTTAGGGGTAACTGTTGGAACATAAAAAGCTGTCTTTTTAAGACGGGGATGAGGCAAATTCTATGGCCAAGGATTGACTCTGAGACTCTTCTGAAAGACCAGGATAAGAATATCCAAATATATTTAAGGCATTGGTAGATAAATTATTAATAAGCCACGGTAAAATAAACATATGAATCAGGAGGAAGAGAAGACGACTTATTCCATCATGCTCACTCTGCCTTTCAGTAAGATCATGGCTCATAGACACAAAATGCTGGAATAAGTCAGCAAGAATGGCAGCATCTATGGAGAGACGGGATGGGAGACATTTCGGACAGAGACCCACCTTCAGAACCTTCGTCTGAAGAAGGGTCACGACCCAAATCATCACCCATTTCTTACATAGAAACATAGAAAATAGGTGCTGGAGGCCATTCGGCCCTTCGAACCAGCACCGCCACTCATTGTGATCATGGCAGATCGTCCCAAATCAATAGCCCGTGCCTGCCTTCTCCCCATATCCTGTGATTCCACTAGCCTCTTGAGCTCTATCTAACTCTCTCTTAAATCCATCCAGTGATTTGACCTCCTTTGTCCTCTGTGGCAGGGAATTCCACAAATCGGATCTTCTCTTCAGGGATGCTGCCTGTCCAGCATCTTGTGTCAATCTTTGGTTTAAACCAGCATCTGCAGCTCTTTCCTACACACAAGATCGTGGCACAACTGCAACCTCCTCTTTGATTTCCCATCTACACTCAATAACTTCTCACCAACTATCAAGTATCATCTACCTTGGCCTTAATGATATTCAGAGACTCAGTTTCTATTGTCTTTTGAGCATAAAATTCCAAAGGTTCATGATTCTCAGAGAACAGAATTCGCACCATCTCCTGCTATTTTTACAGTGATCCCTGGATCCACATATAGATTCTTCCACAAGAGTAAATGTCCTCTCCATATCACTCCTTCAAAGATCCCTTCAGATCTTTTCTGTTTTAAATCAAACCCTCTCAACTGTTCTGAACTCCAAATGATTCAAGACTAGAGTGTGTAACTATTCCCCACCGATACTCATTATACTTCACTTGACAGATCTTTGCCCAGCTACTTAAACATCAACACTCCCTTGTAGCCTCTTATGTTCTTCTCCCAACAGACACAAAGTGCGGGAGTAATGGGCCTGTCTCACTTAGGGGATATTTTAGGCAACTACACGTGACTAGTTTGTTGCCACATGTTCGCCGGTGGTCGCCGGGAGTAGTCTCCTCAGTTGCGCAAAAAGTCGTAGTGTCTTTCTGGTCGCCACTAAACTTTCAACATGTTGAAAAATTTTCGGCGACAGTAGGTTTGACGCCAATGAGTGTAGCTTGACTTCTCCTGATGTCCGTGCTGTCGTAGGTTGTCGCCAGGATGACGTAGATTGTCGCTGGTTTTTCGGAGACCTGCTACGACTATGATAGTCACCGGCAGTTGCCTAAAAAAACAATGTTGCGAGCAGGACTACAATCCCATTGTGATGTCATATTTGTAAGCGCAGGGAATAAGCAGTTATTTTTTTCCAAATGTTTAGGATTTGTGAACATTTTGATTAATAACTCGAGAAATAACGCATGAATTTTTGAGATGAGGTGATTTCGGAGTCCACGGGATACTCTACCGGGATATGTAAAGTTTTTTACCATTAGCGCGTCGTTTTTTCAAGACGTGATTATACACAAACAAATACACACTCAAATAAATACATCCACATACAGTGGCTGTGTATGTTTATATATATATATATATATATATATGTTTTTATGTTCTTTAATAACCTAACCCTGCTTTAAACTTCTCCACAACTTTATCCCTGACCTATCTGCTGTGTTCCTTGGGCTTCATGATGCTGTTTGTTCACTAATGTTCCCTAACAAACCTCTGAGGCCTTCACAGAACAGCTGTATTTATACTGAGATTAGATTACACACAAGTGAACTCTATTTACTAATTAGGTGACTTCTGAGGGCAATTGGTTGCACTGGATTTTATTTAGGGGTATCACAGTAAAGGGGGCTGAATACTTTTGCACAACACACTTTTCAGTTTTTTTATTTGTAAAAGAATTTGAAAACCATGTATCATTTTCCTTCCACTTCACAATTATGTGCCACTTTGTGTTGGTCTATCACATAAAATCCCAATAAAATACATTTACGTTTGTGGTTGTAACGTAACAAAATGTGGAAAAGTTCAAGGGGTATGAAAACTTTTGCAAGCCACTGTGCAAGATCAGAATTTTAAGTATATAATAGATATGATGATGTGCAAATTCAACAAACATATCTTTGGTTTATATTAACTGTAAAAAGTTGAGGTGCAACACCTATCACTGTGGCATACCACATATTACATCTTGCCCCTCTCCCCACAACACCCCACCCCCCCGCCTCCCCCCCCCCCCCACCCACCTCTCCCCATGACACCCCCCACCTCTCCACACAAAACCCCCTCCTTTCCACAGCCCCCCCACAATTCCCCATGATACCCCCCGCCTCTCCCCATCTCACCCCATCCTTTCCACAGCCCCCCACCCCCGGCCTCTCCCCACACTTATATCTTACCACCCACATTATTTTTCATAAAATCCTTTGAATCATATCAAATGCCTTCTGAAAAGCTCACCATGTTCGCTGGTTCCCCTTTATTGATAGTCCATGTTATTTTATCATGGGCCTATACTTCTTGTGAAATTATATATCTTTGTGCAATGTTAACCCTGGATCAAAATGAAAATGGCACTTCATGCCTATCGCCACATTCTATTGCACAAGAAGACATTAAAAATAAATCAGTACTTTCTTAACAGCTGTTTGTATCTATTTTTCAGCAACATCAAATGGCCATGAATCTTCAGGACATAGCAAGTTATGTGTGAACACCACAAGAATGGTGATTGTGGGAATGACTCGCACTTTTCCACTGTGCTGCAAGGCGTAGAATTATACAACACAGAAGAGGCCATTCCGCCCAACTTATTCACGCCTACCTGAGCTAGTCCCATTTACCTTGTGTCCACATCCCTCTCAACCTATCCTATCCATGAACTTATCCACTTCAACGTCTTTGAAACGTTGAAATTGTACCGGTCTGAACCATTAGCTCTGGCAGTTCATTCTATGGACCCACTACTCTTCATGTGAAAATCATGGCCCTAGTTTCGGTAACAGGAGTTACGGGGGGAAAAAAAGGACACAAAGTGCTGGAGTAACTTCTGGAGTGGCCAGAAGTCCAGGCGGCATCTCTGGAGAACATGGAAAGATAATGTTTCCGGTCAGGGTCCTTCTTCAGCTGTTTTGTGTAAAACAGCAGCTACATCCAGAAGTCAGATCTACTATAACGAGTTAAGATATTTCCGCCATTAATTACAAAACTATATGCCTACATTCAATTTTGGAAAACACTTCCTATCTCCCTTATCGGTAGATTAAATGCCATAATGATGATCTTCCTTCCACAACTCCTATATTTATTTCAATCAATACCGATATATCTTCCTAAAAGTTTATTTAAAAAAATTGATTCTACTGTCATTGACTTTATTTGGGACCCATAGAATACACAAAAGACATTAGTGCAAACACAAAGAAAATGGAGGATTAGCTCTTCCTAATTTTCTTTTTTACAACTGGGCAACCAACATTAAAAATATAATCTTCTGGTTCGACGATACTGTCAACATGTAAATTGCTTAAAAATAGAGAGGGAAGATTGTTTGCCTTTTAATATAGGCTTGATCCTCCTATCTCCAATACATTTTAATAAGTCAACGTATGAGCAAAATTCGATAATACATAGTACTATACGTATCTGGAAACAGTTGGAATTCAGTCTTAAATTTGAGAAACTTGTTCTCCTTCTTCCTATTTCAAATAATCACTTGTTTAAACCGTCTATTTTAGATATGGTGTTTGTTCAATGGAAAAACCTGGGAAGACAGGTCACTGTGGGAGACCTCTATAAGAAGGGGACTCTACAGGACTTTTCAAGAACTACAGGAGAAATATCACTTGAACGCAAACAATTTTTTTAGATACCTTCAAATCAGAGATTATGTGAAAACATACACACGATTGCCCTTTTATGGGTGCAGATATATTAGATTGTTTGAATAGACATGCTGATGCAAGTAAGTTGATATCCTACATTTATTACTCTCTCTTAAATATTGATACCCCACCTTCTGAGATTTATAGGCGAGCATGGGAGGACGAGTTGGGTTTACTCATTTCAAACGATATATTGGAGGAAAGCCTACTATACTAACATCACTGTTCTTTAAATATCAGGCATTGCCTGATACAATTCAAAGTATTGCATAGGTTATACTACTCAAAGACCAAATTGAATAAGATTTTCCCAACTGTCTCACCTCTCTGTGATAAATGTCACCTCCAAGAAATTACCCCAACCCATTCTTTTGTATCCTGTATAAAATTACAAATTTTTTGGATGGGAATATTCAATACCATTTCTAAAACACTCAAAATTAAATTGGAGTCAGATTCAAAATTAATAATATTAGGAATGTCAGAGGGCTGCTCTGTTAACAATATTCCAAAGACGCTTCCTTGACTATGGCTTAATCATTGCGAAAAAACTTATACTTAAATTCTGGAAAAAGATAACAGTCCCCACAGTGAAGATGTGGATCACAGAAATGACCGAGACGCTAGATCTAGAAAAAATAAGGCTTGTCTTGGCTGATAAATCAGACCAATTTTCCAAAATATGGCCTCCTTTCATTGAATTTCTTCACAAAAAGAATGGTTGAACACAAATTTAAAACCGATGCTTGGGTTGGGCGAGCGGGTGTAGGGAAGGATAGCGGGACATATCTCTGCTTTTTTCTCTTTTTTTCTCTCACTTCTTTGTCAGTTCAGGGATTTTTTTTTCTCTCTTTTTTGTATCCTTCTTCTTTCACTTCATTCTTCCCCTTTTACTTTTTTTCCGATTAATTTATCAGTTTATAAAACGTTAAAACTGATGCTATACGAAAATTGTACAACTGTCATGCCGATTGCTTTCTTCTTGTACAATTGCTTCTAATAAAATAAACATTAAAAAAAAAAGATATTTGTGCTGGCAAATTTGTAGTGGTCGCGGTAGAGTTGCCGCCTTAAAGCGCTTGCAGCACTGGAGACTGCTATGGGTTCGATCCCAACTACGGGTACTGTCTGTACGGAGTTTATACGTTCTCCCTGTGACCACGTGAGCTTTCTCCGAGATCTTCGGTTTCCTCCCATACTCCAAAGACGTACAGGTTTGTAGGTTAATTGGCTTGGTATAAATGTAAATTGTCCCTAGTGTATGTAGGATGATGCTGGTGTGCACGCATAGCTGGTAGGCGCTGACTCGGTAGGCCAAAGGGCCTGTTTCTGTGCTGTATCTCTAAACTAAACATTAAACCAAAAAATGAGAATTCATCATTGAGATACTGGCTGGGAGTTGAAGACAATGAGAAACCAGTTACATTTAACAGCCATGTAGCATATATGGTGCATAATGTAGGAGGGCGAGACTGTCACCTTCTATTGCACAATAAAAAGTGCAGGAGAAAGCAATGCATTCAGCAAAGAGTTATCATTACAATGGACAACAAAAATGAAGTGGAAGCATACATC
Organism: Raja brachyura; assembly: GCA_963514005.1. Next base: position 82,938,217 of record OY740787.1, read on the forward strand.
CATCTTTTAAAAGAATGAAAAACTGTAATCAGTCCACAACATATTGATTTATTAAACGGTTACTTAACATTAGTCTGCACGTAGGAAGGAGAAGAAATGTTGATGCCAGCGATCAGATTTCCAATGACAGCAGAGTAAGCAGAAAATCCCAAAATAACTCAGGATGCATTGTTATAAAAAGAGACAAAGACAAACCATTTCTATTCACAAGGAGATTCAGGATCAAATGAAACCAGTAAATTCAAAAAAGTTTACTGAGGATTGAAGCAGGTGCATCACATTTTTCAAAAGCATTTGGAGTTATGTTAAGGAATTATGAAGTAAGGAATATATTTAGTATCTATTAGAAAGATTCTTGGCATTATCTGTATGGTTCTAAGACTGGAAAGGGTACAGAGAAGATTTACGAAGATGTTGCCAGGACTAAAGGGTCTGAGCTATAGGGAGATTTTGAGTAGGCTGGGACTCTATTCCCTGGAGTGCAGAAGGATGAGGGGTGATCTTGTAGAAGTGTATAAGATCGTGAGAGGAATATATTGGGCAGATGCACAGAGTCTCTTGCCCAGAGTAGGTGAATCGAGGACCAGAAGACATAGGTTTAAGGAAAAGATATAATAAGAATCTGAGGAGTAACTTTTCACACAAAGGGTGGTGGGTATATGGAACAAGCTGCCAGAAGAGGAAGTTGAGGCAAGTACTATTCCAACATATAACCATATAACAATTACAGCACGGAAACAGGCCATCTCGGCCCTTCAAGTCCTTGCCGAACAACTTTTTTTCCCTTAGTCCCACCTGCCTGTACTCATACCATAACCCTCCATACCCTTCTCATCCATATGCCTATCCAATTTATTTTTAAATGATACCAACGAACCTGCCGCCACCACTTCCACTGGAAGCTCATTCCACACCGCTACCACTCTCTGAGTAAAGAAGTACCCCCTCATGTTACCCCTAAACTTCTGTCCGTTAATTCATTTAATTAATTCAAAAAACATTTAAGAAACAGTTAGATATGCACATGGATAGGATAGGTTTGGAGGGATATGGGCCAAACGCGGGCAGGTGGAGCTGGTGTACCTGGGACATGTTGGCCGGTGTGGGCAAGTTGGGCCGAAGTGCCTGTTGCCACGCTGTATCACATTATGAATCTATAACATCGACTCTCTGACTCAAAAACGTAGGCAAGAAGTAGCTTCTTAAATGAGTTTGCATGGAGATAGAAATTGACGTGAATTAAACTATTATATTCTCCCCTCTAAAATGTATTAACACTATTAAGTATTTCAGAAAATGAATACAAATTAAGAAAGACAAAGAAGTGAGTGAACAGAACACAATGGAAAACTAGCCAAACGGCCAAGGCAATCAGAAATATTTTGGAAAGGCAGACAAGTGAAAGCTATCGATAATTAGAGGTATAAATGCTGGTTTACTGGAAACAGCAAATGCAATTATATATAAAGCCATAATGAAGATACAGAGTAAGTTGGGCTTTATAAATATAACACAGTAGTTAAAGTAAATTTATATTAAAAACAATTTATACGAAGTACAGAACGAAAGAACACTGGGCTTCGTTTTGGGAGGAATACTGTATAAGCACATTGAAGCCATGAAGAATATATATCATAGCTGTGAAATTACCACAAAGGGAGACACATAACTCTTAAAAACATGTGTAGGAAGGAACTGCAAATGCTGATTTAAACCGAAAAAGACAGAAAATGCTGGAGTAACTCTGCGGGACAGGCAGCATCTCTGGAGAGAAGGAATGGGTGATATTTCAGACTGATCACATATAAAGAAAGGTCTCGACCCGAAACGTCACCCATTGCTTCAAACTTGAAAACATCCTTTGTATCACATAAAAATATACTGCATAATCAATAAATTATTTTCCTATTCATAACAGAAGAGGTACCTTGGGATGTTTCAGTCACTGAGAGTAAGCATGCAGGTACAGCAGGCAGTGAAAAAAGCTAATGGTATGTTGGACTTAATTGCGAGACGATTTGAGTATAGGAGCAAGGAGGTCCTACTGCATTTGTCAAGGACCCTGGTGAGACTGCACCTGGAGTATTGTGTGCAATTTTGGTATCCTAATTTGAGGGAGGGCATTATTGCTATTGAGTGAGTGCAGCCTAGGTTCACCAGGTTAATTCCCGGGATGGCGGGACTGACATATGATGAAAGAATGGGGCGACTGGACTTGTATTCACTGGAATTTAGAAGGGTGAGAGGGGATCTTATAGAAACATACAAAATTCTCAAGGGATTGGACCGGCTAGATACAGGAAAAATGTTCTCGATTTTGGCGGGGGGGGGGTCCAGAAACAGGAGACACAGTTTAAGAATGGTGGTAGGCCATTTAGGATAGAGATGAGGGGGAAAAAATTCAGCCAGAGAGTTCTGTGAATCTGTTGAATTCTCTGCCACAGAAGGCAGTGGAGGCCAATTCACTGGATGCTTTCAAGAGAGAGTTACATTTAGCTCTTAGGGCTAAAGGAATCAAGTGACATGGGGAGAGAGCAGGAATGGGGTACTGATTTTAGATGATCAGCCATGATCACATTGAATGGCGGTGCTGGCTCGAAGGGCTGAATGGCCTACTCCTGCACCTATATTTCTATTTTTCTATGTTTACATGCAGTTGGGGACTGCATTATCTCATGTGAAAGATGAGACTCCCTCAACACTGCCCAAGTTATCACTCGTATTATGTGGTGAGAACTGCAGTGGCATTTGTGCAGAAGAGCTCTGCCTGAGAAGCAAAAAGGTCTTCACAGGTCAAGCAGACAATTCAAGACACTGGTACTATTCCCACTGGAGTACAGAAGATGAATGAGGGATTTAAAAAATATATATTTTGAATTTTTAAAAACAAGGATTAACAGAGAAACATTACTCCCTCTGTCAGAAGCAAATTAGTGTTTATTAATATTGTTACAAGAGGAAAATTGGGTACACAGTTGTTTGAGCAGAGCATATATAATTGATTTTTTGAGAAATAATAGTTAAACTATTTGAAAGAGGAGGAAACATGACTATGCCAGAGAGCAAGGGCACTGGATTTGATTATGGCCCAAATACTGGATAGGAACCAAATAAATGGAAATGAATCTTGAGTTTACATGTATGCAGCTGAAAGATCAGTATTTGGATCCCAAAGTACTTATGATACTTTGAGGACTCATGGCACAGAAACCAAAATCCCAAACCATGCAGATTTTACTAAAATCTGAAAGCAGGTGAATGCCTCTTCTAAATAGATAGGTTAATATTAGTCAGATGTTGTGGAATGGTTGCACAAAATGGAACAGCTAACAATATTAATGGAGTCCATACACAAAAAAGGCTGTGTGTGAAAATCCAATATATTGTTAATGAAATCCAGAAATGATGGTGTTTATCCTTTTCAGAGCTGGAATTAAAGAGATTATTCCTCTTCCCATGCAACCCAAAAGAAGTACAGATTCATGTGATGCATTTACGGTGTATGTGAAACTCCATCTGCAGTTCAGGAAGATTGTCACCTCTCCGAAATACAGCGGGAAGCACAATAAATGAATGACTGCCAACACATTGATTTTAGGTTATGAGAAAAGATTACTGTAATTGGACTTGTTAGGATAATTACTTATAATATAAGTTTTCATAATGACGCTGGGAAATAAACAAATTATTCTCGGCAAATTTGGGAACAGAAGTCCATGAATCTAATTTGGGAGTAAATATAAAATAGTAGAGCACAGGAACGGACCTTTTAGCTGAACATGATGACAAATGAAACTAATCTTCCTTGTCCGCATGTGATCCATATCCTTGCATTCCGTGCATATCCATGTGCCGATCTAAAAGCCTCTTAAATGCATCTATTTTACCTGCCTTCCTACTCCTGGCAGTGAGTTCCAAGCATCCATCACATTCTGTGCAGAAGGAGCCTTCTCTCGCACATTTGCTTCAAACTTTGCCCCCTCTCACCTTAAAGTTATGCCCTCTGGTCTTTGACATTTCCACCCGGGGAAATAAAGTTCTGTCGACCCGATCTATGCGTCACATAATTTCATATGTTTCTGTCGGGTCTCGCATCAACCTCCGACAACTAGAGAAAGCAATGCAAGTTTGTCCAACCTTTCAGCTGCAATACACGTAAACTCAAGATTCATTTCCATTTATTTGGTTCCTGTCCAGTATTTGGGCCATAATCAAATCCAGTGCCCTTGCTCTCTGGCATAGTCATGTATCTTCCCCTTTTAAATATTCTGGTACATCTTTTCAAAACCTTCTCCAAACACCTCATAAAGTTGAAAAACGACTTCCTGACTCTTATTCTCAATTCCTCGACTAATGAAGACAAGTATACCACATGCCTTCCTTATCACTCTGTCCACTTGTGTGCCACGTTCACGGTTGATGTATTGTAAATATTTATTACTTGAATAAAGTCTATTTTGAAATATTTAAAAAAAAAAAAAAAAGTGTGCCACGTTCAGCAAGCTACAGCATTGGACCCCAACATCCCTCTGTACATTTATGCTATTAAGGGTCGTGTCATTAACTGCATACTCTCCCTTTACATTCGACCTCTCAAAACACAACACCTCACACTTGCACAAATTAAACTATATCTGTAATTTCTCCTCCCATTTCTGTTCCTGATCTATATCCTGACAGTATTGACAGTGTTCCACACAGTTCGCAACTCCAATTTTTGTGTGTGTGTGTGTATATATATATATATATAAACTTACTAACCAGCCCATTTACATTTACGTCTCATTCATATATATATATATATATATATATATATATATATATATATATATATATATATATATATATATATATATATATGAATGAGACGTAAATGTAAATAGGCTGGTTAGTAAGTTGATATATATATATTTATATTTATATATTTATATTTATTATCACAAACAACAGAGGTCCCAGCACGCATCTCTGTGGATCTCCACTGGTCACAGACCTCCAACCAGAATAACACCGTTCCACCACATCCCTATGTCTTCTATGTGTAAGCAGTTCTGAAACCAGACAACCAAGTTACTGACAATCACATACATCTTAATCTTCTGCATTAGCCTATCTTGACAGTCTTTATCAAATGCCTTTCTAAGATCCACGTAGACAACATCCAATGCTCTACCCTCGTGATCACCTTTGCCCCCTCCTATAAAAACGAAATCAATTTTGCAGGACGTGATCCGTCATGAACAAAGCCATGCTGACTGTCCCTAACTAGCCCATTCTCTTCCCTCGAAAGTAAATCCTGTCCCAAAGAATCATCTCCAATAGCTTTCCAACCCTGGTAGTCTCACAGGTCCATAGTTTCCTGGTTTATCACTACTTCACTTATAAAACAAAGGACGAACATTCGCTTCTCTCCAGTCCACATGAATCTTACCTGTGTCTAGAGAAGGTACAAAGATCTTCTTCAATGCCTTTGCAATTTCCTCTCTTGCGTTTCTCAATAACCGGGCATTGATCCCATCTGGCCCTGGAGTTTTATCAGCATTAATGTTCTTCAAGGGACTCAACACCATCTCGTTCATGATCTCAAACTGCCCTGGCATATTACTATTCTCCACACTGTCTTCCACGTCCTTCTCCTTGGTAAGTAATCATATTTCTCAAAGGCTTTATATTCCTGTCCGATTTCATCTTTCTGAACTTACATAGGCTTCCTTTTACTCTTGGACTAAATGTACAACCTCTTTAGTCATCCAAGGTTCCATTACTTTGCCATCCTTGTCCTTCTGCCTTTCAGAAACATGCTGGCCCTGAACTCTGGTCAGTTGGCCTTTAAATTACTCCTACATTTCAAATGTCAACACCCAAAAACAACTGCATCCAATTTACTCTCCCGAGCTCATCTAATAATGCCTTACGCCCATTTAGTACCTTCTCCCAACATTTTGACACCCTTATTCATAACTTACTTGAAACTTATGCAGGTGTGATCTCTGTTCCCAAAATGTTCTTCCACTGAAACACCAGTCACCTGGCCAGGTGTGTTTACCAATACAAGGTCCAGTATAACCCCTCCTATAGTTGGGCCATCCACACACGGTTTTAGGAAACCCTCTTGTGCCAAACAGCCAGTTTCTATGCCGTGTGATTCTAAGGCCTGAGTTTTTTTTTTAAATTTCTGATTACCAGCAATGTCAAGTTTTTTTGTTACCGCAAATGTATACGGCTTCATCTGGAAAAGTCAGTGAATATAGCAATGCAGGCATTTTTAAGACAGAGGTAAGTAGATTTTTGGAAGAAAGAAGAGATGAGGAAATGGTAAGACGGTTGACAATTTAATTGACAAAGGCTTGTTTGGATTTCTTTCTCCTAAATCTTCAGTAATTTCCCACAAATACTTTCAATGCAATGATTCAATTTTACTACTTGTTTCATCAACTGACTGGGCCATTGACAAAACAACTTTCCTTTAAACCTTAGACACTGGATATTACAAACATCCAGATTAGCCTCACCCAATGCTGACCATCAATGTCAAGACGGGGGTGGAAAATTGCAACCTTGGTCTTAATGGACAAAAAAGAACTATTTACAAGAATATGGTCCCCATTCATTGAATATTTGAAGGCACAAATAGGGTTCGGCACGAGAACCTGACTGAAACCTGAATTAAGGAATAGATGAAGAATTACATTTTATAATCCGCGGACATATCTCCAATGATGCATAATCAGTTGAATACTCCATTCTTCTTTTGGTTTTTTTTCTTTCCCCCTCTTTACTACTTCCTATCTATATAAAAATTTTAAAAATATATAAGTACAATTGCTATACAATTGTTAATAAATAATATTAATAATGTATGACTATAACAAACAAAATGCTTTTTATTATGTATTTACTTCTAATAAAAAAATGTATTTAAAAAAAAAGTACTTTCAATGCAATGATTCAATTTTACTACTCATTTCATCAACTGCTGGGCCATTGACAAAACAACTTTCCTTTTAAACCTTAGACACTGGATATTACAAACATCCAGATTAGCCTCACCCAATGCTGACCATCAATGTCAAGACGGGGGTGGGAGATTGCAACCTTCACGTAGTCCACCCTGTTTCAACGAGTGCAATCAACCTGGCGTGCCCAAACAGAAGATCAAACAGAACAAGTAGTCTTACAACTTTAGGCTGTGCACGCCATGCACAAGAAGAATGTCAAGACAAAGGTGCAATTCTGATAGAGATATTGAGCATGATACTTAATGTTATTTATTAACTGACATTGCATTAGATGTGATTAATTCACTCGCCAACTTGAACGAAGAGATATCATTACGGGGGTGGGGGAGCCACTGAGCAAACATGTAATTTGTCAAATCTAATTCCAAAACTCCCATGGTAATGAGTTAGAAGCTTGATGTAAATTGCAACAGAAACAAAGTCATCCTTCAATGACCATCTGAGTAACTCAAGCACAAGATTTTTCAATATCTATCATTACGAACACAAAATGCACCTAACAAGTTGGAAATTGTGCATAATGGAACACAAAGGGTCACAGCAAAGTCATCAATATCGATAAATAATTCATCTTATTTATTAAATAGATGAATTTGATATTTGTTTTTTATCCATTTTACAAGGACTATTGGTGCTGTAGGTAATTGTCATAAGGCTAAAATTCAAATCTCTGCTTTTACATTGAATTACACTCATTTCCACTGGGGTTGAGTGTAGTTTATTGTCACATGTACCAAGGTACAATGATAAGCATTTCTTGCGTGCTAACCAGTCAGCGGAAAAACAATACAAGGTTAGAATCGAGCCATTCACAGCGTACTGACAGCCCTGCAAAGACCTGTGCAAATGGCAATTATTGCATATTTTCAAGGCTCCTCAAAATCAAAATGAAATCACAGCACGATGAAAAACAACAACTTGCATCACACTAAAGCTAATGTTTGACTAAACAGAGTTAGATCGTTATTCAGCAAGGAAATGAGTCCATCGGCCCAAAGATCCTATAGCAAGCAAGATAGATCACTCGACGAAAAAGACGTAGTACGGTCATGGGCAGATTTATGAGTAATTGTCGGCCCTATTTCCATAACCGGTTTCCGTCTCGGCACAAAAGATCACATAGCGGAGCAAAGATAACTAGTGCGGAGACGGAAGCCGGTTACAGAAACATCCTCGTAAAAATAAAAGTTATTTCGTAAAAATCGTCTTATTTTCATAATTATAATTTATTAGCACAAACTGTTCCCCCACAACGTTGATTACACTGCGAGTAGGGTTGGGTCGGGTTACTGAAACGGATGAAAAAAAGGCCCACATTCCGCTCCGTTGCGTACTACACGTCAGCCCATTGCATTTAGCAGGAGTGGTCCGTCTTGCTCCGCTATAGGATCTTTGCTTCGGCCTTTTACATCGATACAAACCATTTTGCTCATCGAAACTAATCCTACTTGCCTCTACTAGGTTCGTATCATAAGTTCAAGGAGCAGAATTCGGCTATTCAACCCTTCAATTCTACTCCATCATTCAATCATGGCTGATCTATCTTTCCCTCTTAACCCCATTCTCCTGCCTACTCCCCATAACTGCTGGCACCCATACTATTCAATTTCTGCCATCAAAATACCTAATCACCTGGCCTTCATAGCCTACTGTGGCAATGAAGTCCAGAGATTCACCACCCTCTGATTAAAGAAATCCCTCATCTCCTTTCTACAGGTACATACTTTTATTCTGAGGCTATGGCCCCTGGTCCTTGAAGGGTCTGTCCTACCAGCATCCGACTCCATGCGATGAACGCGATCAAACTAGAAGCGGGGGCCGCGCGGAGGTCAGGTTAACCCCTGTACAGGGCCGTTCCCAACAGCATGCGCCTGCACGCTGCAGGCTCGACCAAACCGGCAGCGAGGGCCGCGCGGAGGTCGGGTGAGTGGTGCAATGCGGCGCAAAGTGAGGCGAACTTGGAGCAAAGTCTTAAAGGTAAGTTCGCCAGGACAGAGAGGGGCACAGAGGCACACACAGAGAGGGCCACGGTGCCACACACAGAGAGGGTCACGGAGGCACCTACAGAGAGGGTCACGGAGGCACGACGTCGAGGCGGTGTGTAATGCGTCGAGGCGATTGCGAGCCGACAAGCAGTTGCCGCGTGGAATTTTTGAACATGGTCAGTTTCTCGGAGGCCCGCGCGATGTCGGGACGAACTCCGCACGGCTCCGGCGATCGAAGTGGGACCGGCCCCGCGACGCCGGACGGCTCAAGCGATCACGTTAGGTCGCGCTCATCACATAAGAGTTGCATGCTGGTGGGACAGGCCCTTTACTCTCCCAGTAGTGGAAACAACCTCTCCACATCAACCCAATCCAGGCCTTTCACTATTCAGTAAGGTTCCTTGAGGTTCCCCCTCATCCTTCTAAACTCCAGCGAGCACAGGCCCAGTGGCATCAAACGCTCATCATATGTTCCTTGGATCATTCTCGTACACCTCCTCTGGACCCTCTCCAACAACAGCACATCCTTCCTCGGGTATGGGGCCCAAAACTGCTCACAATACCCCAAATGCAGTCTGACCAGTGCCTTATAGAGCCTCAGTACTACATCCCTGTTTTTATATTCTAGTCCTCTCAAAGTAAATGCCAGCATTGCATTTGCCTTCCTTACGGCCAATTCAACTTGCAAATTAACTTTTTGGGAATCCTGCACCAGCACTCCCAAGTCCCCTTGCACCTTCTTTTTCTGAATTCTCTCCCCATTTAGAAAACAGTCTACACCTTTATTCCTGCTACCAAAATGCTTGACTCCACACTTTGCTACGCTGTATTCCATCTGCCACTTCCTCGCTCACTCTCTTCTATGCTTGTCCTATTTAAGTGCCTGACTAAATGTATCTTAAAAATATTGGACTCAGTCAGCTCCTTTGGCAATTTCCTGATATGAACCAAAAAATCTTTGATTTCTGTGTGAGAAAAACTTTCCACGCAAATTTTCTTTAAAGTCCCTTCCTCTCACCTTTATCCCATACCCTCTGCTTTTGATACCTTGACCATGGGAAAAAGATTCTGACCATCTAAGCTTCCTATGTTTCTATCAGGTCTGTGGAATTCTCTGCCTCAGAGGGAGGTGGAGGCGGGTTCTCTGGATGCTTTCAAGAGAGAGCTAGATAGGGCTCTTACAAATAGCGGAGTCAGGGGATATGGGGAGAAGGTAGGAACGGGGTACTGATTGGGGATGATCAGCCATGATCACATTGAATGATGGTGCTGGCTCGAAAGGCCGAATGGCCTACTCCTGCACCTATTGTCTATTGTCACCTCTTAACCTCCTTCACTCCAGAGAAAACAAACCCAACCTATCCAAACTCTCCCCATCACTAACTTACCTGCAATTCAGTTGCATTTACACTGACATAGCATATTCCACAGTGAACCCCTGATCATTTAATTCAAAACACTACACTGAATTATTTGCTGAAGTTTCTTTCAAGTGTAATAAAATTAACTCATTCTGGTTTTTAAATAATTTATTTGAAGAATTCCATTCTTGGAATAGGTTTCAGAAAAGTCCAAGAAAAGTTTAAAACTCTAAGTTCATTGGGGCTGGACGCATGTTTTCAGTCCGAGCCCATGCAATAATGCAGTTGCCGGGGAATTAACCAGGAGGGAGGTGGGTTGGGTGGAAAGGGGTGAATAAACCAAGGAGTTGCAGAGGGAGTGGTCTCTTTGGAAAATGGAAAGGGGTGGCGATGGGAATATGTGGCTGGTGGTGGAATCATGTTGAAAGTGGCAGAAATATCTGAGAATGCTGTGTTAAGGGCCTGTCCCACTAGGCGATTTTTTAGGCGACTGCCGGCGCTGTCATAGTCGTAGCAGGTCGCCGAAAAACCGACGACTGGACTAATGGGCCTGTCCTACTAGGCGATTTGTTAGGCGACTGCCAGCAACTACGAAAATGGAATTCACCGAAGTCTGCACTGGCGACAACCTACGCCATCCTGACGACAACCTGCGACAACCACGGTCACTGACTGCCGCCGAAAGGTTTTGAACATTTCAAAATTCAGCGGCGACCAGAAAAACTCCACGACTCTTTGGGCGACTGAGGAGACTACTCACGACCATACAGGCGGCACCCCCGGCGACAATGTGGCAACAACCTAGTTGCCAGCAGTCGCCTAAAAAATCATCTGAGTGGGACTTAGGGATACCAGAGATGCAATAACTGTCGCTGAACCTCTCCCCTCAATTCCATCCAGGGACCCCAGCAGCCCTTCCAGGTGAGACAGTCTTTCACATGCACTTCTTCAAACTTTGCACTTGGAGCTCCAGATGTGGCAAGACCGAGCATAGACTGAGCGACCATTACATCGAATACTTGCTCTGGCCGCCAAGGCCTGCTGGGGCTCCCAGTTGCTCACATTTTAACTCCCCTAGCATTCCCAAACCAATGTATCTGGAGAAACTGCACCTCATATTCCACTTGGATACCTTACAACTAAACCCCCTGTCCCACTTACGTGTCCTTGACACGTTAATTACGCGACCACGTGGTCGTATTGAGGCATGACGGTCCCGCAAAGAACGCGAGTGATTTCACGCGCCCACACAGCCGTCTGGAGTGCGTGATGTCATTTGATGATGGACACAAAATGCAGGAGTAACTCAGCGGGACCGGTAGCATCTCTGGAGAGAATCAATGGATGATGTTTCGTGTCGAGACTCTTCTTCAGTCTGAAAGAAGGGTCTTGACTCGAAACGTCACCCATTGCTTCTCTCCAGAGATGCTGCCGGTCCTGCTGAGTTACTCCTGCATTTTGTGTCCATCTTCATTTTTCTTGGCCCCGCTCTGGGAGTAGAAGTGGGGGCGGATCCGGATCGCAACGGCCATGAGCGCCAGGCCGCGTTCTGCGATCATTTGACCGCTTCTGCTGCTGTTGGAGGTGAGACGTTGCGTCGCGCCAGGGTCTTGTGCCTGTCCCACTTTGGCTGTCAGTTCCCCGACAGCCCGTTGGCACACGAAGACTTTGTTCGCTACAAATATTTCTGAGCCCCGCGCAATGCCGCGCACAAATACATACCGCGCCACGATTCTCAGTGGGACCAGCCCCGCATGGCCATACGATGCCCGTGCGCCTCAACGCGACGACGAGGTCGCGTAATTTGTGTGCCAAGGGCACGTAAGTGGGACAGGCCCTTAACTCCATAAACATTGAATTCTGGAATTACAAGAAATACCACTCATCTCTTCCCCGTGGCCTCCACACTACAGTGAGCACACACTACTCCCACCATTTTCCACAATTTACCTCTCCCAGTCGCACTGCTCCTTTACCCTCCTTCCCACACTCATTTCCCATCACCAAGTCTCCCATTTCCCTCTCATTCCTCCCCTTTCCCACCCCTTTCACCCATATCCCTCCCTCCAGCTTTACATTCTATTCCTCGTTTTTCCTTCTAATTCTACACCTTTTTCAGAACTAACCTTTGTCAAGTGGTTCTAACCCGAAACGTCATCTGTCCGTTCCCTCCACAAATGCTGCCTGACCCACTGAGTTCTTCCAGACATGCTTTGCCACAGATCTGTTCTATTTAAAAGGATGTTCTGCACTGCACCTTGTCGTGCATTATTTAACCTTGGTGGACACTAAATGCTGGAGTTACTCAGCGGGTGAGGCAGCATCTCTGGAGAGAAGGAATGCGAGATGCTGCCTCACCCGCTGAGTTAGTCCAGCTTTTTGTGTCTACCTTTGATTTATACCAGCATCTGCAGTTCTTTCTTACACACTTAACCTTGGTACACTGAAGCTGCAGCCAGTTAGAAGAGGCATTACGCAAACAGACAGACAGACTTTCATTTATACGCCACCTTTGTTTATTCCAAACACCTTACAATTCTGATTCTAATGTGGAAAATGCAATGTCATCGACTTTGGAAGAAAGACGGATTTTTTTTTAAAACGTGCCAGACTACATAATTGTTTAGATGAACTACTCAGATCACGGAGTCAATATGAAGGTACAGGATAATACAATTTGGAAGGCAACCAGTATGCTGGCCTTTGTTACAGATAATTTGAATACAAGGGTCTTACTCCACTTATGTATAATTATATTGGACCAGGAACCTTCTTCAGTGATGAATTACAGGGCCAAAAGCTGGAAAAAAGAGGTAGGCATGGGGCAAAGCCTGGTAAGTGATAGATGGGTAGGAAGGAACTGCAGTTGCTGTTTTAAAGTGAAGATAGACACAAAAAGCTGGAGTAACTCAGCGGGTCAGGCAGCATCCCTGGAGAGAAGGAATGGGTGTCATTTCAGATCGAGACCCTTCTTCAGACTGTGGGTTCAAGTCGGGCTGGGGGGGTGATTGGTGGGTGCAAATAGTGACTACGACTAGAGGTGAAAACAAGACAAAAGAGTTTCAGCTAACGAAAGAAGGTGATTGAAATGCAAAGCCAGAAGGAAATATATGTGTGGAAGGGGACAAGGGAAAGGGGAGATTGGCATAAAGGGAAATAATGGAGAAATGGAGCAGGAGAAAATTATAATTGAATTGAAGAATTCAATGTCCATACCCCGGGTTATAAGCTATCCATGCTGAATATGAGGTGCTGTTCTTCTAGTTTGGATGTGTCCTCACTCTGGCAGTGGAGGATGCCAAGATTAGAAAAGTCAGGATGGGAATGAGAAGACATGTTAGAATGGTTAGCGACTAGGAGCTCCAACAGGCTTTGGCAGATAGAGCGCAAGTGTTTGGCCTAAAAGGTTGCCTTGTCCACACTTGGTTTCACCAATGTGAAGGAATTACCCTTAAAGCGATGATCCATTTATCATATCCTGATAGAAAGCAGCAGAAATGCACGGTTGACATTTCACCACCGGGTGGCACCACCAATGGCTGCCTCGCCAACAGTCTGTCTGTCCTTTCCTTCTTTGTGTCTGTTTTGTATGTCTTAAATGTATGTCTTTAGTGTTCTTTAGCTTCTTTCATGTGGGGGTTGGGGGGAGGGGAGTTAGGGAAAACTTTTTTGAATCTCTTCGCTGAACGGAGGTATCGTTTTTTTCCGTATCGTATCTCTGTCCGCACTGCGGCCTAACATCGAGGAGTTGGCGGCCTTTGCTGTAGATCGTCCGGGAGCTCCATCGCAGGGAGCCTAGAGCCCGCCAGGGATCAACCTCGGAGTTCCAACCTTGGGTACCTGTGGACTTTAACATCGCGGAGCTCACAGTCTCTGGTTCGAGACTATTTCTGGGAGCTCCAAGCCGCTGGAGCTTCGACCGTTCCGACACGGGAGCATAGATTTCCCCGACGCAGGGGCTTCAACCACGGGCTGTAGGAAATTCGATCGCCCTGACTGCGGATGGTTCAACTGCCCCGACCGCGGGAGAATAAACAGGAAGAAGATTGCCTTCCATCACATGTGGGGAATCTGCTGTGGTGGATGTTTATGTTAACTTCTATGTAGTTGTGTGTCTTGTTGCTTTTTTTTCCCATATGGCTGTATGGTAATTTGCATTTCACTGTACCTTAATTGGTACACGTGACAATAAAAGACCTTTGCAACCTTTGAACCATCAGCTTTCAGTAAAGAGACAGCATAATCTCCTGACAAGTATGTGGAAGGGTCTCGAGCAGAAACGTCACCCATTCCTTCTCTGCAGAGATGTTGAGTTACTCCAGCTTTTCGTGTCTATCTTCGGTTTAAAACAGCATGTGCAGTTCCTTCCTACTCTAATCTCCTTACAAATCTCTGCTGACAGCAGTGAAATAGTTTCAGTTAATTGATATCCAAAACATAAAACCACTTTTGTCCATAAAATAATTCACCCATGAAATCTAATTTTAACTATGCTGAAGTTACGTATTTTTAATGGGAAAACATTTTGTTAACAATCGACATTTCATTATATTTCAAAACAATGCAACTTTCTGAAAAATTCAAGGACATTCATATTTCAAAAATCATATTTCTTTATGACAACGGAGGTTGAGACTTGGTCCTTCAAGTCAATGCCAGCTTTGCAACAACTCACGTCAATACCCTTCTCCAACTTATTTCCCTAAATACAAACAAAACCTGCGGCTATTTTTGTTCTATAAAAGCACATGACTATAGACATTTACAATGCTAGTGGTGTCTGTGCAGAATGTTAAAACACTAACAAAAAGATAAGCAAAATATTAAGATACAAAGATAATCTCAGAGCAGCTTGCAACGAGCTTGACGCAGGCAAAAGTAAAAATAGAAAAATGAGAGTCCGGCATTTACACTTGAGCTCTGTAGGTTGGATCAGGTGATCAATGCAACACAGTCACTGTGTCACGATCCGACTGAAGTACTCAGACACATCATCTAGAAACAGACCACTTACCTTTGTAGTAAATTTTGGATACCATTCTTTTACATTGCAACATGGCAAGAAGTGCGACAAGCACCAAGCTCCATGCAGGAAAGGTTCAGGCAAATTATTTAATAATAGATCTGACACCAAAACAGAAAAGGCTAGAAATAGCAGATCAGGCAACATCTGTAGAAATATTTTTCACCTCAAAGACACATCATCAGACCGGAAATGTTAGCTCTGTGCCACTTTCCCTTGTTGTTACTTGACCTGCTAAGTCTGAAGGTGGTGTCATGACCCGAAATGTCACCATCCCTTCTAAGCAGAGATGCCGCCTGTCGCTCTGAGTTACTCCAGCATTCTGTGCCTATCTTCGGTGTAAACCAGCATTTGCAGCTCCTCCCGACACTGCTAAGTTTTCAACAAGTTTTGTTCTTGCATCACATAATTTCCCCACATATTTTCCAAGGGATTTTTCAAGATAGTAAGAAGAGTAAACTGTTTAACAGCACAGGTCCACCACCAATTTTCCAACAACTGGTGCTCCAGCATCTCCTTTAATCCGGATAAAATTACGACAGCGCACTTGGAATTCTGCCTGGAAGTCTCCACGAAAACGTGGCGCCTAGGCCGGGTGAGGCGGCCGATCTCAACCTCATAGAAACATAGAAATTAGGTGCAGGAGTAGGCCATTTGGCCCTTCGAGCCGTCACCGCCATTCAATATGATCATGGCTGATCATCCAACTCAGTATCCCGTACCTGCCTTCTCTCCATACCCTCTGATCCCCTTAGCCACAAGGGCCACATCTAACTCCCTCTTAAATATAGCCAATGAACTGGCCTCAATTACCCTCTGTGGCAGAGCGTTCCAGAGACTCACCACTCTCTGTGTGAAAAAAGTCCATTGCATCTCGGTCCTAAAGGATTTCCCCCTTATTATTAAGTTGTGACCCCTTGTCCTGGACCTCCCCAACATCAGTAACAATCTTCCTGCATCTAGCCTGTCCAACCCCTTAAGAATTTTGTAAGTTTCTATAAGATCCCCTCTCAATCTCCTAAATTCTAGAGAGTATAAACCGAGTCTATCCAGTCTTTCTTCATAAGACAGTCCTGACATCCCAGGAATCAGTCAGGTGAACCTTCCCTGCACTCCCTCTATGACAATAATGTCCTTCCTCAGATTTGGAGACCAGAACTGTACGCAATACTCCAGGTGGACCTACTTCATGGTGAATACTTCATGGGGACCTATGCGCTGATCGGCCGGTCAAATTTTCCCCCTGCGTCCGGAGCTCTGGAACTCCGGCCCAGCCGGAGGCAGCAGATCCGTTCCTATAGCCAACTTTGTAAGCTGACATCTCTCGGAGGCCCTGATCCCTGTTGGTCCGGCAAAATGAATAGTCCAGAAAGGCTTGGGAATCAAGGATGCAGGAAAATCGGTGCTGGACCTGTATTTATTAATGATTGGATTCAGTATATATTCCATTAGACAATAGAATGAAAGCAAGTGTATATACACTGTGTACAATAAGAGTAGCCTTGAACATGGACACTTCTGACACTGAGAAAGAGTTTGAGAATGAGAAACTGAGCCATATCACCTTATGGATTATTTTCTGGAACGGAACAGAATCCTGGCACATGGTAAAAAATTGTAAAATTATTGTTTGCGCATTAAGTTTACTTTTCTACAACAAATCCATAAGAGAGATAAAATCCTTTCCCAAGAGAATTGCGTAAATAGGAATGAACTTGTGATCTAGCAAATTGTTAACCAGCTTGTGATCTGGCACATCATTAACCAACTTATTGTTGACCTTTTCTGCCGGTTCATTAAGCTTGGTTACATTTCCAAAGTTCCAAGTTCTCGGCTTTAGTTCACTGGAAGCTCCCTGCAGCCCACACCATTCAATGCTTAGCATTTCTCATAGTTAATGTTCTAAATAATATGCTGCATCACTGGCCTGACATTAAATTAACATTCGTGCGATCTGATAGTCTGTTTAGACAATAGCACCAATCAAGTATGTCATTGAAGTTGCGGAACCAATGACATTTAATAAATGTAGTTTATAAGGCGGCCAATATAGAGTGTAGTGACATAATTAATACAATGGACAAGAACACAGATACACAGGTCATAAACTTTAAATTACTAATTTAATACAAAGAGCACACTGTTGACAAAAACATTATATGGTATCTATGCTTCTTTTGTAAGGACCTCCAGTCAGAATGAATGAGTCAGCTGAAGCTCATATTTAATTATTTTTCAACAATCTAGCTATTGTAGAAGGTCACATTGATAGCTTCAGCCTGATGCTTGGAAGCACACAATCCCATTCTTTCCTTCACTAACAAATGATGTGCATGTCACAAAAACCATGTCCCTGTCGGGTTTTCTTCATTATAGGCCACTGGTTCATTTTAATTCCACCAGACAATGGAAGCTGCTGGAACTATTGTTAAATATTTGCCAGTTGTCCCAGGGCGAACTGCCAACAACATCCTCCTTTATAAGTCATCTTATCTCCGACTTTCACACCTAGGTCTGAAGGTGGTGCAGAGCAATATGACTTCCCCTTTCAAATACAACGCTGAGCATAAACACCTTAAGATACATATCACATCTGGCCCCTCAGCTTTATGCTGCCATAGTTGGCATAGGTAACATGAATGCACTCAACTAAACAGAGTCACTGACATGCACTGAAAAAACACACATCTGCTTTAACCTTTTTGTTCTTATTTCACTTTAAATTAAAGCCGGCAAGTTGGCGCAGTGGTTGAGTTACTGCCTCACAGCGTCAGAGACCTGGCTTCGATCCTGACCATGGGTGCTGTCTGTACGGAGTTTGTACATTCTCCCTGTGACCTGCGTGGCTTTTCTCCGGGATCTCCAGTTTCCTCCCACACTCCAAAGACATACAGTAATATAGGTTTTAAAGAAGGAACTGCAGATGCTGGAAAATCAAGGGTACACAAAAGGCTGGAGAAACTCAGCGGGTGCAGCAGCATCTAAGGAGCGAAGGAGATAGGCAACGTTTTGGGCCGAAACCCTTCTTCAGACGAAATTTCTTCTTCGAAACTGTCCGAAGAAGGTTTTCGGCCCGAAACGTTGCCTATCTCCTTCGCTCCTTAGATGCTGCTGCACCCGCTGAGTTTCTCCAGCCTTTTGTGTAACCCCCAGTAATATAAGTTAATTGGCTTGGAATAATTGTAAATTGTCCCTGGTGTGTGTAAGATAGTGTTAATGTGCTGGGATCGCTGGTCGGCGCGGACTCGGTTTCTGCTCTGTATCGCTAAACTAAACTTTTAATCAATTTCTTGCTGTTTGAGGAAAAATACAATGAGTTAATTACACAAATCTATCTTAACTGTTCTTCAATGATCCAGATTTTTTTTTTTTTTTAAACTTAAAATAGATTCAAAATCCTTCGCAAAAGGCCCACAAGGCCACCACAATCAAGATTTCAGGATGCATCACCCGAGATCTAGTTCCAGATCATAAGGGTGGCTCTACCAGAAAGGCTTCCAGCTCAATCCGTCCAACCAGGCAACAAAAAAAAATAAATGCAGCCACTGGAGAGGTAAGGGCCTGTCCTCCAAGCATGCAACTCCATGCGATGAGCGCGACCTAACGAGCTCGCTTGAGCCATCCGGCGTCGCGGGGCCGGTCCCACTTTGATCGCCGGAGCCGTGCGGAATTGTGCGGAGTTCGTCCCGACATCGCGCGGGGCTCCGAAAAACTGACTGTGTTCAAAAATTCCGTGCGGCAACGGCTTGTCGGCTCGTAGTCGCCTTGACGCATTACACACCGCCTCGACATCGTGCCTCCGTGAACCTATCTGTAGGTGCCTCCGTGACCCTCTATGTGTGTGGTTCCGTGGCCCTCTCTGTGTGTGCCTCTGTGCCCCTCTCTGTCCTGGCGAACTTACCTTAAGACTTCGCTCCAAGTTCGCCTCACGTTGCGCCGCGTTGCGCCACTCACCCGACCTCCGCGCGGCCCTCGCTGCCGGTTTGGTCGCGCTTGCCGCATGCAGGCGCATGCTGGTGGGAACGGCCCTGTACAGGGATCACCCGACCTCCGCGCGGGCCCCCGCTTCTAGTTTGATTGCGCTCACCGCATGGAGTAGGATGCTGGTAGGACAGGCCCTTTACTGGGACAAACCACATGTCAGATTGGATATGGTCTGGCCCAATGCAGAGCACCGAAAAGATAAAGGCAGGACTATTTCAGCACATCAGCCTGTGATTTAACACCATTTCACATTCCCATTCTTTCATAGATAACACAGTATCTGTGTTATCTTTCAAGACACAATCTCAATTACAATTGTTTCAAGGATTTCACAAAATATCCTAGAAGCCTTGGAGTAGAGAACAGTCAGGAAAGGCTTTCCACTTTTCAGCAAAGGATCACTAGCACACGTTTGAGAGCTGAAGAATCCAGGGAGATCCCTCTCTGTTAAATTGTGGATCAAATATTCTGCCCTAGAATTATTCTTCTGAGAACAAGTAAGACCATCTCCAACAATAGGTTAACACGTAACGTTGACGTTCAATGGCATTACCATTACGGAATCACCCACCATAAACAACCTGGGGGTCACCATTGATGCTAAATTTCTATTGGCTGCGTACGAATCCTGGAAAACAATCCCCGGCAGCACAATGGTAGTAAAAACCAAAACACAGGGTTTCTATTTCAGTTCAGTTTAGTCTAGTTTATTGTTACGTGTACCGAGGTACAGCGAAAAGCTCTTGTTACGTTCTAACCAGTTAGCGGAAAGACAATACGTGATTATAATCAGGCCACAGTGTACAGATATATAACCATATAACAATTACAGCACGGAAACAGGCCATCTCGGCCCTTCAAGTCCGTGCCGAACAACTTTTTTCCCTTAGTCCCACCTGCCTGCACTCATACCATAACCCTCCATACCCTTCTCATCCATATGCCTATCCAATTTATTTTTAAATGATACCAACGAACCTGCGGCCACCACTTCCACTGGAAGCTCATTCCACACCGCTACCACTCTCTGAGTAAAAAAGTTCCCCCTCATGTTACCCCTAAACATCTGTCCCTTAATTCTAAAGTCATGTCCTCTTGTTTGAATCTTCCCTATTCTCAAAGGGAAAAGCTTGTCCACATCAACTCTGTCTATCCCTCTCATCATTTTAAAGACCTCTATCAAGTCCCCCCTTAACCTTCTGCGCTCCAGAGAATAAAGACCTAACTTATTCAACCTTTTTCTGTAACTTAGCTGTTGAAACCCAGGCAACATTCTAGTAAATCTCCTCTGTACCCTCTCTATTTTGTTGACATCCTTCATATAATTAGGCGACCAAAATTGTACACCATACTCCAGATTTGGTCTCACCAATGCCTTGTACAATTTTAACATTACATCCCAGCTTCTATACTCAATGCTCTGATTTATAAAGGCTAGCATACCAAAAGCTTTCTTTACCACCCTATCTAAATGAGATTCCACCTTCAAGGAACTATGCACGGTTATTCCCAGATCCCTCGGTTCAACTGTATTCTTCAATTCCCTACCATGTACGTCCTATTTTGATATATGATCAGGGAATAACGTATAGGGCAAGATAAAGCCAGTGAAGTCCACTCAAAGAGGTACATAGTAGTTCAGGACTGCTCTCTAGTTGCCGTAGGACGGTTCAGTTGCCCGACAACAGCTGGGAAGAAACTATCACTGAATCAGGTGGTGTGCAATTTCACACTTCTGAAACCTTTTGCCTGATGGGAGAGGGGAGAAAAAGAAATGGCCAGGGTATGACTCATCCTTGGTTATGCTGCTGGCCTTGCCGAGGCAGCGCAAAGTGAAATTGGAGTTAATGGAAAGGAAGTTGGTTTGTGTGATGGTCCGGGCTGCGTCCACAATTCACTGCAACTTCTAGCAGTCTTCAATGGAGCTGTTCCCCAACCAAGCTTTCATGCATCCCGACAGAATGGTTTCTATGGCGCATCTGTAGAATTTGAGGAGAGTTGTCGGGGACATGCTGAACTTCCTAAGCCTTCTGGAAGAAGAGGTGTTGGTGTGCTTTCTTGGTCGGTGCTTCAATATTGGTGGTCCAGGAGAACTTATTGGTGATATTGACTGCTAGGAAATTGAAGTTTTCAATCATTTCTACTTCAGCACCATCAATGCAAACTGGGGTACGTGTACAGCTCCACTTCCTGAAGTAAGTAAGTTTATTGGCCAAGTATTCACATACAAGGAATTTGCCTTGGTGCTCCGCCCACAAGTAACAACATGACATACAGTGACAGTTACGAATGACTCAGAAAACATTAAACATTAATAATAATGAAACATTAATGATAAAACACCATTGATCAATCATGTGAACCAACAACATATCAGATCAAAGGAAGGCTACAGATTTTTGGCTGTTGAGCAGAGCGACTACTCGTGGATAAAAAATGTTTTTATGTCTGGCAGCTTTGACAGTCCGTAGTCGCATTCCAGAGGGAAGTGATTCAAAGAGTTTGTGGCCAGGGTGAGAGGGGTCAGAGATGATCTTGCCTGCTCGCTTCCTGGCCCCTGCAGTATACAGTTCATCAATGGAGGGAAGGTTGCAGCCAATAACCTTCTCTGCTGATCAGACGATTCGCTGCAGCCTCCAGGTGTCGTGCATGGTGGCTGAGCCAAACCAGACCATGATGGAGAAGGTGAGAACAGACTCTACGATAGCCGTGTAGAATTGGACCTCAGCTGCCGTAGGAAGTACATCCTCTGTTGTGCCTTTTTGACCGTGGAGTCGATGGTAGTCCCCCACTTAAGGTCCTTGGAGATGATGGTTCCCAGGAACTTAAAATACTCGATCACGATCTCCTTTGTCTCGCTGGCATTGAGAGAAAGGTTGTTGTCTCGGCACCAGGACACAAGGTTCTCAATCCCACTCCACAGTTGCTGTTTGAACAGCTGAGTTCCTACAGTGGCATTACCTTCGCCAGGACTGCAGTGTATCAAGAAAGGGGCTCGCCCCCTCCTCAAGAACAAATTGGAATGGGCCTTGGCAGTTATCCTTCGAACCCAAAACAAAAGACTCAAGGGCCCCATTGTGCCACAAAACACAACATTAAACAAAGACATTGGAAAACATGAGAACTTCAAATCATCACCTACAAATTAGAGCTGCATTTTCTTTAGAAAACTCAAAACATTCAAGCATAAATTTGACCTTTGTTTTAATCATGCTTGGAATATAGGAACACAAGACCCCTAGACAGAAGAAAGGGTCCACAGTGCACCATGAAAACTCCTAACATAGAAGTATCTTTGCATCAGTGTCCCTGTTGTCATTTATCTGCTCTTGCTTTCCACTTTGTAATGCATTTACCTTTTTGTTTCTTTCCCTTTACCTCTGTCTCTTATTTCCACCATTAGGAAAGTTGCCAACCTAAACAAGGACCACTTACACCCCGACATTCCCTCTTCTCTCCTCTCCCGTCAGGCAGAAGATAGAAAAGCTTGAAAACACATCCCACCAGATTCAGAAAACACTTCCTCCCCGCTGTTATCAGACTACTGAACAGACTGAAGGGAGTTATCCCTATCCCCCAACCTACCTCATTGCTTGTGATTCTTGCATTTATTTTATCTGCACTTTATCGGTGGAGTTCCTTGCCACAGAAGGCTGTGGACGCCAAATCAATGGATATTTTTGTGGCTGAGTTTGACACAGGTTCTTGATGAGTACGGATGTCAGGGATTTTGGGGGAGAAGGAAGATAATGGGGTTGTGAGGGACAGATAGATCAGCCATGTTTGAATGGCGAAGTAGACTTGATGGGCCGAATGGCCTAATTCTGCTCCTATAACTTACGAGCTGCAACACTATATTGTGCACTCTGATTATTTCCTTTTTGCACTACCCGTTGCATGGCCTTGACTCTTCTCACACATAGTAGGATTTGCCTGACAACATGCAAATGAAACTTTTCACTGCATATTCATGAGAATAGTAAAACAATACCAACATCAATAGTTATGATCGAAGGTCATTGTATTCTGTTTCTCCCTCCACAGATGATTGACTATTTCCTGCATTTCTGTTTCCACTGCTTGAACCGAATGTTCAAGTGCCATAAAGGTTATGAGAAGTGATCACAAGTAGCATCCCAATCGTAAAATCACATTACAACATTTAATTCTGGAGTTAAAATTAAACCAAATATTAAAGAGAGATAAAACCAAAGCTGAAATGGTTTTGATTGAACGAAATGTAATTACTAAGACATCATCACAGGATTAATCTTTGCTCAATTGACACTGGTCTGTCACATTGCAGACAAACATCTGCAAGTAAATGGTTTGCTGTATTATCAGTGGATTTAAACAGCACCACGAAACACTGAGTAGGTTGTTCCAAACTACAGGATTATGACCACATTTCATTTAAAATGTGTAATTGCAACAAATATATCATGATCCAAGTGAATTGGAATCTATTTTTTAAATTGCAAAGCATATGGCAAGGGCAGAAAGCTAACAGAGGGTAAACCCCCCTCCCATTAATTTTATAATTATTTCGCAGACCTGCGAAGGTATTAACAATTTGCAACACTGTGGATTTTTGCATCTATTGATAAAAATATAACATTGACATTCATATTACATGCCTCCACATTTCTCCAATCCCACTGTACAAAATTACTTTGTTCAGCTAATATAATATAACGAGACACAAAATGCTGGAGTTAGCAGACCCATTCCTTCTATCCAGAGATGCTGCCTGTCTCACTGAGTTCCTCCAGCATTTTGTGTTGATCTTCAGTGTAAACCAGCATCCTTTCTGCACAAATATAGTAACTAAAGGGCCTGTCCTACCAGCATCCGACTCCATGCGATGAACGCGATCAAACTAGAAGCGGGAGCCGCGCGGAGGTCGGGTGATCCCCTGTACAGGGCCGTTCCCACCAGCATGCGCCTGCATGCGGCAAGCGCGACCAAACCAGCAGCGAGGGCCGCGCGGAGGTCGGGTGAGTGGCGCAACGCGGTGCAAAGTGAGGCGAACTTGGAGCGAAGTCTTAAGGTAAGTTCGCCAGGACAGAGAGGGGCACACAGGCACACACACACACACACACACACAGAGGGCCACGGAGCCACACACATAGAGGGTCACGGAGGCACCTACAGGTTGACGGAGGCACGATGTCGAGGCGGTGTGTCATGCGTCGTGGCGACTGCGAGCCGACAAGCCGTTGCCACGCGGAATTTTTGAACATAGTCCGTTTTACGGAGCCCCGCGCGATATCGGGACGAACTCCGTACAATTCCGCACGGCTCCGGCGATCGAAGTGGGACCGGCCCCGCGACGCCGGACGGCTCAAGCGACCACGTTAGGTCGCGCTCATCGCATGGAGTTGCATGCTTGTAGGACAGGCCCTCAATGGATTATTTTGCACACATCAAAGGACAATAATGTAATTCCTCAGATTTTTCTTAGACTATTGCCATTTCCTGTTCAGCTTTTCTTTAACTACTTACCTATCATGCAAGTGCATCAGGTGCATGGTATGACAATGATCAGTTACCAATAATCTCAAGGGGGCATTTATAATGAGGCATAAAGCAACTTCATTTCTGCCCCTCTCCCAATTGCTCGGGCTTCCCTCACCATATCACTTCTTTGCTTCGAAATTTCTGCTCAACACAATTTGATTAATTGAATATAGAAACACGGATCTGCAGATGCTGGTTTACAAATGAAAAGACACAAAGTGCTGGAGTAACTCAGCTGGTCAGGCAGCATCTCTGGGGAACATGGATAGATGATATTTTGGCTCCCTCCCCGATCGAAACACCACCACCCCCAGTATTGGGTGGAAAAAGCCGGAAGCAGATGGCACCATCCTCAACCTGACTCCCTGAACCCTTCACTTTCTTTCCCTCTCTCCCAACCAGCTAATGGCCCACAAGACCATCAAACCTGGACCACATATTCAACACAATTTTGGTACAACATGGTAGACACTAAACTTTTCAGTCGAGTTAGTGGCATTGGGTTGGAGGAGGGGAAAGGGAGCGGATTACACATATCTGGGAAACGCCTCTCAACAGATTCATCAATTTTAAGGAGATCAGAGTGATCCGGTTTAGTGTTCAATGCATCCCCCTTATTTTAATATTGAATAAGTTTCATTCACATGTCCCACGTTCTCTGCAAAGAGGCACAATTCTTGACATCCATCACAGGCTGATCTTGCTTTTAAATATATCCCTGAGCCTTACTAACCTTCTAGCTCTATTTATATTCACCAAATGTAAATGATTAGTTAGAGTCAGTGTCTTACGGTGTGGGACAAGGCCCTTTGGCCCAACTTGCCCACACTGGCCAACATGTCCCACCTCCACTCGTCCCACATGCCTGTGTTTGGCCCGTATCCCTCTAAACCTGACCTATCCATGTACCTGTCTAAGTGCTTCTTAAACATTGCGATAGTCCCTGCCTCAACTCCCTCCTCCTCGTCGCAAACACCCACCACCCTCTGCGTGAAAAAGTGTTTAAAATCTCCTCAGACCCCCCCCCCCCACCTTAAAAATCTAAATCTAAATCAAACATATAGAAACATATAAACTTCTTAAAGGATTGGACAGGCTGGATGCAGTAAAATTGTTCCCTATGCTGGGGGAGTCCAGAACCAGGGGTCACAGTCTGAAGAAGGGTCTCGACCCGAAACGTCACCCATCTCCTTCGCTCCTTAGATGCTGCTGCACCCGCTGAGTTTCTCCAGCCTTTTGTGTACTCACAGTTTAAGAATAAGGGGTCGGCCATTTAGAACGGAGATGAGGAAAAACCTTTTCACCCAAAGAGTTGTGAATCTGTAGAAATCTCTGCCACAGAAGGCATCAGAGGCCAATTCATTGGATGTATTCAAGAGAGAGTTAGATTTAGCTCTTAGGACTAAAGGAATCAAGGCATATGGGGGATAAAGCAGGAACGGGGTACTGATTTTAGATGACCAGCCATGATCATATTGAATGTCAGTGCTGGCTCGAAGGGCCGAATGGCCTACTCCTGCACCTATTTTTCTATGTTCTATGTTTCTAAACTTCTTCTAGGTAGATGCATTTCTGTGGTAAAAGAAAACCCCAGTTTATGTAAGCCCACAGCAGGTAAATACAGGCTTGGAGATGCTGCTGTAGGTAACCCACGTCATCAGTCCACATGAGAACAGGATAACTTCTGCCTGGTTGACCATGGTTCTGCCTGGCCAGTGCCAGGTTCAAGATTTTCACCTCCAATCTGTCTTTACTTTAGTTGGCCAGAGGCTACGTTGGAACATGAGAGACGGCAGTGATTTTATTATTGATGTTTCCTTTGGTTGAGACAGTGGATCCCTAAGAAATGCAATTCACATTTTATAGGATCCTGTCATCGACCTTGTATAGCAAGGGACCGCATTGTTCCGCAAGAACAACTTGGCAGAGAGCCGTTGTTTTACAGATATTCAGTGCACAAATCAAAGATGACCCAGGGATTTGCCAGCTAATGTGCAGGTACACAAATATCGCCCCTGGACTGCAGCCCAGTGACCGAGGCCAAAGTTACCAGTGCTCTGGGATGGAGATGATGGCCCATTCTTTGGAAAGTGAACCAATATGTCACACACGTGACCAGGTGTCATCGCAAAGTAATGCATTCAAAAATTATTGTATGAGATTAGTCTTATTCATTGCTACTTTCCTACCCACAGGACTATAAGGCATGTCTGCTAAAGACATGAACATTCTAGCTTTTTAAAATTCACAGAGTTTGTAAAATGCTTCCGTGTGATGCCACACACGTGACCAGTCACATTTGACTTCTGACCCTAAACAAACATCATCAGCATAACATATAAAATTTTCACTTGATAAGACGAACAAAATATGAATCATATATGCAGTACAAAACAATATACCTGTAATGCTTTCAGAATTAGAAGAGATGAATTCCAAATTTTTAATCATTTTGGTCACACACGTGACTAAGAATGGGCCTGATGAGGGTTGAACAATTTGCGTTGGTTCTTTAGATGAGCGCCACTCTCGTGGGAAGCATATTGGAAGTGAGGTGCAATATTGGAAAGGAAACATTGGGGAAAGAGTCGGAGCAGTGACAATGAGGGTCTGAAAAAGGGTTCCAACCCGATTTCATTTCTTCAGAGATGCTGCCTGACCCGCTGAGTTACTCCAACATTTTGTGCCGACCTTCGGAGCAAAGACCTACCCTTCCTTCCAGACGTGCAAGGCATCCTAAGCACCCAATAGTCACAGTGAAAACATGCAAACATTATTTAAAAAAAAGGCAATTCAGCAATCTAAATTTTTTTTAAATGAAGAGGGAGGCACTTTTTATAAGACGGCAGTGAATTTGGGCGCAAAGGTTGACAGGCATAGCTGTAAGAAAACAAGAGGCTGCCTTTAGAAAGATGGTTCGGGTACAGTTAAAGCAAATTAAGACCACGAGAAGCGAAGCAAGAACAAGCAGATCCAGAGCTCCCTGGATGATAACTATATACAGAGGAGGATAGAGTTAAAGCAAAAGGTTGCATATGGCAAATGTCAGTTTGTAAATACAAGCAAGATCGAGGCTGATTACAAAAAACCCGAGGCAAAATGAAAATTGCAGTAAGAGCCAAAGAGAGTGTACGATAAAAGATTAGCTGCCAAAATAACTAGGGATCCAGAAATACCCTGAAGGAGTGCAAATAGTAGAGGGCGGTGGAGGCTGGTTCTCTGGATACTCTCAAGAGAGAGCTAGGTAGGGCTCTTAAAGATAGCGGAGTCAGGAGGTATGGGGAGAAGGCAGGAACGGGGTATTGATTGTGGTTGATCAGCCATGATCACATTGAATGGTGCTGCTGGCTCAAAGGGTCGAATGGCCTACTCCTGCACCTATTGTCTATTGTCTAGCAACAGGTAAGTGGAGCTTTTCAACGTCACGGAAAGTACACGGATGCTGAGGGCAGCGTTCAGGTATTAAATGAGTATTTAGAACGTAGAACAACACAGCACAGGAATGGCCCTTTGGTCCACAGTGATTGTGCTGAACACGATGGCAAGTTAAACTGATCTCATC
This sequence comes from Raja brachyura, assembly GCA_963514005.1. The sequence goes on from OY740787.1 coordinate 82,966,671, forward strand.
TGCCTGTACATGATCCATATCCCTCTATACCATGCACTTCCATGTGCCTATCTAAAAGCCTCAGAAACGCAACTATCACATCTGCCTCAACCACCACCCCAGGCAATGCGTTCCAAGTCCCCACCACTCTCTGCGGGGAAAAAAAAATTGCCCCGCACATTTCCAATAACATTCCCCCTCTCACCTTATACCTACACTCTCTAGTTTTGGACATTTCCACCTTATCTCCTTCGCTTATCTCCTTCGCTCCATAGATGCTGCTGCACCCACTGAGTTTCTCCAGCATTTTGTGTACCCTCCCTCTAAACCTTTCCTATTCAAGAACCTGTCCAAACGTATTTTGAATGTTGTTACAATGCCTGCCTCAACTACCTCCTCCACATGAAAAAAGAAATTACCCTGCAGGTTCCTATTAAATCTTTCCCATCTCACCTTAAACTTATGTCCTCAGGTTCTTGATTCCCCTACTCTGGGTAAAAGATTCAGTGCAATCACCCTTTCTATTTTGCCCTCATGATCTTATACACTTCCATAAGATCACCCCTCATCCTCCTGCATTCATAGGTTAAAAGTCCTAGTCTGCTCAACCTCTCTCTATAGCTCAGGCCCTCAAGTCCTGGCAACATCCTCATTAACTTTCGAACTTCTCTGCACACTTTCCAGCTTAACAACACATCCGTCCTATCGCAAGGTTGTCAAATCTGAATACAATACTCAAACCTTGGCCTCACCAACACCTTGTACAACTGTAACATAACATTTCAACTTCCATATTCAATACCCTGGCTGATGAAGGCCAATATATCATAAGATCATAAGTGATAGGAGTAGAATTAGGCCATTCGGCCCATCAAGTCTACTCCACCATTCAATCATGGCTGATCTATCTCTCCCTCCTAACCCCATTCTCCTGCCTTCTCCCCAAAACCTCTGACACCCGTACTAGTTTAATTAAGAGACACAGCACGGAAACAGGCCCTTCGACCCACGCCGACCAGTGATCCCCGCACATTAACACTATACTACACCCACTGGGGACAATTTTTACATTTACCAAGCCAATTAACCAGCAAACCTGTACATCTTTGGAATGTGGGAGGAAACCGAAGATCTCGGAGAAAACGTACAAACTCCATACAGCCAGCACCCGCATTTGGGATCGAACCCAGGTCTCCAGCGCTGCATTCGCTATAAGGCAGCAACTCTACCGCTGCGCCACCGTGACGAGTCAAGAATCTATCCATCTCTGCCTTAAATATATCCGTGACTTTGCATTCACAGCCTTCTGGGGCAAAGAATTCAATGGATTCACCGCCCTATCAAAAGCCACTGTGTGATAAGCCTTAAAGAAGGAACTGCAGATGCTGGATAATCGAGGGTACACAAAATGCTGGAGAAACTCAGCGGGTGCAGCAGCATCTATGGAGCGAAGGAGATAGGTAACGTTTCGGGCCGAAACCCTTCTTCAGCCTTCTTGACCACCCTATCTATCTGTGATGCCGCTTTCAAGGAATGATGTATGTGCTAAATCCCTCTGCTCTACTGCCCAGGGCCCTGCCCTGGGAAAATCCAGCCCTGGTTTGACTTCCCAAATGTAACATCTCGCTCTTATCTGTATAAAACTGTATTAACCACTCCTCAGCCCACTTACCCAACTGATCAAGGTCCTGTTGTCATTTTTGATAACCATCTTGGATAACTATGATACCACCCATTTTAGTGTCATCTGCAATCTTACATGCCATCTACATTCTCATCCAAATCATTGATATAAACAGCAAACAGTGATTGATCCAGCACTGATTGACACCACTAGTCACAGGTCTCCAGTCGAAAAAGCAATTGTCCATCACCAACCTCTGCTTCCTTCCATGAAACCATTTCTCTACCCAGTAGCTTGCCCTCTCTCTCTCAATCCCATGCGATCTAACCTTCCAGAGCTGCTGGCCATCTCATTAAATGCCTTGCTGAGGTATTGGAAACATTGAATGAGGGTATTGCAGCAGATTTGGTGTACATGGTTTGTGATAAGGTGCCACAAAACAGGCTTATCAGCGGAGTTGAAGCATGTGACATAAATGAGACATTAACAGCATAGATACCATTTGGCCAAAAAAATTTAACAGAGGATCTTGGTGAATAAATGTCATTTTTTAAAATAAAAGGATAGAATCACAAAGAAACAGGTGCACTGCAACCATCAGCCACACATTTACACTAATCCTATATTAAGGTAAGAGGGGAAAGTTTAATGGAGATGTGTGGGGCATGGTTTTTCATACAGAGAGTGGTGTTGAAAGGGACGAATTGCCAGGGGTGGTGGTGGTGGAGACAGATACGATCGTGGTGTTTAAGAGGCTTTTAGCTTGGCACATGAAAGGGGCTGGGAATAGAGGGATATTCATCATGTACAGGCAGATTAAATCAATTTCACTTCGCATCATGTTCTGCACAAACATTGTGGGCCAAAGGGCCACAATCTTTTTGTTCTCATCACATCTTCTCAGATTCTCCATTCACTTGCACACTAGGTGCAACTTATAGAGGGGAATTAACCACCCTGCACGTCTTTGGGACGTGGGAGGAAACCAGAGCATCAGGAGGAAACCTACACAGTCATAGGGTAAACATGCATATTCTACATAGACAGCACCTGAGGTCATGAATTAACCCCTGTCTCTGGTGCTGCCAGGCAACGGCTCGAACAGCTGAGCCATTGTGCCACCCACTATGGAGGCGGAGAAAATGACATTCCCCAGGGATTGGTGTAAGGCTATGCCTTTTTTTACTTTGTGGATGATTTGGACTTCGGGATGCACGCCGCAATCTCTCATTTAGCAGATGCCACAAAACCTGCAGCATTGAGAATTGCAAAAAAAGGATAGTGATAGTGATATAAACTAGCAATGTTACAAAATTTTGAGATTTTAAAAATCAAGTCTGCAATTTATCCCATCAGGTAAAGCATAACAAGAAGTTTAATTTGACACCTAATTTACTTTCATATCTTCAGTATTAAGAAAGTTATGGCCATTTTCATGCTCGGAAATGAGTATCTTGCTTCCCATTGCCTTTCAATTGACTTAACTCAAAAGCTGTGATCTGGAAAAATTAAAAGCCCATAACTTTATTAAAAATTAAGAGAACTCAATGAAATTTTCAGTCATTATAGATTGAAGCATTCTGAAACAAATATTAAACAATCTTACTTGGATTACCTGAAATTAAAGTATATAATTAGTTAGTTATCTAATTGTAGCTAATTACAAAATTCAATGAGTAGATCTAAACATCTATCAATTTCTTAAGAAAAGATAAACTTTTTTTTAATTGCCTAAGTGTCCAAATAACATTCACACAATAATCCACAATATAACATAATTTTTAAATCTCATTTTCATGAATTTCTGGGCCAAATGGAAGGAATTTAGTGTTTACTGCCTGTAAATAAATGGGCATTTAAATCAACTAGCGAGTGGGTTTTAGCGGAATGCGGTGGATTGGAACGTTGCGGTTAGCGGTGAAGTCGGGGGGGAAAATACTGGGGGTTCATACATTTTTTGGGGAACCCATTTCGCAACATGAAAATAGTATTTATGCCTCCCAAAAAACCAACTTTTAATAAAAAAATAAAGTATTTACCTTTTTTTCTCCCCTACGCAAAATGCTTCCGGTGGTCTGCGGTCACGGCTTTTGAAGGTGATTTTTAAATTACTCTAGTTAACAAATAACTTAGAGTAATTTAAAAATACCTTAATGGATGAAATGTCGGAGCGATTTTTCTTCCGCAATTAAATCGCCCGACATTCATCGATTATCCTGGTCTGGTGAAAATCGGCACTTTAAGCCCGCCCCCCTCTGACAGGCGCTAAAGTCGCGCACACGGGGAGCGGCAGAAGTGCAGCGCCGCTAAACGTAAGTTTTGTAACATACCTATATAAACAGGCTGATAAAATGGCACTCAACATTTAATGCAAAGAAATAAGAGATGAAGCATTTTGGCAGGAAGAATAAGGAGAGACCATGTCGAAGGATACTTTCTCAAAGCAATGACCAAGCAGAGAGCATCGGGCAGAAACAGGCCCTTCGGCCCACTGAGTCGGCGCCAACCAGCGATCCCCACACATGCTCTAGGGACAGTTTACAATTTACCAAAGCCAATTAACCTACAAACCTGCACGTCTTCGGGAGGAAACAGGAGCACTCGGAGACAACTCACGCATATCACGGGGAGAAAGTATAAACTCCGTACAGAAAGCACCCATAGTCAGGATCAAACCCGGGTCCCTGGCGCTCTAAGGCCACAACTCTACCGCTGCGCCACCGTGCCCCCCAGTTAGAGGTTATAATTTCGAAATGAAGTACTGAAGAGGTGATATTGAATAAAGAATACTGTTCTAAAATCACTGTCAGCAAGAAAACAAAATCCTGCTAAAGAAAACGCAGATTCTGTTCTATCTGAACCACTTGATGTGAAAGGAGAGGCAAATTATATCAAGAGGACTGCAATACAAAAAGAGAGATGTAATGCAGAGGCTCTATAAGGCGCTGGGCAGGCCGCATTTGGAGTACTGCGAGCAAATCTGGGCCCCGTATCTGAGGAAGGATATGCTGCCTCTGGAGAGGGTCCAGAGGAGGTTTACAAGAATGATTCCAGGAATGAGTGGGCTAGCATATGATGAGCGTTTGACAGCACTGGGCCTGTACTCGCTGGAGTTTAGAAGGTTGAGGGGGGGAACCTCATTGAAACTTACAGAATATTGAAAGGCATAGATAGAGTAGATGTGGAAAAGATGTATCCACTGGTGGGAGAGTTTAGGACTAGAGGTCATAGCCTCAGAATGAAAGGGTGCTCTTTTAGAAAGGAGATGAGGAGGAACTTCTTTAGTCAGAGGGTAGTTAATCTGTGGAACTCACTGCCACAGAGGGCTGTGGAGGCCAAGTCAGTGGATATCTTTAAGGCAGAGATAGACAAATTCTTGATTAGAACGGGTGTCAAGGGTTATGGGGAGAAGGCAGGAAAATGGGATTAGGAGGCAGAGATCAGCCATGATTGAATGGCGGTGTAGACTCGATGGGCACGGGCCGAATGGCCTAATTCTACTCCTTTTACGTGAACTTGTGAACACCTCCACTCTTCAATATCCGGCCATCATTTGAAATGGGGTGGCACAAAGACACCGTCACAAAATCTATCAATGCCACAGTGGAACATTTGATTGCCTGGCAGGCTGTTGTGACTGTCAAGAGCCAAGACATCGCGTCAATGGCCCAAACATCATCAGTGACCTTCCCTCTGCAAAGTGCTGAAGATTGCAAGGACCAATGTTGTTCATAACTCTTCCAGCAATGTAACAACCCACAATAGTCAGGGTTGGAACCTGGTCAAATCAAGATTTGAGCCTAAAAGTGATGGCTAATATTCAGGCCATATAAATGATAGGAAGTAACCACATCCAGTAATGAAACTATCATTCATGATCTTCTACACATCACCATCACTGATTTAGTCGCACCAACACCCCTCCTGGACCTGATCTCATCATATTTAACACTGTGCACAAAACCATTTGTTTTCAGTACCTTAACTTTCTGCTCTTTGATTCGCCCATCTCTTTCATTCTCATCATCTTTGTAACCAAACCGCAACTTTCATCAGGGATGCCTAACCGTTGTCTCTCAGCCCTCCATCCCTTGTTATAAAATCTCCATGCACTCCCCATAATGCAACATATACAACGCAGGTACATACAGTTCTGTTTTACTCCATGCTCAATTTGTTGCTGATACCAGCAAGAGTTTTGTCAAGACACATTGGCATCTTCAATAAGCACATCATGGACAAAGTTCATTCTAGCGCAATGGTTTATATTAAATCTCGTCACCTCATGTCTAGCTTTGCAAATGCAAGCTGTATAAATGTTCCAGCGGAACTGTAGAAGCAGGGCATGCGTTACTATATTCACACCAAAATTGAGCCAGTGGGCTTTCACGAGTTAAGAGAATTGACTGGTAAATTGCTAATGAACTCCCATAGCTTTTTTATGAAACAAAAGTGTGACAGTTCTCGCTGATGGGGTTTTGAAGAGCTGCGTAGGTGGCTTTTCAGTAGTTTCATAAAATAATCATTATATTTGTTGAACAAGTCCACTGTAGTTTGATGGCACCAATCTAAAGAGTTCAAACTCATTCACAATCTCCGTACAGAAAATAATTTTTTTTGTTTCCAAGCTACTTTTTGTTTAAAAACTGCACAATAAAGCTCTCCCGCCTTGTCAGTTGTTTGTAACTTTGTCATTTCACCAAATATGTCAATGGGATAATTCACTTTACCTTGCTATGTCATCTTACAGTGCGTCTGTCTTACCTGGCAAGAAACCTGAAGTGTTAACCACTTGCATGGGATGGAATAGACAAGTAACATTTTACCAAGGGATAGCCATCTCATTCTCCGCAAGTAAAGACTTGTAGTTTGCAATCACATACAATAAATTGGAACAAAGCACCCAAGGTCTGATGCTCTGTATTTAATCCAATTAACATGTGCTGCTGCTGCTGCTGCTTTAAGAACACCATCCCAAAGACGGCGTAGATAGAACTGTTCGGTGCTTTTGAAACTTTGTCGGCCCAAATACGCAGCGACACTTGTGCACTGCCCAGGCTGTTTGCAAAACAAAGATTTTCACTGCACCTAGGTACCCCAGGTATATGTGGCATTACAGTATCATTCAGTCATTAATTCATTCATAAAGTATCATTCATACATTCTATTGGATCACACTGACAGCTAACCAACCATTCTCATGCTGATTCAACCAGACTGATTCCTGGGATGTCAGGACTTTCATATGAGGAAAGACTGGATAGACTCGGCTTGTACTCGCTGGGATTTAGAAGATTGAGGGGGGATCTTATAGAAACTTACAAAATTCTTAAGGGGTTGGACAAGCTAGATGCTGGAAGATTGTTCCCGATGTTGGGGGAGTCCAGAACAAGGGGTCACAGTCTAAGGATAAGGGGGAATTCCTTTAGGACCGAGATGAGGAAAACATTCTTTACACAGAGAGTGGTGAGTCTCTGGAATTCTCCGCCACAGAAGGTAGTTGAGGCCAGTTCATTGGCTATATTTAAGAGGGCGTTAGATGTGGCACTTGTGGCTAAAGGGATCAGGGGGTATGGAGAGAAGGCAGGTACGGGATACTGAGTTGGATGATCAGCCATGATCACATTGAATGGCGGTGCAGGCTCGAAGGGCCGAATGGCCTACTCCTGCACCTATTTTTCTATGTTTCTATGCAGCTGAAGATAGACACAAAAAGGGCAGGCAGCATCTCTGGAGAGAAGGAATGGGTGACTTTTCAGGTCGAGACCCTTCTTCAGACTCGTCAGGGGAAAGGGAAATGAGAGATATAGACGATGATGTAGAGAGATAAAGAACAATGAATGAAAGATGAAAAAAAGTTATAATGACAAAGGAAACAAGCCTTTGTTAGCTGTTTGTTGGGTGAAACGAGAAGCTAGTGCGACATGGGTGGAGGGGGGGGGAGGAGATCTATTGTACACGCACAATCTATCCATATCTCCGTGCCCATCCATTCCAGTATGTGGGGTGCAAACAGATTGGACCTCATCGCCCAATCCAGGGGCATTGAGAAACCTTTTGAGCCGAAGTGCAGATTAACTTTCTATGCGATCTTCAATTTTTGTGCCAGTGTAGCAATATAGTTTCGGGGCACAATAGGCTGCAACTTAAAGAGTAAAACATGTCCAGCATTTTTAGACTTTACCTTGTCTTTCCAGCATCTGCTGCCATTTGTTTGAAATTTGTTATTGTTGATTTTAAAGGCTGACTGGGGTTAAATGCTTTTGATCTGCTTTTGGTTATATCTGAGATAGAGTCACAGAGTCATACAGCGTGGAAATTGGCCCTTCGGCCCAACTTGCCCACAACGTGTCCCATCCACACTAGTCCCACCTGCCTGCATTTGGCCCATATCCCATGTTAAACATGATTTTTTACACTGTTCCACTGTTTTTCACACAGGGGGTTGTGAATCTGTGGATTTCTCTGCCTCAGAAGGCAGTGGAGGCCAATTCTCTGAATGCTTTCAAGAGAGAGCTCTTAAATATAGCGGAGTCAGGGGAAATGGGGAGAAGGCAGGAATGGGGTACTGATTGTGGATGATCAGCCATGATCACAGTGAATGGCGGTGCTGGCTTGAAGGGCCGAATGTAATACTCCTGAACCTATTGTCTGTCACATACTTATTAAAAGTCTGATCTTGTACGTGTGTATATGTGCGTATGTGTGTGTATATGTGGCTGTCTTTACATCTTTGCAAAAACACTACGCGGTAACGATAACACTTTTACATATTCCAATTGACATATTTCCCCTCTAGGCCGAGAGCACCTTATCTGAACATTTTATGCTTTATTTCTCGACTTATTATCGACTCATTACTGATTAAAACTCTAAAACTGTAAAATGTCACAATGGCGTGGCTAGCAGTGATCAGCCTCACTGAAGATTTCATCCCATATTTGACATGTTATTCGCAATTAAAGCATTAAAAATGCCAACTTTCACAAGATGTTTACATATTCTGATTCACATTTTTCTCCTCTTGGCAGAGATCACCTTCATTGAACATTTTATGTTTCATTTCTTGACTTATTACTCATTAAAGTGCTAAAAAATCAAAGGACTTTGAATTTAAAACGACCTGCTCCAACTGATGATGTCACAATGGCACGGCTAGCAGGGGAGGGCGAATTGCTATTGCAACACGCAGGACAAGTGCAATTGGAATTTTTTTTTGAAGAGTGCTGCTGAGGGAGGCAGGGAAGTGCTGGAATCTTACGTTCTGGAATGGCTTGAGTTGGAGGACCACGCCTCCTGTGGGGGCTACGGGTAGGGAAAGGGTGCATTGGGAGAGCAGACCCAACGGGTCTGCACTTGGTCTAGTTGTCTATAAAGGTTTGAGAAATTGAGTCACCTTGTGACTATGTGGGCATCCCCTCAAACCTGAAGTGGAGACGTGTTTAGGACACTGCTTTAACTGGCCAAACGGAGGGTCTGCCTGGGTAAAAAAATCTCCCATCATTTTCTTCTGATTTAAGAAGACTAATGTTGATAACTTCCACATAAATTAATTGGGAAGAGTTATGTTGTTTTTGTCTTCTCGAAGATCCTTTCAGAGATCACACAACCTTAGTTGAGTACAACTGCCATTCATTCTTACATTCTCCACACAACCTCAACTCCGACCCAAATATCTTTTTTGCCCCACCCCTCCCAGCGTAACTACCCTCTGCACCTCCACTCTGTCGCTACCTGTGTGATCTCTAACTTGGCTCCACTTTCCTTATATTGCTCCAGCTATTCCTAGAATTTCATCCAGTTTCCATAGTTACACACATCCCACAACCTTACACCAATATTCTACACTCTCACTCTCCTTAAATTGGCTTATTCTTTAAATACCAGACTGTTCTCTTCGCAATTAAGTAGCAGCAAATGCAACCATTACCAATTAATTTAAAATATGTGTCAAATTAATTGATTTGCAATTTGACAGAGGTTAGTTTAAATGGGCTAATGCACTGAATTATCAGGTACTATGCAAAGGTAAATGAATCCCAATCAGCTGGAAAAGACAGTGTATTTTCAGCATCTCTGGAGAGAAGAAATGAAGGAATGGGTGACGTTTCGGGTCTCAACCCGAAACGTCACCCTTTCCTTCTCTCCAAAGATGCTGCCTGTCCTGCTGAGTTACTCCAGCATTTTGTGTCTTTCTTCGATTTAATCCAGCATGTGCAGTTCCTTCCTATACAACAGAAATTACACACATTCATTTAATCTGCACCTATTTAAACAAACTTTTTAATGGCTACCAAGTTTGGAGAGTTAATAAAATGATCTCTGGTTTGCAGCACTGTACTGGATGGATTTGCAACACGGATTACACTGCTATCCTTAAATCACTCAACGCGACCAAAATGAGATGAATTATCTTTTTATCTTGTAGTAAGCCAAATAACTACAAGAATTGTAACAGATGACACATCATTCACTATTTGAAGCATGCATTACCAGATTAATTCAGTCACAAGAGTTAATTCAAAGAGTCAGTCAATTAGGAGAGGATATGTGAGAAATCATAGCTGGCTTACCCACTGTCACCGAGTGGATACCTGTAGCTTCATTAGTGCTCAGAATGACACCAAGTTACGGGGGTTCTCAAGGTAATTGCTCTCCTTCGCTGACATTATGTTTACATGTAATAACTGTGGTGCACTGCTCAATTACCGGCAGGAACTTGAGAATAATCAAACAGTGCAAGCCCCAAATTTACTGAGACTCAGTCGGGCCAGATGACTGCGTCACCTCATGGACAACAACAACGACCACCTCGCACAAGGGCATTTACGCCGGGCCCTCGGCGAGGGAGAGCGATGCGGTGAGAGAGAGGGATGTCGGTGAGTGAAAGGAGGGGGATGTTGGCGAGAGGAGAGGGTCATCGGCGAGTGAGAGGGCCATCAGCGAGAGAAGGACATCAGAGAGCCGTCACCTGCATGAGTGCCGGAGGACAGCCAGTCAGGCCTGTGCAAGTCGTGGGGGGGGTGTCATGTGGACAAAGAGGTACGTGGGGGGGGGGGGGGGGGGGGGGGGGGAGGGGAGGAGAACTCGGGCAGAAGGAAGAGAAACTACAACAGTAACTTTTGTAACGTTGTGGTCATCCTTTACATGGCGACTTTTGCATACTTTTACAGCAAACAAAGAATCTGACTGCATCCAGTACACGTGACAATAAAGTATCAATCAATCAATTCATTAATGCATATCCCAGCTCACTGCTTGGTCTCCTGGAAACCTTTAGGGATATGTGCTAATTTTTTTGTATACCAAGACAATGCAGCGATTAGGAGGAAAGAATGAAAAGATGCCACAAGTTGAAATAAACACCTTCTGGCCGTAAAAGCAAAATCTCTTAGCTCCAGCTACATAAAATGCAGAATGTTTGAAATAGATCCAAATGGTTGCCACTGTTACTTGGTGCACACATGGTATAATTCCTTGTTGTGCAAAATGTTACATTGTCCTCTGCATGCATTCTACATTATCATTAACAAAGGTACTTTCCATCTGCGCTATGAAGCCAATTAACCTCAAACCACATCAATCATTACTTTTACAAATCAGCCACACAAAATCAGCCATTATCACTGGATGCACTTTGTTCAAACTCCATTCCTAGTGAACCTATGATTAACACACCAACTTGCAGTCAGTCTGAAAGATGGTTTAGAAGCAACAAAACTTAAACTAATCACCTTGATGTTCTTTTTGCACTACTGCAGATCACATTATATTCTGGATCGTATGTTACATTCATTCAAAAGAAACAAAGTGCACACTATAGTGTTACAGCCACAGATAAAAAGGATACATGATAAAAAAGTGCAAAGGCTGCAATTAGGCAGGTTGGAAGGTGAGTAATTCATTCTAGCATATAAGAGTCTGACAACAGCAGAGAATAAGCTGTCCTTGAATCCAGTAGTCGCCCCGTTGGATTGCAACCTTGTCGTGGTCGGGGAGCTTGTGGTCTCAGTGGCCCCTACAGCTACGCCTGCGGGAGATTCATCTCCTGTTAGGGTCTGCCATGTTGGACAGGTCGAAGGGTAGAGGCGAGACGAAGAGCGATCCACTGGTCCTCCAGGGTGGAATTGAGCACAGGGCTAACAACCCTGCCTCGTAAAACAAATGCTACAGAAACAGTAACTGAAGGAATCAACACTACTGAGCGGAGGACCTTAGTTGTTGCCCTACATGCCAGGAGACATGCTAGTAAGAATCCATAGTATAGGTTTTCAAGTTTTTGTATCTATTGCCCGATAGGAGGGAGAAAAGAGAATGCCAAAGAAAAGCAAGACCTCGTGCCTGAATAACAGCCATCCAGTAGCCTGGACATCCCACCCTTCCACCATCATGAAGTGCTTATGGCATTAAATCCATCTTATGTAGCAGCCTTGACTTATGACTGTTCACCTACTTCCACAACAATCAGAGAGGGTAGGTGACAAATCATTCTCGATGATATACCCCAACACTGGTGCCCCACAAGGAAGTGTTCTCAGCTCCCTACTGTACACCTTGTGCACTCATGATTGTGCAGCCAAACACCAATCCAATAGAATTGGAGCTCAATGTCAAATAATGACGAGACAGAATACTGGACGGAGATTGAGAACCTCGTAACCTGGTGCCAAAGCGACAACCTCAACCTCAATGTCAGCAAGACAAAGGAGTTGTGATTAACTTTAGGAAGCGAAGCGGTACACACACCCTGGTATACACTGATGGTGCCAAAATAGGTTGAAAGCTTCAAGTTCTTAGGAATAAATATCACCAGCAATTTGTCCTGGACCAGCCACATGGAAACTATGGCTAAGAAATCACACCATTGCCTCTACTTCCTTAAAAGGCTTGGGAAGTTCGGCTTGTCCCCAACAACCCCTAGCAACTTCTGCAGATGCTCCATAGAAAGCATTTTATTGAGATGCATCACAGCATATTTTGGGAAGAGCTCCATTCAAGAACACAAGAAATTGCAAAGAGTTGTGGACGTAGCCCAGACCATCATGCAAACCAACCTCCCTTCCATTGACTCCATCTACACTTCACAGCGCCGCAGCAAGGTCACCAGCATAATCAAGGACTAGTCTCACACCAGTCCCTCCCTCTTCTCCCATCTCATCAGGCAAAAGGTACAGAAGTTTGAAAACCATACCTCCAGATTCAGGGACAGTTTTTTCCCAGCTGTTATTATTGGCAAATGAACCGTCCTCTCACTGGTTAAGAGTGCAGTCCTGACTTCCCATCTACCTCCTTGGAGACGATTGACCTATCTTTAATCGGCCCTTTTCACACTTTATCTTGCACTAAATTTTGTACCCTTTATCCTGTACACAACAGACTGCTTGATTGTGATCATGTAAGTCTTTTACAGTCAAAAGCTGTACCTCGGTACAGGTGACAATAACAAACGTTCAGTCTTGGGTAGAGCAACTGTGTCCCCAATAGGATGTTTCCTACGATACATCTGTGGAAATTGGTAAGAGTCGCTGGAGACATGCCCAAATGTCCTTGGTCTTCTGTGGAAGCAAAGGCATTAGTATGCTTTCTTGGACATAGCATCAATGTGGTTGAATCAGGTTATATTTACGCCAAGGAACTTGAAGCTCTCGACCATTTCTACTTCAGCACCATTGATGTAGACAGCGGTGTGTATTCGACCCCACCTCCTGACGTTGATGATCAGCTCTTTTTCTCTAACATTGAGCGAGCGGTTGTTGCCTTGACACCATGCTACTAGGTTTCTGATTTCCTCCCGTCTCATCATTATTCAACATTCAGCTCACCACGGTGATATCATCTGCAAACTGCGCCGCCGATTCTGCCGTCAATTGGAGTATGCTTTCTTGTATATTTTATTACCATTATCCATCATATACTATTTGTTCAATGAGATTCATGCAAACAAGGAATTTCATTGCACTAGATGTAAATGCCAATAAACTAATCTGATTTGATCTGAAGTGACAGAATGCAAATTCAGGTTAGTGTACAGATTTCTCGGTGCACACACCATTGATAATTTTCCAAAACAACGGTGAATATAGTGATGATTTAACTCGCATTTATAGAAAATAATAAGTATTGGTGCCCATGTGTTTGGTTACTACATCACTCACTCCAGTTTCTGCTAATCGTCAGTCTCTCATGCATCACAAGAAATGTTACAGAAGCCAGCCACATGATCACACGAGCTGTAAATGGAGATCATACAAATCCCTAATTACAGCATGTGGACTGTCTAGTAATCATAATCCCCTCTACTCACCCTGACTGCACAAAAGTAGTTACATTATTTCAAAATGCCACAAAAAATATACGCACCAAGAAATATTAACTGAACGGCACGGTGGCACAGCTGTAGAGTTGCTGCCTCACATCGCCCGAGACCCGGGTTCCATACTTAATATGGGTACCGTCTACAGGTTTGTACGTTCTCCCGATGACCTGCATGGGTTTTCTCCGGGAGCACTGGTTTCCTCCCACAATCCAAAGATGTACAGGCATGTAGGTTAATTGGCTTGGTAAAATTGTAAATTGGCCCTAGTGTGTGTTGGATAGTGTTAGTGTACGGGGATCGTGGTTGGCACGGATTCAGTGGGCCGAAGGGCCTGTTTCCGCGCTGTACCTGTAAACTAAACTGAAATTGGTTTTCAAAGAAACATAGCAAAATAGAGTCAAATATTACTAATTCCTCAAACATGAAGATGTCTTGAGTCACTGCCAAAATGATTGGTACTCAATACTTACTGATCAAGATGTTCAAGTTCATGCCAGAGTCAGAGACCACCGAAACAGGCCCTTTAATCCAACTCGTTCACGATGCCCCATCCAAGTTAGTCCCATTTCCCCATGTTTGGCTCATATCCCCCTAAACCTTTCCTATACATGTACCAGTCCAAATGTCTTTAAAATGTTGCCATTATATCTGCTTCAACTTCTGTCCCCGGCAGCTTTTTCCATATACCCACCGTTCTCTGAGTGGAAAAAGTTGTCCCTCAGGTTCCTATTAAATCTCCCCCCCCCCCCCCCCCTCACAAAACTATGTTCTCGAGTTCTTAATTCCCCTACCTTGGGGAAAAGAATCAGTGCATTCTCCCTATCTATCCCCCTCTATAAGATTGCTCAGCCTCTTACACACAGAGGAAGAAGGTTCGAGCCAGCCCAGCCACTCCAAATAACACCGCACAGATCTGAATTAAATTCAATTTGCCTTCCCCCGGCCGACTTGTCCGGCTGATCAAGATCCTGCTGTCATTCTGGATAATCAACATCACTGTCTACGGCACAAGAACATGCATAACTTGAACTCTCAACATTACCCCCTTAAAAGAAACATAGAAACATAGAAAATAGGTGCAGGAGTAGGCCATTCGGCCCTTTGAGCCAGCACCTGCCATTCCATACAATCATGGCTGATCATCCAAAATCAGTACCCCATTCCTGCTTTCTCCCTAAATCCCTTGATCCCATTAGCCTTAAGAGCTAAATCTAACTCTCTCTTGAAAACATCCAGTGAATTGGCCTCCACTGCTTTCTGTGACGGCAGAGAATTCCACAGATTCACAACCTTTATCTCAGTCCTAAATGGCCTACCCCTTATTGTTAAACTGTGACCCCTGGTTCTGGACTTCCCCAACATCGGGAACATTTTTCCTGCATCTAGCCTGTCCAATCCTTTAAGAATTTTACATGTTTCTTTAAGATCCCCTCTCATCCTTCTAGTGAATTCTAGTGAATACAAACCCAGTTGACCCATTCCTTCCTCATATGTCAGTCCCGCCATCCCAGGAATTAACCTGGTGAACCTACGCTGCACTCCCTCAATAACAAGAGTGTCCTTCCTAAAATTAGGAGACCAAAACTGCACACAATACTCCAGGTGTGGTCTCACCAAGGCCCTGTATAACTGCAGTTGGACCTCCTTGCTCCTAAACTCAAATCCTCTCGCAATTAGCTTTCTTCACTGCCTGCATGCTAACTTTCAGTATCCCACTTGACGAATGTCTCTTTGCCTGCAAACAACCTTCTTCAATCAACTTTAGCAAGTTCCTGTCTAACACCATTAGAGTTTGCCTTGCCCCAATTTAAAGATTTAACTTGTGGACCAGCCCTGTCCTCATCCAGAATTATTTTAAAGCTAATAGCAGTGTGGTCACTGGGCCCAAAAGGCTCATCCATTCCTGCCCTGCCTAATTCCCTCAGAGTTAGTCCAGCTCTGCCCTCTCACTTGAAGGGCCTTTGACCTATTGCCTGGGGAAATGTTCCTGAATATCTCTTCCTGAATGTCTCCTTGCTCCTTAAAAATTCTACTTAACAATCACAGTTTCCAACATAAGCAAGCAGCTAATAAAAAGCAGATCTTGTTGTTACATGCAGAGAGATCTCAAACCCTGCAGCTAATAGTCATTTCTCAGAAGCGATCTACTACAATAAAATTAGCTTTTGTATGCGCATTGAAATAAAATTTAATACAGCACAGACGGGATGCAGGTTAGGTCTAGATTCTGCTACATCAAACTATTAAAGACCAAATATAAAAAGGGGAAGTGTGTAAGAAGGAACTGCAGATGCTGGTTTAAACTGAAGATAGACACAAAATGCTGGAGTAACTCAGCGGGACAGGTTACATTAAAAAAAGGGAAGGTTACACACAGTAGGCTGCTTATTGCACTTGGATGATTATAGGCTATATTACTATGTTTAAATCTGCAGGTATAGTGGTCAGCATTTCAATAATATCAAACATAATAGTTATCAAAGAAAAAACTAAGTAGTGCTGCATGAGACAAGAGAGGAAAATGTAAGTAGGGAGATAACAAGAAAATGATGCATGTAAGATCAAAGTTCTTACAAATCTCTTGAAAACTCAAATCTGTAAATTGTGGGACACAGGAAGAAGATATTTATTACAAAACATGTTACATTGTGATATCCCATTGCTCATCAGCTTCATCTTTCTTGCACTTACCCACTTAAGCACAGATCTTGATCTGACCACAGAATCCCTCCACTGACTCTAGAGTTGGGAACGTATCGCTCATTTGAAGAATGTCAACAGGAAATTGCATCAACTTCCAGAGCATCTAGTGTAATAGAAATGGCAGCATGCCAATTCATGCCTACTTCCAGTCTGCTAAACTATTCCACTGGGAATGGATTGTGGAATGTTTGCTCCGGGTGTACTTAGAAGAAACAAAGAACAACTACACGTTCACAGGCAACCCCAGATCACGCAACTACTTTCCATTTTATTTAAATAAAGTGCCGAATGCAACTTTTGGCATTTAAGAGTGAATGTCAGTTCTCTTGCTCTAGAAATTACCAAATGATTTATCAGTATTTGTAACTGCAATGTTAAATATTACACAAATTATAAACCCAATGAGAAGTTAGCAATACCTCACTGTAAGAGCACTACGGGCTGCAATATTATGCTGGCGAGAAGCTGAATTTGATCATGAGTATCTGATGTTTCATAAAACAATATTGTGAAAATGACAAATACACAAAAGTTTCTCAAGTCTGAATGATCCATTTTTAATTGATTAATTAATTAATTAAGCATATGTATTCTTTTAAATCAACGTCATATTTGCTGAATAGACCAACTGAGTGATTAAAATTATGACTCCAATAATTGGACAGTGACCAGACCTTTCCAGTGACTTGCAAACTAAGGCTGCATTAAAGTGGGCGGGGGGGGGGGAGGGGAAAAAAGAGGAGGGTTGGAAGAAAGGGGAGAGGGGAAAGGGGGGGGGAAAGAAAGGGGAGAGGAGGCAGAATGGGTGGTGGGGAGAGGAAGAGATGGGGAGAGGGAGGAGGGAGGGAGAGAGGGAGGTGAAAGAGAAAGGGGGAGAGAGGAAGGAGAGGATAGATGGGGGGGGAGAGAGGGTAGGAGAAAGGGAAGTAGGGAGAGGAGAGCGAAAAGGGAAGAGGAGTGAGATGAGGGGTGAGCGAGAAGAGAGAAAGGGGAGAGAGGAGAGAGAGGGAAAAGGGGAGGGATGGGATAGACGAGGTAAGAGGATAAAGAGGGATGGATGGGGTTATTGTTGGTGGGTCCCATAACCATATAACCATATAACAATTACAGCACGGAAACAGGCCTTCTCGGCCCTTCCAGTCCGTGCCGACCATTTATTTTCCCCTAGTCCCATCTACCTGCACTCAGACCATACCCCTCCATTCCCTTCCCGTCCATATACCTATCCACTTTACTTTTAAATGTTAAAATCGATCCTGCCTCCACCACTTCTGCAGGAAGATCATTCCACACAGCCACCACTCTCTGAGTAAAGAAGTTCCCGCTCATGTTACCCCTAAACTTCCGTCCCTTAATTCTCATGTTATGCCCTCTTGTTTGAATCTTCCCGACCCTCAATGGGAAAAGCTTATCCACGTCAGCTCTGTCTATCCCTTTCATCATTTTAAAGACCTCAATCAAGTCCCCCCTTAACCTTCTGCGCTCCAAAGAATAAAGACCTAACTTGTTCAACCTTTCTCTATAACTTAGTTGCTGGAACCCAGGCAACATTCTAATAAATCTCCTCTGTACTCTCTCTATTTTGTTGACATCCTTCCTATAATTAGGCGACCAAAATTGTACACCATACTCCAGAATTGGTCTTACAATTTTAACATTACTTCCCTACTCCTATATTCAATGCTCTGATTTATAAAGGCCAGCACACCATAAGAGGGAAGGAATGAATATACAGCACTGATGATGAGGATGAGTGCAAAGCATGAGAGAGTGTGTGTGTGTGTGTGTGTGTGTGTGTGTGTGTGTGTGTGTGTGTGTGTGTGTGTGTGTGTGTGTGTGTGCGTGTGCGTGCCTGTAAGCGTGTGTGGTACCTACACAGGTATGGGCACAGTTGTGTATTTGTACCTACACACAGCAGTGCATCGTTAAGACAGTGAAGCTGAGATTTGCCATTGAACCATGCCCTTAGTCTGTCAAGTGCAACAGCCTTCTCAAATTTAAAATAAAAGCATCTCCCACTCTTCTAATGTGGTGGAAGGAAGTCACCAACAGTCCCAAAGAACTGTCCGATAGAAAAAGAGGACGAGAAAAATCAAACAAAAGCAAATGCTGGAAATCTGAAATAAGTGTTTTTTTTTTATTGCAGCAGAGTTGAATTCATATCAATAGTGTATTAAACTATTAAAATTATTGAAAAATATTTTAAAACAGGGACATATTCAAAACCAATGAAAATAATAATTGTTATATATAATAATCAGGTTAATTGGCTTGGTTAAGTGTAAATTGTCCCCAGTGTGTGTAGGATAGTGTTAGTGTGCGGGGATCGCTGGTCAGTGCAGACTCGGTAGGCCGAAGGGCCTGTTTCCATTAAAAATACTAAAATGTTAATGCCCCTCAGCTGTTCTCCTGCGCTGAACGTTGACTTGGTACAGGATGCACATCTGGATCCACCTGTGTGACTGTAGGAACTGGTTCATATCTGAGCTCTGCTGCTGGACTCCATGGGATCCCTAACTTCCTGGCATCCCCTTTCCCCATTACCATGGGAGGGCAGTAAGCAGATATAGGGTGGTGAGGGAGTTGGCTTTATGCATGTTAATATTTCAATTATTATAGAACCAAATTGTAAACCAAATTGCAAACCAAAATGTAAAAAAGGAACATGATGCTCATGGAAATACAGCAATGCAGCAAGACACTTGTGCAGTAAAGCGCATGCGCAGTGGAAGCAGCGAGATGTTAGAGCCAGCAGCAGGAGTGACGGGAGTGCGACCTCACTGGAACCATGCAATGGAGAAGCAACTCACCGGAATCTGCATGCAAACATGGTGGCCATGGAAGATCAAAAAGCACGGTCTCACCCAAGTCCAGCCACACACAGTGCCTTCACTCCGGCCACAAACCACTCCATTCTTCGACCCACTGACACGTGCATGATTTTATCATTGTTGATAAAGATGTCCACATCATCCACACCATGACCGGAACGATAAACAAAGAGATCCACCCCGTTAAATCCATCAATAGCGGCACTGCCACTTAACGATCAAGTGAAAGCTCCAAGGACTCCACAAAGACAAGGAGTGATGAAGATTAGCTCTCAGCCTGCAAACCATCCACTCTTTATGGGCAGCCGGAGGATGATGTTGGTGGATTTCAGAGTTGTTTTTCTGGAGTCCTTGGAGCATTGGCTTTGATTTTTATGTGGTAGTGCCTCTGGTGATGGAGATAATGAGGTGGATTTGTTTGATGAGTTCAATGAGGAATTCAGTCACAAATCCACCATCTCATCATCTACATCAGGGAAGAGGAGAATATAAGAAGGGAGCACCCGGCTGCCATAAATCATGACCATAAGCAAAACACATCAATGTCTTCTCCCAAACTAACATCCCTCGCAGTGAATTTCCAGTTATCTCAGTCAACCACTGGGCTCTCAAAAAACAGACTCCCAAAACTACTACTCGATTCAGAACTCTGCCAAAGGAGAAAATTACCAGATAGGCAGGTAAAAATATTCAAGTTTGTGTTTAAAGCTAAAGGTAAAACTGCTGGAGGAACTCAACAGCCGAGAAGCACCTGTGGTGGAAGAAAGGAGTTGACTGTGCGAGAGCGATCTTTTTGAGCTTCCATAAAGACCACCAAATTTGGATGCAGACTCAGGTGAGAGTTTAGTTTATTGTCAAGTGTACAGAGGTATAGTGAAAAGTTTTTTTGCTGCGTGCTAACCAGACAGCAGAAAGACAATACATGTTTACAATCAATCCATTTACAATGTATAGATACATCATTTTCACTCTGCTGCCCTCTGGGAGGCGATACGGGTCTTTGAAGGCCCGCACTTGCAGACTAACTAACAGTTTCTACCCACGTGCCATTAGAGAACTTAACTCAAACAGATAACTCTACGGGCAACACTACACAATTCGGGGTGCAAATAAAAATTTGTCTGCTAGAATGTGCAATATAATGTGCATTTTTTAATTATCTATTACTTATTTTATGCATTGATCTTGTAGTAACTGTAAATGTGAGAGTAAATGGTTGTTTGTGTTATTGTGTTTTGTTCTTTTTTAAATCTTTTTATCCTGTGTCTTTTACTGTTTATCATTGAAGGGGATGCACATGAAATTTCGTTGTACAGTTCATGTGCAATGACAAATAAACGTATTTGATTTGATTTGATAGAGGAATAACGTTTACTGCAAAATAAAGCCAGCAAAGTCCGGTCAAGGATAGTCCAAGGGACATCAAAGGGGTAGATAGTAATTCAGCACTGCTCTCTGGTTGTGGTAGGATGATTCAGTTGCCTGATAACAGCTGGGAAGAAACTTGTGCCTCTATGTCTAAAGCTTTCTTGGCTGCTTAGAGAGGAGGATTTGAGATGGCATTGAGAACCTCGAGGCCATGTATCAGGAGCACACGAAAGCCATGGAGAAGCAGCAGCAGGAAGGTATCGCCTCAGTTACCCACGCACCCGGCCCTTCAGTCACCTCTTTCACCACCTGTGGTCACATCAGTTAACTTAGAATCCAATATATCAGAATGGACTCAAATCATCCTTGACCCCAACAGACTGTTAAATAACTTTCTACTGCCAAGGATCACCTAGACTTAAAACATATTGTCCCGATAAGGTTTTTTTTCTGTTTAGTTTAGAGTTACAGCACAGAAACGGACCCTTCAGCCCACAGAATCTGCACCGACCAGTGATCTCCGTACATTAACACTAACCCACACCCACTAGGGACAACTCGACATTTATACCAAACAAATTAACCCACAAACCTGTACATCTTTGGAGTGTGTGAGGAAACCGAAGATCTCGGAGAAAACCCACACGGTCCCGGGGAGAAAATAGAATCTCCTACAGACAGCACCCGTAGTCGGGATCGAACTTGGAATTCTGGCGCTGTAAGGTTGCAACTGTCAACGTGCCTAAATAGCCCTTCTCAATTTGTTTAAAATACTATTGCAAAGAAGGAAACCTTGCAAGCTTTCAGGTATGAAGAAGGCAAGAGACATTGATCCTTTAAAATGAGAAGCAGTGACTTAAAGTAGCCAGCTGATATCCTGAAATTACAGATTTGAAAAGTGCGATTTCATTCTTTGATATAATGTCCGTTCTAAATTGAAACTTATTTTCCTTTTAGGCTCTTTTACAATGAAGCAAGAGTCATAGTGATAGAGCACAGAAACAGGCCCTTCAACCCAAATGATCCATGCCGACCAAGGTGTTTATCTGAGCTAGTTCTGTAGTATGTATTGCCCATTGCCCTCCAAAGCTTTTTTATCCATATACCTGTATTTTAAACATTGTAATTCTATCCACCTCATGATTTTATGTACCTCCATAAGGTAACCCCTCGATCTTTAACATTGTTTTAATAATCAAGTTGTGCTGTTGTAAAATGCAATGTAAAATGTTATAAAGGAGCATGCAAAAAACGCAAATAAATTACTGTAACTTGGTGCAGTAAAGAAAACCTTTTTTTAGAAAATGTTTCACGTTGATTTGATTGCCTGTTACTGTTAGACCGTGTTAGTGTGTGCAGTGCACCTTTAATGGTCCTCCTGACCTAACAACTTCACATCACATCAATTTCAACATGGAATAGTGATGTAAATACAACATTTAGTTCGACCTCAATTTCCATCATGAAAATCAAAGTCAAACTAAATAGTGCATTTACATTACTTTGATCGCTTTCAAACTAACCTATTTTACTGTCATATTATAACAAATTCTAGTTCCATGATGACTCATAAACAAGATCACAAAATGGGGGGGGGGGGGTGGGGGTGTGTGTGTGTGTGTGTGTGTGTGTGTGTGTGTGTGTGTGTGTGTGTGTGTGTGTGTGTGTGTGTGTGTGTGTGTGTGTGTGTGTGTGTGTGTGTGTGTGTGTGTGTGTGTGCGCGCGCCGCCCCCTCCCCCCACGGGTTGAGGGGACGGGACCCAACGGGTCCCACTTGGTCTAGTAACTCTTAAAAGACTCCAGACCTGGTAACATCTTTGCAAATCTTTTCTGCGCCATTTCCAACTTAATGACATCCTTCATATACTTGGGGACAGGAACAAAATAATAAAGGTGGTCTCATCATCGACTTGTGCATTTGCAAAGTAGAGTGCCAACTCCTGTACTCAATGCCCTGACAGACAAAGGCAAGCATGCCAAATGATTGCCAAGCATGCCAGTCTGAAGAAGGGTCTCAACCCGAAACGTCATGCACGGGTTATTGAAAGGGGATGAACAGCCATGATCACAATGAATGGCGGTGCTGGCTCGAAGGGCAGAATGGCCTCCTCCTGCACCTATTTTCTATGTTTCTATGTCATCCATTCCTCTCTCTAGAGATGGTGCATGTCCCATTGAGTTACTCCAGCATTTATTTGTCTATCTTCGGTGTAAACCAGCATCTGCAGTTCCTTCCTACACATACCAAATGCCTTCTTTACCAACTGGTCTACCATTATTACCACTTTTAGGAAATTATTTCTTGTACTCCCCCGGGCGTCTCTGTTCTGCAACACTTTTTGGGACCTTGTGTCAATCATACCCTAGTTAACTTACCAAAATGCAGCACCTTGGACATTACACAATCACAATAATACTTTATTAGCTAAGTATGTTTTGCAACATACGAGGAATTTCATTTGCCAAGTCAGTCATACAAATAAATAGCAAAGGAACACACAAAATATATTTTAACATAAACATCCACCACAGTGACTGCTCCACATTCCTCACTGTGATGGAAGGCGAAGAAAAGTTCAGATCTCTTCCCTTCTTTGCTCTCCCATGGTCAGGGGCCTTGAGCCCTCCATTGACGGGAGGATCTTGACTCCCGTAGCCGGCGGCGTTTGGGCCCTCCCCATCGGGGCAATCAGCTCCTGTATCGGGGGGATGTCAGTTCCCCCATGCGGCGATCGAACCCGCGTCGGGGCTGGTCGAACCTCTACGTCGTCGGAGCTTCCAGACTCAACCTCTCCCGAGACTGCGAGCTTGCGATGGTAAAGTCCCCAGGCCGCGGTTGGAGCGATCCCAGGCAAGGGATCGGCTCCAATGTTAGGTCCACGCCATGAGGTGGGGCCCAAAGTCAGTCCAGTGAGGCCTCCAGCTCCATCGATGTTAAACTGCATTTACCATTCCTTGGCCCACCTCCCCGGTTCACTACAATCGTGTGGTAATCCTGTTGCCGCTTCACCCGCTGTGCTCCTCCATCAGCTCTTTTTATTGCTGTAGTATTGCATTTTCTTACCATATACTCATTTCCTCTTTAATATGACTTCAACATAATAAATCCTTGATAATTTGAAAATGGTGAATTCCAAAGCATCTGATCTATTCAAAGGAGATCACAGAAGTCACTATAATGATGGCGTCATAAAATTACAGAGCTATTCAGCACAGAAACAGGCCCGACAGCCCGCCATGTTCATACCAACTACGTTTAGAGGACTATGGAGCAAATAGAATTAGTCCAACATGTCAACTAAGTTGGCATACTGGACTAATTCAATTTCCCCATAGCCCTCTACACCCTTTCTATCTCACATATCTGACCAAATGCCTTTGGAAAGACATAATGTCTCTGTGTCTAGAACTTCCTCTAGCAAATCACTCCAGATGCGGACAAAGAACGTGCGGATTATGTCAACACACAAGACGGCAATTCAACATCTAGATAAGAGCATACAAGGGAATTTCCACAAATACCACCGCAACCTTGAAGCAGCTCAAGAATGGAAGCTGTAGAAAGTGGTGGATCACGGATTTGTTTTTTTTAAATATATTTTTATTAGAGGTAAACAATAAATTGGCAAAAACATATTATGGTAGAAACATTTTGTGTACATCAATCATACATTATTAATATTATCAATTGAATCATTCTGCCTCTAATAGTTTTTTTGTTTTCTTTATAGATTAAGAGTAATAAAAAAGACATTTTTTTTAATTTTAAATCATAAATGGAACAATTTACCATTAATACATCATTGGAGATAAGATCAAGGAATATAGAATATAACTTTTCATCTAATCCCGAGTCCAAGTTTCAGTTAGGTTCCGCTGCCGAACCGATCTACCCTTTCAAATAATCGATGAAAGAAGACCATATTCTAACAAAAAGTTCCTGTTTGTCCATTAAGGCAAATCTGATTCTTTCCAGGTGTAGGGTCTCCGACATTTCCATAATCCACATTTTAATTGTAGGGGTTATAGGGCCTTTCCAAAATTTTAATATTAATTTCTTCCCGATTATTATACTGTAATCTAGGAAATTTATTTGGCTTGTTGTAAGTGTTAAACTTTGTTCTGATATTCCAAGTATTATTAGTTTTGAGTCCGGATCCAGTTTAGTATTAATAACTTCAGAAGTTATTCTAAAAATATCAATCCAGAAATTTTTAATTTTTATACAATTTGCAAAAGTATGTGTTAAGTTAGCCTCTAGATGCTGACATTTATTGCAGATAGGAGAGACATGTGGAAAGATTCTATTCAGTTTTACTTTGGAGTAATGTAATCTGTGTAATACTTTAAATTGTGTTAAAGCATGTCTGGCATTTAACGAGCATTGATGTATATATTGTAAACTTTTGTCCCAAACATCTTTCGTTATGGGTTGGCCTAATTCATTTTCCCATGCAAGTCTATGTGATTCCGTCGATGGGACCTCGCTATTCTGTATTAGGATGCTTATTCAAACATTCATCAAGGATTTCTGGTTCCCTGCTCCTACAATCTTGTGTATTTGATGTAACATAATGTCTGAGCTGTAGATAATCTCTGAGTAGTAGAAAATATTTGAGTGCAATCCATAAATCTGTTGTAACTCCTGAAATAAAAGAAAAGTGCCTTTCTTATAAAGGTGTTCCATCTTTTTAATTCCATAATTTTTCCATTGTGTGAAACCTTTATCCAGCATGGAAGGTTTGAATAAGGGATTGTTTACAATAGGGAGACAGAGTGGTATATTATCCAATTTTAAAGCCTTTTTCAAATGTTTCCAGATTCATGTACCACTATGTATTATAGGGTTTTCCCTATAGCTTTTTTTGTACAATTTTGTCGGTGCAAACATAATCGAACCGGTTTCAAGAGGTAAACAGTCCTCCTTTTCCATCCTTAACCAGTCTGGTTGTTGATCCATTTCTTCCAGCCCAAAATTCATGTTTTTAATATGGACTGCCCAAAAATAAAACTGAAAATTTGGTAGAGCTAAACCTCCATTAATCTTTGATTTACATAAATGTTTTTTACTTATTCTATGATTCTTATAATCCCAGATGAAACTTGTAACAGTAGAGTCTACTTAAAAAAAAAAGATTTTGGAATATATATCGGGATTGACTGGAATAAGTACAATAACTGCGGCAAAAATATCATTTTATAGCATTTTGATTTTAATTGTTGAAATGATAACAATTTACCCAATTCGTACATATCTCCTACTTTCCTAATTCCCAGTCTATCCCATTGTTTATATGTTTTGTTGATTAGAGATGGTTTGAATGCAGGATTATTCAATATTGGGGTTAGTACTGATAGATTATTTAATTTCAAGGATAATTTTATTTGTTTCCAAATTCTTATTGTATTGTGAATAATTGGGTTCTTCTTATATATTATACTATTCAATTTTATCATTGAGAACAAGATCGTTCCTATATCGTACGGGAAACACTCCTCTTTCTCCATTCTTATCCACTCCGACTGGTGAGTGGAACTATCCAAACAGTACATTATATTCTTAATATGCACTGCCCAGTAGTAATACGTAAAGTTAGGTAATGATAAACCCCCAAGTTCTTTAGGTTTACACAGATGCTTTCGTTGAATTCTGTGTGCTCTATAATCCCATATAAAATTAGTGATATTAGAATCTAGTTTTTTGAAAAAATATTTTGGAATATATATTGGGATCGCTTGAAACAAATATATTAATTGTGGTAAGAAAGTCAGTTTTATAGCGTTAATTCTACCTATCAATGAGAGCGGTAGCGTTTTCCAAAATTTAATCATAACATTCAGTTTATTTAATAGTGGCATAAAATTGGCACTAAATAATGATTTGTGTCTTCTCGTAATTTGAATACCCAAATACCTGAATTTTTCTGCTGCAATTTTGAAAGGGAATTTTAATGTGTCTCGCATCCTGTGGTTTCAAAGACATAATTTTGCTTTTATTCCAATTTATTCTATATCCTGAAAAAGATCACGGATTCTGACCTCCCCACCATCAAAAGGAATCTGCAGGATGTGCTGCTGCAAGTTGCAGCTAAGGTCATCAAAGACCCACACCATCGCATCCTCCCGACCCTATCCAGCCATAACCCTACCGAGCCATTGCTGTGGTTTCTCTACACACTTGGGTCCTTTCACTATCGTGGTCTGGTTTATTTAGATCAACTGATAATTTATTGTATATTTATTTTAGTTTAGTTTATTGCCATGTGTACCAAGTTGCAGTGAAAAGCATTTGGTGCATGCTAACCAGTCAGTGGAAAGACATGATTAGAATCGAGCCAGTCGCAGAGTACAGATACATGATAAGTGAATAACGCGTAGTGCAAGGTAAAGCCAGTAAAGTCCGATCAAAGATAGTCTGACGATGCCCGATGAGGTAGATAGTAGTTCAGGACTGCTCTCCGGTTGTGGTAGAATGGTTCAGTTGCCTGATAACAGCTGGGAAGAAACTGTCCCTGAATCTTTGTTGCTGTTGATGCATTTCACATGCCTCAAAAGCTGCAGCAAATAAGAATTTCCTTGCTCCAGTTCATATCCAGTGCATATCACAAAAAAACACTTGACTCTTTTACTTTTCATCTGCAATCCAGAACCTTCTCGCTTATTGTAAAATGAGCATACACGGTTGCTCTAACACACATTATGCTGCTAAAGTTACACATCTTGAAAAGTAAATTGATAAGTAATGGATTTAAAGTAATTTGACCAGCCTGCTTTGTGAAAAATGCTACGTGTCATAAATTAACAATTCTCTATGGTCGGCTTTAAAATCAGGATTGCCACATTTAATCTAAACCTGGACAACCTCGGGTAAGTAAATTTGAATTTTCATAGCGCAATCAGATACTTTCTCCCACAAAATGTGCCCTCTGCACCAAGGTAAATGAGATTCAATCATTGTATTGGACTTGTCGCTCATGCATCGAGACTTCTCTTACCGCTAATGGACCACTTTCACGTGATTCGACATTCAGAATTCCACTTGACTTATTTTTGCTGAGCAGGTGTTTTCTTAAATAAGAAACGCATACACTTCTTTCCGTTTTTTTTAGAAAAGCTAGCAGAAATCCAAGTCCCAGTAGTCTGTCTACAGGGTGGAAAGGTTAGATATTAACTTCCAAATCCGGAACTTTACACCAGCATAGTAAGAGATACAGCAGGAAGCTCGAGCTGGTTTGTTTTTGCACAAGAGCCAGAGAGTGCATTTCGTGTTGCACAAGAACACACAAAAGTGCTGTGATAAATGACTGTGACAGAATTAATCCTTGCTTCGATCATGAACAGATCACCACGAAGAAGTACAAGTACCCTGTAACGAACAATAACAGAGTCGGAAGGTTGCGGGTGGTCAGGAGGAACAGGGCCAATGATTGTGTATTTTCATCAGTCATTTAATATTTACCAGCTGACTGTGAATGAGTCACTTGAGAAAAATTATTTTTTATTCTGGCATCCTTAATTAATGTTCCACCCTCACCAATATATGAAAACATCACACCATTCTTTGATAGCTAAGAATCATCGCAGTTTTCTCCCTTCACGTAGCATAAATGTTGTGTGTTTGTGTAAAGCTATCCTTTCAGCTCTTCCAATTAATTAGGGTGCTGTGCATATCATATATAATTATGAATTTAATAATGTATTTGGACAAGTTCACTATGTCAGCAGGTCCAACAGTATTTTGTTTATATAAAGGTTTCCCCCCTTGCCAAGTAACTGCACTTCAGAGGTACGCCAATAGTTTTAATGTGGTTTAAGATAGAGCAAGAGATGAGTCAAGTCATGCCCAGACCTCCGATCAACTGCTGAAACTCTCATGCATGTCACTGGTAGCTCTAGACTAGATCATTCCTGGCACCATCTCCCTTGTTCTAATCTACACAAACCAGTCATCCAAAATTGTTGTGCTCGGTCCTGCCTGCATCTAGTCCACATTGGGCATTATACTAAGATTAGTGCATTTATAAGGTTTATCCATCATTTTATCATCATGTTTACCAACCTTCATGTCCTCAACTCACATTATTGTGCCGTAGGCAGCTTTACAAATTGGAAATATTAGCGAGGCGCATCATTTAATGGAGAATATGTGGAAAAATTTAAATGTCGTATTTTCCACTTTAAAATGACTAAATTTTGTTAAGATGGGTGGTTAATTGTTTATTCTAAATATAACCACAGAAAATTGTCAATTTTGATTCTAGCCAATATCTTTCCATCAAAAATAGACAGACTTATGGATAAAGTAAGTTTTAGAATGTAGAGAAGAGTGGCAAAGTAGGAAAAAGGTTTGTGATATGATGGAAGGCATTTGTTGGCAGATGGCTAAATGGTGTAAGGTTGCCTTAATTTGTCATCTATTTCCTTCTTGTAAAGTTTCTTATAAATTAAATATGTTTCTGAGTACAATAAGCATTCGCCAATTATCAGTGATCCTACCCCCGGATGTAATCAATTTTAACACTTTAAGTTCAATATTGTTATTTGATGACAATGATTTACACATTTTAACACACACATGCACAGATGAATAAATAACTGTGGTCAAATAAAATTAACAATGTAGTACAATGTCTTATTAAATTCCATTTGTGTCCATAAAAGGTTAAAATTCTAAAAAACTATTCATATCTTCCCATCTTTATCACCTATCATGATGCACAAACTACAGATACCAGCCATTTATGAATCCTGCCTAAGTGGAATCAAATTATTCAAGTCAAAATCATCTTAATCACAGTCCCCACTCCTTCTCTCCAGAGATACCTGTCCTGCTGAGTTACTCCAGCATTTTGTGTCTACCTTCGATTTAGACCAGCATCTGCAGTTCTTCCCTACACATTTTATTCACAGTCCTGCCAGTTCCCATTCAAATCCAGTTTAGAAATAAAACACTTCTGGCCACGTAAGCAGGTTCAGAAACACAGGTACTATAAACACCAGTGAATTTTTCAAATAAGTGGTTCAAAATTTTGCTGCCTCGAGCAGATGCACTTCATGCAAAGTGCCGTTTTAGCCTCAGATTGAGAACTTGGCCATTACAGACCAATTTACTGACGAACACAAAAAGATGTAAGCAGCCACCAATTCTCTTTCAAATAATGCCTGTTTTTTAGATTGCATTGATGAATCAGAGCTTTTGCAAAATCTGAAATCTTAAAATGCTGTTTCTGCAAGACATTCTGCGTTGAATTTAGTTGCTCAGTTTACACATGCCCAAGCCATGGGACCGCTAATGCCCAGACATGGAGTCGTACTTGTATAGTTTACTGAGTTCTCCGTTTATGATCATCTATCATATCATGTTAGGTTACTTTCCATTTCTATTTCCATTTCTGATGGGGCTGCCAAAGATGAGGAGAATGCAGCATTTGGGTCCATGTGGCAATTATCTTTAACTAACAATGCCAATTCAATATATTAACTATATTTTATAAACAGCTTTACAGAAGAGAAAATTGTTTAGTATAGAGATACAGCGTGGAAACAGGCCCTTTGGCCCACCTAGTCCATCTGACTAGCAATCACCCATCCACTAGTTCTATCTCACACACTAGGGACAATTTTTAACAGAACACAATTAACCTACAAACCTGCACATTTTGGAACGTGGAAGGAAACCGAAGCACCCGGAGAAAACTGATGCAGTCACAGGGAGAACGTACAAACTCTATACAGACGACACCCGCAGTCAGGATCAAACCCAAGTCTCTGGTGCTGTGAGGCAGCAACTCTACCGCTACGCCACCGTGCTGCCCCAAAATATCTAGACTTCAGGCCAAATCTTACTCAGAAAACCCACATTAAAATCTGCAGCATTAATAGTTGCAAGAGGAAAAACATAAGCATTGTTGAGACAAAGGCAGCATTTATAAAGAGGATGGAATCGCAATAACCCTTTTTGTTCAGCACAATAAATTACTGATGAACATAGCGACTTATAGTGAACATGTCCAAATACTTATTCTTTAATTAATAATAAAGGGAAGCGAGCCAACATCTGGATCTATACTGAATACTGCTTGCCAATGAAATGAATGGTCGACTAATGTATCAAGTAAAGGTCACTAATTATTAAAACAAGTCATCAATGTCTAGGCCATTATTGACAGACAAAAACGATTAATTTGAAATGTGTCCGTAATTTAATAAAAAATGCCTCCACCAAATTCTACAGTGAAATTTTGTGGTTTTTAAAGACTGCATAATTAATTCCATGGGATTTCTGGAGGGTTTTTTTGTGCCGAGGTGACCCATGCATTATGGCCATTGGGTTTATAGAATCCAGTGGCAGCACAACCATAATGCAGGGATCACCTCTATATTAGAATTGTTCCTCTGTCTAACAGATACAAATCAGAGCAATTCCTGTCAACATCCCCAACAGGTCAAATTATTTTCTTTTTTGGTCTCAATCCATTAACTCTACTTATTTGTTCATCTTCATTCCCTTCTGGAAGGCACTCAGTTTAACTTGAGAATGTTTTTTTTTAGATTACCAGACGCTCTTTGATTATTCACAGAAGTCAATAAACAGGCTGGGTACTGAACCACAATGGGGAACCATAACCATTTAAAACGATAAACACATTTTCTTGCGAGGAACCCAAACCACAAAGCAGGAAAAGGATCGCCACATTTCACAGACTGAACCAAGTGTAGATTGGAACAAGGTGTTACACTCTTATTGGCGCATCATTTGAGATTATCTTATCCCAAGCAGAGTGAAGGTTGAATCTAGCACTTATCACAAATGAAGACAGACACAAAATGCTGGAGTAACTTAGCAGGTCAGGCAGCATCTCATGAGAAAAGGAATAGGTGACACTTCTTCAGGCTTATCGCATATCATTGCAAAAAGTTGTAAACACTACCCAGGTCATCACCGGCTCTGACCTCCCCACCATCGAAGGGATCTATCGTAGCCGCTGCCACAAAAAGGCAGCCAACATCATCAAAGACACACACCATCCTGGCCACACACTCATCTCTCCGTTGCCATCGGGAAAAAGGTACAGGAGCCCGAGAACTGTAATGTCCAGGTTCAGGAACAGCTTCTTCCCTACAGCCATCAGGCTATTAAACACTACAACCTCATAAGCTATGAACTACAATAGACTATTATTATTGCACTGTTATTGTTTGTTCGTTTTTTTCATGAGTTTTTGTTATATTATTTATTATGATTACATATTCTGTTGTGCTGCAGCAAGTAAGAATTTCATTTTTCTATCTGGGACATATGACAATAAAACACTCTTGAATCAGAACTAATGGAAAATTGGGTTAACAATAGCACACAAGATAATTCTTTCCAAGAGACACTTGGCTGTATGAGATTTACTTGCATGCATCAGATAATGGGTGTGACTTTGCAGTACAGTTTTCTCAATAATACTAACTGCATGTGCCAACTTTTGCATGCATAATAAACTGCACAAACTTTTCAACCTCACTCCTGGGTTTCTACATAAAACAAATGAGATTTCAG
This sequence comes from Raja brachyura, assembly GCA_963514005.1. Next base: position 82,999,040 of record OY740787.1, read on the forward strand.
TGTGGAAATAATTATTCAGCACTAACAGTATACTTCCCCCTTCTTAAAGGGTTCTCTAGCCCTCAAATAAGTGACTGTCACTGTTAGGTTTTGCAACGGTGGCCGTGTGAGGCAAGGGATGGCAGGTTCACCTGTCAACATGTCCAGGCAGATAGACACTAAAAGCTGGAGTACTGAAGAAGCGTCTCGACCCAAAACGTCACCCATTCCTTCTCTCCAGAGATGCTGCCTGTCCCGCTGATTTACTCCAGCTTTTTATGTCTATCTTCGGTTTAAACCAGCATCGCCAATTCCTTCCTACACACGACACGTCCAGGTAGATGCTTCGGTAAACTGGGCCGCAGGAGGCCCTGCAACAGCCTGGGGTTCGACTGGATTGAGCATTGCTCCCAGTGCATGGATCAGACATGGCCTGCACCAGTGGAGAAGCATATGGAGGACATTGACAGCATTGCCAGGCCTGCAACTCCAACCCAGTGCCGCCACCACCAGGACAACGGGTCTTTAAGGCCAAGTTAAGACTCTACATTTTCAATATCTTTGAAACCTGAAGGATTTCAAAATGGTGCCAGAAATGTGGCAAATATTGGGTGCTGCCTCAGTGCATTCTGCTATTCTTACACTCTTGTACTTAAAAATTATTGTGCTTACGCATACAATTTTTTACTGAATTGTCTGCAAAAAAGAAGTTTCACTGTACTTAGGTACTTGACAATAAAGTAGCATTCAACCCCAACAGTTTGAGGGTCTACTCATACTTCACGGACTGCAGTGGTTCAAGAAGGCAACTCATCACAACCTTCTCAAGAGAAATTAGGAATGGGCAATGAAATGCATTCATTGGCATGGCTCGGACTGCAAAGCCGACTTCATCCCTTGCATGAATTTTAAAATATATAGATTCACTGAATTCATTCAGTTTCAGTACCACAATCCATTTAAAGGGAACCATCGCCATGGAAACTATACTTTGGATTAAATTTAAATTCAACCCAATCCTGAATCCACAACAGCCCCCAGCTTTGCCATTCACTGTGCGTGGCCTGTCCTGGTTTAATGTCAAAAATGACATCATTTCACACTCGTCTGAGATAAAATCCATCTACCATTTCCAGAAGTCTTCTGTATCTCAGACACTTGCCTGAGATATATTCCATCTGCCCACTCTCCCTGTTGGTTTGTATCCTGTTGCAACCCAAGACAACTTTCTTGGCTGTCCATTACACCACCAATTTTGTTGTCCTTTGCAAATTTATCATTCATGCATCTGTTTACACCAAGAAAAAGTGTGGCGAATACTAATATGCAAGGGCAGTTTGAGATTAAGGAGGAGGAGGTGTTGGGACTCTCGAAGAGCATTACGGTGGATAAATCCCCAGACTCTGATGAGATCAATCCCAGATTATTAAGAGAGGCAAGGGAGGAGATTACAGGAGCCTTGACAAAGATCTTTGTGTCTTCTCTAGCCACAGGCGAGATTCCGGAGGACTGGAGAACAGTTAATGTTGGTCCTTTATTTAAATGGAGAGAATCCAGGCAATTATAGACTGGCAAGCCTCACGTCTGTGAAATTCTTGAAGAGTATTCTTCGAGGTAGGATTTGCACACTTTTGGAAGAGAATTAATTACTTTGGGACAGTCAGCATGGCTTTGTACAGTGCAGGTTGTGTCTGACTAACTTGATCATGTTTTTTTGAGGAGGTGCCGAAGGTGATTGATGAGGGTAGGCTGGTGGATGTTGTCTACATAAATTTTCGCATGGCATTTGGGAGGCTACTCCAAAAGATTAAAATGCACAGGATTAACAGTGATTTGGTTGTATGGATTCAGGAGACACAAAATGCTGGAGTAACTCAACGGGACAGGCAGCATCTCTGGATAGAAGGAATGGTGACGTTTTGGGTCGAGACCCTTCTTCAGACTGAGAACGTGCTTAGAAGGCAGGGGTTGTGAAGGTAGTGCAACATTCAAGTTGGAATTTTGGGACCAGTGGAGTTCCCCACGGATCTCTGCTGTCTGTTATATAGAAATTAATGACTTGGATGTAAAAGTAGATGGGTTGCTTAGTAAGTTTGCAGATGACACTGAGATTGTGTGGGCGAGGACTATGAGAAAGGTTGACATGGTATACAGCAGGATAATGATCAGCAATAGAATTTGGCAGATAATTGGCAAATGGAGTTTAATCTGAGCAAGTGTGAGGTGTTGCACTTTGGATGATGAAAGGGGCAAAAAATATACAATTCATGGCATGATCCTTAACAGCATTGATGTACAATGGATTTTGGGGTCCAAGTCCATATCTCCCTGAAAGTGGCAACACAAATAGATAAGAGTCGTAAAGAAGGCATATGATAAGCTTGCTTTCATAGGTTGGGGCTTTAAGTATAAGAGTCAGGAAGTCATGATACAGCTTTTATAGGACTTTGGTTTGGCCATATTTGGAGTATTGCATGAGTATGTGGTCACTCCATTACAGGAAGGTTGTGGAGGCTTTGGAAAAGGAACAGAGAAGGTTTACTAGAATCATGCCTGGATTCGTAGGTATTAGCAACAGCGAGAAGTCGGACAGATTGGGATTATTTTCTCTGGAGCACCAGAGATTGCGAGGAGGTGCGAGGAGGGCCTAGCTTTAAGGTGAGAGGGGCAAAGTTTAAAGGTGATGTGCAGGGTAAATATTTTTACACAGAGAGAGGTAACTTGAAAAACAACCCTCCACTATCACCCTCTGCCTCTTACCACCAAGCCACTTGTGCAGCCAATTTTCCAGGTCACCCTGAATCTCAAGTGTCCCAAGCTGCCAGACCAACTGGTCTGAATGGCTGGTCTATGTGGCCGGTTTATCAGAGTGTCGGGTTACCCCCACAACATTGATGGTGCGATGCCATTGAATGTCAGGAGAAGGTGGTCAGACCCTCTCTTGCTGAACCCATCATTTGCCCTTTTGTGGCACAAGCATTACTTGCCACTAAATGCTGTCTGGGCCCCGTTGCATTTAAGTGCAGACTTTCCGATGAGTCATGAATGAAATTGAATATAATCTAATCACCAGCAAAATTTCCTATTTCTGGCACCTTGCAAAGGAGGTTATTATTGATCAAGCACCTGCAGATGACTGGGCAGAGAGGACTGTCTCGGACAACTGCTGCAGTGGTAGGACAGTTGACCTCCCAACAACCAAAATCATCTTCCTTTCTTGGTGACATACTGACCATTGGAATATTCCACGATGACCATTGTCCAGTTTTATCAGGATGCCTTGCACAAGTGAACAGTTTTAAAACTGCAGATTATGCAACTGCCAGATGACCCGAGACCTTCCCTACCATAGGAATTTGGACCCCAGGGTCCAAGTCAATGCGAGAGAGCCTCCAAAGACAACAACCCCGACAATGCAGCGGTGCAATGGATGAAACAGCTGGAAATGTAACCCAGACAGGATTTTGTTGTTCAGATTCTGAGCGGGGGGCTTCCAACGGGTGGTGGTGGTGCGAGGAGAAATACCAAGCGAGCCCAGCCGTCCCAAAGAGACTGCCTCTGTTTTTCAGGTAGCTCCTTCTGCCCAGCGTCGGCCACAAGCCGCACACAGCGCGGCTGGTCCGGGCAGCGGAGCCGGGAGGCGCGATGTGGCTGCGGGGTCGGTCCCCGAGTGTCCCATCGCGTCGCTTCAACCCCCAGCCCAGCCCCGGCAGACGGCCGGGCTAGCAGCTACCTCTGGGTGAGGCCACTCACCGCATCGCCAGCCCGCCCAGTCTGCAGGTTAACCACGGCTTTCAATAGGGGGCGGGGACGGGCGGTCATCGAGAGAAGAGGAAAATATAAATATTGTTTGAGATCTGGCGCCTAAACCACTGGGGGACGAGAGAGCTCCGGGTGAAGGTTGGTTGGCCGGCGTGGGTTTGTATTTGCCGGGCGTGTACAAGTAATCCCGCTGAGATTAGTGTCAGTGGCACTCGGGTTTGGCCCGTGACATGAATGAGCTGGGGGAAGCTGCCAGCCCCGACCCGCCTCAGCCCGGGCAACACGACACACGGGTGCAAGAGGCGGCGGGGACTCGGTGTTCGCCCAACACAGCGAGCTGCATATGCAAGGCGCTGTGACTGACTGCCTGCCTGCCTGCCTGCCTGCGGGAGGCCAGAGGCGACCGCGAACATCCAACACCTGGACTGGACCCGGGTCTAGTACTGGGACCCGGTCTAACCCCGGGACCCGGTCCAGCACTTTTCCTCCACACCCACCCAGTCCCCGCCCGGTGCCCGGCCTGAGGGTTGGGTGTTTGCCACCCCCCACCCCCACCACAGCGGGAGGTGACCATCATCACCAGAGAGTCACACAACACAGCATGGGGAAACAAGCCCTTCGGCCCAACCCGTCCATGCCGACCAAGATGCCCCTTTCGCCCGGGCGCTTGAAAGACACACACACACTGTGGGAATGAGAGTCAGCGATAGTTACTTACCAAAAGGGAGAGGTCCAGGGAAGTCCAGTCATCCCGGAGAGATGGAGGATTTCCCCCCTCGCCCGCCGCCGCCTCCTGATACAACCCCCGCCCCCGCACCGTGTCTGCGGGCTGCGATTTCTCAAATGTTAATGTTTAATCCGAGGATCCTGCATAAGATGCACCATTTCGGCACAGAAACCGGGGGGGCGCTTCCTTGCCGAACCGTGCAAGCAGATATTCCGGGGCCGGTTGTTGTTGGTCAGCGATGCCAATCAACGGCAGGAGCCAACCTCCGCGGCTGCTAATCTTCGCCGCCTCCTCTACAGCGAGCGCTGCCGCATCCTCGCTGCTGCTGCTGCTGTTGTTGCTTCCTCCGGCGCCACCACTGAGCCTCTGTATTTTCGTCGCCCACCCCTTCCCCTGCTTCCTCAGGTGAGCTGGCGAAAGGGAAGGTTCGCCCGCCCCTCTCCCCGCATAGTATGCCAGCGTTAAGCAGCAGGCAACAGACTCTCTAGCTCCTGCAACAAACTCCTCAATGGCAGAGGGATCCCTCTGCCTCATTTACACCAGGACTCCTCCTCCTCCTCTCGCCTGTGCTCCCCGGGTAGCCTAATGATAGAAAACACAGCAAAACCTCTGCAGTTTCTGAAGAGAGAGTTCACATTTTTAGAAATAGAAAGAAAATATAATTTAAAAAACACTGCAGGTCAGACAACTAACGTGGAAAGCGAAACAGTTAACGTTTCAAATTAAAGACCTCGTATGAAGTTCCGGGAGTTTTCGACGTGAGCCACTACCTCTAGTTTCCTCCCCACAGAAGCTGCTTTGCCCGCGGAATGTTTCCTCTATTTTCTGATTCAGAAAACCGAAACACAAAGGGTGCTGGAAATCTTAAAGGTACACAGAGAAATGGCAGGACTACTCAACAGGTCAGCTGGTGCAAGAGGAGCGAGAGAAATGCAGTTAACATTTCACGGTTGGGTGGTCTTTAATTAAAATAGCTCCGTGTCAAATAAATTAATGACAGCATTTCTGTTTTGTGGGTGCTAATTCAAAGATATTCACAGACTGCTGGAAAGGAAATTCCAAAGAATAAAGGGGATACAAGGAGCTGCGGGTGTGGACACATGCAGGGGAAAGTATGTTTGGTGGAAAACATAGCAAAAAATATAACAGATATGTTATATTTGTTATATAACAAATAACCCTGTTGCCCCTTTGGGCCAGCACCACCATTCAATATGATCGTGACTGATCATCCAGAATATAGAAACATAGAAAATAGGTCATAGTGATAATATAACTATGTGAATATCATGTGATAGGAGCAGAATTAGACCATTCGGCCCATCAAGTCTACTCTTCCATTCTGACCTCTGACAGCCATGCTAATCAGGAATCTGTCAACTGCTGGATGGAAAGGGATGAGGGGAATTTAGGGAAACGGGCTCATCTTTGTACAATGACTTTGGTATCCTATTTGGGATATCCCAAACCACTTAACCGTGAATTAAATAGTTTCAAAATGTGCCCACTATTATAATGCAGGAGAGGCAATAGTCAACCTGTGCATATTTAGCTCATAGAAGCGTGATAATGACCAGCTTGATGGATAAATACTTGATAGTGTTTCAAATTCTGCCACTTGATAATTTACATGCAATGGAGAGGCTGATGGGGGCAAAACACAATATTATGGAAATACTTAGGCAGTATCTGTGGAAAGAGAAACAGTTAATGTTCCAGGTACCTAATCTTTCATCAAAACTAAGAATACTTTATTGTCAAATGTGACAAGGCACAGTGAAATTCTTTGCTTCTATACCCAAGGTATGTGATTAGTCACCACTTACAAAGTTACAAAGTACCCCAGCTGTCTCCTCCATTGCTCCCCCCTCTCCCCCTCCTGGCAGTACCCCCATGCCAGGTCCTCCATTGTTCATTCCCCTCCCTCATGGCGGTCCCCCCAAACAAATAAATCTGGGTAGCAGAGGGTGGGAGAGGGCAATGGGTGAAATCAGAGAGCATATCTCTGTAGTTAAAGGACATGTAAAATTAAGCTTCTTTGTCTGTGCCAATCTACCCACCATTGCAAGTTCATACAAAAAATAAAATAAGGCGTTTCATGTCATTGCATGTTATGTCATTTTGGATTATTATGGTCTTGAACTCAGAACCTTCTGTCTCGGAAGAAAGTGACCTGTGTGAATATAACAATGCACTAGGGAAATCCTCATTTATCACAAGAAAAGATTTATAATAATGTGTGGAGAATTAAAATGAGATACTGCCCTTGTTTAGTATCAAGTACCTTAAGAAGATGTGTTGTGAGTAGTATTGTGACAAGGTGTGCCGTCCAGGTGAATTGTGCATCCAGCCTGAGGTAGTGTAAGATGCATGCCTACGCTCTTGGTTACAGCTTGGTGGTTTTGAAAACGATCCCTTCTTGCGCACACTATCTTCTTCCGAATTGGCCATTTATCTATCAGGCAAATCAGGAATATAGCCATTCCACATTATTACCTCCTATAAGTTCAACTTCCACCAAAGTGCAAATCTAAAGGAAGACACACTAAAAACACACAGCATGTGAGCTTCCTGGTGTAGAATGGGTGGGGTTGAATAGTTTCGACTTAAGTCCAGAATTTCCAATTTCAAGGTTTGAGAGAATTTGGGAGAGGACAGAAAATTAAAGTTGGACGGCACATGAAGAGAGAAAGAAAAGGGGCCCATAACTGAAGCTCATCAACATTCGTATATGTGATAATCTGCACACACCCAAGCCTAGTTGTAAGTTAAAGTGCAGACAGTTAAATACCAAGTCGACAAGTAAATTATTGGTCACACAGCATATGTCTACATCGATAAATGCTGTGCTTTTCTGAAGACTAAAATATGCTGGTATGCATAGCATTCTTTGCTATTGGTGACTTTGGCAGATTGCCATCTGATAAGCTGCTTAAGCCTTAACAATTAAATTAATTAATTATTTTCATTTTTAAACTTTAGTAATCTTTTTGTAATATTAAAAATGTGAAAATCTAGATTTTAATGTTTTGCAGAGGTACTATCTCAAAAAAAGCACTGGATACATTATGAGATACATTTGGAAAGTGTGAATTGCCTTTTCAAGAATGAATGAAGAATGAAGCTTGTGCCTTACAAGATCTTCTGCTGTTCTATCTCCAGATCCTACATTCAAGCCTTCACAGTCTCAATGCATCACTCGAGGGACAGTTAGTCTGTTTTACATGGGATGCTAAACTAAAGTGCTGTTCAGGTATATGTAAAATATACTGTGGCAGAAGTTATCACCTCCAACACCAGTATCATCTCCAGCTTTGTTTACTAAGTCTACCCTTATCTCTCCCACCTCATTCATCTGCTGATCAACCCCTCCTCACCTCGGTCCATCTATCATTTGGTAGTTGTTGCCCACCCTATCCCCTCACCGTTTTAACCAACTATCTTCCCTCTGCTTCATCAGTCTGAAGAAGACTTCTAGCCTAAAATATAATCTGTCCGTTTCCCACCTATCTGCCCACTGAGTCCCTCCAGCAGTTTTTTTTTATGAATGATCCTGGTGGCTTGTTTAACATTTCTTCCTCATTTACCTCACTGCTACCAGTGGGACCCTGCTACATGACCCATGACTGCTACAATGTTGGTTCAACAAAGTGAGTGCACTTAAATAAAATGTAACCAGATTTTACAATTAGCAATGCTAACAAATTACCAGGTCATGTTTTTCATGTATCGGTTCCGAGTATCATATACTGGGCACTGGGATAAATCAGTGGCACACTTCAGAATCTTAAAACTTCTGTCAGTATTGACCAAACTATGTTGTCATGGTCAAAGGTCCATTTATGTTTAGTAAAATATTGCAAAAGAAAAATGCTACCTGAAAATATTTTTAAAGCATTTTCCAACAAAGGCTGTATATTGCTTGTTAAACAAAAACAGAAGCAGACTCCTCTCAATGTTTGCTTATAAGTATGTCAAATAAATATATAAATTGTAATTACATTGCATTTTCCCTTGATTACAATTTTTGTTTATGATCCAAGTAGATGAATTATAAGAATTAAAAGGCATTAATAATTATCATACTAATTTATCATATTTTGATTTAAAAAAAAGATTCTGCTCGTTTATGATTCACTGGTTTAACTGTTGGTTACTGGAACAATGCAAAATATCTTGGGTCTGAAGAAGGGTCTCGACCCGAAACGTCAGCCATTCCTTCTCTCTAGAGCTGCTGCCTGTCCCGCTGAGTTACTCCAGCATTTTGCGTCTATCTAATGCAAAATATCTGTTGGCTGCATATATCCTGCTCCACTGCGGGAAGTGGAAAAGCAACAGATTAAAGTAATAATGTGATGTTTTCAAGAATCACTTTTCAGAGAAACAGCCATATTCTATTTCATGAACACCATATGCTGTCTGTCCTGAGAAAAATAAGCTTTTAACAGCTGTTCTGAGGCCGAGCTTAAAAATTATTGAAAGCATCTGCTCAGTGGCACAACATTTTTAATCAAAAAAATGCTAGCAGATTATATATTTATTTAATAGCAATCGTTAAGAATTTTGCTTTGCATTTAGCTGGAAGTTTGGTTTGGATAAAGGACCTGCAAGGAACTGCAGATGTTGGAATCTTGAGCAGAAGAGTACTGGAGGAGCTCAGCAGGTTTGGCAGCATCATTGGAGGAATTGGACGGGTGATGATTCGAGGCCGTTTTACAGATTGATGGAAGTGGGGGGGGGGGGGGGGGGAGTGAAATCTGGAAAAGAACGATGGGGGCAGGACGAAGCCCGGCAAGGGACAGGTGGCGAATACAGGTGAGAGGGAGGATTTGATTTGCAGATGGATGGAGAAAATGTAAAGGCTAGAGGTGAAAAGGAGGCAAATGGTGTCAGATAAGGAGAGAAGAGGAAAGGGCCTGTCCTACCAGCATGCAACTCTATGCAATGAGCGCGATCAAACTAGAAGTGGGGGCCGCGCGGAGGTCGGGTGATCCCCTGTACAGGGTCGTTCCCACCAGCATGCGCCTGCATGCGGCAAGCGCAACCAAACTGGCAGTAGGGGCCGCGCGGAGGTCGGGTGAGTGGCGCAACGTGGCGCAAAGTGAGGCGAACTTGGAGCGAAGTTTAAGGTAAGTTCACCAGGACAGAGAGGGGCACAGAGGCACACACACACACACAGAGGGCCACGGAGCCACACACATAGAGGGTCACGGAGGCACCTACAGATAGGTTCACGGAGGTACGATGTCAAGGCGGCTGCGAGCCGACAAGCTGTTGCCGCGCGGAATTTTTGGACACAGTCAGTTTTTCGGAGCACCGAGCGGTGTCGGGACGAACTCCGCACAATTCCGCACGGCTCCGGCGATCGAAGTGGGACCGGCCCCGCGACGCCAGGCGGCTCAAGCGACCACGTTAGGTTGCGCTAATCGCAGAGAGTTGCATGCTTGTAGGACAGGCCCTGAAGAGTGAAATGTGAATACAGAAGGAGGAATATATAGGCCGAAGGAGACAAGGGGAGGGGAAAGACAAGGAATAAAAGGGAAATGAGGGATTTTGGGATGGGAGATGAATATACGAAGGTTGGGAAAGTAGCTGGGTGACTGTGATGATGGGAGATAGTGGAAGAGATGGGGGAAGTGCACATGGGGGAAGGATTGGAACTTTCCATATTTGATTGTAAACTACCCGAACAACTTATAAGGTGCTGTTCCTCCAGTTTGTGTGTAGTCTCACTTTAGTAATGGAGGAGACCAAGACAGAAAGGTTGGTATGAGAATCGGAAGGAGAGGTAAAGTTGTTAGCCATCAGGAGATCCAGCTGGCTACGACAGACAGGGCACAAGAGTTTGGTGATATGGTCACCTAGTCTACGCCTGATCAAGCTGAAATAAAGGAGGCCACACTTGCAGCACCGGATGCACTAGACGAGGTTTGAAGAGATTCACGTGAACCCCTGTCTCACCTGGAAGGGCTGTTGGGGTACCTGGATAGAGGAGAGGGAGGAGGTATAAGGACAAGTGTTATCTATCCAGTGGTTGCAGGGGAAAGTACCTGGGGAGGGGGCAAGTAGGGTGGAAAGGGACAAGTGAACCAAGGAGTTACTGAGGGAGGGTTGATGGTGGGATCATGTCAGAGGTTATGGAAATGTCTGAGAATGAAATGTTGGATGCAGAGGCTGGTGGGGGTGAAATGCGAGGACCAGGGGGAGTCTACCCTTGTTCCGTCTGGTGGAGGAGGAGCAAGAGCAGAACTGCAGGACGCAGAGGAGGCATGGGTGAGGGATGTATACAACAGCTGGATGGGGGGGGGGGGGCGGGGACAACCATATAAAGAGGGCATTTTGAAAGTCACAGAGTGGAAATTGCAAATGCCCATGGCTACACCTTTGGCTTGAAAAAAAAGTGAGAGTCAGAAGATAAATTGTTGAGGGTGAGGACAAGTTTCAACAGGCAAGGAGAATGTTAGTTGAGGGGAACTGATTGAGTCTCTGGACAAGGAAATACTGGGGTGGACCGTAGGCTTTGCTGGTGGGGGGGGATGGAGGTGTGAAGTGACTGGACATCCATGGTACAGATGTGGAAATGTGAATCGAGGAATTGAAGGTTATTGAAAGCATTATACTGGAGCAGATACAGCAGCAATGGAGCAATTGAGAGTAAGGGATGATGACCTTGCAAGAGACAGGGTGGGAGGAGATGTAGTCAATGAGTTTGCAGTAGATGTCAGTCAATAGTCAGTCCCTGCGATGGAGACAGAGAGAATGAGGGTGGAAGTTAGTAGTAAAGTTGATGAAATGAACGAGTTCTGCATGAGTGCAGGAGGCAGCTCCAATGCAGTCATCAATATCGTGGAGAAAGAGTTGGGGGCTGGTGCCAGTGTGTGTTTGGGACATCTGTTCAATGTATCCAATATATAGGCAAGAGTAACTGGGTCCAATGCGAGTGCCCACGGCGACACCTTTGACTTGAAAAAGTGAGAGTCAAAAGAGAAGTTGCTGAGGGTGAGGACAGGTTCTGACAGGGGTGGAGAGTGTGAGTTGAGGGGAACTGCTTTGGTCTCTATTCAAGGAAGAACTGGAAGGCCCTGAGGCTCTACTGGTGGGGGATGGAGGTGGAATAGGACTGGACGGCCATGGTAACGATGAGAAAATGGGAGCCGAGGAATTGAAGGTTATTGCCAGAGATGGTGCCAGAGATGGAGGTGACGCAAGAAGAGCTCGACATCATAGCTGATTCAGAAATGACCTGATGTCTGGTTAACTAAGCAAGACTTGTATTTAAATTGAGCTTAGTAAACACAATTGCAATGCAGAATGGGGTTTGTAATCCACAATTGTAGGACTCAGCGGATTTTTATGTGAATCTATTTATTAATTCTTAACCACAGCTCTGAACAGCTCACGTTATAGCAATGTAAATCTCCCTGCTTGACAGGACATGCGCAGTGGAAAGCTTTGTGCAATGTGCTAACAATGTTATGTTTGCAGCATCCCTTTAAATAGTGAGGTTGAAATCATGTTACGCTTTCTACTGTTGCCTGCTTAGCCTAATTCATCAGGAAACTCAGAAGTAAAATCATTAGAATGGCTTGATTAAAAAGCAACAGACATTCATAATGCAGAAACACTCTGCATCTCTCCGTAATAGGCAATTGAAATTGAATGTTAAAACCCAGTGAATATTAAGTCTATAACCAATGTGCAAAAAGAAATGAAACGATAGTTTATAGTATATGTACATTATTTTAAGAGCCGTTACAACGGACCCGTACTGTCTGTGGGATGAGGAGGAATTGACATAATTAATAAACTCCAGCCTTTAGATACTCCAGTCTTTAAATTCATCAGGAGATACTCAGGTACAAAAAGGGGAAAACAAAAGTAGAGCAGGGGATTGAAAATAAAATAAGTATTCAGGTCACTATTTTTGTTCACTTCACAACCATGTTTTTAAAATGACCAGTGGAAGCACAAGAATAGTAGGTCAGACAGCTGATCTGACTGTTCCAAGGCACACGTCAAAAATCTAGTTTCCATTGAAGTTTGCATGATCAAAATAGATACCATGATGAATCCACTAAAGATCATAGCAACTTCTATTACCCATTGTTCAAGGTAATCCTTGTGTATTACTTGATCATCTCTTTATAATCTGACATAAATTCTTATATTTTTGTGCAAAATTAACCTCAAATGAAACCAATACAATACTGTCAGATTTTTAGATCATGTAAACTTACTTCTGGGAAAATAGACCTTTAAGGAGTTTTAAACACCATTTACATAATACTTTGAACAGTCAGAATTGAACTGAATAGTGCCAATGTTATGATTAGCACAGAGATTTTAATGATGGTGTTAAAACAGATTTAATTGATTGATGTCTCTGCCACCAGCGACAGAGTAAAAGGAAAACATATAAATATTAGGCATGAATAGTGGACCGAGGACACAAAGCTGTAGGAATTTACAGAAATGGGCTTGGCAGTAGATAGGTTTTCCTGATGTAGATTTTACTCAGTACTTTGAGGACAGGTAGACGCTTTGATGGTGCAATAAAAGAAAACAGAGGGATGGAAAGTATGAGATAACTGAGAGAGAGCTGGGGGAATCGAAGTGGCAAGAAATTGGATAAGAGTTTCAGCAAGCGTAAACGTAAGATAGAGATGTAGTCAGGATCCGAAACGTCACAAATTCCTTCTCTCCTGAGATGCTGCCTGTCCCGCTGAGTTGATCCAGCTTTTTGTGTCTACCTGTAGTTAGGATGGAAGTAAATGGTCATTTTGATGGACAGGATATGTTGCATGATCTTCAAATTTAGATCTATTCCTAGTGTCATATAATTTAATTTATAATGGGAAGTTTAGTGTGTCCATTTCTGCTGAGGTATTTAAAAGATCAATGGTTTAGAGATACAGCGTGGAAACAGGCCCTTCAGCCCACCGAGTCTGCACCGACCAGCGATCCCCACACATTAACACTGCCCGACACACACTAGGGACAATTTACAGTGACACCGAGCCAATTAACCTACAAACTTGTACATTTTTGGAGTGTGGGAGGATACCGAAGATCTTGGAGAAAACCCACGCGGTCACGGGGAGAACGTACAAACTCCGTACAGACAGCACATGTAGTCGGGATCGAACCCGGGTCTCTGCTGCTGTAAGCCCTGTAAGGCAGCAATTCTACCACTACGCCACCCACTTGCATTAATTGAGAATCTTATCATATCTTCAGAGCCTCGCAGAGCACTTTGCAATATGGAGAAGGGCAAAAACAGCATGGAATCACTGAGTTAGCATGTAGAGAACACTAACCAGGCAAAGGAGATTCTCAACATGGACATGTGCAGAACTGGATCACAGGTAAACAGGCTGTGGACAAATGTTGGCCAGAATATACAATTTGCAACCCAAATATCAAAACTAAATCGTTATGAAACTCATAACATTAGATTATGTGCAGGGGTCTGTCGATTTGAAAGGTCAATTGATTCTCTACATCAGCACAAGAAATAAGCAATACATTTCACTTATGGGTCAAATTTATCAATTTGAAATCACTTACTATTAAGAAAATAATTTTGAGTTATTGCCCCTACGGGTATAAGCAATATGTCATTTGTCTATATCAGATTATGGATTATGAATAAATAAACATCAATTTCTCATGGAGTCTCAGAGTTAAAACCAAATCTTGAGGTGAAGCAAAAGTAGAGAAACAAGGTAAATGAAGATAGACACTAAAAGCTGGAGTAACTCAGCGGGACAGGCAGCATCACTGGAGAGAAGGAATGGGTGACGTTTCGGGTTTTCAGACTGGTTAGGGATAAGGGAAACAAGAGATATAGACGATGATGTAGAGAGATAAAGAACAATGAATGAAATACATGCTTTCGTATCTTTCTGAAACATATCTTTCATTCATTTTTCTTTATCTATCTATATCATCGTCTATATCTCTCATTTCCCTTATCCCTAACCAGTCTGAATAAGGGTCTCGACCCGAAACGTCACCCATTCCTTCTCTCCAGAGATGCTGCCTGTCCCGCTGAGTTACTCCGGCTTTTTGTGTCTACAGTTTAAATCAGCATCTGTAGTTCCTTCCTAACAAGGTCAATGAGTCAGGTCATGCAGTTTTTTCTGTCCTTTTAAAAATATTGTCTTTGCTAATTCCTATGGCAACCACCAAGTGAATTTGTCACCCTATAATTATGCCATCTACACTGTCGGCGGCAAGCTACAGAATTTGTTTGTAATTGAGAGTGACAACTTTACACCCAGTTACCATTATAAATGTTGAACTAGCTGTGCACGAAGTAAACACATGATACTGTGTTCATACTGTATCTGGTACATCCCCCAAAATGGCTCTGTTGAAATCATGGGAGCACAATCTGAAATTGTAGATGCTCTCTTCAGTTGGCATCCTTGTCTCTTTGCATGAGGCACTCACAAAAGAATGCAGTTGCAATTATTCTAGTGTTAAATAGATGCTTGCATTACATCTTCAGATTACTTGAGCCTTATTTCCACCAGATGTGAGAATTCCTTAGTGCTCCATATGTCCTAATCCAGATGTTTTACTAAAACTCTTGGAAAAAGAGGCACAAGAGACTGCAGATGCCGACATCTGGAGCAAAACACTCACTGTTGAAGGAACCATTTGACGAGAGCAAACTGCTGGAGGAACTCAGCGGGTCAGGCACCATCTGTGGAGGAGAATGGAGAAGTGACAGAAAGACGAAGGGTCAGAACACTTCTGAAGAAATCCAAAGAAGGATCTCACCCAAACATCGTCTGTCCATTTCCATCCCCAGATGCTGCCTGACTTGCAGTTCCTCCTGCAGTTGATTTTAGGCCTTGCACCAGAACTGCATACCATTGTCGTAGATTTTGGTCATTGGAAAATGCTCATCGACAATTAATTATCGGTGGCCTGATATCTGGCAATGACACATGTTCCACATCCATTTTGTTTGATAAAAGTCTTGCCTTTCTTTCCTGTTTCTATTTATCACCACAAGTTGAATTAAACATATATTGATTGAATATATTTCTTAGTAGCTTGACTCATTACCAACTCAGCAAAATGTACCAAAAGCATCCTGCTCTGAATAGATTAAGTTGTTGATGAGCTACAGAACCATCTGAAACAGCTAAAAGTTCTTGTGAAATTGCTAATTATTTGTGGTTGAAAAAGTGATCAAACTTACTATTTAAAGAAAAATAACACACATCCAGATTAAAAATAATGAATTGTTGCCTTTCCTATTGATAGCGCCATCATATTGAATATGTTTCCCTAAACATTCAGCCCACTTGGTGCTAGATATTCATAATGTGAATCACATTTTCACGTTAGACATTATCAAGCAAATACTGAGAAAAGCAAAGGGAAGGAGTGAGAAAGAATAAAAACAACTAGCACTTAGGAAATGGAGCAAGCCTGTGAAACTTTCTTTCCATTGTAAGGACAAGTAAACAGGATGAAAATATGAATTGATCAGAAGAAAATTAAACACATTTAAAAATATTAACATGTAAATGGTGCACAAACAAGAATTTTAGGAGTAAAATCTGTGTGTAGGTCTATGGTCAAAGTCAGGAAATAGCAGCTTATATGGTAGTTGAGATAGCATTCAGTCCAGTTTTTATTAATGAAATGAAACAACAATAGACAATGGTTAGCAGCAGGCTGCTTGAACTGACTGAATGTTTTTTTTAAATTTTCGCCACCAAGAAATTGTGAATTAATATTTAATTAGTACATAGCAAGAGATTTCAATGTGTTTTTGCTTTGAAAACCACAGACCAAATAATAAGTGTTTTTTTTCAACATTCTTTTTGTGAACACAGGACTTCACTGAGCTAAACAAGTCAGTGGTGATCTTATTGAAAGACTCAGCAGGCTCAAGGGCCAAGTGGTCCACCTTCACAATTTCAATGCACAATTCTCAGTCTGTGCTAAGTCTGATCATCGTCACCGAGAACAATTTGAAAATGCACACCTCCAGATTCTGGGACAGTTTCTTCCCAGCTGTTATCAGGCAACTGAATCATCCTACCACAACCAGAGAGCAGTCCTGAACTACTATCCACCTCATTGTTGCCCTCGGACTAGCCTTGATCGGAATTTACTGGCTGTACCTTGCACTGAACGTTATTCCCTTATCATGTATCAATACACTAAATGGCTCGAATGGAATCATGTATTGTCTTTCCTCTGACTGGATAGCATGCAACAAAAGCTTTTCGCTGTACCTCAGTTCACGTGACAATAAACTAAATTGAACTGAACTGATAGCTAATCCACTTCACCCAAGAGATTTTTTAAGCTATGGGTACAGTGAAGTCAAATCAAAGCCTATTTCAATTGATGTTGAAATCTAAATTCCACCTATAGTAGCAATGTTACAAAATTTTGAGATTTTAAAAATCAAGTCTGCAATTTATCCCATCAGATAAAGCATAAAAAGAAGTTTAATTTGACACCTAATGTACTTTCATATCTTCAGTATTAAGAAAGTTATGGCCATTTTCATACTCGGAAATGAGCATCTTGCTTCCCATTGCCTTTCAATTGACTTAACTCAAAAGCTGTGATCTGGAAAAGTTAAAAGTCCATAACTTTCTTAAAAATTAAGAGAACTCAATGACATTTTCAGTTATTATAGATTGAAGCATTCTGAAACAAATATTAAACAAATTTACTTGGATTACCTGAAATTAAAGCATATAATTAGTTAGTTATCTAATTGTAGCTAATTACAAAATTCAATGAGTAGATCTAAACATCTATCAATTTCTTAAGAAAAGATAAACTTTTTTTTAATTGCCTAAGTGTCCAAATAACATTCACACAATAATCCACAATATAACATAATTTTTAAATCTAATTTTCATGAATTTCTGGGCCAAATGGAAGGAATTTAGTGTTTTATGCCTGTAAATTAATGGCCATTTAAATCAATTAGCGAGTGGGTTTTAGTGGAATGTGGTGGATTGGAACGTTGTGGTTAGCGGTGAAGTCGGGGGGAAAAATACTATTTGTTCATACATTTTTTGGGAACCCATTTCGCAACATAAAAATATTATTAAAGCCTCCCGAAAAACCAACTTTTAATATAAAAATAAACTATTTACCTTTTTTTCTCCCCTACGGAAAATCCTTCCGGTGGTCTGCGCTCACGGCTTTTGAAGGTGATTTTTAAATTACTCTAGTTAATAAATAATCTAATTTAAAAATACCTTCATTGATGAAATGTCGGAGCGATTTTTCTTCCGCAACGAAATCGCCCGACATTCATCGATTATCCAGGTCTGTGGAAAAACGGCACTTTAAGCCCGCCCCCCTCTGAAAGGCGCTAAAGTCGCGCACCCGGGGAGCAGCAGAATTGCAGCGCCGCTAAAGGTAAGTTTTGCAACATACCTACCTATAGCGAGGAAATTTAAAGTAAACTCTTTTAGAAATGAAGTTGGGAAATACTGCTGTATGCAATTGGCAGTATGAATTTAGAATTCTTCCTCCAAAAATGTGTAAGAAGAACTGCTAGTTTTAAATATTATATTGATAGATTTTCTTAACCAATTTCATTCAGGAATCAGGAATGTGCAGAGAAGATATATATATTTATATTTTGTTTATTGTCACGTGTTGCAAGGTAGAGTGAAGCATTTTTGTTGCCTGCTATCCAGTCAATGAAAAGACAATACATTATTACAATTGAGCCATTTACAGTGTATAACCAAAGAAAGATCCCCACACCTTGAAAAGGAATTTTATCCATTGTGCAACACATAAGTTGTCAGGCACATTAAACACATCGCAGTCGGGATATGCATAAGTAACAAATTATCAGAAGCTGAAATTGAATCACGCCCATAATCAATAACACAATCAATCTAATCACACAGGAAACAAAAAGAAAAACTGTCTGGAAATGTAGCCCTGATTGATGATGCTAAATGCACCACATAGTATGGTGTGTGTTTTGTATTCTGCCATTCATTCCATTGACTACAGATGTGTTAAAGTTGTGACTTACCAAAAATGTTACTGATGGATGTGGACTGAAATTCCAGGTTTCACAAGCTGTAAAAGAGTATTTGCTCTTCCACCTCATGCCGAGCACATTGGGGCATTGGAACCTTGCTGGAAAACACCAGCTCTCCTCCAGTGAAGTCATGGAAACCACCCCATCAATGCAGCAACTTCAGAACTTCAGTGTATGCAATCCAAACCCAATACTTAATCATAGGTGGTTGCACGTTACCTTGCTTCAGGCTAGATCTTGTACAGTATCCACAAATCCATTCCTTTTAGTAAAGGTTTGGTATGATGAAGAAAAGTACGAATAAGGTGTACAGCATATTATTTGTGTACGCGGAGATATTAAAAAAAAATACGTTAAGTGCTTTCGGTGATATTTTACAATTATAAATTAAAATAAAACTTTAAGTATATTAATTATTTGTCAATAGCTTTTGAATGCTTCTTGCTGCTGAAACTCAAGGCAAATCGACAAAGCTTTGACAAATGACCATCCGTGGTTGTGGTTTCTAAGCCAGTTCAAGAGCAAGTCATGTTCTGGCCCATTATGTGACCCAATAAAGCCACATAGGGCCCTGGGACCATGCCCATTTGATCAAGGACACTATTGACATCTGAAGGATGGGACAATGTGACTGAGTACTAGTGGCAGGTCCCTTTCAGAAAACTGCACACCATTAAATTTCAGCCCTTGCGTGTCAATACTATTCTGGTATTTTTTTTCTTCATTTTTACTCTTTGGAATACTTTGTATCTACATTTTTTGTAAACTTTTCAATTCCGACACATGTATCCACCAAAAACGCACTCCATTAAAGCTTTATTCCAACAATGGTGAAATATAGTGAACTGTAAAATCCCCACTGCATCCAAACAGAACAGATCTGTCCATGTGTTGAACATTTTAAACAGATTTTAAAATACCATTCTGCCTGCAATAAGACAAATATTTAAGACAAGGAAGTTTTCTTGCAAAAATATGTGGTGCTGATAAGATGGAGATAAATTTCAAATGTAACTGCTAGGCATGAACTGGCTGGTCACCACTCATAATAAAATCGTATTTATTTTCGAGTACTTTCTGTGCGGAGTTTGCGCGTTCTCCCTGTGAGCACATGGGTCCCCTAGAAAGAAATCTTATACAAAATGTAATTTTTGCTAGAAGAATTGAGTTGCACTCACAAATGTAAGAAGTCCCAAATAATTTGGCCAAAGGAATGGGAATTAATGAATAGATAAGGTGGACAAAAAAAGCTGGAGAAACTCAGTGGGTGAGGCAGCATCTATGGATTACTAGACTAAGAGGGACCCATTAGGTCCCATGTTCACACGGGAGGGATGGTCCCCCAACCCAATATTCCACCTCTCCACCAATTCCAATATTGGTGGCCAGTGGGGGGGTGGGGGGGAGGGACTGGTTTCCAGAGGGCTAGTATGGACATTGCGGGTCGAATGGATTCTTGGGCTGGCAGCTCAGTCCCTCAGGGCTGGTGGGCTGGCAGCTCAGTCCCTCAGAGCTGGTGGGCTGGCAGCTCAGTCACTCAGGCCTGGTGGGCTGGCAGTTCACTCAGGGCTATTCCTTGAAATTCCATTTAAAGCAGAGTGCAGGGCACCACATTCAATTTCACAGCATTTCAAGCAGAGTGCAGGCCACCACAATTAATTTCACAGCATTTCAAGCAGAATGCAGCCCACTACATTCAATTTCACAGCATTTCAAGCAGAGTGCAGGCCACCACATTCAATTTCACAGTATTTCAAGCAGAGTGCAGGCCATCAAATTCAATTTCATAGCTTTTCAAGCAGGTCACCAAATTGCCAAGCAACTCATTGCATTGTGATTGAGGGTTAACAAATAATTTATTGCAAGTACATTGCAGACTCACAGTTCAGTTGATACACAACTTAGAATCACAGTTGTGGGCTCTCCCTCACAATCTTTTAGAGTGACCGACTCACGTCCAGGCATCCAGGGTTTTATCGTCCTGCCCCCTCAAAAGGGGCATTACCTTCATCGTGGTGATTGACATGTGAGAGGACCAATCAGCTGATCTCAAGATTTTTTAAACACTCATAACTTTTTTATTTTTCATCGATCAGAAAAATCCTTGCGGCTGCCTCAGTGGAGGAGGACTATGAGTAAGATAGCCAAAAATCATAGCGATATAATTATAATAATAATAATGCATTTTATTTATGGGCGCCTTTC
This sequence comes from Raja brachyura, assembly GCA_963514005.1. The sequence continues at coordinate 83,019,769 of OY740787.1, forward strand.
AGAACACTCAAGAACTCCTTACAGTTAAAACAAGCAAATTACAAATATATAAATAAAATGAAGCAAAAACAACATATACAGCAATAATACATAATTCGGAGAGAGAGTAGTGGCAGCTAGTCGCGCCAGAGTTCATTCTCACTTCCGGCAGCCATCTTTTCTGAGCCATTTGCAGCACACCAATAAAAATAAAACACAACATTAACGAATTTAAACATAAAAACATCTCCCTTGAAATACAGTTTCCCCCTTCCCCACCCCCCATAAAAAGACTAGACCTCCAAAACAAAAACTTTTAACACACTAAAAATTAAAAAAAGGTTGAAAGGACAAACAGCTGCAACCGGGGCAGCCATACGCGATGGCGCCCCCTCTCTATGGGTAGCGTTTCTTCTAAAGTCAATATACAGCGCAGACAGGAAGTGGTCAAGATGAGACTTTTAGTTATATAGATGATGGCCCTTGATAGAGTGAAAATGAAGAACAGATTTTTCTTAGTAGAGGGATCAAAAACACAAGATTAGATTGAAAGTATATGGTAGAAGGATCAGAGGGGAGAAATTTAAAAACAGGTTTTATCCAGAGGGTGGTTGGGGTATGGAACTCAATGCCTCTTAAGGTGGCAGGTGCATATGTCCCTGGACTTGCAATGTTGTGACCTGCAGGGTTGTGTATTTAATACTGAAAAGTGGGAGGTAGCTCTTTTACACCTGTACAGACATGTTGGGCAGAAATTTCTTCCAGTCACAAACTTGTATGAATCTATGAAGAATTTAACTTTATCTTGTTTATTATTTTAAATTGCAAGTTAAAATGTTCAGGCATCAAGGATTCGTCTCAATGACCCCCTTCACTGGCAGTATGTGGGCCTTTCTTTCATCCACCATTTATTTTATAACACTCTTTTAACATAGATTTGTCAAATTCACTAAATCCAAGTTCCATTTTAGGTGTTTTCTGCTGAAGATCAATGTACTGTAATATTTTGATCCAACATTTTATAATTGGGAATATGTTCTGGTATAATGCTGCAGAAATGAACTTTGTGTTTAGTTACTAAAGATTCCAAGAACACTTTTGCCTATATGGGAATTATAGATACTCAATGCATATCATTCATTTGTTTTAAACCAATATCCCCTCTTTGTGCAGATTTGTCAATTTCAATAAATCTAATTTTCAAGTGAGGCTGTTTCTCGGGTGAATATCTACCCGATACACTATTTTGAGGCAACACTTTATAAATAATCACCCTTTTCTGTAGTTGTTCAAGTTTCCAAGAACACTTTTTCCCATATGGGAATTATAGTTTGGCAACATTTCTGTTCAATGATTACAGGAAATTTAAAATGCAGTGAAAAGGTCATTTTTAATATTTTGTACAGCCAGATGTTTCACATCAGCAATGATTATAGCCCGAGGCAAGCTGAATTTCATACAATGCCTACCGCATTTCATATATGAATTTAAATGATGTAAACATTAAATCGAGGATTCATGGGGAAAATAAATTTGAAATTACACTAGAAAGAGCAATATTGTGAAGAAACTTAGGTGATTTGAAGGCAAAAGGCAGCTATTTAAAAGAAAAACTGCAAGAGGAACTCACATGTCCCACAGCATCTGTGGAGGAAAATGGTCTGGTGACGTTTTGGATCAGAACCCTTCTTCAGACTGATGGAGGACAGGGAAGATAGGCGGCATAGTGAGGTGAAGTAGAAGCAGTGGGGGCAAGAACTAGAAAATGATAAGTGGATGTTGCTGAGGTGGGTTTGAATGGCAAATTAGTCAGGTGGGGAGAGATGGACGGAGATAATAACCAAGTCTGATCACTTCAAATTGGTCATTCACAGTAGTCTGAGTACATTACATACAGTGGTATGTCCATTTGTCTAATTTTATTACTTAGAAAAATGGGGTGGGAGATTGCAACCTTCACGTGGTCCGCCCTGTTTCGACGAATGCAACCAACCTGGCGTGCACAATCAAATAAGATCAAACAGAACAAGTTGTCCTACAACTTTAGGCTGTGCACACCATACGCAAGAAGAACTTAGAAAAATAGTACTCAACTGTGCTCTAAACTGGATAGCCTGCTGTTTCTTTTGCCCATTAATCTTTTGAAGTCGGAAACAAATTATTAACTTGCTTTATTTCACAGGTTAAAAGGGAGAATGCAGTAGAACCATAATTTTTCATCCCCTTGAAAATAGGAAATAGGTTGTGGGTCGTGTTTTTGTGGGCCAACAATGGTTGTTTGCATACCTTTCTTTACAAACTGCACCTAACTCCGAATTGTACTTTCGATTTTAGCACTGAGCCTTAAGGATATACCTTTGAACTTCCTATGTTTCTTCTTCAACATTCCTACATGGAGGTCTGTGATATTGGGTCCTTCCTGACAACAATATAACAATGTTAATAAGCAGAAAATATACTCCAATTTCATCGTCATACCTTACAGCCAACTGTTAAGTCAATGATTCATTATTCTTAATTCATTTGCAGAATGTGAACACATTAGACTCCCTAGTATCCAAACCAAACTATATATTTGGTTTCCCAATACACAAAAATGTTCACAACATTTTAAAATCAACATATTTCAACGCACTCTAAAGGGAAGGGGAAAAAACATGGTTTAATTATAATAATTCCAACCTAAAGTCACAAACTTGTTGAGTCAATAACTTAGTTCCATATTACCTAAAATATGTTTTTTATTTAAAATATTGGCTCTTGCTTCCATTTATTTGTTACACATTTTTTATAGCCCTAAATGTGGGAGTCCAAAGGCAGATTTTACATCATATTGTAACTAAAACAAGAACTATGACATATAATCTGAATTAGTTCTTCTAATTTTGCATTTGCCAATGCAGCATCTATGGAAACTGTATCTGCAAAATATTATTTCCAAATCAATAACTAAAGTTGCAGTTGTATTTCATCAGATTATAAAGCAATGTAAGAGTTGTCTATTAATGCTGTGCATTCGGATCTGGTTGCAGTTAAGGTTTTGCTTACATTTAAACACGCAAAATAATACTTTTTCCCCCATTAAGTGTTTCCTTTATCGCCACATCATTCTAGGTCAGATGCCTAAAGTATAACAATATTTTGAATTCTTGAAATAAAAATAAATGCAATTTGTGAAAGTCTCCTTAATAAACTGCTCCTGGCATTTCCGGTTTGCGTTACTGCAGCTAGTCCCGGGGCACACAGGCGACCTGGGAACTCGAGGGATCTGGGAACTGCAGCCAGCCAGCCGGGGAATGCAGGCGATCTGAAAACTGCAGAAAATGAATTGAAAAACACCTGAAAACTATGTATTATTAGTATGTATTATTACTACTTTGTGTATTATTAGTATTATTACTAATTACTAATTTAGTTAGTATGTATTATAGTTACCTCCATTTATTAACTATGGCGATCATTTATTAACTATGGCACACCATCTGCTCACAAACATAGGTCATGGCCCCTATGCAAAAAAGGTTGCCGACCTCTGCAGTAGACAATTAAAAATAAAACATTATAAATTAAACATGGTAAGAATGAAATAAAATATCAGAGCAAAAGGAGGCTAGACTTTTGGCTGTTGAGTAGAGCTACTGCTCGTGGAAAAAAGGTGTTTTTATGTCTGGCTGTGATGACTTTGACAGCCCGGAGATGCCTTCCAGAGGGAAATGCTTCAAAGAGTTTGTGGCCAGGGTGAGAGGGGTCAGAGATGATCTTACCCGCTCGCTTCCTGGCCCTTGCAGTGTACAGTTCGCCGATGGGGGGGAAGGTTGCAGCCAACAACCTTCTGAGCTGATCGAACGATTCGTTGCAGCCTCCGGATGTCGTGCTTGGTGGCTGAGCTAAACTAGACCATGATGGAGAAGGTGAGAGCAGACTCTATGGTGGCTGTATAAAACTGGACCATCATTGCCTGTGGCAGATTGTGTTTTCTCAGCTGCTGCAGGAAGTACATCCTCTGTTGGGCCTTTTTGACTGTGGAGTCAATGGTGGCCTCCCATCTAAGGTCCCTGGAGATGATAGTTCCAAGGAACTTAAATGACTCCACATATGTGACTATGGTGTTGTTGATGGTGAGTGGGGGGTGTCGAGGGGGAGCACTCCTAAAGTCTACAATTGAACCTAGAATTAATGTTGAATCATATTATTATAGTTGGAGTGAGGGAGAGTATTCTCAGTTGAAGTTCAGTAAAATAGTTTATGTTCAGTGTGTTTCATGTACCCTGCAATATCTATTTCAAAAATTATACTTCCTAATTAAGTGAATACTAAAAGTGGTGGATTCTCATTTTATAGAAACATAGAAAACAGGAGTAGGCCATTCAGCCTTCGAGCCAGTACCGCCATTCAATATGATCATGGCTGATCATCCAAAATCAGTAGCCCGTTCCTGCTTTCTCCACATATCCCTTGATTCTGTTAGCCCCAAGAGCAATATCTAACTCTCTCTTGAATACACCATATAACCAACCCTTCCACAATATTGACAGCAGAGTGGTGCAGCTGGTGGAGCTGCTGCCTCACAACTCCAGCAATGCAAACGTCTGGTGCTCCCCGTGTGGAGTCTGCATGCTCTCCCTGTGACCTCCTGGATTTCCTCTACTAGCCTTGGTTTCCTTCCAAATCTATACAGATGTGTAGGTTAATTGACCACTATAAATTGCCCCGAGGGTGCAGACGAGTGGCAGAATCTTGGAGGAAGTTGATGGGAATTGTGAGAAGAATATACGGTAATTTAATTAAGGTAGGGTTAATGTGAATAGAAACATAGAAATTAGGTGCAGGAGTAGGCCATTTGGCCCTTCGAGCCTGCACCGCCATTCAATATGATCATGGCTGATCATCCAACTCAGTATCCCGTACCTGCCTTCTCTCCATACTCTCTGATCCCCTTAGCCACAAGGGCCACATCTAACTCCCTCTTAAATATAGCCAATGAACTGGCCTCAACTACCCTCTGTGGCAGAGAGTTCCAGAGACCCACCACTCTCTGTGTGAAAACATTCCTTCTCATCTCGGTCCTAAAGGATTTCCCCCTTATCCTTAAGCTGTGACCCCTTGTCCTGGACCTCCCCAACATTGGGAACAATCTTCCTGCATCTAGCCTGTCCAACCCCTTAAGAATTTTGTACGTTTGGGTGTATAATGACTGGCTCTAATTCAGTGGGCCTGCTTTTATGCTGTATCTATGACTCAAATCACTCTCACATTGTATTGAGAATTTTATGGTGTCTCGTGAAGTATCTCTCTAATTAGTGATATGAACACAAACTAAGCAGTCAACACGGTCTGTGTTGCAAAGCAGCACAGGTGGTATTGCATCTACCAGTGCCCTTATGTTCTTCAAGTAAATTATCAATTATGGATGGAACGGCAAAAAAAAAGGCTAGAGGTAAATGAAACTATTGCTATGTACCTTTCAGTGCATATTATTACAATTCAGCTTTCGCTCAATATGATTTATGTTAAAGGTGATGCTTACAACTTGCAGTATTTCAGCACAATGAAAGGTAATACAACATTATTTACTCGGGTGGAAAACATCAGAACTATCAACAGAAAATATATTCAGTATGCATGTATTATCACAGTTCTACTTTGCAATTTTTACCAATTCAGGATGACATATCTTCTCTATGGTACAACAGAACAGTAACCCCTAATTTTTCAGGAATGTTTTAATGGTACAAAATGCTAATAAAATAACAAGAGCTGAAATCAATAAAATTACATACATAAATGGTAAAGGTTAACCATTTTACTTTAAACAACTCCATTTATATTCCAACAGTCACATTCTTTATATAACACAATAAGTAAAAATAAGTTTTCGTGCCATATCAACATTCCCACTATTCTGATAAATTAATGATAGGTTGTAAGCAATGTCTCGTCTGAGATCCACTTGGTCATCTTCTATTCCCTGCAATAAAAAGATAATCTTTAAATCAAATCAAATCTCCTTAAAATTCCTTTGGCCATTTTGCAGCAAACTATGAAACATAATGTTGGAATATTACATAAAGTTGCCAAAATGGTTGAAATACTGTTGGGAAAATGTTTCATAACTGCATAATACAGTGGCTCAAACGTGAAATGGCTTGGTTAAGGACAGAATTCAATATGTCCTCAGTTGCTGCTCCATCATTCCACCCAGTGGTTGATTTAACAATGTTAAGCTGGCGTGGCTACATCTATAATCTAAATGCAGATTTAATGGGGGGGGGTTTTCTTTTTATGTTGATCAATCGTATTTGACAGTATTATCCCTTTTCTTTATTTGCTTTCCTTAATGATTGCTGGTAGCACTTTATCTTTTAATCGACAATAAAATAACATTCAAACCGTAACAATGAATCAACTGATGAAATTACCAAGATTTGGTCTGAACTCTTCTGGGTAATTTTGCCTTTGATTGGTGTAATTTAAGATGACATCAAGTCATGGCGGTTAAGATTCCAATTGTTACTTTTTTTGATAATCTATTTATATTAACAGATGTATGTAGAATACATGCCCCAATCAGCATCAATGGTGCCAAAGTGGAAATGATTGAGAGCTTCAAGTTCCTTGGTGTACATATTACCAACAATCTGTCCTGAGGCAACCACTGGAAGCAACAGGCAGGAAGGCACACCAACGCCTCTACTTGCTCAGGAGAGTGACATTTGGAATGTCTCCAATGACTCTTACAAGCTTCTACAGATCCATCATAGAAACCATACTGTATAAGCATGTTGCATCACAGTTTGGTTTGGGAACCGCTCTGCCCGAGACCACAAGAAATTGCAGAGTTGTGAATGTAGCCCAGACCATCAAATAGACTTGACTCCGTACCACTGAATCTACCCACACTTCACTTGGAAAGCAGCAAACATAATCAAAGACTTCTCCCACCTCAGTCATTCCTTCTGCTCTTCGCTCCCTCAGGCAGAAAATACAGGAACTTGAATGTGCACACCACCAGACTCAGGAACAACTCTTAACAAATTTCTGAACGGTCCTTCCATTGCAAACATTAGACTTTGTCCGTAGAACTGGTGCTGAGAACTATATTCCGCACTCTGTATCTTCCCTTTTGCTCTATCAATTGTACTTGAGTTTTGCTATATTGTATTTATGTACAGTATTATCTGATTTGATAGCATGTAAAACAAACCTTTTCACTCTATAACAATAAACGAGACAATAATAAACCTAAACCTAAAATTCTGACCTGTCGTGGCTATATTCTCTGCCTCAGCAGCACCAATGTTTCCTGTTGCTTCTATTCAAGGTCAATAGAAAGATATTTGGACTAAAAGGGAATCCAGGCTTATTGGGTTGGGCATGAAGGGCCAAGGATCAAATCTGGATTGGACTTACTAAATGGAGGAGCATGTTTAAGGGAGTAACGGTTAGCACGGTGGCGCAGTGGTAGAGTTGCTGCCTTACAGCACTTGCAGTGCCAGATCCTGGTTCAATCCCGACCACGGGCGCTGTCTTTATGGAGTTTGTACGTTCTCCTCGTGATAGCGTGGGATTTCTCCGAGACCTTCGGTTTCATCCCACACTGCAAAAGCGTACTGATTTGTAGGTTAATTGACTTGGTATAAGTGTAAATTGTCCCTAGTGTGTGTAGGATAGTGTTAATGTGTGGGGATTGCTGGTGGTGCGGACTCGGTGGGCCAAAGGGCCTGATCTCACTCTGTATCTGTAAATTAAACTAAATAGCGGGAATATCATCTGAGAACATCATCTGAGAAATGCAACTTGAGAATAAGGTTGAGGCGATGTTGGTACTATAAAGGAGGTGCACTAGGTTGACGAATTCCCAGCAGGTCTGTTTATGTCGTCCATTCCATTGGGAAGCTGGTTGGAGATGAGATGCAGCACTTTAGCAAGAATCCTTGAGCAAAGATTTGGAGTGATGGCCGACTTTCTTGATACCAGTCCAAAATTGGTCAAAATCAGAGTTTGGCACTTCCATCTCTAAGTGGATGCAAGATAGAGACCAATTTCTGAGAGTAGCCAGGTTTGAGATGGGTACACCACAATTCCTCTTATTTGATGGTCTGTGAATTATGAGGTAAAAATGGGCCTGCAATGGTTAATGTTGCTCTTACCACTGAGCAAGGAGGTTCATTGCACCCTGGTGTATATGACAATAAACTCATCTAATTGCCTAACCCGGCATTCTCTTTGAATGAACTGATGCATGGTGGAGATCACATCCGTTTTAAGTGGAAGGAATTCACACTGTGATTGAAGAACCAACTATTAAGCCACTGGGGGAAGGTAGTTGAGGTGGATCCTGAAAATAGTTTTCCTATATTAAAAGTAGTTTATATTTGTATACTTTAAGTACGGAAACTTTAAATATAGATATTTAAGGTTTAATATATTGCAAACATTTACTTTAAAAAAAAGATAATATTATGAAAAAGTAGTTTAAAAATAAAATGTGGCCCCTCGCTGGAGAACAACAAATATTACTGAAGTAATGATTCCACAAGTATCAACTCTCAGTATTTTCCAAAGAGACCAGCCTTTAATTGTAAGTCAAATGATTATAGTGCCGAGCCCAATTCTATACTTATCAAATTTATGTACACTTGCCTTCCGTCGACCAGTCATTAGATACCTATTAGGATATTGCAGGATTATGTCAGCAGGTATCGTGCCCAAGGCTGTGACGATGACATTGCTGCCCAGCTGAGTTTGGCTAACTTGGCTCACACCAGATCATGCCCGTTCCTATGCTAAAGCTGGTACACATTGTCTTCATCTTCTGGGCTATGTGGGAACTCCAAAACCTTTCTATAAAATTACCAACTGACTGCAGAAATGAAAGCTACAAACACTGGAATAAACTAAGAACGAAAAAAGAAAAGGCTACTCAGCATTAAATTCAACACAACCCATAACTGCACTGGACAGCAAGCGATACTATAAGTCAATAACTTGCAAACCTTATTCCTAAAAATCAAGATGAACCAATGACCTTCTTTGTCTGTCACCTAGATTTTTCCCCTGGGGATATTGCTGTGCGAGATGAGGAAATAATCACATTAAAATTTCATTGTACATACGTTTAACTTAAGAGGAGGGAGTTTCAGTGCCTTTTCATAATAATGAATTGCAAAATGCACGAGTCCCAGTTGATGTAATGCACGTCCTATGTTATAGTAGACTTCTTGACAAGGTCCTCGAAGTTCCAAGTATCGCGTTAGAAAGGAGAATCCCTAGAAAAGACATACAGATTAAATTAAAAACACCAATCGTGGCACCTACAAAGGTGCTTACAATCGTGAGCTTGTAAAACTATCCTGCTTCAAGGGTTCTTTCATATTTGGTAACCAACACCCCAAATTAAAGACTTGTCTTCAATCATTCATGGCCCATCCAATTCTAAACCTAGCCTTACATTCTCCATTATTTTGTAATCCTTAAATCTGGTTCTCTGTGTACCCTGCCTCGTCCACTTTGCCAATCCACAGAGATAAATGTTTTCCCCTCCTTCGACCATGTTTGGTGGGAACCTCTCCCCATGTTGGCAGCTTCAGCGCAATTAATTTTTTTGCATATAAATCAAACAATAGGCTACGGGCTATCTGTGAACTCCTCCCCAAAAGGCCAGCCTCTCCCAAGCCCTCCTCTTTTAGCAGGCTCAATGTTCTGTGAACATCTTGCTTGCGTTCTCTTTTTGAAGTTTAAAATACTATTGAAAACATTGCTGTTGCTACAATGATTAATTTTAAATGCAACTCAAACCTATGTGAAATTACTAAAATATTTGATGAAATAGCCCAAATGTAATTGGCAGCAACTAACAGAACATTCGACTCACTTACAATCTGAAATGTCCTCTCATGTCTTGTCAACTATTTTTGTTTGGATTTCCCATTACACTGAAGACTGTGATGCTTCCCACAGGCAAAGTAGTGCTTCTGATTCTGGACCTAATATAAGTGTGTGTGTCTGTGACAAGTTCACAGCCAGCAATTCCAGGCATTGGGATCAGGTCAGAAAGATTCGACCCATAATCGCACAAAAGTATGACACAAGTGCCTTTGGCACATCTTTTTCTCCATGCTAAAATGGATCACCACACCTTGTAGTTTATGACTCAAAAAGGAAAAACTGCACACTCAAATCTGCCGTCAAATCCCACAAGTTTCTCCATTTAAATATTGCTGCATCCTACTGATCCAAGAGAAAATTAATTAATATTTGTAGGATTCTTCATTTGAGTGCAGACATTACTCAAATCCAAATTTAAAATACAGTCATTCATAAAGCGCTGTGTGAAAATCAGCTTGGCATTGATATAATCATTGCTCATATGAAACATATTGCTCTGCAAAATATTATCAAAAATGACCTTTTCACAACATTTTAAATCTCCTGCAGTCCTTGAACAGAATTCTTTACCAAACATTATCCAATTTGGGTAAAAGTGTTCTCAGAAACTATAACAACAAAGGATTGATTTTCATTGCATTATACATCCTATTTATAACATATTGTATCAATATAGTTCAATAGACAGATATTCACCCCAGAAAAACCCTACCTTGAAACTTGCATTTAATAAATTTGACAAACCTGCACCAAAAGAGGATGTCGTTTTAAAACAAACTTCTGAGATGCCATGTGGATAAATGTAAGACCCACACAGAGAGTGTAGAGAGGTTCATTGGGGTGATTCCTAAATGCTTGAACATATTGACCTGCAATTTAAAATTAAGAAACAAGTTTTAGTTAAATAATTCAGACGCTCATACAAATTCTGTGACACAGAAGACCATTCAACTCATTGGAAAAAGCTACCTTTTGGGGGAAAAAACTACCCAATCTGATCTCACCTTCCAGTCCTAGATTCACACACTTGCCTTCAAGTATATTTTCAAAAATGTGATGAAGATCTATGCTTTAACACTCTTTTGGTCAGCGTGTTTCAGATCATAACATCCTCGGATTTAAAAACAATTGGTCATCTCCTGTCTGCTCCATCCAACAATTTAAAAAATCTTTGCCTCCTGATTTTGATACCTTTGCCAAATGAAAAAGAGTAATTGACCAATAATCTGCTCCCCTCAAACCATGATGCTACCAAACAAGCCAGTGTTCCAGATTATTTGCCGTTATCCCTATTAATACTTCAAAAATGCTTTTAATTCACTATCTTTTCGATGTTACACTGATAACTAATAACGGCAGCACAGTGGTCGAGCTGCTGCCCCATACGCCAGACACCCGGGTTAGATCCTGACCTCATGTGCTGCTTGCGTGTAGTTTGCACATTCTCCCTGCAACTGCAGGGGTTTCCTCTGGGTACTCTGGTTTCCTTCCATATCCCAAAGATATGCGGGTTTGTAGGTTAATTGACCTCTGTAAAATGCCCTAGTGAGTCGATGAGAAAGGGGAATAACATAGAACTAATGCCAGAGGGTGATCGATGGTCAGCCTGGACTCAGCCTGACCATCCGAAGCGAATACGAATAAGGAATGTGTGAAAATGCCCTGACAAATTTAAAAGGAGCGCATGTTCAGTTTAAATACAACATGGGAACATGTTCCAGTGTTTAAAGAAAGCATGGGAAACAATATCCCAGTGAGTATAATTGGAAAAGAGGCACTGATAAAAGTTTGGGAAAGAGGGGCTAGTGAGTTTAAATGAAGAATGTAAAATAGTGCCTGAGGAATTTAAATTCAACCAGAGAAATATGGCTCTCATGAGTTTAGAGGAAGTGAGATAAATCGGAGCTTGATGAGTTCAAAAGGAACGTGGGGAAACACAAGCTGGGCAGTTTAAAGGAAGTGGAGGAATTGGTACCTTGTTAAGCAAATGTGAATCATCCAGATGTATAGACAGCGGGATAGCTAATTGTTGGAGTTTTGTTAAGCTTTCCACTTAACAAAATCCAACCCAAAACGTTATCTGTATTTTCCAGAGATAATGCCTGACCTGCTGGGTTACTCTGCCACATTTTGTCTTTTTTTGATAACTCAATATTTTTTTCAGAAAGTATAGAAGTTGGGAATACATGTTGTAGTTGTATAAGGCGTTGGTGAGGCCACATTTAGAGTATTATGTTCAGTTCTGGGCACCATGTCATAGGAAAGATGTTGTCAAGCTGGAAAGGCTACAGAGAAGATTTCTGAGGATGATGCCAAGACAAGAGGGTTTGAGCTATAGGCAGAGTTTGAGTACGCTGGTACTCTATTCCTTGGAGCGCAGGAGGATGAGGAGTGATCTTATAGAGGTGTATAAGATCATGCGGGGAATAGATCGGGTAGATGCACAGCTTCTTGCCTAGACTAGGTGAATCGAGGGCCAGAGGACATAGGTTTAAGGTGAAGGGGAAAAGATGTAGTAGGAATCTGAGGGGTGCAATTTTCACACAAAGGGTAGTGGGTGTATGGAACAAGCTGCCAGAGGAGGTAGTTGAGGCAGGGACTATCCCAACATTTAAGAAGCAGTTAGACAGGCACATGGATAGGACAGGTTTGGAGGGATATGGACCAAATGCTGGCAGGTGGGACTAGTGTCGCTGGGACATGTTGGCCGGTATGGGCAAGTTGGGCCGAAGGGCCTGTTTTCACACTGCATCACTCTAAGACGCTAAACCCCTTGCAAAGTTTTAGCTTTTCTTTAAAAATATTATGAATATGATACATATACCAATTTTAATACGTACTTTTTGGGGTGTTGTTTGGTGTGGCTATTCAGGCCCAAGTGTAGACTACAATGAAATGGTGAGAAAAGTCAGTAAGTAATCTGACGTGTATAAACATAATCAGTCATCATTGGAGACTCGTATATGTTGATCGACAATGTAACACAAGCCCATCTTTCCGAAACTCTATTTAAATGTATCAGTGCCTCTTTTCCAACTATACTCACTGGGATATTGCTTTCCATGCTTTCTTTCCACAATGGATCCCTGTTCCCATGCTGTCTTAACTTTGTTTGTTTTTTAAACTCTGAAGCACTTCAGTTTAGTCATTGGACCAAATGCTAGCAGGTGGGACTAGTAAAGATCTTAATGTATGAAGCCAAAGTGTTAAATTCCTATCCCTCGCAATGTTTGCATGGTCAGAAACAGGAAAAGGAAATGTTGGAAAAACATGCCAAGCAGTATCTGTGGAAAATAAACAATTTATGTTTCAGGTAAAAGATTCTTCGTCAAAACTGGGAAAGAGAGCAGTTTATTTTGTTACTGACAAATAACACGGGTGTAACATGTTATAGAATGATCACTCATCTTTACCTAAAGCATGTTTGAAGCTTCCAGCCACAAAAGCATTATGTCCATTGAGCACACAGAGAGCATGATTTTCTGGGTGTTTCAGCATCAACCGCAGACAAAACCGATGATGCCTCAGGTCTTGTGAGTGCATGGTAACTTGGTTAAAGATATTCCACAGCTGAGGTCTATTCACATTTTCCATCACCATGACCCTGAAAGTTTATGGACAAAAATCATGCAATTCTTCTGTAAAGTCCAACCAATAATATTTTCTTTGTAAAGAAAATATTATCTGAAGTTTACATTTTTTCAAACAGTCCAAAGCTTTAATTCATTGGGCAGCACGGTGGTGCAGTGGTAGAGTTGCTGCCATACAGCGCTTACAGTGCCAGACACCCAGGTTCGATCCTAGCTACTGGTGCTTGTCTGTACGGAGCTTTACGTTCCCCCCGTAACCTGCGTGGGTTTTCTCCGAGATCTTCGGTTTCTTCCCACATGCCAAAGACATACAGATTTGTAGGTTAATTGGCTTGGTATAAATGTAAACATTGTCCCTAGTGTGTGTTAATGTGCGGGGATCACTGGTTGGTGCGGACTCGGTGGGCCAAAGGGCCTGTTTCCGCACTCTCTATCTCTAAACTAAACTGAACGAAATCATCAATTTTGCTGCAAAGACAGCTGGAAACACGAAACATTAATTAAGGCAAAGTGCACACTCAAACAGAATGATACTAATGGAGACTTACAAAGATTTCAAATTTTGATTTCAATAGATTCCAACTATCTGCCCCCCTATCAGGTCACCCCTCAACCTCCGATGCTCTGTGAAAAACAAGCCTCGCCTATCCAGAATCTTCCCTTAACCAAAGTCCTCCAAATTTCAAGTTTAGTTCTTTATAAAGTCATCAAATATTCATCACTGTTTATGAACAGCACTATCAGAACAGTTAATGTTTCTTACAAGCTGTTCCATTGCTGCCTTTAAAAGTTAGCATGCTCTAAAGGAAAATAAACAATCAGAATTCGGCCAAATGTCAACAGGCACTTGAGTTTGTTAAACATTTTAACAATAGTATGAATTCACTGAAGGCATTGTACAGGTTAGAGACCACTCCTGGCTTTCTCTACGTTTACTTTCCAGTTTGACCAAAGTCAGATTGAAAACCACACTTTAAACAAAATAACCAACAATCATCAAGCTTGTACCAGTTGAAACAATGATTATTTCAGATTATTGCGTTAAAGAAGGAACTGCAGATGCTGGAAAATTGAGGGTACACAAAATGCTGGAGAATCTCAGCGGGTGCAGCAGCATCTATGGAGCGAAGGAGATTGGCAACGTTCCGGGTCTGAAGAAGGGTTTCGGCCCAAAACGTTGCCTATCTCCTTTGCTCCATAGATGCTACTGCACCCGCTGAGTTTCTCCAGCATTTTGTGTACCCATTATTTCAGATTATTCTCTTTGTCATAGAATCGTTCAGCAACGAATCAAATCTTCAGCCCAGCTTGTCCACGCTGACCAAGGTGCCCCCTCTACACCAGTCCCTGCAGCCCATGTTCAGCCCATATCCCTCTAAACCATTCCTATCCATGTACCTGTCCAAATGTCTTTTAAATGGTGTCATAGTTTCTCCCTCAACTACTCCTCTGACAGCTCGTTCCATACTATTACTACCCTCTGTGTGAAAATGTTGCCCCTCAGATTCCAATTAAATCTTTCACATCTCACCTTAAACCTAAGTCCTCCTGTTCTTGATTACCCTACTCTCAGTAAAATACAGTGCATCTACGCTACATATCCCCCTCATGATCCTCATCCACCTCTACAAGATCACCTTGCATCCCCCTACACTCCAATGAATACAGTCGTAGCCTGCCCAACCTCTCCCTATAGCACAAGGCCTCAAGTCCTAGCAACACCCATGGTGGAACCAGCGCAAGTGTTTGCTTGGGTATCTTACGACACAACGATATGCAGTAAACATTGAATTCTCCAATTTTAGGTAACTTAAGCCCCCCTCCCTCTCCTCATTTACCCACACCATCCCTGTTTAACCTAATTCCCCTGATTGTTATTTCTAGAACCATCGTCACCACTAAGACTAAACTGAGTTGTCTGAAGTTAGTGAGTTTAATTACACTGCGCCAATTTTTGAACATGGGTGTAACATATTTTTCCTGTCCTCAGCATGTTTGAAAGACTGTAGCCTGGGGTCTCTGCAACTTGGGTTTACGCCTCAGCCGAACAAAGTGATTGATTCACTTTATGTGCAGCTACCCTGCAGGTATCCAGATGATAACAGATAAGCTAGTTTCAAATAACATGTCAGAACTTGTAGAAATCACAATCACAAGGGACATGGTATTGCAAACACTCATGGGACCAAAGACAATCATGTCACCATGACCCAATTGTAGATCAAACGGTATTGCTGATTTGATCCTTGTCTGGTTTTGCTGCTGATCTGATCCGAAATCCAAGTCAGGTTTCCATACCACCACCTGGTGGAACGCAGGCAGCCATGTTAGTTAGTTCAATTTACGACTCCGAGCCTTCAGTACTCATTTCAATGGTCTCTGTATGTATTCTAATTAAAGTACTTGTTATGATATATAATGACTCTGTATCAATGGTACTTTGCACACCAATGGCCTGTGACCAAGGGTTTTAAAGCGAGTGATATCAGAGATGAGTACTGTATTCATTGGTTCAAATGTTTCAAATCTCTGAATTCTGGGAGAGTAACCAGTTGCTCTCGAAAACAGCAAATGTTCTCCCTTCTTCAAGAAGGAAGGAAAACAAAAGGCCAAATTCATAGGCCAGTTGATTTAAAATGTACTGATGGCAAAATGGAGGATTCAATAATCTAAGAAGAAATAGATAATAATTTAGCAACGGGTGTCAGGGGTAATGGGAGAATGGAGTTCGGAGGGAGAGATAGCCATGACTGAATACACATGATGGGCCGAATGGCCTAATTCTGCTCCTATCACTCATGACATGACTTTTGAACATAGGCTAACATGGTTTCATGAAAGTTAAATCATGTTTTGCAAATGTATTTAGAATCATACAACATGGAAACAGATCCTTCAGCCCCGCTTGCCCATGCCGGCCAAGCTGCCTCGTCTACACTAACTAGTCCCACCTGCCCGTGTTTGGTCCATATTCCTCTAAACCATTGATATCCATGTACTTGGCCCAATGTTTTTTAAATGTTTTTATGGCTTCTACCTCAACTACCTCCTCCGGCAGACCATTCCATATACACCCCACCCTCTGTGTGGAAAAAGTTGCTCCTCAAATTCCTATTAAATGTTTTCCCTCTCACGTTAAACCTATACTGGACTTTATCTTGGACTAAACTGTTATACCCTTTATACTGTATCTGTACACTGTGGGCGGCTTGATTGTAATCATGTGTAGTCTTCGCAGACTGGATCGCACACAACAAAAGCATTTCACCATGTTGCTCGAATCTTGGTAGATGCTCCACTGCCCACGGACTTCCCCATCAGAACTCAAAACTGAATATTGGTTAGAAAGCAAGATGCCCTCAGAGTTCTCCTGAACTACCTGCCTGCTTGGTTTTTGTCTGCCGAGCAGTCACCGATTTTTTCTCTGCATGCATTCTATTCAGATGCAAGGAGATGATCTTCTGAAACGCACTCTGAAAAGTTCACCCTCCTCCTCCAGAATTTTCTGCAGTCACTCTGTGACATCTTTAATACTTCCACCAGGAAGACAATATTTGACTACTATACATCCCTTAATGTCCAATAAGAATGAATTAAGACATTATTTCATTAAACTTTGCAGGGCTGCACGAGTGCAAATTAGTTTGTGACATTTCCTTCACAACAAAGCAACTGCAGTTCAAAAATACTTCTTTGGCTACTCAGCATTTTCAAACACCCTGACCATGACAAATTGTATTTAAATAATAGTATATGTTTTCTTTTTATCTGACAGTTACAATATTTCCTTGCACCAATGCCTCCAAATTTAGATGTTTAAGAAAGAACTGCTGGAAAGATCAAAGGTAGACAAAAATGCTGGTGAAACTCAGCGGGTGAGGCAGCATCTATGGAGCGAAGGAATAGGCGACGTTTCATAATGATGAATGATTTTCAATGTAAATAGTATGCTTCTCACTACATTAAAATTAATCTTTTTTTTTCATCGAAACTGGGTGAATATGCAGTACCTGATATAATTGTATGCTTTCCTGAAGTTGTTGTCCAGAACAGCAGCTGACAGGCCAAAGTATTCCAACTCTTTCCGTTTCTGCCTGTCGTCGTAAAATGAGTAATATTCCAAGGAAGAATCAACCAAGAGTTCAGCTTCTTTGAAACGTGTGAGATCACACAAGGTGTAAATTGCCTTTAGCAATAAATTCCACCAGTCATCTTTATTCAGAACACTAGTTTTCCCTGTTTTGAAAAAGATAGAAAAGTGTGTAAGTCGCCATTTTTAGAATGAGAAACAGGTCACAACACACAAAATTAAATGATGGAGTCACAAAAGCAAAGTACACATTACCCATTGCACTTCAGGCTGAAAGAAAATGGATGATTACTGTGGATAGCAAGTATTCTATTTGTTGCAGAATAAAAGGATACCCCAATGACAGTGGGATTTCCCCTTTCGTCCAGGCCAATAACATTTCTTCGAGCAAGACAACTGAAAACAACAGGCCAAGCTGTGTGAAAACAATAAAAGGAATCCAAAAGAAAATGTTGTTCCTATCACGGAAACCTTAAGACAGCTTCTTTCCCTGCACTGGTAGTACTGGAGGCAGCTTCAGGCAGAGATTCTTACACAGGTCAACGACATACTGACGCCATCAGATTCCTCAGGTTTTCCCAACTCCCTCAGTCATCTAAATATCTGACATCTTCACTTTCTTCTGAGCTTCCACAGATCATAAAATTCACTGCCTGAAATGGAGCGCATTCTCTTTCTATGCTGGAACACACTTTGCTTATGAGATCCTGGAGGGCATCACTTGCCAAGAACAGTTTTTTATTTTATTTTCGATAGCTTAATATGCATGGATTGATTGACAATCATTTTGTTGATTATTTATTTTGTAATACTTCCCATTGGCTTGCAAGTGATTTGGCTTCAATGGGAAGAATGTGAGATTCTCATGAGGGGTGCATCACTCCAAAGCTATCAGGAAACCAAATTGGCTCGATCTTTTATATAGGTAGAATACAAGAGGATAGCAATTATTTCACAATATACCAATCTCTGGTTCAATATCAGGTTTCACCAGTTCTAGGTGTACTTCTAGGAGCGATATCAGAATTGAAGGGAGTCCAGTGCATATATCAGAATGATGCCTATACTCCAACTAGAATAGTATTACCTAAACTTTAGAAAGTTAGATAGGTGATTAGATTAAAAAAATTAAAATATTATGGGAAGCTGACAGAATATCAATAAAGAATTAATTCTGCTCATTAGAACATAGTGCAAGGGGAATGAAGTTGAGAAACACTTTCATGCAACATTCTCCACAAAATAGGTACTGAACACTCTGCAAACATGGTTATTAAGTCTAAACCTGAAAACAATAGACTTGATAACTGGAGATATCACAGGACACAGAGCAAAGGGAGAACATGGGATCACACTTCAGCCATGATCTCATTCTATCTTCAGTGCTTAGCTCTTATGTTACCAGTGGCCGTTGCAATTTTCATGGTGTTGAAAAAAAATCAAGAATGCTTTTGGTATAAAGTGCCATCTGAATAAAGTTAATGTATTGAATAATATATTTGAAGTACCTTTAAAGCTTTTTTTAATTTCACCATGAAAAACCCTGTGCTAAACAATGTTAGATGAATAACATGAATGAGGATTGACTTCAAACGAAGGATTCTGTGATTATGGAGCAGGACAACAGCAGCCATAAACAATGAAATAGTTTGCGCTGCATAGTTTTTTGCATGTGCCTGTATATGTAGGATTTTGCAACAGCATCCAATTTACAACTTTTAAATAAGTCAAGTTGAGATGCTATTGAAGTCTATAGAATACAGGATAGTAATTACATTTTTCAATCAAGTAATGACAATTTCTATCCATTAAATCAGGTGACATAATCATATGAAACTATGAATGTTAGATTAAAAGTTATAGAAATTTGATATGGAGTATTGCAGAGGATTTAAATTCTGCCTTGCTCATTTTGTAAGAATGACCAAGCAATGCATACAACTAATTATGTCAGCTTAATGCACCAACCTATAGATTGTAGATTGACACCAGACTCATTTATTGGCAATGAGTAGGTTTTTAGTTGAAACCTCTTGATTACAAGTGTGTTCCTTACCTTTCACATCCAAATATGCAGCTTCCTGATCATCAATGTCACTGACTTTATCTCTTGAGTCCTTGACAAGATACAGATGTTTTCCCCCATTTTTGGACCTTGAAACCAATGAAACTTGAGCCCTGCTCATTGCAACCTAGAAAAACATTCAATATTTTTTGTACTTAAAAAAAAATCACATATTGTTCAGTAAATATTTTTTTCCCCCCAAAGGAAAATCAAATAACAGCTAAATCTCCAAGGGAACATGGTTTAACTACAACCCAACATAACTTCCTGCAAGACGGAGACTTGCTGCCAACATCTTAAAATAAACACGACAACAATTGGCAGCATTAATTCTGTCCGTTTTCTTTCACAATGAAACATGAAGTACTAACGACAGAGGAAAAACATTGAGAGGCATTGTATATGTTGCAATTTCCAGAAGCCAAATAGAACAGGCTGGTTCTTTGAATTCTGCAAGTTAATTTTATCCCTTTATTTTGTCAGACAACATTATCAATGTTTAGTGCTTGCGATGATTTACTATTTTCTGACATTACTAATCTAGCACATTGAGATATTATTGGGAATAACCAATAAACCACATAAACTGCAGTCGGGAACCACCAAAATCACAAGAATACTGGATTAGTAACATTTCACAATGTACCCTGGGCAAAATACCATTGTGAATATGTTTCATGAAAATTCAAACTTACAATTTACAATTGCAATTTATAAACTAGTTTGTGATTGAATACAATGTGAAAATAACTTAAACCAGGAAGTCAAAGCAGGCAATTCTAAGCCTTTGCAGCAGCAAACTTGAAGCAAGAGGGAGATCTCCAAATCCTCTCTATTTTTTAAAATATAACATTGATACTGTCTTGAAGGGAACATTGCTGGAACCTGTTTCTGCTTTGCCCAAATGTTTTGGTTAATTTTCCTTCTGAAGACCTTGATGCCTTGAATGGTCACTGTTCTGCTGGTTCCCTGTAAGTTCTCAGCCAGCAATCCTATTCATGTGTCAGTGTTCATCGCAAGTGCGAATAGGGGGAGGACTACAGTAGAACTCTCCGCAGATACTATACAAGCGTTTATCCAGTATCATTATTGACTTGCAATTGGGTACAGGATTCCTGCCTTAACTTTCCCGGGCTCCAGGTTCTGAAGCCAACTGCCTCCACAGCCTGAAGATGGACACAAAATGCTGGAGTAACTCAGTGGGACAGGCAACATCTCTGGACAGAAGGAATGTCTCAACAGCCTCTAAACTTATCATTGCCCAGCACCACACAGCCTGGTTTTACCTTCTCCCCAAAACCTATTATTTTTCTCCAGAGATGCTGTCTGACCCGCTGAGTTACCCCAGCTTTTTGTGTATATATTTGGTTTAAACCAGCATCCGTAGTACCTCTACTGCTGCCCAAGTTACTGAACCAACAACAAATAATCTACTCCATTAATTTAATCTGCACAAATCCTCACCAGACAAACGTAAAGTGCTAAAATTAAGCTAAGGTGAGGGGAAACAGCTTACGACCTTATACATGGAACACAAATGCATGCACTTCAGCCAGTTGTCGTTTACAACATAGACACAAAATGCTGGTGTAACTCAGCGGGGCAGACAGCATCTCTGGGGAGAAGGAATTGGTGACGTTTCGGATCGAGATCCTTCTTCAGACTCAACCCGAACAAGGGTCTCAACCCGAAACGTCACCCAGTCCTTCTCTCCAGAGATGCTGCCTGTCCCGCTGCGTTACACCAGCATTTTGTGTCTACCTTCGATTTAAACTAGCATCTGCAGTTCTTTCCTACACATGTTGTTTACAATATCATGTGTGTTAAACTGGCACACACATTGCTTCTTTTCTATTCACTTTTAAAAATCATGTCTTTACAACATGTTCAAATATTCCTTTGTTAACCACTGCAGATATAAAGTGAATTCAGTGAGTTTGAACAAATGCAATTTTAAATGGTCTCAAGTAAAGGAGACCATTTTACTTTGGTATCAGAATTGTATATCAAATTTATTTTAATTAGTAATTATTTGTTGACTGGGAAAATGTGAAACAAAATCTAAATTACAACTCACCTTTAAGAGCATTGCGAGCATGGCAAGTAAAGCATCCACATAATCGGGTAACTTTTTTTGGGAAAATAGCAAGGTTGAACGGTGAAGTAACAGCTTCAATTCCTGAGTATCATACAAGTGATTATTAGTGTTAGGAAACCTGATGATTAAATTCATTAAAACAAAGTTTAAGAAAGACAAGCAATTAAATTTCTCCTTTAGAAAACTGTCAACCACTGGCAGATTGACATTGTTTTTACTCCATAAATTGTACTAGGAATTATGAATTCTACAGAATTAGTTTCAGTTGTTCTTATGTTCGATTTCTTGCTCTGTTCATTCATCCCTGACCATCCCACAGGTAATCTGGCATTTTCTTTGAATTTCATCAATTTCATTTTAATCAACCCACGAGACTTAAACAAATTGTAATATGTTTAACACTCCAAAGCCCATTTTAAACTATTTCCAATGTGACACCGTGTATTAACATTGTTTATGTAATGGAACAATATTTAAAAGATAGATAAAGCTGCACCAGTTATTAACTCTCTACCTGCTATGTATTTCCTTTTTTCTCTTTATCCAACCCTTAATATTTTCAATGTCCAGAACCTCCCCAATCTCCTCTGAGCATTTTACACTAAAGCAATCTCATTTAAAATTTGGAAAATTGAAATCACTGAGTACCATAACTCTTTATCACATCTCTCTACCATTGCTTACACATCTGTTCCTGTATCTGTTGACTGTTTGGTAATACTCACAGAGTGGTAACACCCTTTTCGTACCTAATTTCTACCAGCATGGTCTCATTTGAGGAGCCTTCAAGGATAATCTCCATCAATGCAACTTAATGAATAACCAAAAAAACCCTGTGTGCCTTGTGGTTTGTTGCACTCACAAACAAATCTCCTGAATTAGCTGAAATCAACATTTAAACTGACTACACAGATCTTACTCAAGAGTCAGCATTTTCATAAGTCAGTGACATTTTTGCTCCTTCCCTGACCTCTACAGACATGGGTCATATTCAACCAGTCAGCCCCGCCAAAGAAGCCTCACCGGTTAATTACACATATTATCATGCTGACTGGGTGTGATCCACTTGGCCATGAATCATTCATTTAGCAGCTTGAATAGCAGTCTACATTTTGAATTTTTTTTTTTAAGGATGTAAATATTGCCTGCAAGACCAGAATTTAGTGTTAATGAAAGAGAGGTGGTGGTTCCGTCATCCTTGAAGAAGTTAATCAACCACTCCAAAGCATTACAGCAAATATTTACCTATTGCCATAGAAATTTAGTTGGTGGTGGAATAGGAAAGATGTCAAAACTGTTTTTTTACACACATACCTGCGTGTACATTACAAAATGAAATGCAACATAGTAAATGGGTCTTATGATGGACTGATGAAAAGAATGTAAGTTAGTAAATTTTATTTATATAGCACGTTTAAATCAACTTGCGTTGAAACTAGTGCTTTACATAGAAGAAATAATTAAGTTTCCATACATCCATAGAAAGATTTAAAAAAAGAAAAATAACAACACATTATAGAATTCAACATGAACGTCCCCCCACAACGCACACTTTCTTTCACGTTTGGCCCATTTACTGTGGAAAATTTCATTTCAAATCTCTGCATGCAGGTACGTGAGTAAAATTCAGACACAAAATCCGTCCTACTCCACCACGAACCAAATTTCGATTGCAGTAAGTAAATATTTACTGTTATTTCAACGCATCCAATATGTTGCCAGTAAATCATTATTTGGCCATGTGCATATGCTTCTCCAGATGCAGGGAAACACAAGGTCTGTAACTAGAATTGACATTTCGTACCTGCTGAGCTGCGCTCGCATCATGTGTTAACGTTTCAGCATCATGCATCGATTCCAGTGCCTCGAGAGCTTTTTCTGGCCTCCCCAATTGTTGTTGTAAGGTTGAGAGAGAAATGCGTGCGTCCAAGTGCAAAGGTGCCATTGCCACTACTTTAGCGTAGCTCTCCGATGCTTGCTCCATATGGCCCAAGGCTTTCAAACACTCTAACATCGAAACAAAAATTAGAATTGAGCATAAACTACCTTTTCCAAAAGGTGCATTCTATTCTCTTCCCTGTCATCAACGTCACCCCATAATTAATACAGTGACACACATACTCCAGAAAGATTACAAATATTTGGCGCTGGCATGACATTGGAGGCGCTGTAACCAGTGGGGAGCGATTTGTTGAAAATGGAGGCTGGTTGGTCAAAAGGTGAGGGAGGACAAGTGGAAAGGCAAGGGGAGCGAATGGAATGTGGAAAACAAAGGACGTGGATGATAGCTCTATCAGCTCCAGTGAAGATGAAACTAAGATGCTGCAGTTTGTATGGAAGGAATCAACAGATGCATAGGCTTGGATTAAGTGGATGTGGAGAGGATGTTTCCACTAGTGGGAGAGTCTAGGACTCAGAATTAAAAGACATTCTTTTAGGAAGGAGATGAGGAGGAATTTCTTTAGTCAGAGGAATCTGTGGAATTATTTGCCACAGAAGGCTGTGGAGGCCAAGTCAGTGGATATATTTAAGGCAGATAGATTCTTGATTAGTATGGGTGTCAGAGGTTATGGGGAGAAGGCAGAAGAATGGGTTAGGAGGGAGCGATAGATCAGCCATGACTAAATGGCGGAGTAGACTTGATGGGCTGAATGGCCTAATTCTGCTCCTACCACTTATGATCTTATGATAGGTAGAATCTGGGATGAGCGGAAGTGCAGTGAAAGTAACTGTTGGGAGTCAGTGGGCAAGAAGATACTAGTCGATACCGGATCTCTTGAAATTTAGATAAGTTGAGGAATGGACGTCAATTCATAGATGGAGTATGTGGTTAAATCAAAATTTGGAAATTAGGAAGTTAACTGATTGAGTTTTCCAGATTTGAGGGAGAGCATACAGGGAAAGAAAAAATGTTGGGTGGTGAGGTTCCTTCCACGAGTCAAACTGAGAAGTACAGAGGAATTGTTTTATCTGTAGCTAAGTGCCCTTATTATGCTTGATGTTTGCTCTGTATCATTCACAGCCCAATGATGCAAAGAGACCCTTATTTGGTAGAGTAAAACACACTTGTTTTCTTCATGTGGTGATACAAATTCTAATGGTACTGTACTTCTAGTATGAAAGAGTTAAAACATTTATACATAAATTCCATTATCATCTTGACAAATTTTGGAAAGTTTAGATCTAAAAAGATATAACATTATATGTCTAATGTTTCCAGGCTATTTCCCCACAGTTACATAAGAAGTCTCTCTGGTCATCGCCAATATTGTTACAAGTTGAGAGAGAAATGCCTGCATGATGGTACAAAGCTACCACTGCCATCACTTTATCACAGATCTCCGCCACCATTTCCATGTATCCTAGGGCATTTGATATGAAAATAACATAAAGAACAAACCCTACAATTACACCAAACTAGAAATATGAAATATTCTTGTGCATAAGCAGTATTGCTGCATATTCCAATCCACTACTACCTCGTTGATAGGTCACAACTGACCAACTCTCATCTATATTGAGTCAGAATGAACAAAAACAAAAGCCCTTTTCAAAACGGGCCCACAGTTTCCACTGGCTCTTCAAGATCTGTTCCCTTTTGAGCTTCATATAGTTGGAGAAGAAGAATTTCTTGATACACCACATTGACGTTGCCATTTACACACATTAAACATTACGTTGGAGAAAAATCAAGATAATCAAATCAATTTAGTTTTTCAGGACCAGAAATGTTCCAAAAATTAATAAAATGATGTCATACTTTAATAGACTGTTTATCAAAAGTAATCTTCAACGATTTAGACAAATAGATCCATGAAATATTAATGATCAATTGACCAAGTATCATATTTAATTCCCTCCAATGGCCAAAATCATGTCGCTCTATCTACTTCCCATATTTTTTCTCTATTCTTTCTCTTCCAACACCTATCCTTTTAACAATTCTCATAATATACACATCTCAATTCTCATAAGATACCAAATGCTTGGGCTAAACATGAAGAGACCAAAGTTCCAAATCCCACCCTGCCAGCTTTGTAATTTTAATTCAGTTAATACTTTAGAACTGTTTAAAACCGAAACAGTTCCTGGTGATGGTGAAACAATGAGGCAGTGAGTTCTAGACCCCGGCAACTCTTTGGGAGGAAAGAATTGCTTCCTTCTCCTCCTTATACCAATTACTGCAAATCATTGCCCCCTAGTGTTTGATTCCTCTCCTGAAGGAATTCAATTTACTCTACCTAAATCCATCACAATTTTATATATCCTCTCTGCTCCAAAGAAAACCCCTCTAATTTATCTAATCTTTCTTCATAACTCCAATCATATTTTCTTAAACAAACTGTGTCTGAGTCAAGTATGTAAATCCTCATAAATAATTCCTTTTAAATTAAAGCTGGATGGATCTTTTTGTGTCACATGCAGCAATTCTTCATTCCTTGCAAGCGCAAATGCTTGTTTCACCAGTTTTTTATTCTTTCAATAACTGCCATCGTACTGTAAAAAGATTTACTTTGCGTAACGAGACTTGCAGTCTCTAAATGTAATTACCTGCATGACGGAGCCAGACAACTGCAAGGTTGTATCGTTCTGAACACACAAGAGCACTCAAAAGGGGCAATGCTGAGTTATACTCGCCAATCTCCAGGAAAGCTTCAGCTACATCTAAATAAAGGTCCCCCATGTCTTCAGGGTTCTGTTCCATTAAGTGAGTCATTAAAAGCTGCAGATAAAAAGAATCTGACAAGGTAATTAACAGTAGCTAAACTCCACGGCTTTCAATATTCTTCAATATAAAGCTCATTGAAATTCTGTCTTCGTTGAAATTTGAAAATAGACTCCATTAACACAGAATTGAAATGCATGTTTGCAAAATTACATTTGGTCTTTCAAGGGATTTATAATTATTTCTCGTATAATCTGCTTGTTTTCGCAGACTACACGTTATTTTTAGTATTAATTAAGATTAACGTGTAGTCTGCGAAAACAAGCAGATTATACGAGAAATAATTATCAGATTAGGCAATACCATGGAGTAAGAAAGCCTTTCTTTACTTGTGTTGACGACCTTTTAGGTCCGTTTAGTTTATTGTCACGTATTGGCCTGATACTTACATCAAGGGGTTGAAGGATATGAAGATGGATCAAGCATACCATCAGCTTGACTCGAATATCTATCGGAACAGCATCTGGAATCTGACAATTGTAAGTAACATCTGGAATCAGATCAATCATGGAGAACAGTTTAGATTATATCAGTGGATTGAAGAATATTAGATAGGGCCATTCTTTGGAAAGTGAACCAAAAGGTCACACACGTGACCAGATGTAATCACATAAACTAATACATTAAAAAATTATTGTAAGAGATTAATCTTATTCATTGCTATTTTCCTACTTACAGAACAATATATATAAATTCACAGAGCTGGTAAGATAAAACTGAGTTATGAAAGAAAAGCTTCCGTGTGAGGTCACGCACGTGACCAGTCATATTTGACCTCTGACCCTAAACAAACATTGTCAGCATAACATAAAAATGTCACTTGATAAATTTCGATAAAAATATGAATCATATATACAATACAAAGCAATCTAGAATTAGAAGAGAGGTATTCCACAAATGTTCATATTTTCTGGTCACACATGTGATTAAAAATGGCCCGATAACTCTCTACACCTAGAATTCTTCCTCTTTTTTCTCAATCCTATATCATGAACATCATTTGTGTCTATTCTTGATTATGTTGCTGGGAGAAGGTTCGAAAATGAACTACTCCTGGTTATTTTGAAGAATCAAGTGGATATTATAGATCCAATGTTACCATCATTTCTCATGTTATCAAGCTGCCAATCAATTCTCATGTTATTGATAACATTGGGTCTATAATGTCCACTTGTGTAGGAAAGAACTTCAGATGCTGGATTAAATCGAAGGTAGACGCAAAATGCTGGAGTAACTCAGCGGGACAGGCAGCATCTCTGGAGAGAAGGAATGGGTGACGTTTAGGGTCAAGACCCTTTTTCAGACTGATCCATTTGATTTCACTTGATTCTTTAAAATAATCAGAAGTAATTCGTTTTATAACCTTTTCCCAGCAACATAATCAAGAGAATGAGTAACTCAACGGGACAGGCAACATCTCTGGAGAGAAGGAATGGTTGACGTTTCAGATCGAGACCTTTCTTCAGACTGAGAGTCCGGGAGAGGGAGACATGGAGATAAGGAACGGTAAGGTGTGAAAATGAGATATCAAAAGAGATGTCATTAAAGGAAAAAGTAAAATAGATCATTGTTAGCGAGGAGAAGTTGACAGCTAAGCAAACAGTGATAACATTTAATCAGAGGAATAGTCAGACTGGTCGGAGAACTAGGAAGGGGGAGTGATGGAGGAGTGATGGAGAGTGAGGGAAACATAATCAAGAATGTGTATTTACTCGATGGGGAAATTAAGGCACGTCATACATGATTCAGCAGCTGATAGGGAGGCCAATATATAACACTATGATTTTCTTAAATGTTGGTATATCTTCCTTTATTTCTGTACCATTAGAAATTACGGCTTAACTAGATTTAAACAATTCTGCTTCTCCAAAAGATAGAGGCATTTGGATTTCTAGGAGTAATATCTCTGATTTTAGAATATGGAACTGGCCACTCCGTATGTTTAGAATTACTTCGGTACAAGAACAGAACGACTGTGATGTCAGCAAAAAAAAGTAACAGATTATCTATATATAGATAGAAGGAACTGCAGATGCTGGTAAACTAAAAAAGACAAAGTGCCAGACTGACCTGTCCTCAAAAAACCCAATCAGTTCCCCTCTACTACCATCTTCTCCACCTGGCGAAGCTTGTCCACAGAAAATCGTCCCTGCGCCCACCTGGATTCAAACTCCACTTCCCCTACCTTCTCTCCCCCAGTCCTCTTCTACCTATATTCCTTCTTCTGGCTTTAATGTTTCATGCCTCTTCTATCCTTGCTTCATACTCTATTTCCTTTCATCTCCAAATTTCTGCCAATCAAAAACCTTCCTCACCAAACACATCTATCACTTGCTAGGCTTTGTTCGGCCCCCACCTCTCTACCCCCCACTACAATCAGACTAAAGAAAGGTCCCGACCTGAAACATCGCCTATCCCGTGTTCTCCAGAAATGCTGACTGACCCACTGAGTTACGCTGGCACTTTGTATGTTTTTTATTAACATAAGGAAGAATTATCTGAAAACAGTGCCATATTTTCTGGAACATTCCGAAGGGATTAGGGCAAATGTTAACACTCCCAGGATATTACGATGTAATTGAGAAGAAAATATTCTTCAAATATAAACAATATTTTAATTGTGAGCAAATGGGGGAATTATCCCACTTCAGCTGCAGAATCGTTGTCAGATCAGGTAGAGAGTAAATACTCATCACCTTTACCCAACCACATTCATCAGTCCCAATGCCAGAGGACCATTTCTTATTACTATAGAGTGACAGCTGTTCCAACACACCACAAATTCCATGATCTCTCAGAGGGGCACAGTGTAGAGTTGCTGCCTTATAGCGCTCACAGTGCCAGAGTCCCGGGTTCGAACCAGACTACGGGTGCTGTCCAGACGGAGTTTGTACGTTCTCCCCGTGACCGTGTGAGCTTTCTCCGAGATCTTCGGTTTCCTGCCACACTCCAGACGTACAGGTTTGTAGGTCAGGCTTGGTATGAATGTAAAAACTGTTCCCAGTGTAGGATAGCGTTAATGTGTGGGGACCGCTGGTCGGCACAGACTCGGTGGGCCGAAGGGCCTGTTTCCGTGCTGTATCTCTAAACTCAACTAAATTGATACTGATTAGAGAAAGTTTTATGTGGTTGGCTCATGTCCATTAGAAATTAGATTCAAAGCTCCAGAAGTTCATTTGAATTAATTTCACGGAGGAACCTTATTTGAGCAGAAGGAACCTTCATCCCATCAACCCGAACTGGGTTTAATGTGCTAATTTCTAATTTTAAAACACCAAGCCCATAAATACACAATTGCCCCATAATCTTCATAAATCTCAAAAGTAGTTTGTAACCAAAAGTACTTTTTACCTTCCTCTGCATCATCTATTTTTGAGGAACTCTTTTCAACCACAACTTCAGTAAAGGTCGTTATAATCTACAAAATGCAAAGAAAAAATCAACACTTTGAAAAATAACATGCAAGTCTGAAACTACTTCTTTTTATATCAAACATGAACTTGCTGGTAGAGGAAATATGAACAGAAAAAAATGATTTTTTTTTTTTTTTTAATTGTCACGGGAGCAAGCTGTTGGGTTTTATAGAGCTTGTCCATATAATTTAACAAAGCTTGCATGCTGGGACATAACATGACCAGAGAAGATTAAAATCAACAAGGCCCCAGAGGATTTGAAAATAGGATGAAAGATCTTGAAATGAATTAGTTGCGGTATTGGGAACCATTCTGGAATACAAAGGTGACAGAAGCAGCCTTGGAGTACTGTAATGGACTATTAGGGAATCAACAGTTATGAGAAACAAGAATCTTATGACATGGTTCTACTTAATAACCATGCTTCTGCTCTGTGTTCTTTGTTCTTGGTAGACAAGAGCACATGAACTTCAGTTCTGGAGCAGTTGTGATTCGTGAAGGATGTATCTGAGAAATTTGTTAAGGAGGGCATCAGACAAATTAATCTTCAACATTTGATGCTGTTCAAATAATGAAATTACGTAGTTTCAATGCTTAGATGCAGGCAGAATGCCAAAATTATTCCTCAATAGAGTAGTTTTAAGGTGATGAATAAAGAAGCAAATCGCCTTTTTACATGCAAGATTTGAAGTTTATAACTTTGGTTTAACATTGTTGTTCAGCAATAATGTGGTCTCATTGAACTAAAGTGGAATATAAAACTAATTTTAAAAAATAGCTACAGTTTTAAATTTAGTAGAAGATAGAACTATGGAATATTTAAGTCATCCAAGACTGATGTTAGGCAGCCCTGAATGAAAAGCCAGTGGCAGTGGCAATTCAAAAACAAGCATCCATTTCAAATCAAAATCATATTTTATAATGAGCACATTTAACATTAGGTAATATCTAAAGAGTACACTATTTCCAATACGTGGATAGAAGGTCACACGATCGAGCTGTAGAATGTCTTCTTCTTCAAGATGATTTTGATAAACAATTTGTAGTTTAAGATAGCTTCTCAACCCATTTGTCAGCAACACATCATATTGAAGGTAACTTAAAGAAATGAGAACGTTTAGTTGCTTATCTGAACTGACATGTTAAAATTGTAAAGGCAAGAAATGAAAGAGCTGATGCAAAAATAATAATCTGGTCAATTATTACAAGATTTCTTTTAATCTTGGATTTAACATTGTTGATGTAACAACTGTGTTCATCTTGACGCAGTGACTGCATATGAATTTTTGTGACACAATCTCGTAGCACCCCCACCAAAGAATAATTTGATTGGGTTGACAAGTGAGCAGAAACTGCTGGTCTGGGATACAATATCTGGTGTATTACAAAAGAAAAGCATCACTTCATCCACCTTTACTATTGTTCACACATACCTACCTCCAATGTCTTATCATATTGTTTGTTTGAGAGGTACAATTCAGCCGCCATATTAACATCCTCAGCAGAAACTAGACTCTGATGTTTGCCAAGGGCCTCTTCCATCACACCAATAGCTGAGCTAATATCATTAGTTTCATAATAGCTTCTGAAAAAAATGATTTTATTGTATTAGAAATTAAACAGTCTATTCCTCTAGGGTTGCATGTATAATGAGTAAAATGTAGTTAAACATTCCCTTCATCCATTGTTTTCAGTTCAAGTAAGATGTGCTAATCACAGCCTCATTCATAATCCAACATTTTAAACTGGTTCCTGGCAAGCTGGGAAAAGTTTATTAGAACATAAATAAATTATGCTATAAATTCTAATTTTTATTTTATATTGTTGCTTTCTAACTTAATATTGGGAAGTTAAGTGGAGTTTAAGAGCATACATGGAGAGCCAGGATGGACATCATAATGAAGAAAAAGACAGAGGCCAGAGCCAAGCTCAAATGGGGCACATCCAGTTTGTGAAGTCCAGATGTACTCAGGAGAAAATTGGGAGGGAAGAAGCAGGTAACAGAAAAAAAAATGTAAATGGTCAGAGTGCCAAATGTGTCTAAACTTGCACAAGGATCAAACAAAGACATCTAGGGAAAAGGAATAATTTGACAGCAGGAAAAATGCCCAATAAGCAAGAAAACCACTACAAGGGTAAGGTTGCGGAGAGGAACAGCACCTCGGGGAATGTGTGGCACAACACCATGAGAGGCCGTGTGGGCAAAAGTTGCTTTACAATGATTGAAACACAAAAAGGAGAAGCAGGTGATGCTAAATACTCTGAGAAGGATGAACAGTAAATCCTGAGGAAAGCACAGTAAAGACAGAACAGAAGAAATAAGAGGATCGTGATAATTCTCATTAAGTATCATGATAATTCATTCCTAAAATCTTTGCCAAAGTAGCAGAAGCATTGTGGCAATTGCAAGCTTTATAGAAATACTAGTGATAGCAAGACCATGCAACCTTACTTACAACAGAAAATATATTTTGTGTAAAAATGCACCCTCTCCCTACCTGAAGCAATGTGCCAATAACCCTATATTTATTGTGTGGGAAAGAACTGCAGATGCTGGTTCAAATCAAAGGTAGACACAAAATGCTGGAGTAACTCAGCGGGACAAGCAGCACATTTGGAGAGAAGAAATGGGTGACGTTTCGGGTCAAGACCCGTCTAAAGAAGAGGTTTCAACATGAAAAGTCAACCTTTCAATCTCTCCTGAGATACTGCTTATCTCACCGAGTTACTCCAGCATTTTGTGTCTACACCCTACATATATATATTGATTAGTTAAAAAAGGCTAAATGACAATTAATTTTCTGATGCAGAGTTCAATTTATATCACAGCCTAGTAGATTTCATGCACAAATTGCACCAATTGTTGGGACAAAAGGAAGGTATTTCACTATCAGGAATAATATGCCCAATTTCTGTGCACAAATCTACCAGCAACATAAATATTTGACATATTTAATAACAAAGTATATTCGGTATTATTCCATATGGATAAAAAACTGTACCTAAACAGCATATTACCAATGCTCTTTTTGTAACAGCCGCCAAATCACTGCCAGGAGAAGTGATCAATGTCACCATCCTCTCCCAAGGCAACATCACGAGCAACACGACGAATGCACTCTGCCTTATCTTCTGGACAGGTTATGTCATTCACCTACCTGACATCCAAATCAAAATGAAGAAGGCACATTTGTAATGCCACTGCGAATCTTGACCCCCTGCACTCAGGGCCCCATCAATAATGAGGAGGAATACAGGGACTTGATCAGAGCTTTCTGTGTCTGGAGTAAAAAACTGTCTCATCCTGAATACAACCAAGACCAAAGAGATGGTTGTTAACTTTGGCAGGTCCAAGCTCCCCCTTCAGCCGGTTAACACTGCAGGGGTGGGCATTGAGGCGGTGCAGACATATAAATATCTGGGGGTGCACCGTGATAAACTAGACTGGTCAGTCAACACCGATGCCCGCTACAAAAAAGGACAGAGCAGACTCTTTGTCCTCAGAAAGCTGATATCCTTCAATGTGCGCAATGACATGCTGTACCTATTTTACTATACTGTGCTTGCAAGTGTCATTTTCTACGCTGTTGTCTGCTGGGGCAACAACATCAGTGCAAAAACAACAAGAAGTTGGTCAAGCTGGTAAAACGAGCTAGCTCAGTGCTGGGGGGGAGAGTGGACTCTGTGGTGGATGTACTTGAGAGGCGTATGAGGAGCAAGTTGCAGGTCATCCTCGACAACTCCGGGCACCCCCTCCATGAAATTCTGGAGGGTCAAAAGAGCACACGGAACAACCGGCTCCTCTCCCTGCGCTGTAGAACGGAGCGGTTCAGGAGATCTTTCACCCCTGCTGCCATTAGATTTTATAATACTGACCGCTAGGCTGCATGGGGATTCTTTGCATTTTTAATAATTAATTATTGGGTCTTTTTAAGTATTTATTACTATCAGGTATTGTCCATATAATATTTTATGTGTTTTTTGTCTGCATTCGCTCTGAATGAGTGGATTTGTTGGTTGTTGGCTTCTGGACATCTGAATTTCCCCGAGTTATTATTATTATTAATGGAAGAAGGCAGTCACTTCCCAGGCTACCCACCCACCCACTCTCCCCAACAAACACTTCTCACTGAAAATAGTAAGATTAAACGAGAACGTACCAATTTGAAGTTTGATCTTTATTTTATGAGGAGTTAAGATGAGCGATTACATGAAGAACCCCGCCAGCCCGCATGCGCATCAATCTTCAAAGCAGCGGTGTGAAATCACAGGTAACAGTAATTGAAGTGACATAGTAAGATTAGAAACCTAGAGTTACCAGATTACCTTTGTGATATGAGGGCTGGGAGCAATGGGCACGTAATTGCTCATCATAACTCCTCATAAAATAAAGATCAAACTTAAAACTGGTAAGTTCTCCTTTAATCTTACTATTTTACTTCGGAGTCACGTGAGTGATTCCGTGAAGAGTTCAAAACTCTGTGATTTCATGCCGTAGATACTAATCCAGGCGTCTCACTGCATCGATTGACCTAGGATGAGTGAATAATAAACAATGCACTGAACCATGGCATTGATTTGAACACGTGAATGGTTTATTTAACAAAGAAAAACAATAGCGACCCCTCTCTCCCAAGGGGACACTGTGAAACAGAACCTAAAATAGACTGTGCGAATACCCCCGGTCCGGTAAGCTGCTTGTTATAGAATCTTTGAAAAGTCAGTTCATTTGACCATCCTGCGGCCGCGAGGATATGGTAGAGAGGGACGTCCATTGCCCTCGCTGCTGACGTTGATGCCGCCCTGGTGGAGTGAGATTTAAAATTGTCAGTGTCCACTCCTGCACAAACCAGAACCTGTTTCAGCCATCTTGAAATGGTCTGTACCGACACTTTTTGTGGCTGATAAATAATGCTGATTCCGAGCCTCTGAGGCTCTTGGTGACCTTGATATAATGCTGCAGGTGCAAGACTTCACACAATCGTAAATCCGTGGGGTATGCCTAAAAATTAAGCTTGAACCCTGACACCCCTGGTCTGCTCTGTTTAATTAATCATAAATGTAAAACGTTATGTTATTTCCAGATGACACCATCCTATCCAGTCGCAGCTTCTGCAACGTCTGGACCCGTTGCGCTGAAACCAATGCCATGAGCATGACCACCTTTAGCGTGATTTTGGGCAAAGACAGGGATGTGGCTGGAGCCCACTGACGAAGCAGCGTGAGTACCACGCTCACATCCCAGATCTCAGAGTACCTGGGCCTGGGGGGATTGGAATTAAAAATAACCTTCATAAACCGGGATATTAAAGGGTGAGATCCAACAGAATATTGTTCCGACCCCAGCCATAAATAAGATGACAGGACACTCCTGGCACTATTGATGGCACTATAGCTCAACCCTTCATCAAAATACAGCGTTGACAAAAACTCTACCACATCTGAGATGCGTGCCGTGTGATATGTTATGTTCCCCCGTAAACAGAACACCTCCCATTTCCTGACACGAGAGATGTACTTTTTTTTGGGACTATCCCTCCAGGCTGCAGTGATCACATCCACGGTATGATCGGATAGTCCAAGCCCTAGGTATGGCCTCCTTAGAATCTGCAAATCAACAGATCACTACGGTTATATAATGGATGTTGTTCCCCAGTTACAGGATGCACCAGTAGATTACTACGTTTCGGGACAGTCATAAGCGGCTGTTATTATTCCCAAAATGAGTGGGAACCATGGCTGAGTAGGCCAGTCGGGTACCACCAAAACTCCGAGGCGGAGTACTGCTTGATTTTGAGCAAGCCCCAACTAATGAGGCAAAATGGGAGAAATGCATATAAAAACATTCCACCCCAGTGTAGCGAGAATGCATCTACCGCTACTGCCCCTGGGTCTGGTTCCCATGAAACATACTTTGGTAACTGGTGATTGAGTCTGGATGCAAACAAATCGATATCTGGCATCCCATACCGAGCAACAATATCATTAAATACATCATGATTCAACATCCATTCTGTGTTGTCATTGAATTTGCGTGATCTGGTGTCCGCCACCATGTTGAATCTACCTGGTAGGTAGATAGCTGAAATCCAAATGTTTCTTGTAATACACCAGTGCCAAATAAGGTTAGCCAATCTATCACAAGATTCCGACTTGATTCCACCCATGTAATTAACATACGCCACTGCCGTAGTGTTGTCAATCTGAAGCTGGACATGCAAGTGACGCATACTAGTACAATAAGCCTTAAGATCATAGAATGCTCCCAATAATTCTAAATAATTAATCCCATATGATTGAAGAATAAATGCCTCATGCTTATTCCATCTGCCTCCACAGCTAGAGATGGTATTAGTAGCACCCCATCCTGGGGCACTAACATCAGTCTGTAAAACAACTGAAGGTTTCTCAATCAGAACTTTACTGGAGCAACTCGAAATGGTCAATATCTACCACTGCACTTCAGCAATGGTTTCAGCTGGTAATTGCATGGGCCTGTTAAAATGACATGCATTTATCCTGAGTGCCTGCTCCTTTGCACGTTGTAAATTTTGGTAATGCAAAGGTCCAAACTGTTGAGCAGCCACTGATTTGCCAATCAATCTGGCCAACTATCTCTTGAAGGTTGCTGCTCCACAATGAGCTTGTTACAGCCTTCAATTAAGTCTAATCTCTTGCCCCTGTGCAGAGTCACAGACATGTGAGTTGAGTTAATAGTGAATCCCAAATAATTAATGACTCTAACTGGTATCAATTTGGATTTAACTGGATGGATGAGGAACCCCAATCTCTCAAACATGAGTTTAACAGCTGAAACAGATAATTCAGCTGCTTCCCAAGTCTCCCCTATAATTAAGATATCATCCAAATAAGCTATTATAATATGACTCTGAGCCTGGAGTAGCCCCAATACTGGTTTTAACAGTTTTGTAATTAGTCTAGGGGCCGAGGTTAACCCATTAGGCAATGCTTTAAATTGCCATAATTGCCTCATCCAGCTAAACTTCAAATATCTCTGATAATCCTTATGAACAGGCACTGAATAATATGCATCTTTAAATTCTATACATGCCATATAACATCCTCTGGAAATCAGTTGTTTGGCAGTAACAAAGGTTTCCATTTTGAAATGTTTATACTGCACAAAGGGATTAAGGCTCATTAAATCAAGGATGATTCGACATCCCCCATCCTTCTTTGGCCTTGGAAAAATATTAGACACGAATTGGTGAGATTGGTGTACCGTCTTCTCAATTACCCCTTTTTTGTATAATTTTTTTATTTCAGCTTGTACCTCCAAATTCTCTTGCTGTGACAAAACCAATGTCCGGCTTGGTGAATGCTGCTTGGTGGACGCAAATTGGGAAGGAATTCAATTCGAAACCCTTGTATACTGTGCAGTATAAACGGATCTGACGTTATCCAATATAAATTCCTTCAAGAACAAGTGTGATCTCCCCCCAACTTGTAGGTGATCCCCACTTAATATGTTCCGACAAGAACCAGACCCACCTACCTCCATGGTTACTGGTGGAATTTTCTGCCACCGGTTTCTGGGGGGTCAGGCCATGTTCGCCCGTGCCCCTGGTGGGTTGCGTCAGCTGCGCATATTTGTGAATGGGTCCTTGACCTGATCCGGTTTCAGCGAACAGTTTGTACGGGGTACTGCCACCGAAGCGAGGTTTTGCTGGTCATCGGTGCTTTGATGAGTCCAACCGTTCTTGCCTCGTCGTCCAGCTCCTTGACTCTTTTTGAGAGATTTTCACCGAACAGCATGTTCGGTGGCTGGATATTGCTGGGTTTACACAGAGCCGCAAACTTAGGGTTGATAGTAGGGCGGATGGCAGACTTTCTCAGACAATTAATCTCAAAATGTGCATTGCACATGAGGGCCAGGGCATCCTGCTGTACATCAGACAGGTGCCCTCCATCCCCCAACCTGCCCTAATCGAACAGCTTCAGTACCCTCTGAAGTCTCATTTCATGAGCTCGGATACCTATGCCCATGTGACCCCAGATGACGTGGTTAACTGCTGGCACTTTGAGCAGGATACAGTTGGCAGGGGTCTCATATTTTTTGGACGTTTCCTCCATAGTATGCTCTTGAAGCTGGTGTGAGGCCAGGTAATTAATACTTGTGGCCAACTCATCACTCAGCGGTTCACCTGTTTCTGAGGGAATAGCAAATCTTGCTGCCAGGACTGGCACCTCTGGCGTGTGCCTATCATCCCTTGGGGTAAGCTCCACGACTGTACCCACGGACTCGGCGTCACAATAAAACTGGCCCCGCATGCTCTCCTCCTCCGAGAGGGAGACATTAAGCAGCCCTGATACAGGTGCCGGTGGCGTGGGCTCCCGAGGAGACCCGCGCTGACACAACTCCTCCAGTTGGAGTGTATCTTGGTGGAGCATCCGCTCCATTAGGAGCTCCATCCTGGACAGCCATCCAAAGACGTTATCCATTCTCGTAGGGGAACCCTCCCGGCCCGACATCCGAGTCTACGGGGCGTGAAGACTTTTTGGTGGCTTTCCGCCCCAATGGTGCAGCCACAATGCTCTACGGCACCAAGTCTGCAGTCGCTGGTCGTACCGCCAGCGACTCGGTAGGTGAGATAGGCGGCCGCCCGCTACCCGCACTCCCGCGGTGTTCCACAGCTAGTGCCGGCGGCTCCCCTTGACTTCACCCTCGATGCTTTATCCACACTCGACCTTGTCTCCTGAAAAAGAATTACCAAGCGCAGAAAACGACCTCCGACTAAGTTTAACACTTACCTGAGGGTTTTTAAACTTACCGCTGGAGGAGCGATCCGCCTCCCAGCCAGTCACTGTGCCATGCATCAGACGTAATGACGCGCATGCGGGCTGGCAGGGTTCACTCAAGTGACTCCAAAGTAAAATCCCACAATGGTCCATCAGCTACCCCAGAGCACACGTAACTGGAGTGGAAACAAATCATCTTCGATCCTATGGAACGGCCTAAAAAACACACAAATCTTCTTCTCTTTGCAGTAAAGGCAGATAAACTCATTATATTTTGGCCTTAGGCATGATATTCACCAGATGTCGTTCATTCGTCTCAGGTTAAATGAATAGCTGATCCTAATCAAGGCAATAATTCTATGGAAAAGAATAAAGTCGTGTTCACACTAACACCCACAGCAGAGATGCTACATTCCAGCTCCTTCAGCCACAGCTTAAAGTCTGTTTATACGACAG
Organism: Raja brachyura; assembly: GCA_963514005.1. Next base: position 83,058,834 of record OY740787.1, read on the forward strand.
GACTAAAAGCTCAAACCTAAAAAATATTTCACGTTGTCACGTTTTAATTATGTTCCTCAGTTAAATATCCAAATCAGTTTGTACAATTTCTAAAACTTACCCGAAGCAGAAATGTCACACTACTGACAACAAATTCAGAGGTGGATCAAGCTTTTTAATAAATGGATCACTTACTGAGATAACTTACTTTGCCATATCTCTGGCCAGCTGCATGAAGTGCTCTCCATCAGTAGGTGGCAGGATGTTAAGGATGCGCCTGTATCCATCCATAGCCATCTTGTGTTCACTCAGTTGTTCATAAAGGCTGCTACGCTCCCAAATGTACCGGACATTTGTTGTGTCATACTTTATGGCTATGTGTTACAAACAAATCGGTTATGTGTATGATGCTTTGTACAGTTTAACATTGTGCATTCCAAACTACATTCCTTAAGTCACAACTACAAATTAATTTGGTTTAGTTTAGAGCTACAGCCTGGAAACAGGCCCTTCGGCCCTCTGAGTCCACCCTGACCAACAATCCCATACACCAGTTCAATCCTACACATTGGGGACCATTTAGAGAAGCAAATGAACCTACAAATCTGCACATCTTTGGAATGTGAGAGGAAGCCAGAGCACCCGGAGAAAACCCACACGACCACAGGGAGAAAGGACAGCACCCACGGTCAAGATTGAACCTGGGTCTCTGGCGTTGTAAGGCAGCAACTCTACGGCTGCACCACTGTGTCACCCCAAATAAGAAGTTTGTATAAGAAATGGATACAGTTAGAAAGTGACCAGCAAGGCATTGCTTCAATTGTCCTCCATACAACTGCCAAATAATGCATGACTTGGTATGATGGAATTACACAGGTACAAATTAATCACATTTACAAAACATCATGACGAACATTTGAGAAATACATCAGATACTTTTGATGCAAACTTGCAAAAATGACTTCTGTTTTATAAATAAATACTTTTATTGATGACTATTATTGACACTATTAATGACATGCAGACTCTCATGTAATTTTATTTTCACAAGGACAAGTTTGCAGGATTAGAAAATGGTCACATTGGACAGGCACCTAGAAGAGTCACTGTCTCACAGTGCCATGGACTCGTGTTCAATCCTGACCTCGAGTGCTGTCTGTGTGGAAGTGACATGTTGGGCTTCCTCAGAGTGTTCCAGTTTACGACCACATCCTCGAAATGTGCAGGTCGGTAGATTAATTCATGACTGTAAAATTGCCCCTATTGAGTAGGATAGTGAGAGAATGTGCGGGGAATTTATGAGAATGTATGGAGAATATATATATTGAAAGCAAATTGGGACAATGTAGGATGAGTGTGAATGGGAGGTTGATATTCAGCATGAACCTGGTGGACCATAGGGCCTGTTTCTCTGCTGCATATCCCGATGACATCTTGTGCAGTAATAACACCGTTATGACTTGGTCAGGATTTTCCACATTTAATAAAGCCAAGTACCTCAATAGAACTGGGATTGGAAGTTTGATTGCTATTGACCTTGGAGCTCAACAGTAAAGCTTTCAATTGAAATCAGGTGTCACAAAATGATTGAAGGCTGTGCACAAAGGATTTAGAAGTACGTAGATGAAAAAAGTTTGAACTTACGGTCTAAAGATAATAGTCAAGACAAATGCAAAAGCCTCAGCACAAACATAAAGAAGGATTTAAGCAATTCGGATAATAAATATTCCATGGCCAAACAATTATCCTCATCATTCAGAGAATTACAAAAGGCAAAAGTGTCTAATACTGGAAATCTTATAAAACTGCATAGATGCATCTTTAAATAAAATGTCAAATTCTTAAGCATTTTTAAAAAGCAGCAAAAGATACCGCGTGTTTATACTTGTATCTCAATTGGCGAGGGTACAAAAGGAGGTTGAGTAAAATCAATTCCTTGACACGTCCAGCAAAAGTAAACGCAAACATTTCTGCGTCATCTCCTGCACTTGGTGATTTCAATTCAGCTCCAGATGTTCTGGAGCCTCATTCTCCAATTATTGTCTAATTCTTTGTTTTCATTCCCTAATGTTTGTGGTATAACAGCTGATCGGTTCTCTGACTTAAAGATGATACCATAATATCCATTGACTGTGGCAAGGCTTGCATGCTATAATGGGCTACAAAGTGAAGTTTGGCAGAATTGCTGGCATTAAGGGGCTGTCCCACTTGGGCGACCTAATTGGCGAGTTTAGAAGAGTTTAGGAGAGTTTGAAAAAATGTCATGTTGAAGACCTCCTTCGACTATGTAGAAGACCTCCTTCGACTATGTTGAAGACTAGCTTCGACTAGCTACGACTAACTTCGGGAAAATTGGACACTGAATAGTGGAGAGTGAAGACAACCTCCTTCGACCTCCCTTCGACTATGATGAAGACTATCTACGACTACCCTCGATTACCTATGACTAACATGCCGACCTACTACGATTAAACCTACAGGTAAAAAAAGTATCGATTTTTTTCCATGGCGACCTTTTTTTACTCGCGGGCATTTTTAAACATGTTGAAAAATACGCCGCCACCTAGCTGAGGCGTCAAGTACGCGGGGACTACTCTTGAGCATGAAGGAGAGTTACAAAAACCTCCTCGGACCTCGTGTCGACCATGCTGCGAGCATGAGTCAAGGGCAAACTCGCCAGAACTCGCGGAGTAGGTCGCCCAAGTGGGACAGTCCCTTAAGTGCATCACTCCATGAAGAGCTCAATGCATTTTGTGCCTATTTTGAGCAGAGGGTCAATGGAACGATATCACCCACCTGACAACCTCGGGTGCACCTATACCCATATGACCATTGTAGACATCACATCAGCCGCCCTGAGAGTGTACCTGCAAAATCCTCAGATCCTGGTGAACTTCTACCGCTGCACCATCGAGAGCATCCTTACCAACTGCATCACAGTTTGGTATGGCAACTGCTCTGTCTCCGACCGGAAGGCATTGCAGAGGGTGGTGAAAATTGCCCAACGCATCACCGGTTCCTCGCTCCCCACCATTGAGTCTGTCCAAAGCAAGCGTTGTCTGCAGAGGGCGCTCAGCATCGCCAAGGACCTCTCTCACCCCAACCATGGACTGTTTACCCTCCTACCATCCGGGAGGCGCTACAGGTCTCTCCGTTGCCGAACCAGCAGGTCCAGGAACAGCTTCTTTCCGGCGGCTGTCACGCTACTCAACAACGTACCTCGGTGACTGCCAATCACCCCCCCCTGGACACTTATTGTTATTTATTCAAATCATTTGCTGTGTCGCTCTTCCAGGGAGATGCTAAATGCATTTCGTTGTCTCTGTACTGTACACTGACAATGACAATTAAAATTGAATCTGAATCTGAATCTGAAAAACCAGCTGGCCCAGTTGGAGTCCCTGGCTGTGTCTTTGGGACCAGCACAGATCAGCTGGCAGGAGTATTAACAAACATCTTTAACCTCTCCCTACTCCATTCTCAGATTCCCTGCTTTAAAAGACCACGATCATCCTCGTGCCAGAGAAGTGCAAGGTAACAAATGTTATTGACTACCATCCAATGGCTCTAACATTTATTTTTAGTGTTTGTGTTAATGTTTTCTGGTTTGTTTCATGTGGGGGTGGGGGAGGGGGAAACTTTCTTTCAATCTCTTACCTTGCCGGAACTGTCTTCAGGAACTCAAATAGTTTATTGCTGTCCACACATTGGCATCCTACAACCATGACAGAATATACCCAGGATTGGTGACAGAAGAATCTTGGATGTTGGTTTAATTCTGTGAGATGCTCATTTAACCTTTGGGCAACATCCAGAGATCAGCCACAATATTAGCGAGCAAAGCTTTAAAAAGCTCATCTATCTACCTTAACTTCATGTGAAAAAGACGACAGATTCATTGTCAGTACTGTGGGTACTGTTTACTGTTGGATATTTACTTGGTCACTTCAGAGGTCATTAAAAAGTCAACCACATTGTCTACAAATTAGTGGTGGGCCAGTTTGGGATACGGCCAACAAACCTCCCTTCCTGAAGAGCATTAGTCTATCAGCTGGACTTTTATAACAACCTTTGTGGAACTTCGGGGGGGGGGGGGGGGGGGGGGGGGGGCGGTTCTGATGCTACCCCATACATTTCTAAATATATACAATTTCACAGCCTGCCAGGCTAGGGATTTAATTGTCACCGCATTGCCGTTCCAAGTCCAAAACTTATACTGATTCATCCATCCTTGTTTTAATTTCCATTTGAGAGATAAACGTAACTTTACCTTTTGAATAACAGAAAATAGCCTGTTTGATATTGTCTTGCTCAAGGGACATTTCGGCCAACTTCACCCACTCCTCTGGGTCGCTGGGATTCAGATGAGCTGCAATTAGTCCAAATTGCAATGATTTCTCCATGTCTCCTTGATCCTCATAAATCATTGCAAGTGTAGAGAAGGGCTCATAGGCAAGAGGAGCTAGAAGAAAACAAATTCATGAAACACACAACAAAATTGGGAATGAGTTAATTAATGAGCAGTTATTTTATACACAAAACCATATTCTAACTGTTAGAAAAAACAGAAATAACTCCAAATTATATTTGGCAGACATTAATAAAATGAGGAGTTGCAATAATTATTCGTAAAGGTATACCTTTTAAACTTAATTCATTAATAGAGGATAAGGAGGGTAGATATTTAATAATTACAGGGGAACTACATTCAAAAAAAGTAATTCTTATGAATATATATGCACCTAATTTTGATAATCCACTATTTTTTAAGAAAATATTTAATAGTATTCCTATATCCACCCAATATAATTTAATAATTGGAGGTGATTTTAATTGTACTTTAGATAATTATCTGGATAGATCTTCTACAAAAATTAAGGCTCTCTCTAAATCAAGCAAGCTTATAAACTCCTTTAGTAAGACATTGAATGTTAAAGATATTTGGAGATTGGATAATCCTACCGGACGGGAATATTCATTTTTCTCGCCGGTATTTGGAACATATTCGAGGATTGATTATTTCTTAGTAGACTCAAAACTACTCCCCTTTACATATGATGCAAAGTATCATAATATTATTATCTCAGATCATGCCCCTTTAACATTTAAGATAAAATTAAAAGATATGGTTAATAAAACTAATATTTGGAGATTCAATACACAGATATTAAAGGATAAAGACTGCTGTAACTATGTGGAGAAACAGATTAAATTATTTTTTGAAACTAACGATAAACCTGAGATTTCCTCATTACTATTATGGGACACATTTAAAGCATTTATGCGTGGTGCAATAATATCAGCACAAGCTCATTTTAATAAAGAAAATCGAAAGATGGAGCAAAAGTTAGAAAAAGAGATAAACCAATTAGATAGTGAAAATATAATACACCCTTCAAAAGAGTTGAGTAATAAAATTGCAATATTAAAATATAGATTAAATAAAATTTATGCTGACCAAGTGATAAAATTATACCAACAAACTAAACAAGTTCATTTTGAATTCGGTGATAAACCTCAAAAATTATTAGCACGACAACTCAGAAGATTAGACGAGGAAAAAACTATACATAGTATTAGATCGGCGCAGGGAAATACGTTGACTATACCAAAAGACATTAATGATACATTTTTACAATATTATCAAAATCTTTATTCATCTAAATTAACAGGGCAAACAGATGAAATGGAAACATTTCTAGAAAAATGTCATTTTAATAAGTTAAATTTTGAGAGTAGGCAATTATTAAATGCTGAAATATCTGTAATAGATATCGAAGAATCAATTGGATCGTTAAAAAATGGTAAAACAGCGGGCCCCGATGGCCTGAATGCAGAATTTTATAAAAAATTTCACGATCTACTTTCACCTAGATTACAAACAGTGTACAGACACACCTATGAGTTAGGAAAATTACCAGACTCTTTAAATGAATCTACAATTACATTAATTCCTAAATTAGATAAGGACCTGGAAGACCCTGGATCATACCGAGCGATTGCCCTTTTAAATACTGATCAAAAAATACTAACTAAAGTACTCTCTCGGAGGTTAAGTTTAGTGATTTCCAAAATAATACATTATGATCAAACAGGTTTTATTCCAAAACGTTACTCATCACATAATCTTAGACGCTTGTTTAACATTATTTACTCGAGAAGAAGGAGAGATATAGAATTAGCAGTTATATCGTTGGATGCTGAAAAAGCATTCGACCAGGTGGAATGGTCATATTTATTTAATATAATGGAAAAATATCAACTGGGGGACGGATTTTGTAAATGGGTAAGAATATTATATTCTAACCCTACTGCAAGAATTTTAACCAATCAAATATTATCACCTAAATTTAATCTCTTTAGGGGATGCAGACAGGGATGTCCGTTATCCCCTTTATTATTTGCCTTGGTGATAGAACCTCTGGCTGAAAGAATCAGATCAGAACCCGAAATATATGGGTACAACACTGACATAACAAATAATAAGATATCTTTATATGCAGATGATATTCTGATTTATATTACTAAGCCGGAACGTAGTATTCCAAAGCTATTCAATGTTATAAATGAATTTAGTGTATTTTCAGGATATAGGATTAATTGGAGTAAAAGTGACATAATGCCTATAACTGGTATAAATGTAAATATATTACAAAAATACCCATTAAAAATAGTTACAGATAAATTTAAATATTTAGGAATTAATGTGTCTAAATCCTATAAATTATTAATTAAAGCTAATTATTATCAATTATTAGAGAAACTTAAAAAAAACATTTTATATTGGAAAACACTTCCTATATCTATGATCGGTAGAATTAATGCTATAAAGATGATTTTTTTACCACAATTGTTATATTTATTTCAGGCAATTCCTTTTTTTCTTCCAAAAAGTTTTCTAAAAAAAATTGATACCATAGTTAATAATTTTGTCTGGGATTACAAAAGCCATAGAATAGGTAAAAAACACTTATGTAAGTCGAAGATAAATGGAGGGCTGGCACTTCCAAATTTTTTATATTACTATTGGGCAGTCCAGATTAAGAATATGAATTTTTGGTGGGTAAATATGGATGTTGAACCAATGTGGCTAAAAATGGAAAAGGAAGACTGTTTACCTTTCACTATAGAGTCGATTATTTTCGCACCAAAGGAAGTACAAAAAAAGACTTATAGGGACAACATTATCATTCATAATATTAGGCGTATTTGGAAACAGATAGTTAAGACACTACATCTGGATAATCTTTCTTTTAGGTTATCAATTAGGAATAATCCACTGTTTAAACCCTCAATCTTAGATGCGGGGTTTAGACTGTGGGAGGATTTAGGAATTAAAAGAATAGAACACCTTTATAGAAATGGAAAATTATTATTATTTGAAGAGTTACAAGATATTTTTGGATTACCTTCACAACATCATTTTAGGTATTTACAAATTAGAGATTTTATTAAATGTAACACATACGACTATAAAAATAAAGGACCAGGCTTATTAGATGAAGTGTTTAATTTACATCCAAATACGGATAAGCTTATAGCTTATATCTACAATATTATTTTAGATAAAGAGAACCCAACAACTGAAACATATCGTCAAGCATGGGAAAATGAAATTGGATTACCTATAACGAAAGAAACTTGGGAAGAAAGCTTACAAAGAATACATTGGTGTTCTTTGAATGCCACACATACATTGATACAATTTAAAGTTATATATAGATTACACTACTCGAAAACCAAATTAAAAAGTATTTTTCCTAACCTTTCCTCTATTTGTGATAAATGTAAGAATTTTGAAGCAAATTTAATACATAGTTTTGTAACATGTCCACGGTTGAATTTTTATTGGATTGAAATTTTTAAAGTTATTTCGGAAGTCCTTAAGGTTAAACTTGACCCAGACCCAAAATTAATAATATTTGGAATCCCGGAGCCAAATTTGGTACTCACAATTAATCAAAGAAATTTTTTTGATTATTGTTTAATAATTGGGAAAAAAATGATACTTAAATTTTGGAAGGGAACATTATCCCCAACAATTAAAATGTGGAAAGCAGAGATGTTGGAGACGTTGAATTTGGAAAGAATTAGATTTGTCCTTTTGGACAAGTATAATTCTTTTGAATTGATATGGTCTCCATATATACAGTATTTAGAGAAGTAGCTATTCTTGGAATCACGGCTTCGACGGGCACCCTATGGATCCGATGCGAATAACTTACCTATAATTGATAATATTGTGTATTTATTAGAGATATTTCTGAATGAAATAGTATCTCGTACAATGTCTTTAGTTTTTGTTTATATATATATATATATATGTAATATTATTGTTTTTCAAATTATCTTTTTAATTTTTAATTGATATATGTGCGAAAAAAAAAAAATTTTTATTCCCTTTTATTTTTCCTTTTTTCTTTATTCTTTTATATATCTTTTTCTTTATTTCCATAAAAATAGAAGATATTATGTATTGATATGCTATTTGTAGTAATACTGAATTAAGGTGTTAGTTTATAAAGTAAGCTATATATTGTAAACTATTTACTTCAAATAAAAAAAATATTACAGACATTAATAAAATGAACAGAATATGTTAAAGCTATATAGAGAGCTATTTTTCAGAAGCTGGGAACATAGTTATAAGATTGCCAATGACACACTGCTACTGACTTACACGTCTTTCAGTTACTTTACTAGAAAAGTGCCCACCCTCTCCTGACGAGGGTTCGAGCTTATGTGGCCCATGTTTATGCTGACGCCACAATAGTTTAATTATTTTGTATCAAAAAGGCTGCCAGCATCATCAAGGACCCACACTATCCTGGCCACACACTCATCCCTCCGCTGCCATCAGGTAGAAGGTACAGGAGCCTGAAATCTCCAACATCCAGGTTCAGGAACAGCTATTTCCCCACAGCCATCAGACTATTAAACACAACTTCAAACAAATTCTGAACTATAACAGCCTATCGCACTTTATCTGTTTATTTATGTGTGTGTATATATATTCTCTGGTATCTGGACACACTGATCTTGTCTGTATTTATGCCTACAATATTCTATTGTAGAATTTAATTGTCCTATCTGGGACACATGACAATAAACTCTCTTGACTTGACTTGAAGTACATTTTGACTTTGTAATTTTCTTCTTTGACTCATTAAAACAAAATCATCTAAAGCCTTATTAATGTCCACTAGATAAACATAAACTCCCAATAAAAACAAAAGGACAAAATCATTGACTGTTAATTGATCATTTTTAGAAGTGGTGGATGCAGGGGGAATGGGAGGAGCAGGCACGTATAAGTTGGAACATGTGGAAGGGTGCAAAGAACGATAGCTGAGCAATTTATCAGTTCATCCTCTGACCGGTTAGCAAGACCAAACAAATTTGTTTCTTTCATTTTAAATTTGCTACTTTACATGTGTATGAGGGAACTGTAGAAGCTGGTTTAAACCGTAGACACAAAAAGCTGGAATAATGCAGTGGGACAGGCAGCATCTCTGCAGAGAAGGAGTGGGTGACGTTTCGGGTGTCTGAAGAAGGGTCTCGACCCGAAACATCACCCATTCTTTCTCTCCGGAGTTACTCCAGCTTGACTCCTAAATACACTTTTAATATGGAGTACAACTTTAAAGCAAAATGTTTAAGATCCATGTTGTCAAATGACAGATGAGCTTCATCATCTTTATTTTCAAATCCATAGGACTTTGGTTGGGCCTCGTTTGGAGTATTTCATGCATGTCTGGTCGCTCCATTATAGCAACAATGTGGAAGCTTTGGAGAGGGTGCAAAGGAGGTCTACTAGAGTGCTGCCCGGATTAGAGGGTTTCAGCAACAGGGAGAGGTTGGATAGACTTGGATTAACAGTGTTAAAAGCCCATTGACAGTGTGAAATGCCAGTTTGCTCAGTCTACCTTGAAGATATAGACCTTTACCTCCAGAGATCAGTCATGTGAGTCTGCACTGCACTGCCTCTAAGACTCCTTTGCCAGCACTTAGTACAGGATGCAATTCTGCCTCTTTGTCAGATGAGCAGAATAAATCTGTTTAGAATTCACAGCCATTACAAACACATATGCATGGCTATATTACTGAATGGTATACTCTTAGCAGTTAAGAATTCATTTTTATACCACTGATTATAGAACAAAAAATGCTGGTTGTCGGGAAAGTAGACAATAAAATCAAACAGATTCCACAGAATTAAAATCCCCAAACAGTGGTGGACAATCGATCAATTTAATTTAAATTAATTCCAACAGAACATTTTGTTGGATATACTTTTTGCTCCACTTTCAAAGAGTTTGGAGACACACAACGATGCAGACGAAGGTTTGACCTTCAAACAGGCGATAAACCAAGTAGTACATACCTTGTCTAATGATTTCCATGCACATCATCACAGCCTCTTCGCGGTCCCCTCGTGCAAATCTAATATTAGCTTCTCCCATAAGTCCTCTCAAAGCTTTCGGGAGTTTACTTCGAGGTCGCCTCTCCTAACATGTTGGGGTTGGGCAGTGGAAGAATGGTGAGGGCGAAAAACAACAAGATTAATATTAAATTCTCTCTGTTTCATGTGCCTATCATGGGCCTGTCCCACTTACGCAACATTTTTGGTGACCTCCGGCACCCTTCATAGGTCGTTGCAGGTCGGCGAAAATTTTCAACATGTTGAAAATCCAGCGGCGACCAGAAAGATGCTACGACTCTTTGTGCTGAGACTACTCACGACCATACAGGTGACACCCCGGCGGCATGTCGCGGGGTGAAGCCTGTATGGTTGTGAGTAGTCACCCAAAGAGTCGTACCTTGTTCTGGTCGCTGCTGGATTTTCTACCTGTGGATAATTTTCGGCGACCTGTTACGACCTATGACGGGTGCCGGCAGTCGCCGAAAAAATTGCGTATGTGGGACAGGCCCATCAGGTCCACATTAGATTTACAACTGAAGCATGCCCATTTGATCCATCATGCACATTCCAGATTATTCAATGTCAAGGACATTAGGCATTGATACTCTTCTACCAGCAGTCAACTCCCTAAACCAAGTTTCTTCACCTACTTCCCGGAGAGGTAAAAAATATTAAAAATGACGTTAGTAAATGGCTCAAATTTCTTTCACAAGTGACGCAAATTCATCTCCCATTCCATTATTTAAACTGTCCCCAAACCAAAGGTCTTCCCTACTACAAAATTTCCTCCACGTTATTAAGTGGATAGATATATGGACGGGAAGGGAATGGAGGGGTATGGTCTGAGTGCAGGTAGATGGGACTAGGGGAAAATGAATGGTCGGCACGGACTGGAAGGGCCGAGAAGGCCTGTTTCCGTGCTGTAATTGGTATATGGTTATTTCGTCCATCAATTATCCTTTTCATCTTAAACTTTTTTCAAACATATTTATATATTTTGTTATTTCTAAGGTATTATCTTTTTTGTACATTCTATTCCAGGACAAAATAATACAACAACAAGAAAAGACACGTAAGAGAATTTTTAAAAAAAATCTACTGAAATATTCCTCATAATTTAAATGATCTGGAATTAACCCTCTCACTCCAAAACTATGCTGTATCATCTTGTTGAAAATTCACTATATTAATTAATTACAAACAATATGGCACACATTATGTACCTTAAGTGGAGCAGTTTCTAATTTCATCGATATTAATTCTTTACAAAATAAATGTAATTATGTACAGGAAATTCAAAGGCAGAATTTCAAAGAAAATTGTGAAATAATGTTGAAGATTTATTCATTCTAAAATGTAATACAATTGTCAAATCATTCCACTCAATTGTTTAATGATGTAAATCATGAAGCATATGGGCGGCATGTTTGTAGTCTAACATTTATTGTAGAAACTGGCTGTTAGTTTGAACTTTAGCACTTAATGGAGTTACTAGCAACCAATGCGTTTCATGTTTCAGTAAATTTTAAATCTGAAAAAATGGGCAGCATGGTAGTGTAGCAATAGAGTTGCTGTCGTACAGCGCTTGCAGCACCAGACTACGACTACAGGCGCTGCCTGTACAGTGTTTGTACCTTCTCCCCATGACCGCGTGGGTTTTCTCCAAGATCTTCAGTTTCCCCCCACACTCCAAAGACATGCAGGTATGTTGGTTCATTGGCTTGGAGTAAGTGTAAATTGTCCCTAGTGCGAGTAGGATAGTGTTAATGTGCGGGGATCGCTGGTCGGTGCGGACTCGGTGGACCGAAGGGCGTGTTTCCGCACTGTATCTCTCAACTAAACAAATATGTAATATCAATGTTCTTGTGACATACAATTAGCAAAACCACATGCTAACACTTGTCAAATCACTTTAACTGTTCTATTAACTTACTTCAGAGATGGTATGCCACTGAAGAGTCATTCAAACTTTAGACTTTGCATTATTTTATCACAAATCATCATGCAAGCTAAAGGTAAAGTGCCAGAAAAAGATGTGATGTATTTCTAGCTCATGTGTAAAGTCCCACAACTTTGCTATCCTGTCCATGACAGTTATGAGTAGGTCAGGCTTGGGCAACATGCAGCAAGTGACACGCCTTCTGAAACCTCCGAGCTATTCTCCCATCAACAGAACAAAGTGAGGAGCGTTAGAATATATTTTCCACTTGCCTGGATGAAAGCAGTTTCAACAAATCTGTAACATAAGCTGGCAGATATTCTGAACCCCTGCCTCACACACTGTCAACTCCTCTGCTAACTGCAGGGCCGATCTCTCCACAACTCCAGGCTAACAAAATCCAGACCAATGAAGATCCAGAATGTCTCATCCATGCTCCTGCTTATCTATGTGCCTATGCTCATCTACATTACTCAATCACAAGCACTAGTTGAAGCAGAGCCAATAATTAAGATCAACACGGGTCAGAACAATACAACCTGGTATCCAAGGTACAAAACAAATAGGCTAAGCATTTTCCAGTTCCGTGGCGCACAATTTACACTGGTTGTGGGTGAGAATTATAGAACATTTAGGGAAATGACATTTTCAATACTATATTAAAAAATATACCAATAAAAATGTTGTTCCAATTGGCCTTTATATTTACAAGATTTCATATCAGCGGTTTGGATCATTTATTTGTTTTTTAAAATAAAATCTATAATAAACATTCATGATTAACTTGATCAGTACGAGCAAGATCCTGATAACATCTGATTTGTAAGAGACAATTTATCCCACGGAACTGCTGCATTCAAAAGCCATAGTTTCTCTCAACCAACCCAACCCACTTTCTCCCTTGTACTTTTGCTCCCAACACCGGGGAAGGAGCCCTTGTGACATCTTGATCAGGTCTGGCACATGCATCTGGTTATAGTGTCAGCAGATTATCCATCGAGTTATGGAAGACATCACAATTAAATCGGATCTTGGATTTGTATACCGTCAGAGACATCTGGAAGGCAATTAGGAATGAAAACTGTGGATGGTCAACCTTTGTGCCAAATTTAGATAGCTCCACAGACCAAAGCTCAAATAACAAAATGCCATTTCAATTTTTGTTTAATGATGCTGCCTTTATTGATCTTCATCATCCTGTAGTTGAGAGCAGGTCGATCTGGAAAAAGCATCTAATATTAGTTATATTTTTGGTGAATCTGCTGATTAAACCACTGAATGATTGCACAAGCATACATTCCAGGTGGCTCTGTTGCCTTTCAGGCCAACAGAAAGCATTTTATCAGGATGCATCACAGCTCGGTTTGGGAACAGCTCCATCCAAGACCGCAAGAAATTGCAGCAAATTGTGGACGCAGCCCAGACCATCACACAAACCAACCTCCCTTCCATTGACTCCATTTATACCTCACGCTGCCCCGGCAAGGCCAGCAGCATAAGTTGATGAGTTGTACCCTGGCCACTCCCTCTTCTCTCCTCTCCCATCAGGCAAAAAGTATAGAAGTGTGAAAACGCACACCATCAGATTCGGGGACAGTTTCTTCCCAGCTGTTATCAAGCAACTGAATCATGTTACCAGACCCAGAGAGCAATGCTGAGCTACTATCTACCTCTTTGACGACCCTCAGACTATCCTTAACTGGATTTTGCTGGCTTTACCTTGCACCAAATGTTATTCCCTTAACATGTATCTATACAATGTGAATGGATCGATTGTAATCATGTATTGTCTTTCTGCTGACTGGTTAGCCCGCAACAAAAGCTTTTCAATGTAGCTCGGTACACATGACAATAAACTAAATTGAAATAGTATCCTGAACTCTGGCACAATAGTCTTGTCACCTTGGCTATCCAAACTTTGGCTAGATATACCATCACCTTGTAATCTAATAGTTATGGATACCCACCCCTCTGACTTATCAAGAAGAACTCCTGACCGTTCAGCTGTGTCTGCAAAACAACAAGTTTGACCCAATCTTTCCATGTTCTCCACTGGAAGTATTTCCAAGCCAACCAACACCTCTCTCATACTTCATCACATCTCCCTCCCCTTCCTTCTTATACTCCTCTGCATATCACCGCTCAACCCCTTCCCTGTCCCACTCACTCCCTTTCCCTGATCTGAATTATATGAGCAAAAAACTGTAACATTACGATATTTTGGATATGATCTTGTGTATTCGGCAGGGGCAGCATGGTGGCGCAGCGGTAGAGTTGCCACCACACAGTACCAGAGACCCGGGTTCGATCCTGACTGTGTGGAGTTTGTACGTTCTGGGTTGTGATTGTCTGGGTTTTCTTTGGGAGCTCTTGTTTGCTTCCACATTCCAAGAACATACAGGTTAGTAGGTTAATTGCCTTCAGTAAAAATTGTAAATTGTTCCCTATGTAGGATAGTGCTATGGTACGGGGATCGCTGGTTGGCGTAGACTTGGTGGGCTGGAGGGCCTGTTTCCGTGCTGTGCATCTAAACTAAACTAATCTATTATAATTATTAACCTCTGCTATGAAATGAAACTCAGATATCTATATATCACTGCCCAGTCTATCACAAGTACTGACCCCCCCCCCCCCATCATTGAAGGGATCCCCAGGAATCACTGCCTCAAAAAGGCTCCCTGGCCCACACCACCCTGACCACACACTCATTTCACTCCTGCTTTCAGGAAGGTATGGGAGCCTGAAAACTGTAATGTCCAGGTTCAGGAGCACCTTCTTCTCTACAACCATCAGGCCATTAAACACTATTGTCGTTTCTTATTTTTGTTCATTTTTACACTATTTCTTTATATATCATCTTCTACTCAATTGCACACACAAATAATCTACTGCAAAAAATGGAAAACAATTTAACAAATCTTACTGAATAGAAAAATAGTGTTGAAGGGCTGGACTAAAGTGAATTACTCATTCAACCAATCTAAAAGTTGTATGTTCCGTGCCCAAAACATCATGATGTTACTCACCCTTTGCATTTTCTTGTGTTCTCGTTGCAGCTCCATTTCCAAGGCAAAAACATCTCCTGCAGTGAACTGCTCACTTTGGTCATTCTCCTCCTCATCGTCCTCACTTACATGATCGCCAAACATTGAAGCAAAGACTCGATGAACAGACTTGCTCACACCATCAGAGGTTTCTTCTGCAAACCAAACAATGGGTGATGTTGTATTTTGCATTTTAAGTGGTGAATATTGTGCTTTTCTTTAAATAAAACATCGACAGTTAATAATTAATTCCTTGGTGCGACTTGTAACCTTTTTTGTAAGAGACTATAGAAAATGTAGCTTTGTCACTAAATTGTATTCCCAATGCATCAGTTGTGCCCCTGTCCCACTTAGGAAACCTGAACGGAAAACTCTGGAGACTTTACGCCCCACCCAAGGTTTCCGTGCGGTTCCCGGAGGTTCTTGTCAGTCTCCCTAATTGTCGAAATTGGTTTCCGTTTTAAAAATCGGTAATTTTTTAGTCGAAGCCGGTTGAGATGCTAGTTGAAAGTGGTTGCCGGAGGACAAAAACCTCCGGGAACCGCATGGAAAGCTTGGGTGGGGCGCAAAGTCTCCAGAGGTTTCCGTTCAGGTTTCCTAAGTGGGACAGGGGCATTAGAGTCATAGAGTTATGGAGTGATACAGTGTGGAAACAGTCCTTTCAGCCCAACTTGCCCACACCGGCCAACATGGCCCAGTTACACAACTCCTACGTGCATACATTTGGTCCATATCCCCCCAAACCTGTCCCATCCATGTACCTGTCTAACGGTTTCTTAAATGCTGGGATAATCCCTGCTTCAACTATGTCCTCTGGCAGCTTGTTCCAGACATCCACCATCCTTTGTGTGAAAAAGTTATCCCTCAGATTCCTATTAAATCTTTTCCCTTTCACCTTAAACCTATGTCCTCTGGTCCTCGACTCACCTACCCAAGAGACTACGCAATCTATTCCTCTCATGACCTTATACACCTCTATAAGATCACCCCCTCATCCTCCTGCGCTCCAAGGGATAGTCCCAGCTTACTCAACCTCTGCCTATAGCTCAGACACTCTAGTCCTGGCAACTTCCTCATAAATCTTCACGGTACCCTTTCCAGCTTCTCGTTACTCTTTCCCATAACATGGTGCCAAAAACTGAATACAATACTAAATGTGGCCTCGCCAACGTCTTATACAACTGCAACATAACCTCCCACTTGTTAACTCAATACACTGGCTGATGAAGGCCAACTGCAGATGTTATGCTCACTGGCCTATTGTTCCCAGCATTTTCCCGCCAGCCCTTGTTGAATAAAGGCACAACATTTGCCACCGTTAAGTCTTCCAGCACCTCTCCTGTATTTAAAGATGACTCATAGATTTCAACCAGGGCTCCTGCAATTTCCTTTCTGGCTTCCCACAATGCAGAGCTGCCAAGTTTTGTCAGAGCATTTCAGTATTCTAGTACCTGAAAATCAGTATATTGCTGAGGAAATCAGTATTTTTACGCGATGCCATTTTGCTGAAAAAAAAATTGTTTTTTATGTGCAGTCATACACCTGTAAGAGTACAAGAATGCATAACTTTGCTACCATTTGACATGTCTTCTACGCACCTTACTTGACAGTGCTTTCATTGCCATCTATTTGTATACTTCTGTTTGAACGGCTGGTTCCTGCTTTTAGCACCAAATGATGATGTAGAAGCCATTTTGGAAGTCTCACTCTCCCTCCCTCGCTCTCTCTCCCTTCTTCCTCTTTCCCTCCCTCTCCCTTCCTCCCTCCCTCTCTCTCCCCCCTTTCCCTCCCTCCCTCTCTCCTTCCTTTTCCTCTCCCTCCCTCTCTTATTCTCTCCCTCCCTGTCTCCTTCTCCCTCTCCGAACAGTCTGTGACCCATAGCGCTGTGGCCTTAGCACTATGGTAAAGCCCATAGCGCTATGTGTAAGCTGGTAGCACTATAATTAGAACCCATAGCGCTGTTTGTTTAAATTCCCATGCGCTACACTGACAGCGCTCTTTAAACCTGTAGCGGGACAGGCAGATCAAAGCTTACAAAAATAATCATCCAGCTCTTGAAATTTAAAAAACTAAGAGATTTAATCTGCTATAATTTTTAGAGGTACAGTATTACTTTTTATATCTTTGCATTTTTTAAGCAGCAAGATGAAACAGGAAGTCGGGCTGATTTTTAAAAAATCCGTATTTTACAAAGCAAATCCGTACATCCGTATTCTTATCGCATTTCCGTACAAAATACAAAAAATCCGTAGTACCTGGCAGCTCTGCACAATGTCCTTGGGATTATAATATTAGGCCCTGGAGATTTGTGTACCTTCATGCACGATAGAACCTTCAGCACCTCTGTACACTGACTCTCGACCCGAAACATCACCCATTCCTTCTCTCCAGAGGTGCTGCCTGTCCCGCTGAGTTACTCCAGCATTGTGCGTCTATCCAGAGTTGACCCCTTTGATTCCTGAATTATCTGATATCTTAGAAATACCTGCTATTTCAAGCACCTAATGCTATTGTAAATTTCTTTTTTTTTTTTGCTGTCTTCCTTGCACCCAGAAACAAATGAAATTGGCCCAGGACAAACTTTTTCACCAGCCTGACACCAAACAGTGACAGCATCTACATGTCAAAATTGCTGATGTCCAAAATTATTTTGGATCTCTTGGGGATATGAAAGATCTGTACAGATAAAACCTCGCCTGATTACAATGCACAATTTTACTCATGAGATCATTTTTAAGTTTGTATGCAGTTCATCTACCTCAACAGCACAACATGTATCTGTCTAGCAAACAGAAAAACCTTTTCTACATCAGATAAATAGTGTACCTGAATCATCTGCCTCTTGTTTGGCCCGACTGTGAGAGGCTCTGGATGGACAATCCACATCTTCTGCTGCTGTTGTTTCTCCTTCATCTTCAGTCACTCCGTCACCTGTAGCTTCCTAAAATAAGCAACACAGTTGCACATTATGTCACAGCGACAGTTTAAAAAATACAACAGGAATCGTTATAAACATTGTGCGTTGCAGTTTCAATTTATGGCACAGATCCAATTATGGCCATTTGATCCAATCCAGCCAAAAGAAAAATTCAGATTGTAGAAACAGATAACTGCAGATGCTGATTTATACCAAAGATAGGCACAAAGACTGAGGAAAAATGTCACCTATTCCTTTTCTCCAGAGATGCTGCCTGACCCACTGAGTTACTCCAGCTTTTTGTGTCTGTCTAATGAAAATCACTTACTCCAAGTCATCGTCAGCAAAATGTCAGTCTCAAATTACTTTTCCTTCAGTTACATTTCTGATTAAATACAAATGATTAAAAAAAAACAAATACCCCTGTGAAGGAACTGCAGATGCTGGTTTAAACCAAAGATAGACACAAAATGATCAGCCATGATCACACTGAATGGCGGTGCAGGCTCGAAGGGCCGAATGTCCTACTCCTGCACCTATTTTTCTATGTTTCTAAATGCTGGAGTAACTCAGCGGGACAGACAGCATCTCTGGAGAGAAGGACTGGATGACTTTTTGGGTCGAGACCCTTCTTCAGATTGAAGAAGTCATCCAAATGTCACCCATTCCTTCTTTCAGAGATGCGGTCTGTCTCATTGAATTACTCCAGTGTGTGTGCGTGCGTGTGTTTTAACTTATCACTTTTTTTCCCCCTTCAGAAACTAGGTTCTTTTTCAACTTATGAAAAGTTACCTTTAATACGTGACATAGGGAATGACTTCCATAAGTTCAAGCGTTGCATATTAACTGATCAGTCTCAAGACAACAGGCAGAATATTGCAGACAAGCAAACTTTCACATCAACAACAGGAAGGTGTCAAATAATATATGGATGAATAGACTGCTTTGAAAGTCACCAATTTCTTATGTCAAAGTCAAGTCAAGTCAAAAGAGTTTATTGTCATGTGTCCCTGACAGGACAATGAAAATCTTTCTTTGCATAGCACAACAGAACATAGAAGGCATTGACTACAATTCTATACATAAATACACCCATGACGTAATAAATTAATAAAGTGCAAATAACAGATGGAGGGATATTAATGTTCAGAGTTCCGAGCCAGGTTTAATAGCCTGATGGCTGTGGGGAAGTAGCTATTCCTAAACCGGGTTGTTGCAGTCTTCATGTTCCATTATTAGTAGGCATCCACCAGAGAATCTCTTTTTCCTGGAAAAATTATGTAGATTTACTTTTATGATGATTTTGCCACAATTGATGCCCAATGTAGGAATTGGAGGATTTCAATCAAGATTTAATCTGTAAATTAGAAAGTCTTCTGGGGTAGTTTGTGCACCTTGCCAATGTACTACGCAAATACATCTGCCAGAGACAAGATGGAAAGTGTTTTCCCTTTTCCTTTATCCATCTGCTTGATTAGGTATGGAGTTTGACTAGTTGTGGAGGACAAATGTGAAGAATGTACATACCAGAGGGGCAACATATGCACACTTTGTACAAGTGTACCTGCCATGCACACCCTCTGGGCCAGAGATTTTGCTTCTGCAGGGAGCAGGAACATCTGGGCTTTGACATTAATTACACATCCATCCTATTTAGTCGAGGCCCTTGCATTTTATGTCGAGACCCTTCTTCAGACCCTTGGTAATCATTGCTTTTCGCATATCTTCCAATCATTTCTCCCAAGTACCATCTATATCTATAATTTTCCCTTTCACTTGACTCCCAGTCTGAAGAAGGGTTTTGACCCAGAACACAGTTCCAGAGATGCTACCTGACTCGCTGAGCTACGACAGCTTTTTGTGTCTGTCTATGGTGGCTCAGCTCCCTTGAATGAATACAGAAAGTGGGCTATCGATGGTTGGGGTTGAGGGGGGGTGGGGGGGGAGCTGCCACCAGGGGTTCATGGCGATCGCCCCTCTCCCTCACCCCCACATCTGCTCTCCTTCACCATCCCCCTCACCCTCTCGCTACCCACACCCTCCCTCTCACCCTCTCCACACCCTCCTCCTCTCACCCTCTCCCTACCCTCCTCCTCCCACCCTTTCCCTACCCACACCCTCCCTCTCACCCTCTCCCCACCCTCCTCACCCTCCTCCTCCTCTCACCCTCTCCCTACCCTCACCCTCCTCCTCCTCCTCTCACCCTCCCTACCCTCACCCTCCTCCTCCTCTCACCCTCTCCCTACCCTCACCCTCCTCCTCCTACCCTCACCCTCTCCCTACCCTCCTCCTCTCGCCCTCTCCCTCACCCTCCTCCTCCTCTCACCCTCCCTACCCTCACCCTCCTCCTCCTCTCACCCTCTCCCTACCCTCACCCTCATCCTCCTCCTCCTCTCACCCTCTCCCTACCCTCACCCTCCTCCTCCTCTCACCCTCCCTACCCTCACCCTCCCTACCCTCACCCTCCTCCTCCTCTCACCCTCTCCCTACCCTCACCCTCCTCCTCCTCCTCTCCCTACCCTCACCCTCCTCCTCCTCCTCTCCCTACCCTCACCCTCCTCCTCCTCTCTTCCTCCCCCTTGTCCTCTCCCCCCCTCAACCTCTCCCTCCTCCTCCTCTCACCCTCTCCCGCGCCTTCCTCTCCTCCCGCAGCCGCTCGAACTCCTCGAAGGAGATTTTCCCCTCCAGGTAGTCGATCAGCTCCGGGCTGAACCCCGACATCTTGGTGCCGGCGGGGAGGGTTTCCGGGACGGACGAGCCTGAGCCAGTGGGTCCGTCGCTGCTGCCGTTGCTCGGTGCGGTGGAAACCTCGGCCCCAGATCTGGTTCCGCTGCCGCTGCCGCTGCTGCTGCTCCTCCTCCACCAAGTGCCAGCAAGTTATCCACCCCCACCACCCCCCCAGTACGTCCACTCCTGCAAAGTGCAACTCGCTGCACGGTTCATTCGCGGGCTGAGAGAAATGTGCAAAATAATCTTGTGATTGTTGTTTAGCTGCTTAAGAAAATCCATATTGATGTATTTTTTGATATAATTCGCTGTGCCTTTTGTTCAAAATTAGTAAACTTTAAATGTGATTGTTGTTTAGCTGCTTTAAAATATCCACGTTTATGTTTTTTTTAATAATTCACTGTGCCTTTTGTTCAAAATTAATGAACTTAAAGTGTAAATGTTAGAACGAATGTTAGAACTGTTAGAACTATGTTAGAACTTCATGTTAGAACTAATGAAGTAATTTTTGCTTCACGACCTGTACCGAAATTTGTGGGTGGAATAAAGACATTTGTACCATTCATTATTTTTTTTTGTATGGTGGCACAGTGGTGCAACTGGTAGAGTTGCTGCCACACAGCGCCAGAGACCTGGGTTCAATTCTGACTTTGAGTGCTGTCTGTGTGGAGTTTGCATGGAGTGCTTCAGTTTCCTTCCACATCCCATAAAACATGCAGGTTGGTACAGGTTAATTGGCCGTTGAAACCTGCCCCAAATGGTGAGAGTGGATTGGAAAGTGAGACAACATAGAACTTGTGTATGAAGGAATTGCAGATGTTGGTTTACACCGAAGATAGACACAAAATGCTGGAGTAACTCAGCGGGTAAGGCAGCATCCCTGGAGAGAAGGAATGGGGGGCGTTTTGGGTCAAGACCCTTCTTTGGACGAGGGAGATCAATGGTCAGCATGGACTCGGTGGGCTAAAGGGCCTGCTTCCATACTGTATCTCATAGAAACATAGAAATTAGGTGCAAGAGTAGGCCATTCGGCCCTTCGAGCCTGCACCGCCATTCAATATGATCATGGCTGATCATCAACTCAGTATCCCGTACCTGCCTTCTCTCCATACCCCCTGACCTCCTTAGCCACAAGGGCCACATCTAACGCCCTCTTAAATATAGCAAATGAACTGGCCTCAACTGCCCTCTGTGGCAGAGAGTTCCAGAGACCCACCACTCTCTGTGTGAAAAAAGTCCTTCTCATCTCGGTCCAAAAGGATTTCCCCCTTATCCTTAAGCTGTGACCCCTTGTCCTTGACCTCCCCAACATCGGGAACAATCTTCCTGCATCTAACCTGTCCAACCCCTTAAGAATTTTGTAAGTTTCTATAAGATCCCCTCTCAATCTCCTAAATTTTAGAGAGTATAAACCGAGTCTATCCAGTCTTTCTTCATAAGGCAGTCCTGACATCCCAGGAATCAGTCTAGTGACCCTTCTCTGCACTTCCTCTATGGCAATAATGTCCTTCCTCAGATTTGGAGACCAGAACTGTACGCAATACTCCAGGTGTGGTCTCACCAGGACTCTATAGAACTGAAGTAGAACCTCCCTGCTCCTGTACTCAAATCCTTTTGCTATGAAAGCTAACAAACCATTCGCTTTCTTCACTGCCTGCTGCACCTGCATGTCTACTTTCAATGACTGGTATATCATGACACCCAGGTCGCGCTGCATCTCCCCTTTTCCTAATCGGCCACCATTTAGATAATAGTCTGCTTTCCTGTTTTTGCCACCAAAGTGGATAACCTCACATTTATCCACATCATCTCCTACTACATTTGTTTATTACTATTTGAGTCGAGGTTTGTGCCCGTCACTAACAGTCCGGAGATGTGGGGGGAAGGGGATAAAATGACATAGTTATAAAATTCTTTACCAAACTGAAGACATCCTTACCATTAACTAGATATTTGAAATGTAATCACAGTTGAGAGAAATGAGGATCCAATCTACACCCAACAAGTGCCCATAAGTAGTAATTGAATACATTGCCAGGTCAACTGTGCCAAGGACGGGGCAGTGGAGGACCCCCCCCCCCCCCCCTTCTCTGAACAATACAATTACATTGAAGGTCAAAGACCTTTTGTCAGAATTGGGAACAGTTGCATGTCTTTCCTCGGCAAATGTGAAGGGGGAGAAAGATGAAATTTATCCCATGTGGATTCCAACTGAAATTCCACACGTCACAATTGAAATCCATTCAGGATCATAGGTGTCATCCATCATTGCTCGTTGTATCCCCTAGATCCATGCTTAATGCTATATACATTGGCAAATGTGTGCTCTTGACTCCCGCAAGAACACTGACTCAATGACAATGGTGTTGGAGACCTGCGGTTCTACTTTGTTCTTTGTTACATTCAGTCCTGCCACAGGTTACCTTTTCTTTCAGGTGTCAAAGATCACAGACTTCATCCGCTCTTGATCACCAAAACACCTCTGGATCTTTCTCCTTCACTTCCCAATCACTTCCCCCATTTTTACCCGTGCTGTGTTTTTACCTCTGCTCCCCATTTAAGATCCTGAATGATTACCCCTTTAAGGATCACCATCCTTTAGTTTAGTTTATAGACACAGCATGGAAACAGACCCTTCAGCCCATCGGGTCCGCGGCGATCATCGATCACCCTACACTAGTTCTATCTTGGGACAAAAATTACAGAAGCCAAGTAACAACTTTCAATATCTTATCATCCTGCACGTCTTAGAATGTGGGAGGAAACCGGAGCACTCGGAGAAAACCCACATGGTCACAGGAAGAACGCACCGACTCCACGCAGACAGCATCCGTAGCCAGGATCGAACCTGGGTCTCTGGCGCTGTAAGACAGCAACTCTACAGCCACAGCACAGTGCCATCCAGGAGGCCTCAGCTTTGCCCCTCTATTTACCAGCTACTGAGCCTGAAACAAAGTTGAACTCTTCATCTGCCTCTGTCGCTTCTGTGTCCAAATCTTTGGTCAGGTGTCTTCACGTGAGACTGGCACCATTTAGCTGTCTCCTGAATGTCTGCCCCATCTGGTCCCATCAGTCTGGCTGAGTAACCTCTCTATATTTATTCATCACTAACTGCTGATGCCAGAAAGACAACCTTGGTGTTTCTCCAGCTTGTACAGGCAATTATACAACGGCCAATTAACCTACAAACCCACACGTTCTTTGAAATGTGGAAGGAAACCAGAGCACAGACAGCACTTAAAGTCAGGATTAAACCCAGGTCTCGTCTCCAGCATTGTAAAGCAACTGCTGCACCATTGTTTCCAGTATTTCCTGTATTTTGGAGTGCAGTCCAGCCAAGATCTCTGAGCCCTGCAAGACCTGGTGTTACTTTAGAATAAACTCCAGTTTTGCCTGGCATCTAGTCTATCCTTCAGGGCATTCTCTATCTTCAATACTTAGCATCATTTCTACATCCTGGCAATAGTTCCCTGCTATGAGAGCACGCTCCAATCTTTCATACCAGGTATTGCATTCTTAACTGGTGTTTGTGTCAGATAATAGTACATAAACTAAACAAATATTAAAAGTACAAAAACTCTCTTGCATTCATTGAAGAAGCCTGTACTGTGCCAATTATATTAAATGAGAACAGTTTTTACTTAATTGGTGGATTCCATTGTTAATGTCCAGGTTTTGCCATTTGGTGAAAACTTAATTGATATTGATTACAAGTAAAATATTCAGTGCTAGCCCGTCACAGAGTGAGATATGACCTCCACTAGCATAATACAATAGGATTTTTTTCATCTGATGAAATGTTAAAATTGTTTTGGTTGAAATGCAGATTTACACAATCAGTATTTAGACCGATACAGTATAGCAGATATCTGTTAAATAAAAAATGTTTTGAATCAGAACATTTTATCTAATTATATGGTATATTTAAAATGGTATATTTATGCCAGAAAAGGCACAATAGGAACTTGCATCTTTCAGGCCTATATTGGGCAAAATGCCTGTGGTGCAACAAAATCTACACTCTACCCCCCTAATGGAGTCTGTTTTGTATTTTAATAGTACAAAATGTAAAAGTGTAATTTCAAATGACAGAAACCATTTCTGATTTTACAATAAACACTCAATGATGTTTTGAATTCCATTTCAATCAGCCATGTCCTCAAATGCTGTTGCAGCTGAAGACTAGATTTGATCTTTGTGTTTCAAGAATAATACCATGTAGTAATACCATGTAGTAATACCATGGAGTAATTTCTCCTTCTGACTTTCTTCAGAGCATTTTGTCTGAAGAAGACCCCAACCCAAAACATCACCTCTCCATGTTCTCCAGAGATGCTCCCTGACCCACTGAGTTACTTTTGTGCGAGCCACCATCTGAAGTTCCTTGTTTCTACCACGGAAAGTCAGTTTGCATACATTTCAATTCTTCCTTTTTATTGATCACTCTCCTACAAGCTGTGAACTCTGTGGGAGGTGTAACACCCGTGACCCCAGGTTTTTGCATTGATTCAAACTAATAGAAATTACGCAAGTATTTTTCTTTCATCATAGGCGGTGTCTTTATCTGTGGAAAATGATACTGCTCTTAAAAATGATGTTCTGCTTCTCATTGTTAGTTCTTATGAAAGCTCACCCTTGCTTCACAGATGCTGCCCGACGTGCTGAGCACTTGCAGGATTCTTTGTTTCTACCTCAGGGGCTCCTACATCCACCGTTTTTTGTTTTGGAGCAGCAACTCTTCATCAGATGCTTTCTTAGCTGCACACAGCCAAAAGCACACAAAGGGAAAGAGCAGACTTCCTGCAAATCTCAGCCAGGATGGCCACTGGCGAGTTGAAGCTCATTTATTAACACAGTCACATTCTCACCGCGTTGAAATTATTTGATACAATTATCTGACATGCAACCAAAATGATGTGGAATAAAACCGAATGTTGAAGTAGCTGAATAGATCAGATCAAGGGGGTCACAGCCACGACTGACAACTGTGGCCGCACCCAAACACCTGGAGGTGCCAGAAAGCGGAAATAAAACAAAAAGTGTTGGAAACACTCAGCAAGCTGGGCAGCATCTGTGGAGAGAAAAAAATAAATGATGTTTCAGGTCGATCGACCTTTCATTCAATAAAGGGTCAGTTCAGCGCCCTAAATCGCTGTCTTTTTCTCTCTCCACAGACGCTGCCCGATCTGCTGAGTATTTTCATCACCTCTGGCTTGTATTACAGATACCTGTCCACTGATATCGGCACGGTAAGTGGCATTCTTAAAGCATTTACTACCTAACCTGAAACGGCTCACTATTTTAACTAATTTAGAAAGAAAATAGACATTTGAAAAATCTGTGGGTTGGCTGTTACCATCCTGAAAAATAATCAAATACTTCTTGACTTTATCAGTTAAATACGCCTCATACACCACCAGCCCCGTCCCCAGACCATGAAGACTTTCTTTGGGCCCAATACTCTGAAACCCACTTTAGTTTAGTTTTGTTGAGAAATACATCTATACCAGGGATACCAATTTACCAAGCCAATTACCCTACAAACCTGTAAGTCTTTGGAGTGTGGGATGAAACCGTTTCAGCTGGTGAAAACCCACGGGGAGAACGTACAAACTCCGTACAGTCAGGATCGAATATTGAAACATTGAAAATAGGTGGGTCATTCGGCCCTTCGAGCCAACGCCGCCATTCAATATGATCATGGCTGATCATCCAAAATCAGTACCTCGTTCCTGCTTCCCCACCCCCATATCCCTTGTATCCGTTAGCCCTAAGAGCTCAAATTGACTCTTGAAATCATCCAGTGAATTGGCCTCCATTGCCTTCTGTGGCGGAGAATTCCACAAATTCACAACCCGTATCTCTGGCGCTGTAAGGCAGCAACTCTGCCGCTACCACTCTTCCATCCAGAGGCATTTTCTTTTTAACTGCAAAACATTCTGACACCAGCCCTCACTTCACCTATTTGTATGAACTTCTGATATGATATCGACGATTCTTGGTATCATTAAAATCGCCACCAACCATGTTTTCACCTGGTTTTGCTCAAGATAAAATAGCCGGCGCGGAAGAACAACACTAATCACATATGATTGAACACATTTGTTTATTTCACCCTGGCTGACTTCACGACAGATGACTAATTCCAAACCTGGCCCTCATTGCCGTGAAATACCAGGTTGGTCAAACTTTGCACCACAGACAATTGATTGAAAGAGGATGATAGGTTTCAGGTGAAAGCAAAATGCCATCTGAACATAAAGTAAGCAACATCCTTTGGCAAATTAAGACCCAGCGATTGCTACATGAAAAATTGCGGGAGGCGATTCAGTGGAAAGGACATCGACAAAAGTAAATGTCGACACAAACAGTGGGCTGTGAACTTAACACTAAAAGGACAGTGCTTTCCTCGAGTTGATCGTTATTGATTCCAGGGGACTGTTCAGAGCATCGTGGCGGCTTTCGGTCTCGCTGTAGTCATCCTTTCAAGAAAGCGGCAAAGGAATCTTGTTGTCCTTCGTAGTCTGAAAAGGCAGAGGTGATGTGGTTCGGGTAATGGGAGGCCGCCGCCGCCGCAGACGGTCTCTTGTTGTCCATTCTGAAAAATGTGGACAACTTCCCAACGTCAAGCCCTCGGCCAGAGAAATAAGCTTGAAGCGTTCGGAAAAACTGCGGGAGAAGAAGACAATCCACATTCACTGCCTACAAAGTATTAAATTGTGGTCGATTACATTATTGCATGCGGATACATCGGACGCGTCTTAAATGCAAACTGCCACCGTCAAAGGATGAAATGGAATGAAACGCGGTGACTTCAACCACATCCGGCGAGAACTAGGCTTGAGACGCTCTCATTTTCTGATGAGATGATGAAATCCTGTCACGTTGTGAATACCTGCAGCAGTTCAGACACCCGCTGAGTTTCGCCAGCATTTTTGTCTACCTGTGCATGGCACAGTTGTTAAAGGAGGCTGGTGACACTTTCACAGAAGGCAAAGGACACCAGTAGCAACGTCCTTAACAACCAAGGCTAGATGTACCTGTAACAGTATGTGATATTCGCATGTTTAGCAAGTCTACCGCTCACCCGCCTGCCACGACGCTCCTGACATGATAAAAGATCTCAGACTTAAAACTTTCTAGTTCCGCCGTCGCGTAAGACGAACAGCAACAGCGGCTGGACTGGTAAATTATACCACAGGGACCGAGGATCAATCAATAAATCTGCAGCTCCTAGCATCTTGGACAAGCTAGCTAGCCTTTCTCGTTTTACGTTTCAAACTCGTCCAAACTAACAATGTATTTGCAGCTATAAAAGTGAACGCGGTGTGTGTGTGTGTGTGTGTGTGTGTGTGTGTGTGTGTGTGTGTGTGTGTGTGTGTGAAACAAGATCATAAAAGTTACATCCATTGTAATCCACATAGAGAACCATAGATATTCCTAACTAAATCTTTAAATTGGCGAACAATAACATTATCTTCCAAACAATTCAAGAAAAATTATTTTCCCCGGCCTATGTGTAAATATACTCCAAATATTATAATGAAACTTTTTTAAAATCTACGTCTTGGCATATCTGCCTCCAAGCGTTGACAAAACTAACTTAACACTGAACTCTTACCAACTCCCTGTTCCTTGGGTTTTCCAAAGATTTCCAAGCATCCTTAGACTCCAGGGGGATTGCATGGACCAAAGTCACGAGGAAGAGGGTTAGACACAAAGTAAAAACCTGCGCTTTCAGCATGGTGTTGCTGGAAAGAAAATCAGGAGAATTATTTCACACAGACATCAAACAAAATTGGTGACCAGGTGGCAACAAATTCTTCATACTCACATACCCTCTTGGCCTCCAAAACAAACTTGAGTGAGTGGCGTTCACTGTTGTGCGGCTTGGAAATGTCTTCGTCTTGCAGTCAATTCTGTTTTATATCTGTGGTGGGGTGTGTGGGTGTCAGTGACGTTAGCAGTGTGTGCCAAGGTATTGATATTTCAATTTTGATCCGCTTTTAGCGCTAAAAATAGTTGTGTTTCCAACCTATTAACTGCTAGGCAGAAGACCCAAAGTTCGTCCTTCTTGGCGATTGCAACATTATTTTTTTTAATAACGAAGTTACACAATTTTAAAATCTCAGGAGAACCATGACTAAATGAGTTATCCGGATCACGGAGCGGCCCGGGCGAAGTGGGGCTGTTGCAATCTGGGGAGTTTTAAGAAGCTTTGGGTGTTGGGTTGGCTTCATGAGGGGGGCGCTACCTCCGCCCTTCAGTGTATTCGACAGTTTGTCGTCCAAGCCGATCTCGCAACTGCACCAAAGCAAAATGTAACCAGGCCGTGGAATTAAACTGTAAGCACTTTGTGCTTCGAATATTGTGGAGGGAAAGGCCAGTTGGTGGAGGGTTACCAACCACGTCCCTGATGTGAAGATAGACACAACATTCTGGAGTAACTCAGCGGGACAGGCAATATCTCAAAGGGAAACGAGAGATATCGACTATGATGTAGAGAGGTATAGAACAAAGGAATGCAAAAATATATCCGTCAGATACCCGATGTATCATGCCTGCCGTTTGACACGTGCAGATAATAGATCTCCCTAGACTTTCTTAAAACACAACGATGATAGGGCGATCTACTTCAAAAAGTCAGCATTCTTCCTAGAGTCACCCATGCCTTTCCCTGAGAAAGGCACAAAGTGCTGGAGTAACTCCGTTGGTCTGGTAGCATCCCTGGAGAACATGGATAGGTGGCTAAAGAAGGGCCATGAATCGAGCCATCACCTATCCGTGTCCTCCAGAGATGCTGCCTGACCCGCTGAATCAATGCAGTCTATCTTCGGTGAAACTAGCAATTGCAGTTCCTTGTCATTGCATGTCTTGCTCTGGTAGTTTGACTGGAGTTACTGACTCGGAGTTTCTTAGTTCAGATTTTCTTGGACCTCGACCGGAAATTATCCGTGTGGACACTTTATTTGTGTGTATTGATTATTGACACAGAGTAGGCCTCGAGAGAAACTTTCCCCCAGATGACTTCGTCAGTTCAGTGTCCTGTCCAATTCTAATGAAGAAAATTGTGAGTGGCTTCGAGGCTGGAAACCTGATGCACGCCCAGGCATCTGCCAAGAATGTTCGTAACTAGGCGAGAAACTATTCCGCACATCTTCTGTTCAGGATGACCTGTTAAAATTAAACATTGGGGCACTCACTCGGCGTGGGCTCGGAAAGTAGACAATTTCCAATTAGAATTTCCTACGTACTCTGTTGAAAGCTAATTAACAGATTACGTCCTTAATCGTGGGCATGGGATACGGAGATAACTGCATTTGGATGATCTCACCTGCAACAAGATTCTTCCCAATTTGGCAGTGGTATTGGAAATATTAAGGAGGTAAATGAAACAGTTACAGCAAGAGGGGAGAAATCTTTCCCTCTCGTTTCATCACAAGACTATGTTTACTCAGTGAAAAGCTTATTTATTTTCCAGTACAAGCATTTTACTCATGGGCCAATGTTGTTTTCTCTTCCCTTCTCATTTCCACTGACTGAGTTGCTCAGTATTGTAAGGGCCAGGGATGTAAATAGCTTCGGGGATTACGAAAGCTACAAATGCCAAGTTACCTGACTCGGAGCCCAGGTGAAAATTCGCATTTCGGCTTCACAATGTGAGAACTCGAGATTAGGTGGACAAATATTGTTTTGGACTATGTTCCCTCTCCCAAATGTGGCGGATAGTGAGAACCTTCAGCGACTATTAATTTTAAACGTCGCCTCCGCACCGTTGTATTGGTTCAATATAGCTCATAGAACACGCGGACTCCACTGAGACTGAAGTCGGAGACCCTTCTAGTTTGACTGCTGCAAACATTAATTCCGTCTATCATTTTGGGAATGTTGGTGACGGAACACCAAGGGAAGACGCTGTACCAATATCTACGCGTCCAGAGCTCTACTGGCTAGTGGAATCAATGGATACGGGGAGAAGGCAGGCACGGGTTATTGATTGGGTAAGATCAGCCATGATCGCAATGAATGGCGGTGCTAGCTCGAAGGGCCGAACGGCCTCCTCCTGCATCCATTTTCGATGTGTCTTACTGGTCGCTCATTCTGAGAAGAAAAATATACCCTGGCCGATAAAACGAACTTGATGTTTTTGCCTACAGAATGATTTGGAAACTGAAATTGGGCAGAAAAACCCCCATATCTGTCATAAATAAAAGGGGGAAACATAGTCTATCCTGATCCGTAATATGAGATTGGATGAAGAAACTTGGCTGCTTGGCTCGGTGGTTTCTGCGGGACATTCTGCAAATACTTTGATTTCTTCAGCACCAGGGGCAGCGCCTGCTCCGAGCCAAACAAGGGGGCGCCGTTATAGAGAAACGTTACTCCCGAAACGAGTTTCAGAGGCCAAGCCAATGCATATTTGCCAGGCAGAGATTGGCAGATTTTTGTTTTAGGGTGTCAGGGGTTGTGGAGAGAAGGCAGGAGAATGGGGTTAGGAGGGAGAGATAGATCAGCCGTGATTGAATGGCGGGTGGACTTGATGGGCCGAATGGCCTTATTCTGCTCCTAGAATTTATCAACGTGTGCTTATGATCTAAACAGCAGCAGAGCAGAGCAGATCTTCGAATAAAATGCATGAAAGAGTAGTCACTCGGCTTCACCAAACAACTGTTTCAAACTAATAAACACTGCATTAGGAGGTGTCCGTTCCCGGTGTGGTGCCATTCTTATCTGATATGTTACCTGTTCTCAGTTTAGAGCCGTGATGTGGCAAGAACTAACACACTATTAGCAGCCCTCCGGAATTCTGGCAATGAAAATGTCCGTGGTGCCAAATCCAGAACCACGGGCTTCTGCTGCGTTTACTCGGGTCTTTGCCGCTGCTCCAGCCCACTGTTCAAGCTGCGGGCTGCAGATTTGTAGAAAGTTTATGATTGCAGGCGAGCAGACAGCGGCGCAAGGCGGCCGAGCTGAATTCCGCCCTGTATGTACCCGACCCGCTGTCGGCCAGTGCGCCAGGGAGACCCCCCCAAAACAGGCAGTACACGAAACGGTGGCGTTTCTCCCGCACATCTGACTCAAGTAATACAAAAAAAAACAAAGTAATGTGGATACCGGGAATATTAAAAAACGGAACATTCTCAGCATCTTCTGGCTGAAGATTAAATGCTTAATCTCTCCACAGTTCTTGCCGAAGCAGTTAAACCATCCGAGACGTTTCCACCATTCTGTTTCAATATTTCCTTCAAGTAATAACGTGCTCGAAACAAAACAGCATCTTGATATCTTCTAGAGTCTGTGATTGTCGGCTTTTGTGCACCATGGGACAGATTTGTTGGCCAAAATTCATGCCCTTGGGGACAATGGACCAGGAGCGACATGGACACAACATTGGAGAAGTTGGAGAATAATGACAAACATTTTACATCAGCCGAAGGGGCAGATGATAATTGCCAGGATCGGTGGGGAGGCGCCAGTTTCTCCCATCCACTTTCATGGTCATCCGCACCTGGTGACATGAGATACAAGTTCAAAAGGTGCAAATGACACAAAACGCGTTTACAAAATTCGGGAGGACATGGGCTAAGAAATTGGATAGTCCCAACGAAGTGGAAAATCAACTAAGGGCAGCGTGAAAGTATATAATTTGAGACAAAATGCAGGCGTAACTCAGCGGAACAGGCAGTATCCCCGGAGAGAAGGAATGGGTGACGTTTCTTCTGCAGTTCCTTCCTACATATATATAATTTGGCAGCTTTACCAAAACAATGCAAACTTGGCAATCGCGGCGGGATCAGAAATACATGGAATGTGCTGTCCAAAGCTGTGAGCGGACCCGGATAATTTGGGAGGGCAGTTATAAAAATATGGGGTTCTTAGCTGTATTAATTGATGCTCGGATGGTAAAATCAAATAAGTTTGACTTAAGCTCCTTTGGTTATACCTCCGCTGAAGCATTGCAGCCATTTATTTTTTAACTATCACAGTTTGAGAGGAAGGAAGGGCTTCGAGAGGACACCAAAAAAACGAATGGAATTAGAGAAGGAATGAATGACTCGAGTTAGATGTTGACTGGTATTTCCAGCGGTAAGATGGTATTTCCCCAGAATGTGGAGGTTGCCAGGTAATTTGATGGAAATGTTCAAAATCGTCAAGGATTGGAGCAGCGGGTGAACGGGTCAGTAAGTTGGGTGATTGTAAAAGGAGGGGACGTGGTGACATCACCTGCAGTCACACAGTACCTTGATTTGGATGTAGAAATAACACAAAACTGTACAACACGGGTATCGGTCCTTTGTCCTACAATATCTGTCCTGAACATGATGCCAAGACTATCTCTTATCTGCCTGCACATAATTCATATTCCTCCATTCATCACATATCCATGTGCCTATCAACAAACCTCTCAAATGTCGGTGGCAGCTACCTTCACCACCATGCCTGCAGTGCACTAGAGGCACCCACCGCCCTCTGTGTAACAAACTTGCTCTGCACCTCTCCTTTAAACTTTGCCTCTCTGACCTTGAAGCGACACACTCCAGTATTTGATATTTCCATCCTGGGAA
This sequence comes from Raja brachyura, assembly GCA_963514005.1. The sequence goes on from OY740787.1 coordinate 83,092,429, forward strand.
ATGTGTTCTGACTGCTTAGAAACATAGAAATTAGGTGCAGGAGTAGGCCATTCGGCCCTTCGAGCCTGCACTGCCATTCAATATGATCATGGCTGATCATCCAACTCAGTATCCCGTACCTGCCTTCTCTCCATACCCTCTGATCCCCTTAGCCACAAGGGCCACATCTAACTTCCTCTTAAATATAGCCAATGAACTGGCCTCAACTACCCTCTGTGGCAGAGAGTTCCAGAGACCCACCACTCTCTGTGTGAAAAAAGTCCTTCTCATCTCGGTCCTACAGGATTCCCCCCTTATCCTTAAGCTGTGACCCCTTGTCCTGGACCTCCCCAACATCGGGAACAATCTTCCTGCATCTAGCCTGTCCAACCCCTTAAGAATTTTGTAAGTTTCTACAAGATCCCCTCTCAATCTCCTAAATTCTAGAGAGTATAAACCGAGTCTATGCAGTCTTTGTTCATAAGACAGTCCTGACATCCCAGGAATCAGTCTGGTGAACCTTCTCTGCACTCCCTCTATGGCAATAATGTCCTTCCTCAGATTTGGAGACCAGAACTGCACGCAATACTCCAGCTTGCCCTATTTATGCCTCATAATTGTATATACTTTTATTATTAGGCCTCTCTCAAATTCCAGGAAAAGCAATGTAAGTCTGTCCAACCTTGTAGCTAACACCCTCTAATCCTGGCATCATTTACCTCCTCTCCAAAGCCTTCACATCCTTCCTGTATTGGGGTGTCCAGAATGACACACAATATTCTAAATGTGGACAACCAATGTCCTATAAAGCTGCACCATGACTTTATGACTCTTGTACTCAATTTCTCGACCAATGAAGGCAAGCATACCATATGCCTTCTTTATCACTTTATTCAGGGAGTTATGGTTTTGGATCCCAAGACCCTCTGAACATCAATGCCAGTAAGAGTCGTGCCATTATCTGTATATTTCCCCCTTGCATTTGACCTTCCAAAGTCCAACACCTCACACTTGCTCGGATTAAACTCCATCTGCCATTTCTCTGCTCATTTGCGTAGCTTATCTATATGTCATGTATGCCTTGACAACCTTCCTCACAGTCCTCAACTCCAGCAATTGGGTGTCATCTGAAAACTAACCCGATCTACATTGATCTTCTAGATAGAAACATAGAAAATAGGTGCAGGAGGAGGCCATTCAGCCCTTCGAGCTAGCACCGCCATTCATTGTGATCATGGCTGATCGTCCCCAATCAATAATCCGTGCCTGCCTTCTCCCCATATCCCTTGACGCCACTAGCCCCTAGAGCTCTATCTAAATCTCTCTTAAATCCATCCAGTGATTTGACCTCCACTGCTCTCTGTGGCAGGGAATTCCACAAATTCACAATTCTCTGGGTGAAAAAGATTTTTCTCACTTCAGTCTTAAATGGCCTCCCCTTTATTCTAAGACTGTGGCCCCTGGTTCTGGATGCCCAACATTGGGAACATTTTTCCTGCATCTAGCTTGTCCAGTCGTTTTTCATAAATTTATATGTTTCTATAAGATTCCCCCTCATCCTTCTAAACTCCAGATTAGCCAAATATGGGGACTTTATCAAATGCCTTACTAAAATTCATCCAGACAACATCCACCGATTGAGTAACTTCCTCAAAAACGCAATAAAGTTAGGAAGATACGATCTCTTGTGCACAAATCCATGCTGAATATCACTTTTCATTCATGGCAACTGGGTCTAGATCCTGGAACTCTCTACAGAGCAGCAGACAATGAACTGGACAAATCCTCTAACCCACAAAAAGGAGAGGACATAAGAAGCAAACTGCTGGAGGAACTCAGCAGATTGAGCAGCATATGTGCCATGTTTGGGGTTAATACCTTGCACGTGGAGTGAGAGTGGAGCGGGAAGATAGTCAATATAAAGAGAACATGTTACTGATCCAGCAACTCTGATCCATTATCAACAATCAATTAATATCTTCCTTTCAAAACTTCAGTGAGATTTGTCTGTCAATAACCAGTTTGAGTCTAACCGCCATCTTTACTATCCTTTATCCAAGCTATCACTAAGTGTAAACCATATGGCTCGTAGAGATATCCAGAATGGGCGTTATGAGGAAAGATAACTATGCAACTTGAGCATTTCATTACAGGGAACTTCTTAGAAAAGTCAAGAGCTTTATTTACCAATGCCTTTTGGTGTTGACCATATTTTGCAATTTTCCTCTCAACCAAGAATTTTAAAATGTCATTAATTCAACGAATTTCTGGATAACCCTTAAAAGGCAGCTTGCAATATTCCATTTTTGAGCAGAATGGTTTTCAAATATATTTGTTACCTTGACATAATTTTGTTTTGAACAAGTGGACAATTGTCACTCAGTAGAATGACACACTCCCAGAAAGATTCAGACACCCTGGATCTTTGAATTACATACCAAAATAGCAAATGACAATGCATATCTGTTATTTGTTTGATCCACAATGGTATGCAATGATCCATGCAATGAGCTGAATAGCTTCTTTTCTGTGCCATGCATTTCTAGACAAGTTTGTGCTGTCTTAGACTGACATGACTATTGAGGTGTGCCCACAGATAAGAAAGATAACGAGGATAATGTTTATGCTGCATCAAAATTCATGCTCGTTACACATGGGGGGGGGGGGGGGGGGGGGGGGTTTGCAAGTAGTCATTTCATTCAAATCATTTAGGTTATAGCGGACAGATCTACCGACAGCTGCCCATGCCAATCCTGGCTCGCGTCGCCTTCCCGGTCACTCGCAGCTCCGTCTGCTCATGCCGTCTGCTCACAACACCCCAACTCACGCCACGTCCAGGCCTCACCTTCTGCCGCCACTGCCCACCCACACAGCTTCCTCAGCCACACCTGCGGTCAACACCACTGACCCTTGCTTCCACTCCATCCTGCGGGCAGTGACCATTAACTGTGCCTCTCCCCCGGGCCAGGGCCGTCAACTCACCTGGATTCCTGGCACAGTTACAGACCTAGGGTCTGAAGAGTAGTCTCGACCCGAAACGTCACCTGTTCTTATTCTCCAGAGATGCTGTCTGACCTGCTGAGTTACTCCAGCACTTTGTGTCATTTCTGTGTATCAACCAGCAACTACAGTTGCTTGTTTCTGCTACATATACAATGATAAGACCTGACTCGGTTATAGCGGACAATCAGCAATAACGGTCACCATCTCCCCCCCCCCCCCCCCCCCCCGGATCCTGATTATCCGGAAAGTTTTTTTTCTATATCGAAAATAAATGTCAGCTATCAGTTCAACTTTTTTTGTGTTCTGATCTGTACCAGTACATACAAATGGGTGTACATCAAGTTAACATGCAGTGGTTAATGGTGGAAAACCATAGAATGGAAAGACTAGATAAAACATATCTACTAAGTAGGTTTCTCTGTAGTTTCACAATGGTTGTCTCCCATTCACTACATAATTTCTAATAAAAGATACAGTCTAATGATAGTATTTGTTATAACCTACTGGCATGAGATAAAAGTCTTGCCTTAACGGTCCTTTTTCATGCCCAGAAAGGAGCGTTTATAGGCCAAGCAATACCTACATGTCAAAATCAGAAGCAAGTACACTGTGTGATTTTCAGTGCACCGGTCAGCCAGTTGTTGATATATCCTGGCTCTGAGTCGTTCACAGAATACAATTTTACTCTATTCAATAGAAATTGGTTTAATCTATTGAGTTTCTTTGATTTTTATTCAGTTTTTAGACTAAGTGGGACCCGTTGGGTCCCATGTTCACACGGGAGGGCTGGTCCCCCAACGCAATATTCCACCTCCACTAAATCAAATAATGGTGGCCAGTGGGCGGCTTTCTGGAGCGCCAGAATGGGTATTGTGGGCTGAAGGGACTGTTTCCAGAGGGCTAGTATGGACATTGTGGGCCAAATGGATTCTTGGGGTGACAGACTCACTCAAGCCTGATGTGCTGGCAGCTCACTCATGGCTATTCCTTGAAATTCCATTTCAAACAGGGTGCAAGGACACCAAATTCAAGCGCAGTTTCTTACCACTTCAAGCAGGGTGCAAGGCCACCAAATTCTATTGCAGTTCCATACCACTTCAAGCAGGGTTCAAGACAACAAAATTGAAGTGCAGTTTCATACCATTTCAAGCAAGGTGCAAGACCACCAAATTCAAGTGCAGTTTCATGCCATTTCATGCAGGGTGCAAGGCCACCAAATTCTTTAAAAATATATATTTTTTAATTAGGAGTCATGTACAGTAATATAAACCAATAATAACATAATACATTTCATGTACAACTTCTTGTTTTACAAGTTAATAGTAGAAAAATAACAGAAGCAAGAAAAAGAGAGAAAGAGGAAGTTAGGTAAGCTAATGGTAAAGATGGTTCGTGAAAAAGAGCCCATAAAGATGTAAAGCACGAGAAAGATAGATAAAAAAGAAAAAAAAACAAAGAATAAGAAGATATAAAAAAAGGAAAAATAAAAAGATTTTTTTTAAGGGATATCCCTGCTTCGTATCTTTATACACCCCTTGACCACCAAATTCAAATGCAGTTTCATATCATTTCATGCAGGGTGCAAGGCCACTCCATTCAAATGCAGTTTCATACCATTTCAAGCAGGGTGAAACCACCCTAAAACCACACACAACACCACACTCACAGTTCAGTAGACATTCAGTGCGTTGTTGATTCACAGCTCAGACAGAATCGTGACCTCTCCCTCCCCGATCTTGCAGAGACTGAGTCACACCCACACTTCTGGGTTTTATAATCACTTTCCCTCCCATCGGAAGGGGCGTGGTCTTCATGGCATGATTGACAGGAGAGAGATTCTCAACATTTTTTTAAACACTAATAACACTTTTATTTTTCATTGATGAGAAGAATCCTCTGTACCTGATGAGCGGAGGGGGATTGAGAAAGATGGCCAAAAAATCACAGCCATAAGTGGTAGGGTTTTATCTAAAATCAATATACAATGCAAACAGGAAGTTGCCAAGTTACCACCACCAACATCCATTTGCAGTGCAGCATTTCAAAGCAGTTACCACCACCACGAACAACCATTTGCAGTGCGGCATTTCAAAGCAGTTACCACCATTAACAATCATTTGCAGTGCAGCATTTCAGAGCAGTTACCACCACCAACAACCACCATTTGCAGTGCAGCATTTCAAAACAGTTAACACCACCAACAACCATTTGCAGTGCAGCATTTCAAAGCAGTTACCACCACCATGAACAACCATTTGCAGTGCAGCATTTCAAAGCAGTTACCATCACAACCGCCAACCATTTGCAGTGCAGCATTTCAAAGCAGTTACCACCACTCATATGCAGTGCAGCATTTCAAAGCAGTTACCACCACCACCACCACCCATTTGCAGTGCAGCATTTCACAGCAGTTACCACCACACCACCAACCATTTGCAGTGCAGCATTTCAAAGTCAAGTCAAGTTTATTCGTCACATACACATACAGGATGTACAGTGAAATGAAGTGTGGCAGTGCCTGCAGACTTTGTGCAAAACAACAACAAACAAACAACCAACAAACTACAAACAGAATCACGTTCTTTTTCATATTAAATATTATATATTGTGGGCGGTATTGTGGTACAGTAAGTTAGTAGAGTTAGTCACTGGTGAGATAGTAGAGTTAGTCCCTGGTGAGATAGGAGTTTACAGTCCGAATGGCCTCTGGGAAGGAACTCCTTCTCATCCTCTCCGTTCCTACAGCATGGCAACGGAGGCGTTTGCCTGACCGTAAGAGCTGGAACAGTCCGTTGCAGGGGAGGAAGGGGTCTCCCATTATCTTATTGGCTCTGGAGTTATACCTCCTGATGTATAGTTCCTGCAGAGGGGCGAGAGAAGTTCCCATAGTGCGTTCGGCTGAATGCACTACTCTCTGCAGAACCTTCTTTTCCTGGGCAGAGCAATTCCCAAACCAGATTGTAATGTTCCTGGACAAGATGCTTTCCACAGTCGCAGAGTAGAAGCACTGGAGGATCCTCAGACACACTCTGAATTTCCTCAATTGCCTGAGGTGGTAAAGGCGCTGCCTTGCCTTACTCATGAGTGCTGCAGCGTGCGATGTCCATGTCATATCCTCAGAGATGTGGACTCCCAGGTATTTAAAACAGCTCACCCCATCCACAGTGGTGTGTACGTCCTCGGATGATGCGCCCACCTAAAGTACACGATCAGCTCCTTCGTTTTTTTGATGTTCAAGAGGAGGCTGTTGTCCTGACACCAGAGTGCCAGATCAGCTACCTCCTCCCGGTAGGCCTTCTCATCGTTGTCTGAGATCAGGCCCACCACCACGGTGTCATCAGGAAACTTGATTATCGAGTTGGAGCTGAACCTAGCCACACAGTCATGTGTGTACAGGGAGTACAATAGTTGCCACCACCACCACCAACCATTTGCAGTGCAGCATTTCAAAGCAGTTATCACCACCACGAACAACCATTTGCAGTGCAGCATTTCAAAGCAGTTACCACCACCACCAAACATTTGCAGTGCAGCATTTCAAAGCAGTTACCACCACCACCACCAAGCATTTGCAGTGCAGCATTTCAAAGCAGTTACCACCACCACCAACCATTTGCAGTGTAGCATTTCAAAGCAGTTACCACCACCAACAACCATTTGCAGTGCAGCATTTCAAAGCAGTTATAACCACCACCACCAACCATTTGCAGTGCAGCATTTCAAAGCAGTTACCATACCACCAACAACCATTTGCGGTGCAGCATTTCAAAGCAGTTACCAACACCACCACCAACCGTTTGCAGTGCAGCTTTTCAAAGCAGTTACCACCACCAACAACCATTTGCAGTGCAGTGCAGCGTTTCAAAGCTGTTACCACCACCAACAAACACTTGCAGTGCAGCATTTCAAAGCAGTTACCATCACCAACAACCATTTGCAGGGCAGTGTTTCAAAGCTGTTACCACCACCAACAAACATTTGCAGTGCAGCATCTCAAACCAGTTACCACCACCACCACCAACCATTTGCAGTGCAGCATTTCAAAGCAGTTACCAGCACCACCAACAACCACCATTTGCAGTGCAGCATTTCAAAGCAGTTACCACCACCACCAACCATTTGCAGTGCAGCATTTCAAAGCAGTTACCACCAACAACCATTTGCAGTGCAGCGTTTCAAAGCAGTTACCACCACCACCAATAACCATTTGCAGTGCTGCGTTTCAACGCAGTTACCGCCACCAACAACCATTTGCAGTGCAGCACTTCAAAGCTGTTACCACCACCAATAACCATTTGCAGTGCAGCATTTCAAAGCTACCAAATTTTCATTTTCAAACCACATTAAGGACAATCACAGTTGAGTAGACATGTGTTTAGTGTTATTCACAGCTCAGAGAGATGTGACCCTCTCGCTTCCTCCATCTTGCAGAGACCAAGTGAGAAACAACACTTCCGGGTTTTATAGTCCCTCCCACCATCAGGGGAAACAGAATGTCAACATTTTACAAACATTAATACTGTTACTGAGAGATTATTATAGCCATATGCTTATTACAAGACCTTGCCATTCAGTACAGTTAAAAAAATCCTCCGTTTTGAAGTAGATTCAAAGAGAATGATTTCCTGTTTCTAACTAGCCAAATAATGAACCTGCTCCTCGACATTGCTCAAGGGAATAACATAACAAGGAACATCATTGATTTGCTGTTACCTGGCCTTTACCATGATATCAGTTAATTGGAAATGTGCTTGAAAGATAGCATTTATTGATATTGCTTGTTAAATAACCATGCAGTCCAAAGATAAAGTAAAAACAAATATTGTATTGAAAACTGTAAAATATATTTATATGTTATACTTACCAGTAGTGTCATCTGTAGTTTGATTGATATATAGAGAAAACTCTATATTATTAAAAGTAAGATCTTGACCACTTCCTGTTTTTCTGTTTCATGATTTTAGAAAAAACGCTACTACTTACGGCTGTGATTTTTGGCCATCTTACTCAGACGGCCCCCACCGCTCATCAGGTGCAGAGGATTTTTCCATCGATGAAAAATAAGAGTTATTAGTGTGTAAAAAATGTTGAGATTCTCTCTCCTGTCAATCACCGCCATGAAGGCCACGCTGCTTCTAGGGGGCGGGGGGAGGAGCTATAAAACCCAGAAGTCTGGACGTGGCTCTGTTGCTGCAAGATGGCGAGTGAGAGGTCACAACTCTCAGTCTGAGCTAGAAATCTACACAACACTTAGTGTCCACTGACCTGTTAGTGCCCTTTATGTGTTTTTAAACTGGCTTTTGCAACTGCGGCTATTGAAAATGTGTGGCTATTGAAAATGTGTGGCTATGGCAACTGTGGCTTTGGCAGGAATAAACGCTTTATTCGGCCCGACCGTGTTTTTTGCATAAGTCCCGCTCATTTTGTGATTTCCGTTTAGTAGACAGGTCACGCTGATTGCTTTATTTCCAGTGAGTGCAGAGGTCGTGCTGAATGCGGAAGTGTTGCTGACTGTGGAAGGCCCACTGTGGAGACGCCATGCTCAGCCATTTGAGTATTCAAAAAGGTTTACTGCCATATATATGGCATGTGGCTTTGTGTATATGTGTGTGAGTGTGTCTTTGTGTGTGTGTGTCTGGCTGCGTGTGCCTGTCAGTCTGCGTGTGTCTGTCTGTATGTGAGTGTGTATGTGTCTGTCTGTATGAGTGTCTTTGTGTTTGTGTGTATGTGTGTGTGACTGTCTTTGTGTGTATGTGAGTGTCTGTCTGTGTGTGAGTGTATGTGTGTGTACTCTGCTTGGAGTGCTGTGAGGTTGGATTTGTGGTCGGCGCTCCACTTCAAGTGCTGTGAGATTGGATTTGCAGGCCTGCACTGAATGATGACTTCAGATTTTCTTTGTTAAAACCGCTCAATCTCTCTATATTAAAATTGCCTTTTAAAAAATTTATCAACAGCAAAGTGGCATCAGGAACCAGTGAGCAGCAAAACACAACAAGAGACACAAGAAAGAACTTAATAAATCTAATCTTTAACATTTAAATTGGTGTTATATTTTAAGAGTCATCCACATTTTAAACTTTAATAAATACTTTTTTGCAATTGACATGCCTGCGTGTTCTTCATGACAATGGGAACCTAATAGGCAGGAATTGCTGCGCTGTCGGAGAGCCACTAAGAGTGCATGGGGGGGCAGATTGAGGGGAAGTGGACTGAATGCATGGCGGGGGAGGGAAATGTAAAGGGACAGAGTGGGGGTGGGGGGTGAAGGGAGGAGGGGTAACTGAGTGAACTGCCACCACACCAGCTGTGAGTGACTGGACTGCCAGCCCACCAGCCATGAGTAAGTGAACTGCCAGCCCACCAGCTGTAAGTGACTGACGTGCCAGTCATACCAGCTATGACTCACTGAACTGCAAGTCAAAGAATCCATTCAGTCCACAATGTCCATACTAGCCCTCTGGAAACCAGTCCCTTCAGCGCATAACACCCATACTAGTGCTCCAGAGATCCACACATGGATAGATTTTCCTCCTTCATTGCTGTGATCTGTAAAAAAAGATGAAAATGTCTAAAATTGATTGTCCACCCCCTCCCCGTTCTCACTCACAGTCACCTGTTTTCGGCAGAATTTCTAGCAGTTTCTCAGCTGCCAGCCCACCAGGCTAGAGCTATTGAGCTGCCAGGCCTGAGTGACTGAACTGCCTGGCCTAAGTGACCAAGCTGCCTGGCCTGAGTGACTGAGCAGTCCCTTCGACCCACAACACCCATACTAGCACTCCAGAAAGCCACCCCCCCCCCCCACTGGCCCCCCACAGCAATATTGGAATTGGTGGAGAGGTGGAATATTGCATTGGGGGACCAGCCCTCCCATGTGAACATGGGACCCAACGGGTCCCACTTAGTCTTATTTTATAAACCTACCTTTGCCTCCAGTATGGTTTATGGCAATCTGAAGTGGTGCTTGAAGACGCAGACCTCATGTCTGTACTCAAGTCTGATCTGCTAAATAGCAGTGACCTCCATCTTCCTTAACTCATCAGCAAGCATTTCATAACATTGAAGTACCACCATTGGCAGTGTCTTCACAGAATGCTCCAAATAATGGTCAATATCCCGTTTATAATCACTGCATCAAGACTCTAATCTCACTTATAGGCAGGCCACAGCAAGTTGGAAAGTAAATCATGAAAGATGACATTGAGATTACAAATTGATATAGACAGATTAAATGAATGGCCAGACCTAGCAAATGGAATATATTGTGGGAAGATGTAAAATTGACCATCTTGGCTGGGAAAATAAAAAAAGCACATCGAAATGGTGAAAGAATGCAAATCTCTCAGCTAGAAAGGGATCCAAGTATCTCACGCCATGATTCACAGGCTACGGTGCTGCAGGTAATTAGAAAACCTAACCTAATGTCATTGCCTATTGCCAGGGGAATTGAATATAAAGGAAAGGACGTTGGGCTTCAGTTGTATAAGGCACTGTTGAAATCACTTCAGAATGACTGCACTGGTCTTGTTTTACAAGTAAAGAAAATAGTTAAAAGTCGAGTCATATGCTCAAGTATGGTGAGGTAAAGGTACAATTAAATTCTTGTTTGAAGCAGCATCATGGCACATTGACTCAGACAACACACAAAATATCAATCATACATAAGTTACACAAAGAGAGTAAAAAGGAGAAAGGCAGCATAAACAAGACATCAGCGCAAAACAGAACTAGAAAATAGACTAATGCATTCAATTCCGATGGATTTTGTGGAAAAATTGGGCAACTCAGGCATGTGGTTAAAATAATGAGAAATTACTTGATCGAACATATAAGTTTGCGAAGGGTGTTGAGAGCGAGGACATGGCAGATGTGTCCTCTTGCGGAGAAATATAGAACTTCGGGGTCATTGCTTAAAAGTGAAGCTGAGATGCGATAAAATATATTTGACTGGTGGGAGTCTCTGGAACTCTCTTCCTCAAAGTGCAGTGGTAGCAGAATCTGAATATTTTTAAGGAGGACGTAGACATACACATGACCAGCAGGTGATGGGTTATAGAGGGTAGGTGGGAAGGCAAAATTGATGTTACAATCAGATCAGCCATCATGTTACTAAATAGTAAGCTTGCGGGGATGTATAGCCCACTCCTGCTCCTACTTGTTATGTTTTTTTGGTCTTTGGAAGACTAGCCAAACTGATGGAGAAGCATCTGTAATGCACCAAACACTAAGGGCTTTGCTGCAGTCCATGGGGTGTTACAAACCTGTTGTGCTGCTGCAAGAATTTCATTGTTGTGTTTTGGTACTATTTGCAGAGTTCACACATGCTCTCTCCGATATGTGGGTTTTCCTCATGTCTCCAGTTGCCTCCCTTATTCAAAAGTCATGCTGGCAGGGTGCTGCAAATAACCCATTGTGTGGATTCATGGCAAAAAGAATCAAAGGTGTTTTGATGGGCTATTGTGCAATGAGTTGCAAGGATACAGGCAAATCAGGAGAGAGGGGATGGGATTGATGGGAATGCTCTCCTTTTGTGCCATTAATGGTGTAAGGTATCATCGGTCAGATTTATTATGTTTGTTAGTAGTAATAAGTAATTATTTCCACCCCAATTTGCAGAGAATAACACCATCAACAAAGAGATTTAATTTCTGAGAGTATTTCATAGAACATCAATAGAAACTTAAATTAGGCTAAAGTTTTATTGTGTAATCATGGAGTTTTTAAGGCAGCAAAATGGACACCAATTATGTTTGTTTCCAATTGTTTGTTATGCAATCATAAAGGAAGCACATCAGCGCCTCTACTCCCTGAGAAGATTATGGAGATTCGGCATGTCAAAGAGGATTCTCTTGAACTTCTACAGGTGCACAGTAGAGAGCACACTGACCGGTTGCATCCTGGCTTGGTTTGACAACTTGAACGTCCAGGAGCGGAAAAGACTGCAAAAAGTTGTAACCACTGCCCAGTCCATCGCCAGCTCTAACCTCCCCACCATCGAAGGGATCTATCGTAGTCGCTGCCATAAAAAGGCAGCCAACATCATCAAAGACCCACACCATCCTGGCCACACACTCATCTCACCACTGCCATTGGGAAGAAGGTGCAGGAGCCTGAGAACTATAATGTCCAGGATCAGGAACAGCTTCTTTCCCAAAGCCATCAGACTATTAACCACTACAACCTCATAAGCTATGAACTACAATAGACTATTATTAGTATTATTGCACTGTTATTGCTTGTTTATATTTTTTCTGAGTTTTTGTTATATTATTTATGATTACATATTCTGTTGTGCTGCAGCAAGTCAGAATCTCATTGTTCTATCTGCGACACATGACAATAAAACACTCTTGACTTGACTCTTGATATCACTTATCACTCTATCAGCATAACATACTGTAGCAGAAAAGCAATTTAACAAATGGAAACTTTACAGTACTGAAGCTTTGAACATGTGATTGTCAATACTGAACATTGAGAAACAAATCAATCTTTTACTTTGCAAGTAGAAATTAAGTACTGCAAAAAAGTATCAGACAATTTAATACCTTTTAATTAGATTGAACTCTTAAAAATGACATGACCATCTTTTTGATTAATTATGATTTACTATCACAACTGATTGTCAGCACGAAAAACAATTTAAAACTGTACATTATTGGATTGTATAAATCTGGCAAATATTATGAATGCAATTTTGTTTCAAAAGCAACATAATTTGCATCAATAGATTACAAAAGAATTTCCATCGCACAAACTTCGCAAATATACTTTCAAAATTGTTAGCTCATTGAGACCCTATTAAGATTGCAGTTTTGAAGTGAAACAAGTCACATCAGTGATAGCATTGAGTTTAAAACCTGCAGATGTTTGGTCACTTGGTTTACAGTCACTTTGTTGCACATGTCAGGTACAGGCTATGATAACAGTGTTCCCTTTAGTTAGACATTAATACAAGAATGGTAGAAATGGCAATGGCTTTACCCTTCATCACCATGGAGGTGTGATTTTCTAAAGTTGGGCTATGCTTTACAAATAGAAATGAGCTTATATAGGTACTAACAAATATCCTTGATAAGAATAACACCTTCAACAAAGTAACAGAATAAAATTAAAATTACCTAAAAGATTTAGAGGATTATTTGCCACCAATTTAGACTAAGGTGAAACTTGAACCGTTAGATTTGTCAACAAATCTGAGATTCTCAGCATGAGTTCCCAATCAACCCAGGAAATAAAGCACAATTGGACTCTGTTAAGAAACCATTTCAGCAAATTTCTCCTCACCACCTCCATGAATCAAGGAATTACAGTGACGCAATTGTGATGTTGGGTCTGGATGTCTGTAATATTCCTATAAACATCTGTTGCATTTGACACACCAACAATTTATTTTTTTCTTATTCATGGGTTGGCAAATGTTGCGTTTATATCCTTATTGCCCCCTGAAACGTGTGGCTTGTTGCACAAGTTGAGTGGGCAGTTAAAAGTGGCATTTAGGCCAGGCTGTTAGATTTCCTTCTTGAAATGGCGTTTGTGAACCTAATAGGTTTAGCATGTCAATTTAGTCATTTCATGCTTACATTTTCTGACAGTAGCTTTTCCTTTCAGATTTGTTCTATTATTTGAATTTAAGTTCACCGAGTGCTGTGCTGGGATTCAAATTCATTGGGCTTCTAGGAATAGTTCAGCAATTTAACTATTGTGCTACCATATCCATAATATTTGCAACGCCAGGATACCATCCACAGTGCCATTTGCTTGTGGGATATTAAAACTCTGAACTCTGCTTTACTCATTTAGTAGGCTTACAAAGAATAAAATCATTACCTTCATTATTTTCTATATGTTAACTTTAAATGTCAATTGGAAATAGGAATATATAATTTAACCAAGAGAATTTAACCAATATATAATTTCACAAGAGGAGTATAGTTGTCTGCATGTCCCACTTATTTGTATCTTGAGAAGATGGAGCCTGGAAGAACATTACAGCTCATCCTCCACTTCTGATGAAAATGAGACAGAACAAATACATGAACAATTCGTGGCAAAAAATTTAAAGTTTTGTTGAGCTTGTTAATATCTAAACTAAAGATCTTTACTTTGATAAAGAAATTCAACAGTATCATTGTATACCTTTGTAAATTTTTGACCTTTACTCTACCGACAATTTGATTGTCTGGAAGGATAAATTTGAAAATATTTATCCTCAACATCTACCTGATGTGCTTGCCTCTGAAGAACTGGAATTGGAACTTCAAAATGTCGTGGCAAAATAGATGACCTGTATTTTGTGTAAAGTTTTCTGTGGCGCTAGATATAAAAGAAAATCTACCCATTTGCTTGAATTGTCAATTATTGTCAAAAACTATCTAAATTCACCAAGTAATATTTCCATCACCTATGCCTGAAATAATGTAACTGCCACACAGCAGAGCACAAAATAAAATAAAAGCAATTCTCTGAAATGCCTATTTATTATTTTAGTGGATGCAGTATTGATAAAAAATACATCTATTGATGCTCCTGAACACATCATCTGTGATGTAAACTGGGGTCATTGGGTGTTTCGGGTCTTTCAACATCAGACACCCTCACCCAGGCAACCCAGCCGTGGTTGATCAGACCACGACTTGTGTTCAGGTGGCATTTGCTCCTTCCCATGGACCTTCTCTCCTGATCCAAAGCCATCTCGAGGCCTCCTCTGCTGCCTCTGTGGTGATATTTAATAACTATACAATAAATTAGAAGAATTTCAGTGGAGCTTTGTTTTTACGTCCTATAGTGTAAATGTAATACCCTGTTTTATCGCTTCCCATTTGAGAGTTAGGAATCTCCTGATTCTAGCTCGTAAATCTCCTTCAGTAAGGATAATCTACTTTTCAGAATTCCCTGTACATACAGACCAACAGTTGTCGGATAATAATGCACCATTGATAGGCCTAGCTAAACATGATTAGAGGGATTTAGGTTGTAGAATGAGATTGTATATTCTCATAACTGGTGTCCTATTGGCACATTTCTGTTACATACCAAACCGGGAAATACCCCGGGAAAGCATGAGTGATTAAAGCCAGTTGGAATCATGGTGTGAAGTAAATGTGGAAAAATTAAGGGCGCGTGGGCTAGAAACTTGATGACATCAAAACGGGTGCACCAGCATTGCAGTGGGTCACCAAGGATCATTTTGGGGGGCGAGGACCCTGCTGCAAACTTCAGTAGTGCAAGTGAATGGGTGTGCACTTTGTAAGAGGGGGTGAGGGTGCCGGTAATGTTTGGGCTTCTTTTGCGGTACTGTTGTTGGCGGGTCAGAATGATCTCATATGTCTCACTGCTGGTATGTGTGGAAGAAGTGGGAGGGTTAAAGCAAAAGGGACAGTGATAAGATTCACCCAAGGGAAGGATGACAATTAAGGCTTCCATCTGGGATCTCAGAGAGTTGTAAGACTGGGTGGACTGGATCCATCTCAAGGAATCAGATGGATCAAGAATATGAAGACTAAACAGGTGAATCAGGTCAATGTGTAACTTTGGGATGTGGATCAAGAGAGAAAAATTAAATGCACATATGGGACTTTGTTTTCAGTTACCCCAAACAAATATATTTTGTGATATCATGTTGCCAAAGGATGATTGCTCCCAGGACAATGTGGTCGAAATTTCCTTTTAGGTACCATATGGGGAATTAACTTACTTCTGTACAATTTACTTCAAAATCACATCAAAGGCTCTAAATTGGCTCATGCCCAGTGTTGTCCTATCAAAATTCACAGAATGATTCAAAAGCCTCAGGAAAAAGGGGGGGAAAATAAATTGCATAATTTTAAGGCATACGTGTGCAGAGAAGCTGTAAACGATACTATCAGAATCATTATCAGCAGCCGTAATGGATGTAACAGTAGTATAACAGTAGCGATCCGAGATTATTGAACTCAGCATTGATTTAGGCCAGAGACCTATTTTCTATGTTTCTATGTTAATTGAAATAATGAGCTGATATTTTTAGAACTGTCTTTGCAACACCTTGGCCTTTCTTTAATTGCCCAGATGATACTTTCACATTCCCAAGGTATTTTCTCATGCAATCATTTATTTCTTCCCTTCCACTGTCCAGCACACTAAACCTTTTTTAAGAGAAACAACAAATTAGTTGTGCGTTTATTATAATAATTACATTTTCTATTTGTCTCGGTGGCGCAGCGGTAGAGATGCTGCTTTACAGCGCGAGACCTGTGTTCGATCCTGACCATGGGTACTTGTTTGTACGGAGTTTGTACATTCTCCCCGTGACCTGCGTGGGTTTTCTCCGGGAGCTCCGGTTTCCTCCCACACTCCAAAGACGTACAGGTTTGTAGGTGACTTGGCTTGGTATAATTGTAAATTGTCCCTAATGTGTGTAGAATAGTGTAAGTGTGCAGGGATCACTGGTCGGCACAGACTCGGTGGCCGAAGGGCCCAGTTCCGCACTGTATCTTTAAACTAAACTAAAGAAACTACACTCTTCAAGTCCTAGGAGAGACTGAGTTCAGATCTGGAGTTCAGTACAATAACTCTTAACTTTTAGATTTTTGCCTCATATCCATTCTGGCTTTGGCCTCCTACACAGTGCAAATGAAGTTCAACAAAGGCTTAAGGAGCAGCACGAAATCTTTAAAATAATCTTTCTGACACCAAGTTGATTTTGTCAATATCAGATCATATTCATTACCCGCAAATTTTCAGTCGACAATGGCCTTGCTCTTCTCATTTAAAACTTCCCTGCACCATTTCTCCACTGGTCCCTTTCCAATTAACTATTTTGTCATTTAATCATGCCTGCCTTCAATATTATTACAGACATTTCCTTTTCAAATGTCCATGTCATTTTGCTTACATAATTTCTCTTTACTCAGGCAAATTGAAGACAGAACCAAAAATTTCATAAACATTTTTAAAAAGCCTTCTTATACTCAATTTTTCCTTCAACAGGCAACCATAACGCATTCAAGTTTCTTTGGGAATGACCAAATATGCGTTAAGGTGTAATATATAAAAGCCCTAAGTAACATCTATCACCACACTGGGCAATTAGTAATGTGCATAAAGAGCAATCTAACAGTCAACTCCTTGGATAGCTTAAAGGGGCTGTCCCACTGCGGCGACCTAATTGGCGAGTTTAGAAGAGTTTAGGAGAGTTTGAAAAAGTTTCATGTTGAAGACCTCCTTTGACCATGTGGAAGACCTCCTTCGACTATGTTGAAGACTAGCTTTGACTAGTTTCGGGAAAATTTACACCGAATAGTGGAGAGTGAAGACGACCTCCTTCGACATCCCTTCGACTATGTTGAAGACTATCCATGACTATCTTTGACTACCTTCGACTACCCTCGATTACCTACGACTTACATGCCAACCTGCTACGACCTACCTCGACTAAATCTATGAGTAAAAAAAATATTGATTTTTTCCATGGCGACCTTTTTTTACTCGCGGGCATTTTTCAGCATGCTGAAAAATAAGCCCCGACCAAGCTGAGGCTTCAAGTACGCCGGGACTATTCTCGAGCATGAAGGAGAGTTACAAAGACCTCCTAGGACCTCGTGTCAACCATGCTGCGAGTATGAGTCGAGGGTAAACTCTTCTGAACTCGCGGATTAGGTCGACGCAGTGGGACAGCCCCTTAAAGATACAATACTTTGCATTATCATTCTTAGTAACAGCAGTAAAGTATTACCAAACTAGATTGTCCAAATACAAGGTTAATTTTTTAAACAAGTTACATGATGGAACAATTGAGAAGAGGCATGCCAATAAGGACTAAACACAATTATGTAGCACCATTACTTAAAAAAATACAAACCATTCACGTTGTAAAGTGTTGCATGTACAATGATTCAACAGTGATTCATTATGTGGCAAAGTCATTTATATCAGACAACAAAGTGCATATAAAGCCAGTGAAAAGGTAATAAAGTAAGGAATCCTGTACAAGTGTACTAGTCCAAAGGCTGCCATGGCAATGACCAAGAAGTGCTGTATTCTTGCTGTATATTTCAGTAGCTTACTAATTTGAAAAATAAAAGCCATCATTAGTTTCACAGAGAATTAAACGTTAAAACATGCTTACATTTTATAATGGCTGACCGCGATAAACAAAACCTCAACGTTTAATGGCAGGTCCCAATAAAGACAGAAAATATGCATTAGAATACTTAGTAGTGCTAAGCATGGGCTGGGAGATAACAAAGTGCCTGTGTCCACGTTGACAGGCATGCAATGTGCAATATTTATAACAATGTTCCACACAAGTTCAAATTCAAGGAACCCCAATTTCCTAACTGAATAGCTCTAGATGGAATTATCTGGAAATAAGAATTAAGGTATAAACAGAAGCAGCAAAAATACACTAGTATGAAAATAACTGCAAGGCAAATCAATATTAACACATTATAAAATGTTCAAGTGCAAATATTAGGAGAAGAGGATGGGTCCCTTGTAAACAGATGTAGATTAAATTGTAAGAGAAAGTAATAAAAGGGCAGATAAAACTTGAATTGTTACATTCAGTAATTACTCGACAGGAAAACAACAACTAACTGGGCATCCCAACAAGAACTTAAAAATAAAACGGATTCAGCAGATTAACATAAAAACTATTGCCAGCAATGACGAAAACAGAGGCATTAAAGAGTGAGCACATCTATGGGTTAATTAATTTCCACAACCACAAGATAATAGAAACAGGTGGTGTAAGCCATCAAGCCCATTGAGCATATTCTGCCATCCATTAACATAATGGCTGATTCTCATCCATAAACCCATTTACCCTTCATTCCTCTAACGTAATAAAAGATATCCATCTCTGTTTGACTGAACGCAACCAATAAGCCTCCACAGATTGCCAGGAGAAATAGTCAGGAAGAATCCAGATTCCCCGCCATTATTTTTTTTTAAATTTCCCTTGAAAATATGTATGTCACTCAAGTATTTAAAGAAACGCTTCAGCTCAAAGTTTAAGTGTTAGATCAATATCTATTAATGTGAAATACCTTAACCAAGTTATCTAAGGGTATTTATGAACCTTAGCCATCAATACCTGAGTTTTCAAAGGGCAAAGTGACTGAACACCTTAAATGTTCAGTTGATCACAGAGTGTCAGGATGGACAAGTAAAGGTCTGGGTCACGTCAGATGAGACTGGGAGTAAAGTAATGCTCAGAGGAATTCCTACAGATCTCATTTGCATGGATTTGAAGTGATAATTTTACAAGACATTTTAACTAAAGCTGAAGGTTTTGTGAATGAAGGCTGCTCGTTTTCCAAAATTCACCACATTTGAGGAAAGCTCCACAAGGTGCGGGAGGTTCCACAAGGTTTGAAAGTGGCAAATATATATCCTTCGGCCAAAATGGGAGAGAGGTAGAAAGCAGTAAACTACTGGCCAGTCAGTTCAATATCTGAGAAACATTAGAAAGGAATAGCAGGGAATTTTGAAACATTCAGAGTAATCAGGCATTGTCAACATGGCTTTGTGAAAGGGAAATCATGTCTGACCAATTCACTGGAGTTATTCCATCAAATAACATTGGTTTTGAATAAAGGGGAACCAGTTCTTGTTCGAAGATTTCTAGATGGCGTTGAATAAGTTGCCACATCAAAGCGTATTGTTCTTGGTTCTTGGTTACTTGGTCCTCCAAAATATTCCAACTGGAATTTAAACTGGAGGTGGTGAAAGGAGGGGTGTGGAAAGGGTCATAGTGTAGAAGATAACATATTGATGTGGATAGAAAGTTCACTGGCTAACAGGAAACAAGAGTTGGCAAAAAGGGGTATTTTCTACTCACAAGATATAAAATAGTGTGCCACAGGGATCGGTGTTGGACCTCAAATTATACAATTTACACAAAACACTAGCATAAAGTCACCAAATGTATGATTACTAAATTTGCTGATAACACAAATATAGGTATGAAAGGTCGTTGGAGGGATATAGATAGGTTAAGTGAGCAGCCAATGATCTGGCAAATGGTCATTAGTGAGGTGGTAAAATGTGATATTGTCCAGTTTGGTATCAAAGATGAAAAAACAATCTATTACCTTAGTGATTAGATTGTAGTGCTCTAAGATGTAAAAAGATCAGAGTGTTTTAATGCATGAATCAAGTTTACAAATGCTGCAAGTAATTAGGTGAGCTAATAGAATGTAATCCTATATTGATGGGAACTTAAAACAAAAGTAGACAGAAGGTTTAAATGATTGTTACATGGAATGGGCAGGTTGGCTTTTGAAAGATGGGACAGGCTATGGTCACATCTGCTGGAGTTTACACTTGACTGAAGCACGGAAGATGCTGAATGATCTTGACAGGATGGGTACAAAGAGGATATTTTCTCTCATGGAAGAATTTAGAACTAGTGCTCACTGTTTACAAACAAGGGTTGCTTGTTTAAGACAGACAGGAGGCAATTATTTTTCTCTTGGGGATGAGGCTCTGGAATTCTTGGCCTCATAAGGCAGTCAGAACAGTCTTTGGATACTTTTAATGGCAGAGGTAGATAAATAACAGTTAATGGGATAAAAGGCTACCACAGGTAGAGGAGAATGCATAGCTGAGGATGAAATAAGATCAGTCATGATCTTATGAAATGGTGGAGCAGCCTTAATGGTCAAAAGGCCTACGTTTGCTGCTAATTCATGTTTGCATTAATAGTTTGCAAATTAGTTGAGTGGCAGGATACAGAGTGGGATTAATGAGTGTGTGGTCTAATCGGAAGAATGAGTAATGTTCCATATACTGTGGCTTGCAAAAGTATTCATACCCCTTGAACTTTTCCACATTTTGTCACGTTACAGCCACAAACGTAAATGTATTTTATTGGGATTTTATGTGATAGACCAACACAAAGTGGCGCATAATTGTGAAGTGGAAGGAAAATGATACATGGTTTTCAAATTTTTTTACAAATAAAAAACTGAAAAGTCTGGCGTGCTAAAGTATTCAGCCCCCTTTACTCTGATACCCCTAAATAAAATCCAGTGCAACCAATTGCCTTCAGAAGTCACCTAATTAGTAAATAGAGTCCACTTGTGTGTAATCTAATCTCAGTATAAATACAGCTGTTCTGTGGAAGCCTCAGAGCTTTGTTAGAGAACATTAGTGAACAAACAGCATCATGAAGCCCAAGGAACACACCAGACAGGTCAGGGATAAAGTTGTGGAGAAGTTTAAAGCAGGGTTAGGTTATAAAAAAATATCCCAAGCTTTGAACATTCTCACGGAGCACTGTTGAATCCATCATCCGAAAATGGAAAGAGTATGACACAACTGCAAACCTACCAAGACATGGCCGTCCACCTAAACTGACAGGCCGGGCAAGGAGAGTATTGATCAGAGAAGCAGCCAAGAGGCCCATGGTAACTCTGGAGGAGCTGCAGAGATCCACAGCTCAGGTGGGAGAATCTGTCCACAGGACAACTATTAGTCGTGCACTCCAAAAATCAGGCCTTCATGGAAGAATGGCAAGAAAGCCATTGTTGAAACAAAACCATAAGAAGTCCCGTTTGCAGTTTGCCACAAGCCATGTGGGAGAGACAGCAAACATGTGGAGGAAAGTGCTCTGGTCTGATGAGACCAAAATTGAAGTTTTTGGCCTAAATGCAAAATGCTATGTGTGGCGGAAAACTAACACTGCACATCACCCTGAACACACCATCCCCACTGTGAAACATGGTGGTGGCAGCATCATGCTGTGGGGATGCTTTTCTTCAGCAGGGACAGGGAAGCTGGTCAGAGTTGATGGGAAGATGGATGGAGCCAAATACAGGGCAATCTTGGAAGAAAACCTGTTAGAGTCTGCAAAAGACTTGAGACTGGGGCGGAGGTTCTACTTCCAGCAGGACAACGACCCTAAACATACAGCCAGAGCTACAATGGAGTGGTTTAGATCAAAGCATTTTCATGTGTTAGAATGGCCCAGTCAAAGTCCAGACCTAAATCCAATTGAGAATCGCTGGCAAGACTTAAAAATTGCTGTTCACAGACGCTCTCCATCCAATCTGACTGAGCTTGAGCTATTTTACAAAGAAAAATGGGCAAAAATGTCAGTCTCTAGATGTGCAAAGCTGGTAGAGACATACCCCAAAAGACTTGCAGCTGTAATTGCAGCAAAAGGTGGTTCTACAAAGTATTGACTCAGGGGGGCTGAATACTTTTGCACGCCACACTTTTCAGTTCTTTATTTGTAATAAAATTTGGAAACCATGTATCATTTTCCTTCCACTTCACAATTATGCACCACTTTGTGTTGGTCTATCACATAAAATCCCAATAAAATACATTTACGTTTGTGGTTGTAATGTGACAAAATGTGGAAAAGTTCAAGGGGTATGAATACTTTTGCAAGCCACTGTATGTCTTTGCTGTGACGAAGTTGGCCAATACATAAACATAGATATCGTATGCAATGTGGATGCAAGCACTTAAGGGCTTCTCCCCTTTCAGTGCTCTATAGTACCACATGCTTTTGTGGGGCTGCATTCTTTACAATTGCACATCAATATCTAAGCTGTCAAATTTTAAAAGTTGAAGGTTGACACAAATTGCAGGAGTAACTCAGCGGGACAGGCAGTATCTCTCTAGAGAAGGAATGAGTGACGTTTCAGGCTTGAAGAAGGGTCTTGACCCGAAACGTCACCCATTCCTTCTCGCCAGAGATGCTGCCTGTCCCGCTGAGTTACTCCAGCATTAGGTGTCTACCCTTGATTTAAACCAGCATCTGCAGTTCTTTCCTATAAATTTTAAAGTACCCCGTTTTAGAAGAGCTGCAAAATTTTTTGTAGAGGAATTGATATCCTTCTTCAAAATATATCTCGTAAGTACAGTATCAGGAACAAGTGTAAGTCCAGCGTAAAACTCACAGTGTACTTTGCTAACAAGTTATTGGAATAGGAAAATAATAAAAAATACCTTCGCTTAACAGACGTTGAATGTGAATTAATGAGAATCCCCATCGTTAATACAAGGATGGTTGCAACAATATCGCAAGGGTCAGGATTGAGTCTTCTGGCATACCTGATTAATGAAACAAAAATATTACTCTGAAATAATATTTGAGATCAGGGAAGAGCA
The DNA here is from genome assembly GCA_963514005.1 of Raja brachyura. The sequence continues at coordinate 83,115,517 of OY740787.1, forward strand.
AAATAATGACAATATGCAAAATTCACTGCACTACTAAATCATCAACTGATGAATTAGATTTTCTTTCCCATCTTATCTGTGCAGTTTTTCTTGCAGTCACCCAAATTGCTGGAAAAACAGCACTTACCTGAGATTTTTCAACCAATAAATAAATGATGGTGCACTAAATAGCATCAACCAGTTCAGTAGATGCAGGATTGTAATATAAATCTTAAGAGTGTTCACTGCATCATCAACATCTGAAAGTGAGAGCCATTTTGGGCAATCTAGGTTCAGCTGATCTGGTTCTTCTGGGAAATCGCAAGCCGGTCTAAATGTGCCTTCCTCTTCCCCTTCTTCTTCCTCTTCCTCTTCCTCTACACTGGAAGACGTTGGAATCTTTTCTACAGTTTCCGCTCGTGGTGCCTGCAAACCAGAAAATCTATTTGTTACCAAAATGTTTATAACAAGGTAAGAAATATTACTCAAGGAAATCTTTTAACAACGTTGAACACAAACGAGAGAACCATTGTACAGCTGTTGATAAAGGCTTGCCTGATTTTCGGTAAAAAATGAACTTATTCCTTAACTGCAAAATTGCATTTAACGAATGAAACCAAAAAATTTGAATCTTTTGCTCCAATGCAAAGTTGGTTAATTTAAGTTAACAAGGTGATAGAATTAATGCATAGTGTTCGCCACGGAAAAAATCTGCATGTTTTGCATATTCCCCATTCTTACTAAAGTGCTGTGCGGGGCGGTAAGGTGGCACTGTGGTGGATCTGCTCCCTTAGAGCACCAGAGATCCGGGGTCGATCCTGACCATGCTGGCTGTATGGAGTTTGTACGTTCTCCCTGTGACCATGTGGGTTTTCCTTGGGTGCTCCGGTTTCTTCGCATATTCAAGAGTTGTACAAGTTTCTAGGTTAATTTGGCTTTGGTAGAATTGTAAATGGTTCTAAGTATGTAAGATAGAGCTAGAGCAAGGGGATCGCTGGTCGACGTGGACATGATAGGCCAAAGGGCCTGTTTCCACGTTGTAATTCTAAAGTAAACCAAAGTACACTTCGGAATTGATACATTTAGTGGTTTCTCTAATGACAGCATGCACTGGTTGGAAATGTATCTTTGGCGGTCATGATTAAAAATGGAATATATCAACTCCAAACAGGAGAAAGTGATTGGTACGTTGATGTCAAGAGAACAGAGCTGATTTGTGGGTTGCAAGAGTCAAGAGTGTTTTATTGTCATATGTCCCAGATAGAACAGTGAAATTCTCAATTGCTGCAGCACACCAGATAATGAAAACAGAGTATGATATGATAAAGAGAAAGGAAAAGTTCAGCGTGTAAAAATACACTTACTCACAATCTATACTATTTTGGGGTTTTTTAGCATGTGTGGATATATATATTATACACGTGCTCAAAATATTGCAATAATAATAATAAATAATAATAATAATGTGTACTAATTTTAAACTCTAAATCTGTTACGTAAATTAATACACAGAGAGAAAGCAGGGCAACTCTGATGAGTGGAAAGCTCTGCCTGTGTCTGTACACTGATCAACTAAAGTATCATCAAATGGAGGAGCTTAATCTCCAACTTCTAGACTCTGAACGGCGATGGATGTGACAATCCACCTGTGAGGTAGAGTGTTTGTAGACAGAACACTTCAGAAGGCAGTAACTGTGCGGCTTAACACATCTCAGGCAGAGAGCACTGGGTGACAGTGAGATTGAAAATAAAGACAACACAGGCCAAGCATTTCAGCTTTTTAATAATGTTGTGAAAGGAAGGTTCCTCTTTGTAATGCATTCAGACCCCAAATCAACGCACTACTGGTGGCTTTGCTTTACAGGCAGAAAGGAGAATCAGAAGAGTAGTAGGTACAGGGACTTGTATGGTTACTGAAGCAGAAAGGTATTTCCACAGCTGCAGGTGCAATTTCAGGATAGTAATACATTGTTGTGTTGAAGGTACCACTAAGAAGTTGCATATTTTGGAGGAAATGAGAACAGCCACAAACTAGGTAGAAGCAGAGCACATGGATACTTTACTCAATGAATATCTGTGACTATCTTCTCGAAGGAGGGGCAGGATAACGCTGTTGTAATTAAATGGTAAGAATATGAAATATTGGGTTGGGATACACATGGGAGCGATCAAAAGGTTGAGTATTTTAATATTCACCAGGTCTGGATAAAATCTATCCCAGGCTGTTAAAAGCAAGTGAAGCAATTGACGAGCCTCTTACCAACACTTTTCAATCCTACAGAAGTGGTGTCCGAGGAACAGACGACTGATTATACACTGTGCTGATGTTGGAAAAAAAGATGTAAGGAATAAACCGTGACCTACAGAACAAGTGTGGAAGATAGACACAAAATGCTGGACTAACTTGGTGGGATCAGGCAGCATCTGTGGTGAGAAGGAATGGGTGATGTTTCGGGTCGAGACCTTCTTCAGACTGAGTCAGGAGAAAGGATGATATAGAGATAAGGAAGTGCAAGGTGCGAGAACGAGAAATGTAGAATTGATCATCGTTAGCTTGGAGAAAACGAGCAACAAAGCAAACGTCACCCATTCCTTCTCTCCAAAGATGCTGCCTGTCCTGCTGAGTTATTCCAGCATTTTGTGTCTATCTTCGGTTTAAACTAGCATCTTTGGTTTAATGGCTAATGGAATTTGAAATGGTTGAGCGCTTCACATCTGTTGGTCAGAACATAGAGGATCCAGTGACAGAGGGGCGTGCTAACTCCGAGGTCCAGGAATTTAGATATGGCTTTGATGGGATTATGGTGTCGAAGGCAAAGTTATAGTTGATAATGAGGAGTCTCACGTAGGTGTCCTTGATGTTTGGGTGTTGCAGAGAGAAGTTTAGGGCCAGGACGATGGCGTCTGCTGTGGGCCTATCACAGCGGTGTCACCTGCACACTTGTAGATGAAGTTAGAGCTCAGTTTGATGGTACTGTCATGATAGACAGTCAGGAGGTATAGTAGGGAACTGAGAGCGTATGCTTGCGCGGCACCGGTGTTGAGATTCATTGTGGAGAAGGTGTTGTCACTTATCGTCTGTCACTGGATTCTCAACGTTGTGACCAGCAGACGATAATCATTGAGGATAAGTGGTATAGCACTTATAAGAGGATAAGTGGTATAGCACTTATAACTCATAGCAAAAGGATTTGAGTATAGGAGCAGGGAGGTTCTACTTCAGTTGTATAGGGTCTTGGTGAGGCCACACCAGGAGTATTGGGTACAGTTCTGGTCTCCAAATCTGAGGAAGGACATTATTGCCATAGAGGGAGTGCAGAGAAGGTTCACCAGACTGATTCCTGGGATGTCAGAACTGTCTTATGAACAAAGACTGCATATACTCGGTTTATACTCTCTAGAATTTAGGAGATTGAGAGGCGATCTTATAGAAACTTACAAAATTCTTAAGGGGTTGGACAGGCTAGATGCAGGAAGATTGTTCCCGATGTTGGGGAGGTCCAGGACAAGGGGTCACAGCTTAAGGGAAAGGGGGAAATCTTTTAGGACCGAGATGAGAAGGACTTTTTTCACACAGAGAGTGGTGGGTCTCTGGAATTTCATTTCGGAGTCACGTGAGTGACTTCGTGAAGAGCCCGCCGGCGCGCATGCTCGACATATCGTCGTACCGCGTTGCTGCGACGGCTGGCGGTGGAGCGCGCTCCTCGCCAGCCCTTCAGAAGGGGCCACGGAGGTAAGTATTCTACCTTTAGTTGGTGGTCCTTGTTGTTGGTTTTGTCTTGCAGCAAGGACATGGATGGGAGTTCCAAGGGCCGGAGGACGTCAGGACGAGTTCGCCGGTCAACAGTTCCGGGGCCTTTACCATCGGCAGTACCTGCATCGCAGGCCGGGACTCAGGCGGAGATGTGGGTAAGCCCTGTGTTTACAGGTCCAGATCCGCCAGCACACCACAGCTCGGAGGAGTTCGACGAGGAGGAGTGTGGTGTGCCGCCAGAGCAGGGGGACCCTGCCATGGCAGTCAGGTCGTCAGCGGGCTCGCTGGCGACCTCGAGCTGGGTGCGTGCGGCTGCACGGCCTGTTCCACTCCGAGAAGGGGAAGGGCAGGAGCCCAGAAGCCTAACCCTACCAGGGCTAAGGCATTGCCTGACACGGAGGAGCGGTCAGGTTCCAGGGAAAGACCCGGGGCGGCTGTGAGGTCCAGCCGGCACGCCCCGACTCTCGACGCCGGGACGGGTCGGTCGAGTCTGGTCTCGTCACGGTCGCCGAGCCCCCCATGGATGGGTGGGCGAGACCATGCGTCGGCAACGTCCACGATGTGGGCAGCCGGCAAGACTGCGCGGGCCCCAGGCAGCCATGCTTCGGCTGGTGCCGACACCTCGCCGCAAGTGCCCTTAGTGGCAGCGGCTTCAGCTCCCGCTAAACGGAGGCGGTTGAACACGCCCGCGCAGGAATCGCGCAGTTCGCCTCGGCGGCTGTTAGCGACAACTACCGGCACCGGCAGGGCCTCGACGAGGTGCGGGCCGATGACAGGAGCCCGGTTTTCTTTTCAGAGCCGGAGGACTCCGACCACCTGAGTGTTCAGGGTGAAGGGCGTATTGACCGTATGGAGCGGCTGCTGGAGCTCCTGCTTCAACGTCAACAACAGCAGGGCAGCAACAGGCACAGGGCGTCTTCACAAACATCTACTATCAGCCTGGAGCAGCAGGAAGAAGTCCTCATCCAGGCAATGAGCCGTCACAAGGCTCCATCCAATTGCAACTCCCTCAACGTGCCTGTGGTCAATACGCCGATATGGGGCAACATCAGTGCGGCTATCCGTCAACAGGAGGTAAAACTGCAGCGGATCCTGAAGCTCCTCACGGCCGGTATTACCGCCTTTGTGCGGTCGGTGGACGGGGACGAATTGAATTTGGACCAGGGAGATGCCCTGGCCCTCCTGTGCGCGACCCAGCACGAAATTAACGGGTTTCGCAAAACCAGCATCCGCCCAGCGCTCAATCCAAAGTTTGCAGGAGTGTGCAAACCACCGCCGCCGCCCCCGCCCCGTCAGCTCTTTGGGAAGGACCTCTCGAAGAGAGTCAAAGAGCTTGACGAGCAAGCCAAAACGGTGGGGATCATGCGCCCTCAGAGTGCCCCCACACCGTCAGGCTCAAAGTCTCCATACATTCGATCACGAGGGTCTGCCAGTACCTCGACGAGGACCCACCCTCAAGCTCCACAACGACAGCAACATCAGACCCAGCACCAGGGGCCTTTTTTAGGACAGGGTCGGCAGAGACCCTGGTGGAAAACGAAGACGCCGCGCCCTCAAGCCAACCCAGCACCTCCACGTCCACACACGCGTGTCAAGGACCGCCGGTAACCACGGAGGTGAGGGGGTCTGGTTCTCTCTTTTCTCTCTGTTTAACTTCACATGTTGGTGGTCACCTTCGGTGGTTTTTTGGGTGCATGAGGTAATTTTACTGGTGACGAGTATGTGTTGCAGAATATTCAGGGGCATAAAATTGAGTTTATTAATGGCGACATTCCTCCATCCCAGCACATGCCCGCTCGAACATTTAAAATTATCTGCTGCAGAACAGGCAGCCGGCTATAAGGAATTGTTAAGTCTTGAGCAAAGGAGTGATTAAGAGAGTGGTGCATGAGCCAGTTGAATTTGTTTCGAACATATTCACCAGACCTAAGAAGGATGGAAGTTGTCGTGGCATTATTGATCTAACCCGTTTGAATACTTTTGTAACATATTCTCATTTTAAAATGGATACGATGAAACAACCAAATCATTGATTTCTCATGGTTATTTTATGGCATGCATCGATTTAAAAGACGCATATTATTCCGTATCCGTCCAGAAATGTGACAGAAGGTTTTAAAAATTAATCTGGATGGGGCAACTCTGGCAGTACAAGGCTTTGCCTAATGAGCTCACCACAGCCCTAGATTGTTCACTAAATTAGTGAAGCCAATTATGGCTTATTTGAGACAACGACACCATATAGTATGGCCTATTTAGATGATGTCTTAATTGTGGGCCACACCCTGGAATTGGCTGAACAGGGTGTTGCAGCTGCTGTCAATATATTTCAACAATTGGGGTTTATTGTCCATCCAGAGAAATCAAAGTTCTACCCTGCCCAGGTGATTAATTACCTAGGGTTCACGGTGAACTCTATAAGCATGAGGGTTACCATTCCAATTAACAAGATTGACGAGGTTACCCAGGTGTGTCAAGATTTAATCCGCACCAATATACCATCGATTCGGCACTTAGCTACAATAATTGGGAAGCTGGTAGCTTTGTTTTCGGCAGCGCGATATGGACCTTTGCATTATCAGAATTTGCAAAGAGCTAAAATTGCTGCGTTAAAACAGAACGCTGGTCATTATGATCGGTCCATGCAGCTGCCGCCCGAAGCGATAAATGAGTTGCAATGGTGGGTGTGTCACATTAGCAACTCATTCAAGCCTATTAGGGAGGCTAATCCGGTGGTATATTTGCAAACTGATGCAAGCTCCAATGGTTGGGGATCCACGAATAATTGCTCTAGTTGTGGTGGCAGATGGGACACCCTTGAATCAACGATGTTGTTAACTCAAGGGATTAACTATTTGGAGTTGCTGGCAGCATTCCACGGACTTCGTGCGTATTGTTCTAAGCTTGTTGGAGCACATGTCCGTCTCCAAATAGACAACACCACAGCAGTAGCATATTTAAACCATATGGGTGGTACCAGGCCAGTTTCGTGTGACAAATTGGCAAACTCAATTTGGCTCTGGTGTGTTCAAAGAGACATTTGGATTTCAGCTACCTATTTGCCAGGTGAGCTTAATACTGTGGCGGACACCAGGTCACGCAAATTTAATGACAATATTGAATGGATGTTGCATCCTGAGATCTTTTCTAAAGTCACAGCCAAATTTGGTAAACCGGACTTGACCTCTTTGCGTCACGGTGGAACCATCAGGTACCAACCTACGTTTCATGGGAACCAGATCCTGGGGCAATAGCGCTAGATGCATTCTCGCTGGACTGGGGGAAGTGGTTTTTCTATGCCTTCCCCCCATTTTGCCTCATCAGTCGGGTATTGGGAAAGATTCAGGCAGATGCTGCCAAGGGCATCCTTATTATACCCGACTGGCCCACACAGCCTTGGTATCCGGTGGTCTTTGACATGCTCAACGAACCTTGGGTCCTTTTGAAGGGTTGCCCACAATTGGTTACTCACCCTGTCTCTGGGGAGCCGCATCCCTGCCATGGCTATTTAAATTTGTTGGCTTGCAGGTTCTGAACAGGCCGTTAGTCCAATACGGCCTCTCGGCTCGGACCATGGATACCACCGGGGCGTCGTGTCGAGAGTCTACAAGGCGAAGATACCGCTCGCATATTAAGAAGTGGGAAGCCTACTGCAGCCGCTCTCGCATCACGTACGATGACGTGGCAACAACCGACGTCCTGGAATTCCTCGCGGGGTTGCACCATGATGAACACTTAAGTTACAGTGCCATCAACAGCGCCAGAAGTGCGCTATCATTCTACCTCAGTTAGGAGGTAGGATCCAACAGGCTAGTGTCCAGACTCATGCGGGGTATATTCAATATGAATCCGCCTACACCACGCTATAATATCACCTGGGATGTCAGGGACGTATTAACCCTGCTCAGGACGTGGTCACCCATGGAAGGGCTCCAACTGGACCAACGCACCATGAAGCTGGTGATGTTACTAGCGCTGACTTCAGCTCAGAAGGTACAGACACTACACAAACTTCGTGTCGACAGAATGACGTCTGCCCCCACAGAAGTAGTCTTTTTCATTGACGAGCTACTAAAGCAGCATAGACCTGGGTGCACAGGGCTGCAGCTGAAGTTCCCGGCATACCCCGCAGATGCTAGGCTATGTGTAGCCTCACATATCCGCCACTATGTCAAGGTGACGGCACGCATCAGAGGAATGGACAGATACCTGCTTGTCACTCATAAGAGACCTCATCATCGAGTGACAGTCCAGACGATATCCATGTGGCTTCCAGTCGTTTTGGGTAAGTCAGGTATCGACACTAATGTGTTCAAGTCTCTTTCCAACAGGGCTGCATTGACGTCAACGGCGAGGGTCATGGAGGTGCCCATGGACCAAATTCTCGCCACAGCAGGATGGGCTAATGAAGCTGTGTTCCAGCGTTTTTATAACAAGCCTGTTGCTGCTCCTCTACAGTTTGCAGAAGCCGTGCTGAATGCAGGTCACGAACGTGGAGATGTCCCCGCATGAGGGGTTTTGATTTGTTATTAATAACTCTGCTCTTGTTTTGCAGTATGAACTATTGAGCAAGTTTGTTCCTCCCATCCATCCCTGGTAGTGGTGTGTCAGCATGGACGTGGTCCAGGGCGTGTAATCACAGAAGCTTTGAAGTCTTCACGAAGTCACTCACGTGACTCCGAAATGAAATAGTAAGATTGAACGAGAACTTACCAGTTCGAAGGTTGATCTTTATTTTATGAGGAGTCGAAGTGAGGGATTTCGTGCCCTCCTCGCCCAACCCTCAATCACCTTCATCTGGTAATCTTAGTCACTTCAATCTTACTATGCGAAGTCATTTCTTTGTTGGTTTCTGTGATTCCACGCCGCTACTTTGAAGTATGTCGCGCATGCGCGCCGGCGGGCTCTTCACGAAATCCCTCACTTCGACTCCTCATAAAATAAAGATCAACCTTCGAACTGGTAAGTTCTCGTTCAATCTTACTATTCTCTGCCACAGAGGGTAGTTGAGGCCAGTTCATTGGCTATATTTAAGAGGGAGTTAGATGTGGCCCTTGTGGCTAAGGGGATCAGAGGGTATGGAGAGAAGGCAGGTACGGGATACTGAGTTGGATGATCAGCCATGATCATATTGAATGGCGGTGCAGGCTCGAAGGGCCGAATGGCCTACTCCTGCACCTAATTTCTATGTTTCTTAGTTTCCTACTATACTTCCTCATAGTGTATCATGACTGTACCAACAAACTCAGCTCTAACTTCATCTACAAGTGTGCAGATGACACCACTGTGATAGGCTGGATCACGAACAATGATGAGACTCAGAACAGGAAAGAGATAGAGAACTCCTTAAGAAGGTGTCAAGACAACAACGTCTTTGTCCCGCTCCGCCCATCGGTTGATTGCTTTTACCACATTAATCGCCAGAAGATCTATTTTATTTAAATGGAAAGACTCCAACCCCCCGACCACACTCCAGTGGTATTCTGAAACGATATCATGTTTAAATTTAGTAAAAAAAATATCAGGAGTGACGTTGTTGAACCCTTGGTTAAATTTGATAAGACATGGGGAAAATTTATTGAACACTTTCATACAATATAAATTGCTCCCTCTTTAACCGTTATAAAAACTATTTTACCTCTATATGGTGGAGCGGACTTGACGACATACAGACTTAAATTGTTGAAATTTTTAGTTCAGATTCTGTTTTGCTTTGTTTAGTTTTTATTAATTTATTTTATTTTCAGTCTTATTTTATTATTATTAATTTTTTTTCTTTTTTAGTTTAGGGGGGTTTTGCTTTTTCCTTTTTTCCTTTTCTTTTTGTCTTTTTATTTTAGTTTTTTTTCTACATTTATAGGTTTTCTTTTAAAGATTTAACTATATTTATATAGAGACCGGGAGGTCTATATTCAATGCGTATTTTGACATTGGTCTCATATCAGGTTATACGTGTTATTAATGTAATCCTGATCTCTATGTATCAATATAATTGTTATGTTTATCATTATTCTTTTTCCTTTGTTTTTTTTTAATGTTTTATTTTTGTTTTCTTTGGAAAAAACCCCCCAATAAAAAGATTTTAAAAGAAAGAAAGAAAGACAACAACGTCTCCCTCCATGTCAGCAAGACAAAGGAGCTAATTATTGACTTCAGAAAGCGTGGTGGAGCATCAATGATGCCAAATTGGAAATGGTTGAGCGCTTCAAGTTCATTGGTGGAAATATTACAAACGATCTGTCATGGACTATCCACATTGAAACTTCAGCCAAAAAGGCACACCAACACCTCTACTTCTTCAGGAGACTGCGGAACTTTGGCATGACTCCAATGACTTTTACAAACTTCCACAGACACACCATACATAGAAAGCATACTATCTGGTTGTATCATAGTAAGATTTGGGAAAAGCTTTGCCCAAGACTGCAAGAAATTGCAGTATGTTGTGCATGGAGTCCAATCCATAATGCTGACCAGACTTGCTACCACCGACTCCATCCTTGCTTCATGCTGCCTTGGGAAAGTCCTTTCCCATCCTGGTCATTCCTCCTACCCCTCCCATCGAGCAGAAGATACAGAAGCTTGAAAGCTCACACTACCAACTCAGGAACAGCTTCTTCCCCTCTAATATCCGGCTGATAAAAGGGGGAACCGCTTTAGTTCGCCTCATCGACGGAGAGGCAATTGTTTCCATGTAGTCTCCCTCGCGGCCTAACAGCATGGATTGGAGCAGCCTTTCCCAGAGTTGGGACCAGAGCTACAGCAGCGTGGACTTTTTCCATCGCAGAGCGGGCGAACCCTTGCCGGGGGTCGCCAGAGAGGAGTGCTCCGATCGCTGACCTGGTGACTTTGACATCCTGAAGCCGTGGTCTCTGGTAAGAAAGTGCCGATTCGGGCACTCCAAGCCGCGGAATGTGTTCGACCGTCCCGACGTCGGCGTTTGGATCATCCCGACGAGAGGGCCTGTACATTGGGCCGTCCGTAGCGGCAACTACGGAGGGTTCATGGCCCCGACCACGGGTGAACAACGGAAGAGGACTGACTGAACTTTGTGCCTTCCACCACATTGAAGAATGCTGTGGTGAATGTTTGTGTTAAATCTTATTGTGTATTGTGTGTTCTTTTTAAGTGTATCGATGCTGGCAAATTCATTTCACTGCACCTTCGGGGGCAGGTGACAAATAAAATTGACTTTGACTTTCTGAATGGTCCTTCCATAAACTAAGATATAGCCTGACTCACCCCGACCTCATTGTGAACATTGGTCTTTGTCCGAACTGTTGTGTAAAAATGCTGAGAACAATATTCTGCACTCTGTATCTTCCCCTTTGCTCTATCTATTCTAACTGTGTTTGACTTGATTGTATTTATGTATGGTATCCCTGATCTGTTTGGATAGCAGACAAAAACAGCTTTTCACAGGCAATAGCTGTATCTGACATTAAAGCTCTAGTACACACGATAATAATAAACCTAAACCAGATTCTGCATACAGTGCCATTCCCTTCATTCTACCTTTTGTACTGGAATTTGGCTAGATTGTATTTCTATATAGTAAGATCAGATTTTATTGGTTAGCATGCAAAATAAAGCTTTTCACTGCACCTCAGTACACATCATAATAATAAACCTAACTTAAACCCAAACCTGATTCCAATCTTGTTTTACGAAAATACCCTGGACCAGAAATCCCAACTTACTGATAATTTCAAACAAAATTAGGCTAAATGCCCAAGGCATACAACAGTTATCCATGGAGTATTTTGGAAAGGCCATTTAACCCTGCAATTGAAATATTACTGAAATATAGGAATAGGGAAGTAATGTTAAAATTGGACAAGGCATTGGTAAGACCAATTCTGGAGTATGGTGTACAATTTTGGTCGCCTAATTATAGGAAGGATGGCAACAAAATAGAGAGAGTACAGAGGAGATTTACTAGAATGTTGCCTGGGTTCCAGCAACTAAGTTACAGAGAAAGGTTGAACAAGTTAGGTCTTTATTCTTTGGAGCGCAGATGGTTAAGGGGGGACTTGATTGAGGTATTTAAAATGATGAAAGGGATAGACAGAGTTGACATGGATAAGCTCTTCCCATTGAGGGTCGGGAAGATTCAAACAAGAGGGCATGACATGAGAATTAAGGGACAGAAGTTTAGGGGTAACATGAGGGGGAACTTCTTTACTCAGAGAGTGGTGGCTGTGTGGAATGATCTACCTGCAGAAGTGGTGGAGGCAGGATTGATTTTAACATTTAAAAGTAAAGTGGATAGGTATATGGACGGGAAGGGAATGGAGGGGTATGGTCTGAGTGCAGGTAGATGGGACTAGGGGAAAATAAATGGTCGGCACGGACTGGAAGGGCTGAGAAGGCCTGTTTCCGTGCTGTAATTGTTATATGGTTATTACATTTTTAGTGCTAAGACATGTTTTGGGACCAAGTGCAGCTCCAGACAACAATAAACTAAAAAGCTACAGTTACTGGACATGTAAAATAATAGCATAAAATGTGGGGAAGACTCAGCAAGCCAGGCAACAACACTAGTTTAGTTTAGTTTAGAGATACAGCGCGGAAACAGGCCCTTCGGCGCACCGACCAGCGATCCCCGCACACCAACACCATCCTACACACACTAGGGACAATTTACAATTATACCAAGCCAATTTATCTACATATCTACACGTCTTTGGAGTGATAAACAATTAATGTTTCAGATATGAAAGTTTCAACCCCGGCAGCCTCAGTCGAGATATTTTAGTATTGCAATAAAACTACTATCTGCCCAATGTTGAAAGATCACTAACATTCATCTTCTTCACAAAAGGCAAACTAATTCAATTAGCTTAAATGCTACTTTATGCTACTTTACGCAGTCATCCGCAAATAGCCTCTCAATAATTATGTCAGTTTGGGTTCTCAGTTACAATTTCACCACGGGTTAATCCAAAACCGGTGGAATTCCACAGCAGAGGTAAGAGCAATCGCTGTATTTGACATCAAGACCCAATAAAATTCAATTGGGACCTAAAGATTGCTGGAACCATACCAGGTTTAATGGAGAATATTTGTGGTTATTGGCGGCCAATAATGCCAGAGGCCAACCATGGAGGAGATGATGAGAGCAGTGTCCTTGGTCAATCACCTTCCGCTGTTTACCTTCATGTTGTCAAAAATAGGGATTCACAATGTTTAGCTCATAATGTTGAGGCATAGAGTTAAACAGTACAGAAACAGGCCCTTCGGCCCAACTTGTCTATGCCAACCAAGATGCCCCATCTGAGCCAGTGCCATTTGTCTCTAAATTGGCCAATATCCCCCAAAATCTTACCTATCGTATGCAGCAAAATGTTGGCAATACTTAGGCATGGGTTGACGACCGGGCAAGTGACCTTCAAATACCAGGCAATGATAATCTCCTAAAGAATCTGTTCACCATTCAGGATACTCAACAGCATTGGCGTTTTCAAAACCCCTATCAACATCTGCAGAGTTATGCCCAACTAGAAACTAGGACAGCCACGTAACAACAGTGGTTACAACAACATGTCAGAGGCTGGGTATTTTACATAAGTACCATCTATAAGATGCAGTGCAGCAACATGTCAAAAGGTCTTCAATACCATGCCCAGATCCCTGTTGCCATCACCAAGACCTAGAAGGACAAAGGCAGAAGATTTGGAAGTGCTTTCATAATCTCCTCTAAGATACACATCTACTTTAATTGAATCTGTATTTCCTTTCTAAACCCTGACTAAACAAAGTACAATAAGGTAGCATCCATTCACGGAGGTATCTTATCATTGCTTTTCAAGAGGATTTAAGGGTGGATATCAAAAAATTGCCATGCTGTTGATGCCCAAATTCAATAGAAAATTCAAAGAAAGCTTTGGTTGGTTTCCTTCCAGTGTCAGGTCAGGCTCAAAAAGGCTTAAAATTGTCTTGTTAATAATCACAATTCAGAGTCACACCCTGGCTTTTCAATAAATATAACAAATTGGATTTTGGATTCTGAATAGCAAAGAGACCAGAGGCTCACTGTTATTAAGTGAATAGATTGAGCAAAAGCCATCTCAATTGTTCACAGACATGGTTAATGTACAACTGTCTTCAGACAGGCCCTGGATCTTCACAGGAATTCTCATAATAGACTTGGTCACAAGATAATTGCAATGCAGTGCAGGCTGTAACAGGTCACTTGTTAAACATTAAAGGGTCTCAAAAATACAGCTTGTGCATGCAAGGTGAGATTTTAACAGCATCAATATATAATAAATTAATAATATGTCATGAAAATTGAACTTTTACAATTGTATAGTCATATCCTTCGTCAAAAAAAAATATATCAGTTTTACAGATTAATTCTTTCTGCTTTAAATTTATCCCATCTAAGATTTTTTTAACCTCAGTTGTTGAATAGTTTCTGTTGATTTCCGGTCTCACAGATGCCATAAACCTTGAGTAGATTTTGACTTCAACCAGATAATAATTTAGAGCAAGCTTCTGCTTGAAAGCACGTTAAAATGTATTGATAGCTGTTAAAAAGATCAAGGATAGACATTGTTCTGACATGATCTGCAAAATCTGGCAAATGAGGGTTGGTGGAGGGTGGGGAGAGGGAGGTTAATGGAGAAGGGGAATAGGGGACTGAAGAGGGAGAGTGAGATGCGTTCACGTTATTGCCATTTTAAACTTTTAAAATGTCAGCCGCGCCTGCGCAGTTGGGGGCTGTAATGTCTGTGTATAACCTTGTTGTGACTAGCACAAAAGAGAGATGTCCGACACCGACGACATCTTGCAAGAAGAATTTATTTCCAACCCTATACAGAAGCTTCTAGCAGGTCACTTGTCATCAGTCACGAGGCCCAGGCAAACCTGACAGCTTCTACTCCTGGCCTCAAGAGGGCACTTGCATTTACATGTTGATGACAAGAACAAATGTTGCAAGGTGGCACTAGCATTTACATTACAGGGGCTATGGGTGAGTGGAGGAGTATTGCGTTGGAGGAACGGGGCCCAACGGGTCCCACTTGGTCTAGTATATCAATAAATTTGACTTTTGCAATTTTATGGATAAGTGAAAAGTGCTGACCATAGCTTTCACTTTTAAAAATGTGTGTCTAATATCTGTTTCTAACATTAATGAAAATATAAAGTTACTTGGCCATAGTTTCTATAAGCACTTCTCGTACAATGTTGATATTTGCTAAAACAACTGGGTACAGTCAAAGACTACACAAATTTGAGTTCTAATCACCAGATTAAGGATATTAAGCAAACTATTTCACTCAGTCCTGATCCAGATACTTTCAGCTTCTAGCCGGGGGAACAAATCTCCTGTACACCTTCAAATCATCAGCAGCATTCGGAATTGCCAATAAAGACTTCATTGGGAAAAATAATTACAGTGAGCTGGATTACACTGATTATATTCAGCACATTATTCCTTCAGCCATACCTTCTGAACTACCTCAAGTCTAAATGCCCTGCTGGTCTCACTGCCACAGCCATCTCATGAGGCTGTGGTCCAGGGGGGTTGAATAGGCCTCAGGCAGCAGACCTTGTGGCTTTGTCACAGCCCTTTGACAACCCACGGCTGTCAAATACATTTTTTTAAAGTCTAAAAGTTGTTAAATAACATAAAAGATTAAATTAAAAAGTTGACTTACTTAAACATATTTTATATTCTATAAATGAATTTAAAGCTTGAGGAACAATTTTTATTTTCAATCATTGAAATGAAGGGGCTGTTCTACATACATCAGCCTTGGTGTGAAGTGCATCCAAACCCTTCCCAGTGCTGGAGATCAGTGCTCCAGCGCTGGATCCAGTGCAGCCAGCAATAGTGCAGGAGGTCAGACGAGCTCCCCTGTCAGATCCATCTCACGTGGTCGAAGTCTCACTCCCAACATCACTGCCCGCGGAATGGCTGCAGTGGTGATGAATCCATCGCTCGTGTTCATAAGTTCATGTTCATACATTATAGGAGCAGAATTAGGCCATTTGGCCCATCAAGTCTACTCCACCATTCAATCATGGTTGATCTATCTTTCCCTCACAACCCCATTCTCCTGCCTTCTCCCCATGACCCCTGACACCGGTACTAATCAAATATTCATTGACTTGGCCTCCACAGCCTTCTGTGGCAATGAATTCCGCAGATTCACCAACCTCTGACTAAAGAAATTCCTCCTCATCGGCATTCTAAAGGTGCGTCCTTTTATTCTGAGACTATGGCCTCTGGTCCTAGACTCTCCCACATCACTGACTCTTCCCTTTCTCTCCATCGCAGTCCAGACACAAACCTGCGGATTCCCACTACTCATTACTCCACATCCACCCGCATTGCTACCTATAAGAACTCCATCCCATTCTCCAGGTTCCTCCCTCACATTGACTCCTGCAACGAAAAGTTCTGACGACAGTCCTCCACCTTGACACTTTTTCCTCCTCTCCACGGATGCTGCCATGTCTTTGTGGACATATCATTTGCAAAGAAGGGCTAGAATCGGATGTAAGGTTCCTTGTCGATGTTCAGCACAAGCACCTAATAAATCACTCTCTGATCTTTAGGCTGTTCCAAGGGATAAAGAACGACACAAGAATCAAGCACTGCTGGGCGATGAAACTTTGGTCTGCCTGAAAATGGATAGATACCCATACTTAGTAAATCATGAGGTTACTAAAATAAGCTTTTGCCTTCCCACAGACATCTAAGACTAGCTCAGCTTCTGATAGGACAAATAGCTCGTGCTATTAGGGCACACAGGAGGATAGCTTGTTTGATACATCGACACCTGTTGTTCGCAGAGATAGAAATTATTATATAAGCGTTTGCACCGACCGGAAGAGAGGGAACGTCACCTTCAGGAGAGAGAGAAAGACCACCTTTGGGAAGGCAGATAGAGCACCTGGACCGTGATGTGCGCCGGTGTCAGCACTTTTGGGTTCACAAGTCCTGCCGTCGCAGATAGGATTGTCGGGTGTGTAAAAGGGCATCAGACTGGTTGCTTTATCAATAATTTTCCTATATTTTGTTTGAATAAATACAGCTGTTTGTACTCTGAAAATGTTCTTTCATAGAAACATAGAAATTAGGTGCAGGAGTAGGCCATTCGGCCCTTCGAGCCTGCACCGCCATTCAATATGATCATGGCTGATCATCCAACTCAGTATCCCGTACCTGCCTTCTCTCCATACCCTCTGATCCCCTTAACCACAAGGGCCACATCTAACTCCCTCTTAAATATAGCCAATGAACTGGCCTCAACTACCCTTTCTCCGTTCATTGATCCAAATCCTTGAAACCTGCTTATACTTCGTTACACAGGATGACCAAAACTGAACACAATACTCCCAAGTGTTGCCTCACCAATGTTTTCTTCATGCCGTGTAGCTGACAAATCAGAGGTGCCCCAAATAGAATAATACTCTGCCTCACAGCGAGGATGGTGAACGTAATGATTTTGCAACTTCATATCGAAATGCCGATTCATGCAAATTTAAGTTTAGTTTTTAGTAATAGTATTATAAAATCTCCCAATAACCTCAAAACCTGTTTCTTTCCATAGTGGAATGGCTTGAAGCGGTTATAAGATAGCAGTCCTCTGATATGTTAACCCACTATGCTGTACAATAAAGAGATGAAAATTATTTCATGATGCTGTGCAACGTTTGAGTGCTTCATCTCCGTAGGTCTATCCAGAAAAAGTAGAGCATCAAAAGTTGAAAGTCCAAGTAAAATGATGACAGAACCAGAACATGAGGTAAGGAAATGAAAAATCTTGTACGCAGCACCGTGGCGCAGCAGTAGAGTTGCTGGCTTACAGGGCAGGAGACCCGTGTTCGAACCTGACTACGGGTGCTGTCTGTACGGAGTTTGTACGTTCTCCTGTGACTTGCGTGGGTTTTCTCCAAGATCCAAGATCTTTGGTTTCCCTCCACATTCCAAAGATGTACAGGTTTGTAGGCTCATTGGCTTGGTAAATGTTAAAAAAAAATTGTCCCTCGTGTGTGTGTGTAGGATAGTGTTAATGTGCGGGGGATTGCTGGGTCGAAGGGGCTGTTTCCGCGCTGTATCTGTAAACTAAACTAAAATTATCTTCCTCAGGATTAAGGATGACTTCCTTTCAACCAAGTTCAGTGGGATCTGAGGTGGTTGATGAGGCCACTGTGGGACCAGAAGGCACTTCCACAAGTGGTGTTGCTGGTGCTTGATGGGTGAGTAGTTTGTGATGGGTAGTTTGATAAGTGGGTGAGTGGTTTGAGGGATGCTGGACTCTTATTGCCAGTTACTCTGGGATTCAGTGTGCATCCGATGGATAGACTCGATGTTCTCAGTTGCTGAAAGGAAGGACATAACTAATTTCACAGCATTCTGTAAACCCACAGAGTGGATTACCCATCTATCAGAGGTTTGCAGAAGGTGAGGTTTGCAAAAGGATGGTCCACAAGTGTTGGGTGATCTCCTCCCAAAAGGTGAAAGCACACCTACGTCTTTAACTAGTCTCCAGTGCCCATTAGATGCAACTAGAACCAACTCATTTTTTCATTGTACAGGCCAAAAGCAATATCTAATCAATTTGATTTCATGGATAGATCTGTATGTTAATAATTACAAATGAAGAAAAAATAAATCCATGTCAAAATTGCTGGTTTCTGCACTGAGGAGGAAAGCAGAATTAAGCAAACAAAAGCAGCAACATAAGTGCCCTAAATGGTAAATGTGGCATCTTCCATAGATGAAATTCCTACATATATTCCAGTTCTCTTAACTTACAAAAGCATGGTCCAATCAACAGTCCAAAGCAATGTCATTCCAACATAAAGGTGAAAAGGAATTATAAAGTCTTGGCAAAATCTACAATTTGCTAACATTTAATACTGTGTAAATATGAATTTGAATTGCAGTATTTCTTCCCCATTAGTCTTAATTGTTTGTAGGCAGAATATGAACATCCTATGGTGGCAATAGGATAGCTCATCAATTTCACACCATTTCAAAATTCTTACATAAAGCTTGCTTGGCTGCTGAACATTTTCTTTCTATTGTTAACCATATAAACCATATAACAATTACAGCACGGAAACAGGCATTCTCGGCCCTTCCAGTCCGTGCTGACCATTTATTTTCCTCTAGTCCCATCTACCTGCACTCAGACCATACCCCTCCATTCCCTTCCCGTCCATATACCTATCCACTTGCATTAACATGCATTAGTAAACAAACTAGAATTCTACAAAAGGGGCATCAATTTATTGCACCTGATTGCAGACTTTAACATACTGGGTCAATGAATGTTTCATTAACATTACTGTAAATGAGGTAACCTTACACAGAATAAATATTATGCAACCCCTCATCAATAGTACAGTAAGAGGAGAAGCAAGTGACCAGATATTCCGTTTCGTCCAAGGAGAAGTAGAACCATCCCACAATAGAACAGTGTCTACATGCTATTCATTAAAACAAGTACTAAAAGAAAATCAGTCATACCAAATTAAGAATGCCTTTCATCGCTTGTACTGAGGCTTGAAAGCTTATGACCTATGGAGAAAAGAAACAAACATATTAAATAAATAATTTCTTAAAGCAGCTCTTATTATCTAAAAATCTACGACAGTCCCTCATGTTTGCTCCATGAGTTCGTAAGATCATGGCTGACATGCTCTTTGGTTTTAATTCTATTTCCCTATGACCCTGATTTCACTGTAACGCAATCTATTAGAGGTAGACAAAAGTGCTGGAGAAACTCAGCGGGTGAGGCAGCATCTATGGAGCGAAGGAAATAGGCAACGTCATACTACTCTATTGGTATGAGCATTTAAATTTAAATATACTTTATATCTCAGAGGATTTTAAAAGCCAAGATATTATTATTATTGTAAATATTTGAATAAAAAGTCAAGATAATGTTATTGTAAATATTTGAAATTTAGTTTTGATTTTTTTAAAAAATTGAATTAATTTAGGAGCATAGGATATAGAGCCCTGGTGAGATTCAAGGGAGTGGGTGGAAGGAGGGAAGTGGGACAACTTAAAGGTGGTATTGGAACAGTCCCAGTGTGAGATTGTAGGAAACCAGGTGAAACACATTCTAAACCATCGGAATTAGCCAGTTGTGAGAATTTTATTATATACTAGACGAAGTGGGACCCGTTGGGTCCCATGTTCACACGGGAGGGCTGATCCCCCGACGCAATATTCCACCTCTCCACCAATTCCAATATAGGTGGCCAGTGGGGGAGGGGGGGGGGGGGGCACGTTCTGGAGCGCTGGCATGGGTGTTGTGGTCTGAAGGGGTTGGTCTCCAGAGGGCTAGTATGGACATTGTGGGCCAAATGGATTCTTGGGGTGGCAGCTCAGTCCCTCAAGCCTGATGTGCTGGCAGTTGACACGGCTATTCCTTGAAATTCCATTTCAAGCAGGGTGCAAGGCATCCAAATTCAAGTGCAGTTTCTTACCACTTCGAGCAGGGTGCAAAGCCACAAAATTCAAGTGCAGTTTCATGCCACTTCAAGCAGGGTGCAAGGCCACCAAATTTAGGTTGTTTTCTACCACTTCAAGCAGAGTGCAAGGCCACCGAATTCAAGTGCAGTTTCATACCACTTCGAGCAGGGTGCAAGGCCACCACATTCAAGTGCAGTTTCATACCATTTCAAGCAGGGTGCAAGGCCACCAAATTCACGTGCAGTTTCATACCATTTCAAGCAGGGTGCAACGCCACCAAATTCAAATGCAGTTTTATCGATTTTATGCAGGGTACAACGCCACCACATTCAAATGCAGTTTTATACCATTTCATGCAGGGTGAAACCTCCATAAAACACCATACTCACAGTTCAGTAGACATACAGTGTGTTCAGTTGATTCACAGCTCAGAGTTGTGACCTCTCCCTCCCCCATCATGCAGAGACTGAGCCATACCCACACTTCCGGGTTTTATAATCCCTCCCCCTCCCACTGGAAAAGGTGTGGCTTGCGTGGCATGATTGACAGGAGAGAGATTCTCAACATTTTTTAAACACTAATAACACTTTTATTTTTCATTGATGGGAAGAATCCTCTGCACCTGATGAGCAGAGGGGGACTGAGTAAGATGGCCAAAAATCACAGCCGTAAGTGGTAGCGTTTTATCTAAAATCAATATACAGTGCAAACAGGAAGTTGTCAAGTATAGACCAACAACCATTTGCAGTGTCTTTTTACTTCAACCCAAACCCCCCAAACAACCATTTGCAGTGCCTTTTTACTTCAACCCAAACCCCCCAAACAACCATTTGCAGTGCCATTGTACTTCAACGCAAACTCCCCAAACAACCATTTGCAGTGCCTTTTCACTTCAACACAAAACCCCCAAACAACCATTTGCAATGACTTTTTACTTCAACCCAAAACCCCCAAACAACCATTTTCAGTGCCTTTTTGCTTCAACCCAGAACCCCCAAACAACAATTTGCAATGTCTTTTTACTTCAACCCAAAACCCCCAAACAACCATTTGCAGTGCCGTTTTACTTCCCCAAAACCCCCAAACAACCATTTGCAGTGCCTTTTTACTTCAACCCAAAACCCCCAAACAACCATTTGCAGTGCCGTTTTACTTCAACCCAAAACCCCCAAACAACCATTTGCAGTGCCTTTTTACTTCAACCCAAAACCCCCAAACGAACATTTGCAGTGCCTTTTTACTTCAAACCAAATATATTTTCATTTTCAAACCACATTAAGGGCACTCAAGGTCAGTAAAACCATACACACAGTTTAGTAGACATGTGTTCAGTGCTATTCACAGCTCAGACAGAGAGACGTGACCCTCTCACTTCCCCCATCTTGCAAAGACTGACTGAGGCACAATGCCTCCGGGTTTTACAGTTCCTTCCCCTCTCCCACCAGCAGGGGCAGCAGAGAGAATGTCAACATTTTTAAAACATTATTAAGTCTTTTATGTTTAATCGATGGGAAAAATCCTCTGGTCCTGCTCAGCGGAGTGGGACTCTGAGTGAGGTGGTCAAAAATGACGGCCGTAAGTGGCGGCGCTCTTTCAGAAATCACGAAACAGTAAGTCAGAAAGTGGTCAAGATCTTAGTTTTAGTAATATAGACTAGATGGGTCCTGTTCCCCCAACACAATATTCCACCAAACTGCACATGCATGGCTAACGGGGCCGCACTGCAGAAGCGCGACTGCTGTGTTCAAAATTGTGCTGTTGATGGCAGAGATCAAGTTAAAGTTAATAAAGTGAATTGAGGATCCGTGGAGCTATTTGTAAAATAGGAGAAAACTTACCTATTGAGCCGTTGTTTGCCCGTTGTGAGGCGAAAAAATACACGCAAAAAAAATGTTGATCTGAAAATTGGCAAAGGCAACCCTCCCCCAACTGAGGGGGCTGAGGACCCGTTGGGTGCCCTTTGTGACGCCGGTCAAGTAAACGCATAAATATCAGATTAAAAATATTAAGTAAATTAAAGTTTATTAAGGGAAATACTTTGTCAAATGCAACAAAACTTGGTAGTTCACATCACAGGACAATGGTGTGTAAAGTGGGCCTAAAATTGTTGCGCAAAGATGTACCGTTTTTGTGGTGTTTCAGGAACAAATATAGGTACAAACAATATGAGAG